>CM029627.1:36988033-38193969 GCA_017311315.1 Dendrocalamus latiflorus | reverse complement strand
TTGGTTCCTGAACAACATAGAGTTAGACAAGCTACTAGTGAGTTTAAGGACTTTGCTATTATCTGGTGGAATGAACTGGGTACCATACGCTTACAACCTAATACATGGGAGCGGTTAAAAGGAGCTATGCGTGCTAGATTTGTTCCTCCTGCTTTTAAACATGAAATGCATAAGAAATTGCAGTGCTTAGACCAAGGTAATAAATCTGTCGAGGAATATTATCAAGAACTACAAATAGGCATGTTGCGTTGTAATGTTGTAAAAGATGAGGAGGATAAGATGGATCACTTTTATGGGGGCTTAAGGCGTGAAATTCAGGACATAATTGATTACAAAGAGTATAACGATATCAATAGATTGTTCCAGCTTGCTTGTTTGGCAGAAAAAGAATTGCAGGGTAGGCAACAAAGGACAAGGATCAACTTTGGAGGTACGTCTACATCGAGATCAACGCCTGGGCAAGCCAAGATAGCCCCACCTCCTATTTGTCGAGCTGCTGCCCCCTCTGTGAGGAGGGCGCGTTCAGCAGCACCGCCGCCACCATCACGCGCACCCGAGACGAGCAAATCTACTAGTGTGCAAGCACCAGCACAGAGCTCTTCATCGGTTGCTTCCACGGGCTGTACGACGGGCATTGTGTGCCACCGTTGTAAAGGGATGGGCCACGTCATGAGAGATTGCACAAGTCAGCGGGCGTACATTACAACAGAAGATGGTGGTTATGTAAGTGCTAGTGATGTTCAGGATGAATATGCTCTTGCAGCTAACCTTGCAGGTAATGGTGATGATCATGAGAACAAACCTGTGTTTGTGCCATTTTCTGTGACTAACAACTTGCAGGTAGTTGGAACCATGCCAAAGAAGAGCATGAGCCGATTGAATCACTGACCCCATTGGTTGAGAATGAAGATAAGGAGATGGATGCACTTACATCATCTGAGGAGAGCCAAAAAGGTAAAGAACATGGTATTATCATCGCTCACGGTATTGATTTGGTGCTACAACAAGACATAGAGCAACCTTGTGAGTATATACCTACTGTAGTGCAATCTTTTGATATTCCTTGTGTTGACTTAAATAAACCATGTGCTGATCTAAATTCTCATAATTTTGCACATGTTAAATTAATAACACATAAAGAAGTTTTGACTAGAATTTCTCCTGCTAATTCATTGTGTTACATCATGTTGGATCTACCTATGAAATTGTCACATGCTATGGATAAAGTTTCTGAACTTGCATGTTCGAAATTCTTATTTAGTACCTACACCCCTGGATATAAGTTTAATTTGATTGGAGATTATGTGTGTGGAAAATCAATTTCTTGTATATCGAATATGCATAACTTGCGATCACATGGATGAATTGAAAGTTGTTGTTTGGGACAACAATTCTTGTATGCTGAATCATGTTGAATGTGAGAGGGAAGTAAAATTTAGTACTAATTCAATGCCTATGTGTTCATCTCTTTTTGCACCATCTAGTATAGACAATCTGAATAAAGATGATGAATTATGGCATAACATACAAAGCTCTTCACTCTTACTAGATGAATTTGCTATTGTTCGATTGAGATATGATTATATAGATGAACTTTGCTTGATTCCAAAAGTTGTAGCTTTGCCCATATGTGCCACCACTACAAGTTTACAAATTCAAAGATTTGAATTGCATAAATGCTTCACTTACATTTGCAAAACAAGTTGCAATAATTACTGTGTGAGAAATTTTGAATTGTTCATTAACATATATGATTACTCTTGGGTTAATAATACAACGAGCTTTTATGATCATTGCTGTTTTATAACATTAATTGTGCAACAACGAAAAACGATTAAAACGGATGACACATACATATACCATGCATACACCTTGGCTTCTTTGTTACCATTTTTTCAGCTTATCAAAAGCCGAGGACGACTTTGTTTGCAAGAAGGGGAGGATGATAAGAACATGTACCCTATGGATACAACCATATTTGCTATACTTGTTGTTCCAATTACAAGAGCTCCTACACATCACTTAAATTATGAGGTGAGCTCATTTCAAAGAGATTTTACTTTATTTGATAAAGAACTTATGATATTACATAATGAGAGTTTGTTGCGTTTGTTATCATGTACCAAGATTTATGATCAAGATCATGCAATACGTGATGCTACACCTATGTTAAAACCGAGGAAGGTTTTCTATCAAGAAGGGGAGGATGATGTGACCACGCCACCAACACATACGACCATAGCGGTCAATATCAAGATTGAACTAAAGGTGAATTCGTTTCTTCAACTTCAACACATTTTAAATGAGAATATGATGCTACCTAATGATGAAAATATATATTTGTAGCACCACATCACTTTGGAACCAATTGAAGCAAGGGTTCAAGTTGGACAGGTTTTGGAATCCAATTCGGCCTCCAGATCACTTCGGATTCAGCCTGACAGGCCAATTTCAAACGGCCATAACGTTTGATCCAGAAGGCTTCTCAGGGCCCGTGAGTACTCGTTGGAAAGCTCTTGGAGTCTACTTTCAGATGGATCTAGTCTCACCTCCAAACTCCATCCGAGCAGATCAGAAACTGGGAAACAAATCACGTTACTTTTCCAGTCCGAGTCAAAGTGGGCTGAGGGCCTTGTAACTTGGGCTATTTGGGCTGGTACTGTTTATGTGAACAGTACCATGGCCCCGTGAACAGTAACTGTGAATAGTACCATATCCCTTGTTATTAGATAAGTGCGGCTTTCCCCTCCCCTATTTAAGGAGGCCGCACCCCTTTAGTTTTCCTGGGGTTTTTCTTAAGAGATTTTTCTGCTTAGCAGTTTCGCCGCATGTTCGGTTGAGAAACCCCAACTTGTGAACTTAATATTTATTTGCAATACAGATTGCATCTTTTACTCTCTTGCTCGTGTTCTCGATTCGCTTGCAGGAGATAGCCTTCTTGGCGAGGTCAATCGTGTTCGGCACGGTTGATAACCAACAGAGCAGTGGTGTAGTGATTGCGAGGGGTTCGATCTGTTTTGGTCAGATCCTTTGGATCTCAACGTCGAGATCTCCACAATCGACTTATCAGTACCTCTCGGAAGATCGGGCCATCGTCACATCAGCATCCCAACAGAGTGGCGATCTACATTTCCGCCCATACAAAACCTCAAATGGCGCGGCCCAAACACTGGAGTGGTAGCTATTGTACTTGAGGCTCTTATGGTCAGTGAAAATATCATAGGATTCTCCATACAAATAATACCTCCAAATCTTTAGAGCAAAAACCACTGCGGCCAACTCTAAATCGTCAGTAGGGTAATTCTGCTCATGTTTCTTTAATTGTCGCGAGGCATACGCGATCACTTTGTTATCTTCCATAAGCATGCAACCCAAACCCACTCGCGATGCATCCGAGTAGACTGTGAAACGCTTCCCTGGCTCAGGAAGAGTGAGAACAGGAGTAGTTACTAACTTCTCTTTCAGAACATTGAAACTGCGCTCACATTCACCGGTCCACTGGAATTTCACGCCCTTCCGCATGAGTTGAGACATTGGCTTAGCAATAATGGAGAAATCTTTCACAAAACGCCGGTAATAACCAGCTAAGCCAAGAAAACTTCTCACCTCCTTAACATTGGATGGTCTCTTCCAGTCTACTACTGTAGAAACCTTGGTTGGATCTATTGAAATGCCCTCCTAGTTGATCACATGTCCTAGGAAGCCCACTTCAGAAATCCAGAACTCGCACTTTTTCAACTTGGCAAAGAATTGATTTTCCCTCATAATCTCAAGCACAAGCCTCAAATGCTACATATGCTCTTCCTCTGTCTTGGAATAAATCAAGATATCATCAATGAACACAACTACAAAGTCATCCAAATACTTGTGTAGCATGCTGTTCATCATCTCCATAAAGATAGCAGGGGCATTTGTTAGTCCAAAGGACATAACTTTATACTAATAGTGCCCATACCTCGTGGAGAAAACTGTCTTTTCAATATCTTGCTCCCGTACTCAAATCTGATTATACCCAGATTGTAGATCAATTTTGGAAAACACCTTGGCTCCCTTCAATTGATCAAACAAGTCCTCGGTGCGAGGCAACGTGTATTTATTTTTTATGGTCACCCGATTAAGAGCACGATAATTTATACTGAGAGACCATGTGGTTATGACCCCATGTTTGTGATGAGTAATTGACAAGTATTTTGGAAAGATTGAGTTTGATTTGTGCGTTTCGTGCCATGATGGCTTTTGGCTCAGTCGGGTGTGGTTAGTCGGACTTGAGGCGTATTCTTCTTCCCGATCGGTCATTTGGGCCATTTCATGCTTAAGTATGATTCATTGATGCTAATTGTGTTTACATGTGTCGAGCGGTGCTATGTAATGTATTTCTTGTCCGTGATGGCAGCAGGACATCGAGGTGGAGTCGTGGCGAGGCACGGAGGACCGGACTAGGCGCAGGTGGTGCCGAGGTCAGAACGGTCGGGGTGTGCCAAAGACGGCGAGGACTCGAGGTAGCTGCGAGGCTTGGAAGGCAAGGAACGAGGAAGCTTCCCGGAAGTTGCAGGAGGGGTGTTTTGGTGAATACGCAAAGCTGCACTAAAGGAAGCGGATTATGGATAAAGCACTAGAGTTAGTGGAGGCTTAGTGGGTAAAGAGAGAATCAAACCCATTAGTTGGAGGCAATAAAAGGAGGGTGTCTCCTGCATGGTCTTCAAGTTTTGGAGGTTGTTTTGCTTTGTATCTCTTTTCTTTAGTTGGTGAGAGTTGGTAGGAGAGGGCAGATTTCTGCTTGCTGTTGTCTCCTGCGTGTGTGTTCCTCCAGGAAAACCATGTAGTGAATCTTGTTCAATCATGTATGGGGAAGTAGAGAGGATATGAGTTGATACTCCATGTAATCTTTCCTCTGTACTCAATCATTCATGGGGATGAATCAATTTGACTTGGTTTGCTTTTGTCTCCAGTTTCCTTCTTCGTGTTTTTACTCTGTTTGATTTCTTCACTTTTTGTGTTTGGAGTTGATTCTTGCCAAGAAGGTGAAAAATGGATTGCTCTATGTTGGGAGGGTGCCTCAAGATCATTTGATCAAATAAACTCCCAAGAGCACAGTAGGAAATTCAAAGATCCCCTTTTCACCAAATTGCTCTGTTCAAGCATTTCTAGGGTTTCTAGTCAAGGCATTGGAATCTCATGTTTCCCTTCAGAAAATGACTTGAGATTTTGTTTGTCTAGCCCTGCGATCACTGCTAAGGTGATTGCAAAAACTCATGAGCAAAAGATTTGAGATGGTAGAGTATTTTGGAAATCATCCAATTTCCTGTAAGAGCTCCAGATTTTGTCAAAATCTTGATATATATCTTTTTTGGTGAAATCTTTTGGAGTCCTAAGGTCCCAAGCTATTTAGATCTTAGTCTGGTGGTTGTAGTCTGGGGAGATTATTTTCTTTTTACAAAACCCATTGAAATTTGCAAGTTTCAGCTGTTACAAGTTTTTCGGGTTTGGGATTGCCTGGAAATTCAGGGTAACCGGTCATACCAGTTATCCTATTGCGGTCAGACCGGACTTTGTTAGCCGGTCAGACCGGCCCAGTAGCACCGGTCTGATCGGCGGCTATTAGGCGGTCTGATCGCCCAGCTCACTGCGGTCAGACCGGCCTGACTGCATTCTGAGCAGATTTTCATTTTCTCCCTAGATTGGTTATCTTATTTGCTTTTCTTCTGTTAGTGCGCTGTTCCAGGGAGCTCAACCATTCTTTCTTCTTAATAGCATTCATTGCTATCGGAGAAGAACCTTTTTGAGTGAGTACTTCTTGGGGGCAAGTTTTTCGAAGCGACATTCACCCCCCTCAGTCGTCGATTTCGATCCAACATATACACATGCGCCAACTCCCATCCTTCTTCTTAGTAAATAGGACGGGGGCTCCCTAAGGTGACACACTGCGACGGATCAACCCTTTGGACAACAACTCATCCAATTGCTTCTTCAACTCTTCTTGTAGTGGTCCCGCTAAACGGTACAGGGACATAGAGATAGGTCGAGTGCTAGGAACAAGTTCAATCCTAAACTCCACATCTCTTGCGGGTGGCATTCCCGGAAGCTCTTCAGGAAATATGTCGGGGTACTCACATACCACTGGAATATCCTCAATGCGCAAAGGCGCACACGGTTTTTCCACAAGTGATAGAAGTAACCCAAACTTAAACATTCGTCAGCCAGGGAACAGGCTTGCCAACACAAAAAGAGAACCCGGAGGTGCATTCCCTGAAAGATTATCTCCTCCCCTGAAGGAGCTTGCAAAGTGATTGTCCTTCAGAAACAGGAAATCACTGCCCGGTAGCGATGCAACCAGTCCATATTGAGGATAACATCAAAATTCTCTATCGGAATAACCATAGAGTGAACAATAATACCCCCTGGAGAATTAACTATAACTGACTGTGAAATCTGTTGCATACTTAGTTTTACCTTTCTAGCAAACTCACGGGAAATAAAGGAATAAGTGGCACCGAAGTCGAAAAGAACGAGAGCACCGTGTGAATCCACTAACAGAGTACCTATCACCACGTCCGGTTGACTCACAGACTCAGTGGCAGGCAATGTGTAGACTCCAGGCGGCACCAGGGCTGCAAGAGCCACAACACTCTGCTGTGGCGACAACGTGTAGGATCGGAAATGGCAACAAAGGGGGGGGGGGTGAATGGTGCCTCTTAAAATTTGCCCCCGAAAGTATCCACTAAAATCTCTGATAGCTATAGAAGCTATGAAGGATAAAAGCTCATGCTCACTAGAGACTCCGACACACAGGGAAGGAAGCGAGGCAAATAAAAAGGAGCCAAGAAAAAAATCAAACCAGAGAAAAACAGCAAGGGCGGTCTGACCGCAATGCATCGGGCGGTCAGATCGCACTCCCAGGGCCGGTCAGACCACCGGTAAGCTTCCAGTCAGACCGCCCGAGACCTGCCGGTCTGACCGCCCCTGGCCGGTCCAACCGCAGTTCAACAGCCGGTCTTACCGGCGGTCAGGGTCTGGTCAGACCGCATGCTTATCAGGTTAGACTCCCAGAATTCAGTCAAAAACAGAAAATGCTGCAGCAGCCCGAAAACTGAAAAATTGAGGAGTAATTTCTTTTCTTCTCAGGCCAAAAGGTCAAGATTACGCACTTAATAGCTCTAAGACCTCTGGGGACAAAAGAACTCATAAAGAGAGCAAGAAATCAAGATTGGAGCAAAAATCTGACAATGAATTTGAGAAAGGACAGATTTACAATTTGCTCATCAATTTGAATCCTTTGCTCATGACCTTTTGCAATCAACTTAGCAATGATCTTAGGACTTGAGAACCCAAATCTTAAGCCATCTTTTGAAGGGAATCAAAAGATCCACACATGCTCTGCCATGAAACCCTAGAAAATCTAGAACAGAGGAAATGGAGCGATGAACTCAGAAATCATTGAATCTTCCATTTGCTCTTGGGAATAGAATGGTCAAATGGCCTTGAGTATTTTCCCATCACAGAGCATCTCATTTGCAGCTTCTCAACAAGGAAACAAATCAAGAACAAAAATCAACAAAGAGACAAGAAGTGCAAACAGAAACTGAATTTCTTGATAACTCAAATGGATTCATTGCAAATAGATGAATGATTACATGAAGTGTTTAGCTCACAACCATCTCACTACGTCCCCATACGCAGTTGAGAAGAAATGCTACCCTCTCACTACATGCTTGAGAGAAACAACTTACACATGCAGAGAACACACTACTGCTCACTCTCTTGCTCTCCACTTGGCTGAACTGAGCACCTACTGCTGCCTCCCTCTTCACCTTTTGAAGGCAAGAGCTCACCCAACTAAGCAAATCAAGAAATGTCATACAACAACCACTCCCTCACCTCACACACCATATGAGGCAATAAGTCAACACACACAACCAGATTTTGGAGGGAAATCCATCCACTCCACTCATTTGCTTGAGTCAATTTACCAAATTGCCCTCAAGCACCTTCCGGAAGCTTCCCGCAACTGGTACCTTGACCGTTTGGACCTCGACTCCTCCCTGAGTCTAGTCCGGTCCGTTCTGTCGCACACGACCGCAACCGACCTCCAACCGTCTGGACCTCCGACTCCTCCCTGAGCCTAGTCCCGGTTCTCTCGTCGTCGCTCGTCGTGTCCTCCACCGGTAGCTCCAGCTCTGATTCCTCGTCTCCCAACTCGCAACCACCTCACCAGCCTCGATCATCTTCGGCATCACCGACCGTCTGGACCTCAACACCTCCTGTGCCTAGTCCCGGTCCTGCTCGCCTCACCATGACCTAGCTCCGAAGTCCTGCAGTCACACAGACAAGCAAACCATCACATAGCACCGCACAAAACAGTATATCAATAATAGCATAAATGAAAGGTACTCAAAGCTAGGATACCCAAAACAAACTCAAACTCTCTAAACCAATCGTCAATTACTCATCACAAACATGGGGATACCTCCACATGGTCTCTCACAACGGGACTGGAGGCGGTGTAGCATGCTGGAATGGAGAAGTCGGTGCAAGATGCCAGTAATACACGGCGGGTGGAACCCAAGAAAGAGGAGGCTGCAACATAGGGGCAGCCGCCAACGTCTGGACTGACCCCCGAGGTGTAGCATTTGATGAAGATGAAGATACTGGCTCCCACTTGATGATGCTAGCGGGATTTTGTCGACAAACCATCATTTTGTGTCCCGCTTGGCCACAGTGCCGACAATTCCCCGTCTAGGAACATTCAGCAGCACAGTGCCCATCACCACACTTAAAACAAATCATGCCTTGCTCGGGGGATAGGACGCAATGTCGGTGGTGGCAGAAGACGACGATGTCAACGATTTAGACTAGGGTGACTGTGAAAAATGTCAACTCCACTTGGATTTCTTAGGAGGCGGGCCGCTGAGGTGACCCACCCCTGCTCACTATAGCTCCTCTTTTGGTCACCACCAGAAGCACTCAAACCACCAGAGGGGTTGCGACTCTTTAGTGAGGTGCATCTCCATCTCCATCCCCTAACCTGCTCAACCACGTACCTAAAGTCACATGGCGCAGTAGCACCCATAGCATGCCGATACTCAGAACTGAGCTCTACGGCGGAACCTTTTGGCCTTCTCAAGGTCATTACTTGCGACCAACGGTACGAAGCGGATCAAGTCGTTGAACCGCGCCTCGTACTCAGCTACTGTCATCTTTCCTTGCACGAGGGTCGACAGGGCAACCTCCATACTTTCCACAAAAGATTTTGGGTAATACTTCATCTTGAACCGCTTGACGAAAACCTCCTAAGTGGCTGGACCTTGGGTAGGGGTCCTGGTTGAAAGGACTCCCTCCCACCAGATGTCCGCCTGACCTTTTAACTGAAAGGCCACAAAGCGAGCTCTAAGCTGTGAAGTCATCTCTAAAGCTTCGAACTGTCTTCCCATATAGCGCAACCAATCTGCAGCTTGGACCAGCGTACCCGTCCCATCAAATGTATCCAACACAATGCCATCCATTCGCGTAGGCCCATTCTTAGCTCCGGCGGCGACTGGAACGGCAGTCGAAATAGCAACAGGTTCGACCGCAGCAGCGGCTGCAGGCGCTTGTCATCGTAACACATGAATCTTCTCTACGAACTCCCACAGCAAGGCTAAAGACCTTACCTGATCCCCAGCTACAGACTGCTCAGCAGACCCAACCGCAATGCCATCCATTCGCGTAGGCCCATTCTTTGCGCTTTACTGCTTTATCTTATTTATTATGCTCTTACTCCTATCTGAATGCATTGCATTTGGGGTGCATTGGGTTAGTCCTTCTACCATAGGTTAGAGTGGTCTTCTTGTCTAGCGTTCAGACTTCCTGCTCTTATCTTGTGATTCTAGGATGCTGCTTGTTAGCTGTCTCTCTCTCTCTCTAGGTTGAGCTTACTCACTTCTCGTGGTTCTAGCGAGGGTTGGGCCACCCTCGGGTAGACAGGGTGCGTGTTTACTCTCTAGGTTGTTAGTAGACCAGCTGATAGTCCTCGAGTCACATGGGGTAGATGAGAGTCAGTCTGAGCCATAGTATCCATCTATATCTTATCTATGCTTTAAGGACTGCCCGTTCTGATTTTCTTTCCCAGCTTGTCGATTTATGGCTTTGGTTCAGGGGGAGTTCATTGGGAGCTTCTGGAGCTTAATTTTGACATAACTCAGTTTGAACTAAAAGTTGCATCACATGTTGAGGGGGAGCTTGGATTTTCTTGCATGTCATTTTGCATTATAAATACCTACATTGAGCCTTGATTATTATCCTTTCATGACATGATTACATTGCTTTACATTTTGCCATGACTTGTGCTTATTTGCTAGGTTGATCATGACTTCATATGTGTAGGCTAGCTTTTGCCATGATAAGTTAATTAAAATTGATCAACTTGAATTAAAACTTGTCATGCTAGCTCTCGATATTAGTCTTTCTTGCGTTATCCTTTTATGATTCATGCCATATCAAAAGGCTGAGCTGAGCGTTGAATCTTATTAAGCTTTAGATTGAGCTATGCTAGTTCTTGCTGATGCATAAGTTAGTACAATCTTTTATGAATGCAAAAAGATCTCTTTTGTGCGAAAAAAAAACTGATCTCACCAATTCTTTCTCATGAGACGGCTTGCCATTGCACTTGGCATGAACTCAGGGGGAGTTTTGGATGACCAAGATCATCTCCTTAAGCTTCTCGCTTGGAGTGGTCGCATAAGGCTTGAGATCTAGCACATGATAAAACAAAAATCTGGTTGGCAACAATCATGAGATTTCTAAAGAAAAACTTATCAAATGTGCTCAATTTGCTTAAATTACAAAGATTACAAGTACTTGAACAAATGTCTCATTCTAGAACTTGTAACACTCTATTTTAGCTCAATACTAGCTTCTTGGTTCCGCTTAGCTTATTGACATGGTTTGCATCATCCTTGGATACCTCTAGCTAGACTTTGATCATGGATGACTTGACATGCTCTCAAATTGCACTAAATTTCAGATTGTCATCTATTTGGTTTAGCTGTCTTATATATATCTTGTCATGATCTGGATAGCATTCTATTGAGTTATGGCTTGATGTAATACTTGTTGGTCATCTGGATAATTCTCATGGCTCTAAATGCTTAGAATAATCAAACTTTAGTCATTTCATCCATTTCCATGACTTCTTCTCTTCCCTGCATCCTTGATGTGTTTATTGCCAAAAGGGGGAGAACAGTGGTAGAAAAAGCCATTTTGGGAGCTTTGAAGAAAAAATTGCTCTTTCTTGTGCTCCTTGTGTCGATATGGTCATTAGCTTCATTTCTCTTTTCTTTGGACCATGTTTGACTTCTTTCTTGCATTTCAAACTCAACTTTGCGCTTTTCTTAGTTTGTCAATATACTCATCAAGGGGAGATTGAGAGACCATGTGAGGGTCATCCCTTGTATGTGATGAGTAATTGACATCGGTTTAGGAAAGTCGAGTTTGATTTGGTTGGTTTCGGTCCTGTGACGTTGCGTGGTGCAATCGGGCTCGGTCGGACTTGGTCAAACCTGGTCAAAATGGTTAGGTTGCGTATTATGTCGACTTGTCAGGTTTGAGCTATTTCATTAATGCATTTATGCTTACATGTATCGAGCGGAGCTATTTGATGTGTTTCTTGTCTGTGTTGGCTGCAGGACGTCGAGACGGAGTCGTGGCGAGACACGAGGTGACCGGACTAGGACCGGGCGGTGTCGAGGTCAGAACGGTCGGATGTGTCGAAGACGGCGGAGAATTCGATGTGGTTGCGAGGCTTGGACGACAAGGAGCGCGGAGCTTCCCGGAAGGTGCAGGAGGGGGCGAAATGGTGATTTCGCCAGGTTGCAAAAAGCGGAGCGGGCTCCGTTCAGGTTTAGCGGGCGTAACGGGTTGGAGACCCGTTAGTCAAGGGCTATAAATAGATGTTGGTGCTGCATGCCCACTCATGCACTCCAAGGGTTTCTAGGGTTTGCTTTAGTCAAAATGAGCTTTGTGAGTTTGTTTTGGCTTTAGGCTTTAGTTGGTGAGGCTTTGGGAGGTGGTTTTACCTTTGAGCTTTAGTGGTTGGAGGGTTGGTATATACAGCAGGATATGCCCCCTTCGTAGTATTCTCCTCCCTCTGTGTGTGTTCCTCCAGGAAAGAATGTAGTGTGTGTTCTTGAGATTGGAGAGGGTGAGGAGAGGGATTGAGTAGAGAATCCATGTAATCATTCCTCTTGTTCTAATGTCCGTGTGTATCGGGACTCCTTGTAATCCTCTTTGATTTGAAATGGAAATCTGAAGTTTTTCCTCCCGTGCTCTCTTTTCTCTTCGATGCTTTCTCGTGTTGATTCTTGAATCTTTGATTTCTTGTTGTTTGTTGCTGGGGAGTGCCAAAATGGTTGCTCTAGGTTGGGGATGATGCCTCAAGATCATTTGATCAATTTTCCCAAGAGCAAACTTTGTTTAATCTCAGATTCTGACTTTTGACCTCCCCTGTTCTTCTTTTCCCTTCCTAGGGTTTTGATGTATTTTTCGTTTCCCTCCTCGAGATGGCATGAAACTTGGCATGAGAGGTCCAGAGGCTATTGCTAACATATCCTCAAAGTTTCATAGCCAAATGATCAAAGATTGAAATGGGAATTGAGTTTTTGGGCAACTCTCTGTACTTTTCAGGTTTTTGTCCAAATTCTGAAATTCTGGAGTTTTAGTTGGTTTTCCTGAGGTTTTCCAAGCCTCCCTTGCTATTGAGAAATATTGTTGTGATGCTTTGAGGTGGAGAAGGCTAGGAGCAAAACCCTCAATTTGTCAGGTTTTGGAGGTCTGAAGAGTTTGCCCTAAATTCAGTTTTTCTGGACTGCTCTCGGTTGCCTGAAATTCAGAAGACCGGTTAGACCGGCGTTTACCCAGCAGTCAGACCGGCGTTGCCCAACGGTCAGACCGGCCTCCTGTGCACTTGGTGCTGCCTCTTGGTTTCTTTGGGTGTTTACTATCTTTCTATATTTTGCTTTGCTGTGGTTTTTCAAAAAGTCTTGGTTCTCTTCTTTTTAGCTTTCCATAGCTATTGAGGAGAGTTTTCGAAGTGAGTACTTTTGGGGGCAAGATTTGAAGAGGTCGACATTCACCCCCCCCCCTCTTGTCGCCATTTTGGTCCAACAATTGGTATCGGAGCCGGTTAGCTCTTCTCAATAGATCTTAACCGGTCTCTAGAGCCATGGCGACGGACAAGTACTCGACCAAGCCCTCGGTCTTTGATGGGATCGACTATCCCTTCTGGAAGAGCCGGATTGAGACCTACATTCAGGCTCAGGGCTACGCCATCTGGCGTATGGTCAAAGTATGATTTATTGTTCCTGCCGATGAGAACATCAATGCCAAGAACATGGCTGATGTTGAGGCAAACGCTAAGGCAAGGAACATCATTATCAGGGGTTGAGTCGTAGTGAGTTTGAACGCATCTCTCATCTTTCGTCCGCCTTCGATATTTGGGAGACCCTCTGTAACAGCCCAGGTTTTCTGAAAATAAAAATAATAAATTAAATAATAAAAATTGATTAAAATAAAATTTAAATTAAATAAGTATTTTTGTGCCTAAATTTTAGATTTGGATTGCCCTGAATTTCTGTTTTGAAAAAGCTGGAATTGGAAAGCATTTTAAGAAAAAACCTAAAAATATTATTAAATAAAAGGATATTTTGATTTTCTATAAAAAATACTACTTTAAATTAATTATTTGGATTTATTTGGCTCTTATTTGATTTTTCAGAGTTTTCTGGAGTTAAAATGTATTTTTGAAATTAAAAAAATATCTTGAATTATAGAAATTAAATACCAACATTAGTTGAAAATAATTTTATTGACGTCTAAAAAGTGTCAAGGAGATTCTCTGAATTTTTCTGGAATTTTTGGAAGTAATTTCATATTTTTCTAAGCTTTATTGGAATTTCTAGGCTTTTCTGAAAATCCAAAATCAATTTCCAAAAATAAAATCCCCTCCTCCCTCCTCTGGCCGCCACGTGGACGGCCAGATCCTCCCCACGTCACCACACCCGGCCCATCCCCACCACCCACTCATCCTGCCTACCCCCTTCCGATGCCCGCCACGTCGCCGCCCACTCGTCCTCATCCGAGCCATCACCGCCCCGCTCTCCCCCGGGCCGTCCGATCCCGCCCTTAGCCACGCGGCCAAATCCCCACCACCCGCGCACACCGCCTCCTCCTCTCTCCTCACCCCGGCCCACTTGTCGGCGCGCCTCCCTCCGCCTCCGTCTCTCTGCCCGCGGGCCCCGCCCGTCAGCCGCCTCTCGCCCCATCTCTCGCTGCGTGTGGACCCAGCCCGTCGGATCCGTCTTCTTCGCGAGGTCATCCCCTACCTCCCGCGCCGCCCCCGGCTTCCCCGCCGGCCTTCCCGCACCCACCTACCCCGTCCCTCTTTCTTCTCCCCCAATCCGCGCACCCAACTCCCTCCGCCATCTGCGCGCCCACGCCCCCATTTCCCCCACCTTCCCGCACGATCTCCGCCGTAAACCGCTGCACGTCCCGCGCCACTTCCGTTGAGAAATCCCAGCCACTCTCCCCTCCCCTATTTAAACCCCCGGCCGAGGCTCCTCCATTCCCTACTCCACCTCCCGCCGCTCTCCCGCGCCTCTCTCGAGCTTCCCCCTCGCCTCGGCATCGTGCGCCCTTACGCGCCGCGCCGCCCCTATCTCCGTAAGAAATTCCGGCCGCTCCGCTCGCGCCCGCGTCCAGCCCGACTGCCACCATTCGGCTTCGCCGCGCCGCCCTCGACCCCGTCCGTACCTTCGCCCGGCTCAAGCGCCGCCCGAAGGCCGACTTCGCCGGTGACCCGAGCGCGCCGCCGCCCCTCCTCGCCATCGGCCCTGCTCCGGCCTTCTCCGGTAATTGCCAACCTCACCCGCCGAGCTACCCTGTCTCCTCCTCTCTCTCCTCGGCCCTCACCTCACCGCCGGCAGGCGAGCCGCCGTTCGCCGGCGAGCTCCCAGGCCCGAGCTCCTCCCCGCCCAGCACCATGCCACGCAGCGCCGACGGTGATGTGGCTGCTGACGCGGCTAGCCACGAGGGCGCCACGCGGGCACCCGGCTGCCACCCCCGCACCCCATGCCACCTCAGCCGGTTCACCCGCCCATGGACTCGGTCCATGGAACCAAGGCCCACTGTCAGTGTCCAGCCTACCCTTGGCTGACGCAATGCTGGCGTCATTAATCCTTTTCCCGTTGAAAAATAAATCCGGCCGAAAAGAAATTCCCTGCTGACGCAATAATTCAGATTTTCCTTTAGAAAAAATAATTCCAAAAATTCTGATTTTCCATTTCTCTCTTTTCAAATCTTCCCGGAGCCCGTTCTTCTTCGTCCTAACTCCGATTTAGCCCATTCAATTTCTAAATTCATCAAAATTCCCCTCTATCCATGTCTGGCCTCAATTCAAATATTTGAAAGTCAATTTGTAGTTTAATTTGAATTTATTTGAATTTTGTGGGTTATTTTCACGTGTAGACTTCGACGATATTCGGGAAAATTCTTCGACGAAGATTCAAACCAATTTGAAGAGCAAGGCAAGTCACACTCCTTGATCATGTTGATCCCAGTTTTTCAAAATAAAATTATGTTGATTTAAACTATATTGCATGCATATTTTTATTCAACGTATTTTAATCAGTTTTAAATTTAGTATTGCCCTACTTGTTAATTCCTCCATTGAATTTGAATTCCTCAATACCTTGTCACCCTAGAATAAAACTCTATGTAATACATTAGTGTTGGCTAAGAGTTTAATCAAATGCTTAGCCTGCATAGTCATATAATTTTGTTTTGGGATACCTTTTCACATAAATGATGAACCTTTCACATAAAATGATATACTTTTGATAGTGTACTCTTGACTTTGGTGAGTCAAGGAGTGTTATGAAGTATTTTGAAAACAAAATATCAAACTTGGTTTAGACTTAGGCTATTGGTTAGATTGGCGGGTGCAGGCATGCCCTGTTGGTTGGAGCCGCAGTGGTTGATTGTCGTGCACAGGGGTATGTGGTTTGGGCCTAAGGTCAGATTAAGAACCGGTCTGTGAGCTACTGTTTCAAAGCCCTAATCGTACTACCACATGGCTGGTATGGACAGCCCTGGCTGAAGTAATTTGCGAAGTCCCAATCTGAGTCAAGCCCGTAGGTTGAAAGTGAGCGTGGTTGGTGCCATGTGAAGTCTCACATGGCGAGCGTGGTTGTAACATCCCAAGATTTAAAAAATTTGAACATTTGAATTTCTTGAATTATTTTTGCAACATATTCTATTGGAATTTGGATTTTATGGTGTTTTCCTGAATTTGGTGGAGGTTTCAAAAATTTAAGAAGCTCAAAAAGAATAAGCATTAATAATGCCCTAGAAGGGAATGTGCAAATAATAGAAAAAAACTAAAGTTGTAAATACGAATCTGAAAAAGATGATCCAGTATAGAAGAGAGAAACCACGAGTCAAAATATATAATCCCATTTTGAAAATAATGGCAATAAATAACAATAAAGCGGATGAACCAAAATACAAACACACATGCATATATACAAACATATGTATACACAAATTGTGCAAGAGAGAGTTTAGCAATAGGAAATATATATATATATATATATATATATATATATATATATATATATATATATATATATACGTATAACAGACACAATAATAATAGAAGCTCTCATTTAATATCTGAAAATTTAAAGCTTAAATTCTAAATGTCATGCAAAAATCAGTAATCATAAATATGAAACAAAAATTTAAAATTAAAATTCAGAATCCCAATTCTCAGGTTTTCCTCTCCTTTCTCTCTATGCCAAGTGGGCCCCAGCCAGTCACCTCTTCTTTTTCTCTCTCTTTCCTCTCTCCCGGTCTCCTTTCTCTGGCCGGTGGCCCCTTCCCCCGCCCGCACTCCCTTCTCCCTTCTTCGCTCGCGTGCGCCCGCGCTATCATGTCCTTCTGCTCCGCTCTGCGCCATTCTTCCCCGTGGCGTCCATGCATGCCCCGGGCACCGTCCGCCTCCCGAGCAGTCCCCTCGCATGTGCGGCGCGCTCGGACACCGCCCGGTATCACCATCCCGCCCACGGGATTTCTCCCCGCTCCGCAGCAACTGCCGGCCACGCGGTGCCCCAGCTCTGCGGCCTGCCGTGCGCGACGCAAAGCTGCCTCAGCCGCCCACAGTCTCGCCCACCGTTTCCCCACGCGCGCCCCACTGTCCTCGCCATCGACCCGTGGCCATAAGTACCCCCGTGCGACTCCCTTTGCCCCTCTGAGCTCCTTTCGTCCCGCGCCCGTGAGCCGCCATTGCCGTCTCCACGCCGCCCCGGCTGCTCCGACAAGGTCTCGCCATCCCGACCGCGTCACAGTGAGCCGTTGCTCCCCCTATACCTCCCCGCCAAATTAATTGGGCTCCAGTGCGCTGAGCTCGCCGGAATCGGTTTCTTCCTCACCGCCGGCCAGACGCGCCTCTGCCGCGCCATTCCCTCCACGCCAAGCTCCCTCCAATTCCTCCTTGTGGAAGCTTCGCCGCGGCGACCCGAAGCTCCTCCGCCCCCGGCCGAAGCCCCGTCGCCCGTACATCGCCAGCGCCGTGCGCAAGACCACGCCGCCACGGGCTTACGCCGCCGGCCCGCCTCGAGTTCCCTCCGGCCTGGGCCACCGCGTGGTAAGAATCCCCACGTCCCCCTACTGCTCTTGCGCCGATAAATTTCTCCTCCCCTCCACCACGGCGCCGCCGCCCCGTAGCCACGTCGCCGCCGCCGCTTCAATCCACCGCCCGCCCAACTCGCCGCCGCTCCAGCCGACGTGCCGCCACCCACGGCTCCCTTACCTCTGACACATCCATTTTGGTAGACAACCACCCCTCCACGGCCACCCTTCGTGCGCCGCCGCAAACCCATTTGCGCCGGCTATCTCCCCTGCTCTGCCCTGTTCCCCAGCCGAAGGCAACTTATTCTGTCTTCCTCTCTGGTATGACATATGGGCCCCACCAAAGTTTAGCACCTAGCTATGGTATATCACTTGCATCTCCTCCATTTATTTCTAGCAGCAATTGTAGAGTATGAGATGTAATAAAAATGGGCATAAAATTAAATGGTGAGGTTAAACTAAAAGTATTATGAAATAAAGTTGAAAATTTAAGTTGATTCAATGGTATGTAAAGACACATAGTGAATGGGAAATAAGAATAAGTAATTATTTATAAATTCATAATGAAAAAGATGGAATTGGTTACATGTCCAAAGTTTAATAAAGAGTTCAACTAAAAATACCCTCAAGATTAAGATTAAGGAAATGGATTAAATAATATGTTTACCTACAAAAGCGAGGATTTAAAACTAAAGATTGCCCTTAAACTAAATTAAGATATATGCGCAATTTTAACATGCCACCTTAAACAAACTCAGTGATATATTTTAGCAAATAGCAATAGTGAAACGTTACCTTGTGCAATAATCTCTGCATAGGTAAATGAATCCAAATATCGATAAAAGAGCATTAGTAGGGGGGTGGTCTAAAGAAATAAAACCTAAGCCATTGTATATTAGTGGGTATTGTAGGGTTGACCATAGCATGATTTAGACATTAAATATTATCTCTATGCCCCAAACAATCAAGAGAACCATTTTTGACTATTAAATGATTGGGTATAAGGCCACTAGTATATGGACTAGTTATCACATATGAATAATTAATGCGATCTGCCTAAATGAATTCAAAGGTTAAAATACTCATTAAGGTCAATACTAATTAAGGGCAATAATGAAGAAATCTACTTTGGTTAAATGTTAAAATTTAATAAAGGCTACCATTAATTATAACTAAAATCTATGCCCAATATTCAACAAGCCTTAACTAAATTTTAGCCGTAAGATTATGCTAAATAGCAAATATTGAAGTATGACCTTACATACTCAGCTTTGCCAGATAACTAAATTAGAATTAGAAATAAAGTTAAGCTTAATAATAACAAAGGTGCAAATAAAATGGTAATGGTACCACTAATTAAATCTTGACACTAGCTTTAGTACATAATAGTATTAAGCATAATGTATATATAACAAGTTAGGGCCCATATGAGTGGATCCTAATTCAACTTAAATTTAGCATAGCTATGAATGAAGATACATAAAATATGACAATGGATTATTAGAGATTTAAATTTTAATTAATTACCATATAAGAATAAATATTGAGCCCTTGCTATTTATCTTAATCTAATTAATAGTAAAGGCCTATGTCAGAGATTATTCTAAAACTTAATAAAGATATCCAAGTGTTATAATACCTTCGACTAAAAGATTTATAGAATAAGTACAGATCTCATCCATCAGTCCAGTTTGCCTTTACCATAACCTGAGTTGCAAGGAATGCATACCCTAAAGATAGAATTTGTCCACTAAACTCCTGCACCAGTCTATAGGTCTAAACCTGACTCATGGAACTTCCTTGATAAATAACAAAATAATAAAAAGAGATTATTAATAAAAAGATCAAGTTATCGTATGCTATTACCAACCTTGCCTCATCTCACCGAATCACCCATTAACTCGTAATAAAACTAAATTGAGTTTATTCGGATTTATTTGGATCTTTTTGAGTTATTTGCTTTATTTGGATTCAGTCGTTTGTCACGTAATTAGAAATCGGGAGTCGTGAAGATTCAATGGATCAAGCGAGATCAAGCTCGAAGTGAAGATAGAGACCAAAAGCTCAAGAGAAAGCATTGTGTGAGCTCAAGACAGCGGTAAACCGCGCAGGCGAGTCAATACTTTGATCATGTTGAACCTATATTTTTGCAAATTATTTTGGTTTGAATTATCAAATTGCATGTTGTTATTCTATATGCAAATACATGTTTAATTTAAGACTTTAGTTATATGCCCATTGTTTGCTTGATTAATATTACACCTTCTTTGGAATACTTGAATATGTGAACCTTGTCGCCCTAGCAAAATTATAATGGTAACTTCTGAAAATAAGTCCCTAATTATATGCCATGCTTAGTTTTGCTTAGGTACTCATGGGTGCGAGAGCGCCCAAGCATCATTTTTAATCCTGAGAAAAATTGGTTGGGCAGTCATGGTGGTAATGACTGGTGTATGTTGGATATGGTTATTTTATATTCCCAAAACCTCAAATTGCTTATTTATCTGAGCGGATGGTTTGGGGGCTGGTATGTGGTGCGGTGGGAGCACAAATTATGGAGTGTGGTAGAACCGCTCAGATAATGCTAAGGACTGAATCTTGTGATGACCTCCTGATGTAAAACAGTACAACCACAAGTCTATAATGGGTACGACCTAGCTGAATAACTTGCAAGGATTTAGTTCAGATATCACCGAGGAAAGTGGATGCCAGGGTGTACTGGTTTACTCACAGTGAGGCACAGGGTGTACTGTACTCGCACGGCGCAAGAGGGGGCTTCTGACTGTGGTGGTGTAACCCTTCAGCAGTGAAACCTCAGCGTGGGGGTGTCTAGCTAGATCGGAGTAAGGTAAAGGCTTTGTGATAAATTATCTGGGTCTCATGCCTAAGGAAGCATGTTGGCAACAAAGATAATTCATCTCTTGTGGTGAAAGTGTACAAACTCTGCAGAGTCAAAACTATTCGAATAGCCGTGCCCACGGTCAAGGGCGGACATGGGAACTTAACTGGATATAGTTCTGTTTTAAAAACATTGAAAACTGGGAATGGAAACTTGAAGGGCGAAGGACTGCCCTGGTTTGGAATTGTCCTGGGTGTCGTCCCAGTGGTAAGTTAAGCGGCTATAACGCTGAAGAAATTGCTATATGGTGCAGATGCCATGTAACGGTGGATGGAATCTGAATCGATATTAATAATGCATTTCCTTGTCCATTATGATTTGGTTCAAACTGCTAGGTCTCAGGAAATTTTAAGTAATTGTATTCAAAAGCACTTTTCGCAAAATAAAACAACCCGAGCCTCTCCTTTGTTAAGCCATGCATACTATTTATTTGCATTCTGTGTATTGGCTCGCGGAGCACGGGGTCGAAGTGCTCATGCTCGCTTTTGCGACAAAATTCAGAATCAGGAATCAAATCACCTCACCTCAGCAACAAGATTGGACAAGCTGGCCGAGAAGATGACGATGTCAAGGGCTAGGTCGCGAACCTCCAGTTGGCTGCCTGTGGGCATGTCCTGAAGGTCCCACCTGTGTGCTTCGTTCTTCCGCTGCTGCAATTTCATGATTTCGGCCTAATCGACCCATGAGTAAGTTTACTATTATATTTACGCTTCCGCATGATATGTACTTTGATAATCAGAACTATAATCTGTGAGCACTATCTACTGATCCAGAGAATAGTGCGGTGGAATCACAGAGGAATCCGGATGTTAATATCTGGGTCCCTACAGTGGTTAAGCCATGAGAAGTCTCGTCTAGGCTCAAGAGGGGGTCCCGGTCTGGTGGATTCCTTACTAGGTGAAACCTTAGAGTTGGCTCGACCAGGTTGAAGGCTTTGCATTGTAAAGGCCTTGTCACGACTCCTCGCCGCACACCAAAGGAAGTGTGTAATCCGGTGGCAATATGGGATGATCGTGTCTTGTGGGTAAAGTTGTACAACCTCTGCAGAGTGATAATCTATCCTGGATAGCCGTGCCCACGGTCATGGGCATGCTGAGTAAAATTTTTTCATGGATTAGACTTTGCTTTTCAAAAATGATTTTCGAAAACCTTATGGATGGATGGAATCCATGAGAGAATAAAAACCTTGTGGGTGGATGGAACACATGAGAGATATTGGAAGCTTGTGGATGAATGGAATCCACGAGTGTTGGAAACGTGTGGATGGATGGAATCCATACGTGATCTTTTGAAAAAGATGGTCCGGGTGGGATGCCCGTGGATAGGTTGGTGTATGGTCGGAGCCTGCACTGACGGTATTATTTTCAATTACAAGTATTGTTTTTACTTAATGTATTACATTCCACAATTTCAATCTACTTATTGTATTTCTTAAATGATGTTTTATGCAAACTAACCCTATAAGCCTTCCATTGAAGCCTTTATCATTATGGTGCATTTTCCGTGTGACTTGCGGAGTATAAGTTTGTACTCACCTTGCTTTCTCCACACAGAGAAGGAAGACGTCAACTACGGTGAAGATCTGGATGAATAGGCCGCGTCTTACTGTCGTTTGCCTGTGGGCAGGCTTGGGCTTCGCTATTTATCAGTTTGCTTCCGCAGTTATTTCCTTTATTTATTTTTGCTAATGAGCGTTGATGTAAGACTTGGCCAAAAAGTCGTACCCTTTTATTTAATATAATCAGTCATTTGTGCTTGGTTTATGTTTGTTGTACTGTGTGCACTAGCTGATCCTGGACTAGTGCGATTTACACAGAGGATCCAGGAGTCGTTACTCCGGATTCCGACACCCTCGATGCTTACCATGAGGGCACCACCCAAATAAAGACGGTGCGACAGGACCAGTTCAAGCGAGATTACAACAAGTTTGAAATGCTCGCTGGCGAGTCCCTTGATGAGTGTTTTGCGCGTTTTCACAAGATCTTGAGCAACCTCCGAGCGGTCGGTCTCACATACCCCGACTCGGACAACGCTCGTCAGATGCTCGCGGCACTCGACTTGCGTTTGGGAGATGAAGGTGACTACCATCAAGGACACAGACCTCTCGACTTTGACTCTTGATGCGTGTACTCGCGCCTCAAGACTCACGAGATTGACATTGTCTCTCGCAAGTCGAAGTCACAGTCGATGGCTAGTCACCGATCCCGCTTCTGGTCTTCTTCCTGATTCCTTTGTGGTTTCTCCCTTGCTGCTCTCTGTGACATAACTGATGATCAGTTAGAGCAGCTTGCGGATGAGCAGCTGGCCCTCCTAGCTCGGAGATTCTCCCATGCTTACAAGAGGAGGAGGGACAGAAAGAGAGGAGGACCCGTGATTTGCTTCGAGTGTGGTGGCCCCAACCACATTCGGGCAAACTGCCCCAAGCTGGGAAGGGCAAAGGTGACTACGGCGGTTCGGGCAAGAACGACTACACCGACAAGAACCGCAACAAGAAGCCTCAGCCCTCACAAGGCAAGAAGAAGTTCCGCGACCTTGGAAGCCAAGAAGCTCTTCCACCGCGTCCTCACCGCCTTCGACGACCTCGACCTCAGCGAGGTGGAGGGATGGAGCGACGACGAGGAGGTGACCAAGACCCAAGGGCGGCGACGACTTCTCCGGCATGTGCTTCATGGCCCTTGAGGGCGAACTGAGCGACAGCGAGCTGTACTCCGACTCGACGAGGTATCCCCACCTACGACCAGCTTAATCATGCTTTTCTTAAGCTAGGTGGATTTCATGCTAGAGCTAGGCTAGGTGTACGAGTTAGAGAAGGAAGTAGATAGACTATCACGGGAGCTTACTTCACTTACATCTGCTCCCTCCCGTGATGATTGTGATACATGCTGTGCTCTGTTGGTGACATGGAGAAATTAAGGACCTCGCATGATAGTTGTCCTCCGAGCTTGACATTGTTAAGGTGGAGAACATTAGTCTCTTGCTGAGCTTGAGATGAGTAGGGTAGCTCCTTCATCTACTACTGTTGAGACTATTGCTTGCACCTCATGTGAGGATAAGGACAATGTTTAGAGGTCTTTATACCATGCTCTGATCTGCCCGAGTCTTGTGAAAATTGCAATAATTTGAAGATGAACCTAAAACGGGCAGATCACAAAATTGCTGAGTTGCATGCTTCTTTACTTGAGCCTGTTGTGTCTTGCACCAACTGTCCAAAATTAACTTGAACTTGAATCTGTTTCCAAGCAATTCAAGAATGGTTGATCATAACAAAATTGGCTCAGTTTGCGACTAAGGATCCTGTTAGCTCACCATGCATTAGTTGTGAAAACTAAAACTTGAACTCGTTGCTTTGAATGAAAATGTGTGAAGCTAACTAAGGATTACTAGAGAAGCCATCAACTCATTGTGATGTGATTGCTGAGGTGGGGGAGGAGCCCAAGGGTAAGGTGAGACGCTTAGCGACGTGAACCAACTGCTAGTAGTAGGACTGTCCCTCAGAGTCGGCTGTGTGCACAAGCCATTCTTTCCTCTACTGTTGGTTCTTCTTCTGCTCCCTTACCTTCTGCTGTCTCTTCTTCCCCTGCTCTTCTTGCACCTCTCTCTTTCGGGAGTGTCAGTACCTTATGAACACTCTCGAGAGATTTGTAGGCGGCAAGAAGAAGCTTAATCTTATTCTAGACCAATCCAAGATTTGCAAGTTAATCAGGTCTAGGATATGATTTCTATGAGGACATGAGGAAGCATCCACCTGCTATTCTCAGACCCATAGTAGGAGGTGTGATCGAGTGAGCCCAGATCGAGAAAGTCCAATTAAGTCAGCGGGCTTTGTCCAAGGGATTTCTGACAGCAAGGTGATTCCACCTGCAGCTTCGGCCTCTCAGAAGGCGAAGTCATGCTACTTCTACCTCTCAGAAGGTGAAGTATCACTGCACCTTCTGTCAGAAGGATGGACACTGATCGATCGATGCTTCAGGCGCGCCAAGATCGCGCGTAGAGACCGTGTTGAGTCTTAGGCGTATTCAGGGTCAGCCCCAGACCTTGAGTGCACCTAAGACCAACACGAGGTCTAGGTTTGCTTCTGCTGATGGGTTTGGGCAGCATCGAGGACTTGGTTTTTCTGAGTTTTCTGGTTTTCGTCCTCATGCTCCCTGGTCGTGACTTCCGCCGTCCTGAGGGTAGATCTCGTTTCCCCGTCGAGATAGCTACCCGCGGCGTGATCAGCATGTTGCCGGTGTCTTGACTCGCTCCTCGTAGCAGTCGGCCCACAACAGCTTCAGGTCTGCACAGACCTTCTGCTTTTGAGTGACAGAGAGCGTAGGGTAGATAGAGGTCAGTCGTGCTTGACTACTTCATCTGCTCGACGTGTTACTCAGTATTGGGTGCCAAAATCACTCTTGATTTACCCCAGTACTGAGACTTTACTCTCTGTTTGACTCAGGTTCGCCGGGCAGGGAAGGGAAAGGTTTGGCTTGTAGACTCCGGGTGTTCACGACACATGACCGGAGACTCCCGTTGGTTTTCTTCCCTTGCCCGTGCTCCAGGTGATGAGACGATCACCTTCGGAGATGCTTCATCTGGGCGCGTCATCGCCAAAGGTACAGTGCGCGTTAATGATTCTTTCATTTGAAAGATGTTGCCTTGGTTAGTAAGCTGCAGTATAATTTGCTTTCAGTTTCTCAGCTTACCGATGACGGTTTCGAGGTGAGCTTTAAGAAAAACGCTTGCAAAATTCTTGATTCTTCGGGTAGTCTGGTTTGCGGGATTTCTCGTTTTGGGAGGATCTTTCGTGCTGATTTTTCTGAGTCTTCTGGTGATCCTCTCAGGTGTTTAGTTGCTTCTGAGTCCCGCGACCTTTCTTTCTGGCATAGGAGACTTGGTCATATTGGATTTGACCATTTGACCCGAGTTAGCGGCCACGATCTCATTCGTGGTCTGCCGAAACTCAAGATGGTCAAAGATTGTTTGTCTCCATGCCGGCACGGCAAGATGGTTGCCGCTTCTCACCCTCCGGTCACAGTTACTATGACCGATGCACCGGGACAGCTGCTCCACATGGACACAGTTGGACCAGCTCGAGTGCAGTCAGCAGGAGGGAAGTGGTATGTTCTTGTCGTGGTCGATGACTTCTCGAGGTATTCTTGGGTGTTTTTCTTAGCCTCGAAGGATGAGACGTTTCACATTTCCGAGGTCTTTTCAGTAGGCTTTCTGTTGAGCTCCCGGGTGCCTTACGAGCGATCCGCAGTGACAATGGCACGGAGTTCAAGAATTCCTACTTTGAGAGTTCTGGATGAGACAGGTGTAGAGCACCAGTTCTCTTCTCCGCACGTCCCACAGCAAAATGGCGTCGTGGAGAGGAAGAACCGTACCTTGGTCGAGATGGCCAGGACGATGCTGATGAGTACTCTACACCGCGGAAGTTTTGGGCTGAGGCTATAGCACCGCGTGCCATGTCTCAAATCGAGTTTTTCTTCGGGCACACTTGCACCGCACTTCTTATGAGTTGAGATATGGGCGAAAGCCCAGTGTCTCCATTTTCGTGTGTTTGGTTGCAAGTTTTATTCTGAAGTCCGGGAACCTAGACAAGTTCGAGTCACGTTCTTGTGATGGATCTTTCTAGGTTACTCGACTTCTTCGCGGGCTTATAGGGTTGGAACTGCGAGTCTAGCAAAATGGTAGAGACCTGTGAGGTGACCTTCGACGACAGTCCGATATCTCAGGTTCTTTAGAGCAGTCCGAGCCATCTTTGTGGATGATGAGGACGATGGAGATGAGGGTTGTCTACCCGATCCAGTCCTCATCCACCCCTTGAGGTGCCTTCCACCGCACCTCGAGGTGATCAGCCCATGCCTTCTGCTTCTTCTGGAGCTAGTGGCTCTGTTCCTACCTCGTCAGCTCACGAGGTAGAGGCCACTTCTTCATCTCATCCTGGACCTCCTAGACATATCCAGAAAGCTCATCCTTCGAGCAGATTATTGGAGACCTCTTTGAGCGTGTCACCGCTCAAATCTGGCTTCATTTTCTGTCTCCATTCTGCTTTGTTGCCTCCTTTGAGCCCAAGGATTTGTCATGCTCTTCTGATGAGTCTTGGGTCAATGCCATGCATGAGGAGCTAGAAAATTTCGAGAGGAACAAGGTCTGGTCGCTTGTTGAGCCCCCGCGAGGTCACAATGTCATTGGGACTAAGTGGGTGTTCAAGAACAAGCAGAGTGAGGATGGTGGTTTCGAAACAAGGCTAGACTGGTAGCTCAGGGGTTCTCCCAGGTTGAGGGTCTAGATTTCGAGGAGACCTTTGCCCCTGTAGCTAGACTTGAGCCATTAGAATCCTGCTTGCCTTTGCAGCTTCTAAGGGTTTCAAGCTTTACCAGATGGACGTCAAGAGTGCCTTCCTCAATGGCTTATTGAGGAAGAAGTCTATGTCGACAGCCTCCAGGTTTCGAGAACCCCAAATACCCAAACCATGTCTTCAAGCTTTCCAAAGCTTTGTATGGACTTAAGCAGGCCCCTAGAGCTTGGTATGAGAGGCTTAAGTCCTACTTGTTGAGTCATGGTTTGAGATGGGTAAAGTAGACAAGACCTTGTTCATCCGGGCATGGCACTGATCTTCTGCTCGTCCAGATTATGTGGATGACATCATCTTTGGCGGCTCTTCCATGCTCTCGTTTCCAGTTCTCGGATGTCATGAGCACCGAGTTTGAGATGAGCATGATGGGTGAGTTGACCTTCTTCCTTGGCTTCCAAATCAAGCAGACTCGGGAGGGTACTTCTTGCATCAGGCAAGTACACTCGTGACCTCCTGAGACGCTTGACATGAGTGATGGTAAGCCGTGTCAACTCCCATGGCTCATCGCCACTTGACCCAGATGAGGATGGCGAGCCAGTTGATCAGAAGGAGTATCGTAGTATGATGGCTCCCTCTTGTACCTCACTGCCTCGAGACCAGACATACACTTCTGTGTGTCTTGTGCTCGTTTCAGGCTTCTCCTCGCGTATCTCACCGCCAGGCGGTGAAGCGCATCTTCGGTACCTTCGAGCTACCATTGACTATGGTATCTGGTACTCCCTTCCTGTCTTTCCTTGAGAGCCTATTCGGATGCAGACTTTGGCTGTAGGATAGATAGGAAGAGCACTTCTGGCACCTGCCAATTCATTGGCACTTCTCTCGTTTCCTGGTCTTCGAGGAAGCAGTCCGGTGTTGCACAGTCCACCGCAGAGGCCGAGTACGTTGCTGCAGCCAGTTGCTGTAGCCAGGTGCTTTGGATGGTCTCGACCCTGCGGGACTTTGGGTTAGTTATCGACAGTGTTCCACTCTTTTGTGATAACACTTCTGCGATTAACATTGCTAAGAACCCAGTGCAGCACTCTCGGACCAAGCATTGATATTCGCTATCACTTCCTTAGAGACCATGTAGAGAAGGGTGACATAGTGCTCCAGTTTGTGGAGAGTGACCACCAGTTGGCTGATATCTTTACCAAGCCTTTGGATAGCTCTAGGTTTTCAGCTCTGCGGGGAGAGCTTGGGTGGTTTGTCCTTATGGACTGTTGTGAGGGGGAGCTTTGTGCTTTACTGCTTTATTATATTGATTATGCTCTTACTCCTTCTGTTGCATTGCTTGGGTGCATTGGGTTAGTCCTTCTAGCATAGGTTAGAGTGTCTTCTTGTCTAGCGTTAGACTTCTTGCTCTTATCTTGTGATTCTAGGATGCTGCTTATTAGCTGTCTCTTCTCTAGGTTGAGCTACTCACTTCTTGTAGGTTCTAGCGAGGGTTGGGCCACCCTCGGGTAGACAGGGTACGTGTTTGCTCCTAGTTGTTAGTAGACCAGCTGATAGTCCTGGAGTCATATGGGGTAGATGAGAGTCAGTCTGAGCCATATCTCTATATCTTATCTATGCTTTAAGGACTGCCTTTGTTTTCTTTGCCAGCTTCTCGATTTATTGCTTTGGTTCAGGGGGAGTTCATTTGGGAGCTTCTGGAGCTTAATTTGACATAACTCAACTTGAACTAAAAGTTGCATCATGTTGAGGGGGAGCTGGATTTCTTGCATGCATTCTGCATTGTAAATACTACATTGAGCCTTGATTATTATCCTTTATGACATGTTTACATGCTTTACATCTGCCATGACTTGTGCTTATTGCTAGATTGATCATGACTTCATATGTGTAGACTAGCTTTTGCCATGATAAGTTAATTAAAATTGCTCAACTTGAATTAAAACTTGTCATGCTAGCTCTCGAGATTAGTCTTTCTTGAGTTATCCTTTTATGATTCATGCCATGTCAAATAGGCTGAGTTGAGCGTTGAATCTTATTGAGTTAGATTGAGCTATTAGTTCTTGATGCATGAGTTAGTACAATCTTTAAAGCAAAAAGATCTCTTTTGTGCGAAAAAACTGATCTCACCAATTCTTTCTCATGAGACGGCTTGCCATTGCACTTGGCATGAACTCAGGGGGAGTTTTGGATGACCAAGATCATCTTCTTAAGCTTCTTGCTTGGAGTGGTCGCATAAGGCTTGAGATCTAGCACATGATAAAACAAAAATCTGGTTGGCAACAATCATGAGATTTCTAAAGAAAAATATGTCATGTGCTCAATTTGCTAAAATTACAAAGAACAAGTACTTAAACAAATGTTTCATTCTTGAGCTTGTAGCACTCTAATTTGACTCAATACTAGCTTCTTGGTTCCGCTTAGCTTATTGACATGGTTTGCATCATCCTTGGATACCTCTAGCTAGACTTTGATCATGGATGACTTGACATGCTACAAATTGCACTAAATTTCAGATTGTCATCTATTTGGTTTAGCTGGCTTATATATATCTTGTCATGATCTAGATAGCATTCTATTGAGTTATGGCTTGATGTAATATTTTGGTCATTGGATAATTCTCATGGCTCTAAATGCTTAGAATAATCAAACTTCAGCCATTTCATCCATTTCCATGACTTGTTTCTTTCCTTGCATCCTTGATGTGTTTATTGCCAAAAGGGGGAGAATAGTGGTAGAAAAAGCCATTTTGGGAGCTTTGAGGAAAACTTGCTCTTTCTTTTGCTCCTTGTGTCGACATGGTCATTAGCTTCATTTCTCTTCTTTGGACCATGTTTGACTTCTTTTCATTTCAAACTCAACTTTGCGTTTTTTGGTTTGTCAATATACTCATCAAGGGGGAGATTGAGAGACCATGTGGAGGTCATCCCATGTGTGTGATGAGTAATTGACATCGGTTTAGGAAAGTCGAGTTTGATTTGGTTGGTTCGGACCTTGACGTTGCGTGGTGCAATCGGGCTCGGGGACTTGGTCAAAATGGTTAGGATGCATATTATGTCGACTTGTCAGGTTTGGGCTATTTCATTAATGCATTTATGCTTACATGTATCGAGCGGTGCTATTTGATGTGTTTCTTGTCTGTTGGCTGCAGGACGTCGAGGCGGAGTCGTGGCGAGACACGAGGTGACCGGACTAGACACGGGCGGTGTCGAGGTCAGAACGGTCGGATGTGTCGAAGACGGCGGAGATTCGATGTGGTTGCGAGGCTTGGACGACAAGGAGCGCGGAAGCTTCCCGGAAGGTGCAGGAGGGGCGAAATGGTATTTCGCGAGGCTACAAAAGCGAGCGGGCTCCGTTCGGGTTTAGCGGGCGTAACGGGTTGGAGACCCGTTAGCCAAGGGCTATAAATAGATGTGGTGGCTGCATGCCCACTCATGCACTCAAGGGGTTTCTAAGGTTGCTTTAGTCAAAATGAGCTTTGTGATTTGTTTTGGCTTTAGGCTTTAGTTAGTGAGGCTTTGGGAGGTGGTTTTACCTTTGAGCTTTAGTGGTTGGAGGGTTGGTATATACAGCAGGATATGCCCCTTCGTAGTATTCTCCTCCCTCTGTGTGTGTCCTCCAGGAAAGAATGTAGTGTGTGTTCTTGAGATTGGAGAGGGTGTGGAGAGGGATTGAGTAGAGAATCCATGTAATCATTCCTCTTGTTCTAATGTCCATGCGTATCGGGACTCCTTGTAATCCTTTTGATTTGAAATGGAAATCTGACGTTTTTCCTCTTGTGCTCTCTTTTCTCTTCGATGCTTTCTGTGTTGACTTCTTGAATCTTTCATTTCTTGTTGTTTGTTGCTGGGTAGTGCCAAAATGGGTTGCTCTAGGTTGGGATGGTGCCTCAAGATCATTTGATCGATTTTCCCAAGAGCAAAACTTTGTTTAATCTCATATTCTGACTTTTGACCTCCCCTGTTCTTCTTTTCCCTTCCTAGGGTTTTGATGTATTTTTTGTTTCCTTCTCGAGATGGCATGAAACTTGGCATGAGAGGTCCAGAGGCTATTGCCTAACCTATCCTCAAAGTTTCGTAGCCAAATGATCAAAGATGAAATGGGAATTTGAGTTTTTGGGCAACTCTCTGTACTTTTCAGGTTTTGTCCAAATTCTGAAATTCTGGAGTTTTAGTTGGTTTCCTGAGTTTTCCAAGCCTTCCTTGCTATTTAGAATATTGTTGTGATGCTTTGAGGTGGAAAGGCTAGGAGCAAAACCCTCAATTTGTCAGTTTTTGGAGGTCTGAAGAGTTTGCCCTAAATTCAGTTTTCTGGACTGCTCTCGGGTTTCCTGAAATTCAGAAGATGGTCAGACCGGCGTTTACCCAGCGGTCAGACTGGCGTTTACCCAACGGTCAGACCGTTGTTTACCCAGCGGTCAGACCGGCCTCCTGTGCACTTGGTGCTGCCTCTTGTTTTCTTTGGGGTGTTTACTGTCTTTCTACATTTTGCTTGCTGTGGTTTTTTCCAAAGAGTCTTGGTTCTCTTCTTTTTAGCTTTCCATAGCTATTGAGGAGAGTTTTCGAAGTGAGTACTTTTTGGGGGCAAGATTTGAAGAGGTCGACATTCACCCCCCTCTGTCGCCATTTCGGTCCAACAACGCATATCACCATCATTCACCTAAAAACAACGACAAAGCAAGGGTGAGTCCAGGACTCAACAAGTACAAAGCAAAACTGTAACGCCTAGGGTCCAAATCGGCTCAGACCTAACCACATTTTGGATAGGCCACGCACACGTAGCAACCCGCTTGCACTTTCGTCCTCGCTTCGCGCAAAACGGTTAACTGGGGTGCTACCATTGGAACTCCTAGGCTTATATGTAAAGGATACTTAAGTTAAGCTAGCAAGGTGGGACTAACCCAGAAATTTATGTGCACACACACATGGGCCAACATGGGCCGGGGTGTCACATACGCCCCCCCCTCAAAGGACCCGACCTCCTCGTCGGACCAACATACCCACACCGGGGCAAATGATAAGGATCTCCTCTCTTGGCATATGTCCATACGTTCAGGGCCAGCACATATGCCATGTCGTGTGTCCGCTACGGGCCCAGACGCGCCATGCGCCATATGCCCGCGCCCCTGACCCGCACGCGCCCATGTAACCGCAAGAGTCGGCTCTGATACCATTTGTAACGCCCTAGGTCCAAACCGGCTCAGACCTAACCACATTTTTGATAGGCCACGCACACGCAGCAACCTGATTGCACTTTCGTCCTCGCTTCGCGCAAAACGGTTAACCGGGGGTGTACCATTGGAACTCCTAGGCTTATATGTAAAGGATACTCAAGTTAAACTAGTAAGGTGGGACTAACCCAGAAATTCATGTGCACACACACACATGGGCCAACATGGGCCGGGGTGTCACATACGCCCCCTCTCAAAGGACCTGACGTCCTCGTCGGACCAACATACCCACACCAGGGCAAATGATAAGGATCTCCTCTCTTAGCACATGTCCGTACGTTCAGTGCCAGCACATATGCCATGCCATGTGTCCGCTACGGGCCCACACGCGCCATGCGCCATATGCCCGCGCCCTTGACCCGCACGCGCCCATGTAACCGCGAGAGTCAGCTCTGACACCATTTGTAACGCCCTAGGGTCCAAACCGGCTCAGACCTAACCACATTTTGGATAGGCCACGCACACGTAGCAACCCGCTTGCACTTTCGTCCTCGCTTCGCGCAAAACGGTTAACCGGGGGTGCTACCATTGGAACTCCTAGGCTTATATGTAAGGGATACTCAAGTTAAGCTAGCAAGGTGGGACTAACCCAGAAATTCATGTGCACACACACATGGGCCAACATGGGCCGGGGTGTCACAAAAACAGTAAATAACAGGTTCACAAATCAGTCCATAGTCATCAAGGTTCAATCACCATTTGTTACCATTCAAACTCTTTAAGCTCTTATCAATCAATTATTATGCATATAGACATGATCCTCTCTCTTATCTCTTAACTCGGGGCTGAAATTTAATTAGCCTAGTGTTCATACTTGTCTACCTTAATGAAATCAAATAGAACTTTTGAAGTGATAATTTGTTGAAAATGTAGATGGTATCTTAGTAGCTAACTGATGGTAAATTTTAAAGTTTCTGAATTAACAAAAGTGATGGTAGGTAATTTTTTAACTTTAGGTCGGTAACAAAAGTGCAACTCATGGTAAGTTTTCAAATTTTTTTTATATTCATAGAACTGGTGCTAATTTTTAACCTAGGGAGATAATTTCTTAAAACTACAATACTATCTTAGGGTTTGACTCATGATAATTTCTGAGCTTTCTTATATTCACAAACTGATCGTAATTCTAAACTTATTGAGGTAATTTGTTAAATTATTAATGGTAACTTATATAACGTTGCTCTGGTAATTTAGTAAAACATATATGATAATTTTTAATTGTATTTTTAAATTTCTTGAGTTACACTATGTAACTCAGAGCAAGTATTATAAGAGGCTGTAAGCTGGCTGTATGCTGAGGTGGAGGAGAGAGAGGAGGAGAGAGAAGAGAGGTGGGCTGTAAGCTTACAGCCAGCTGATGCACAAGAACCAAGAAACTTTGTGAGAGGGAGGGGTAGGTCATACAGCCTTCAGCTGGCTGTAACTACTATACAGTAGGCTGATAAGTGAGCTGTAAGTATTCATACAGCCAGCTGAAGGCTGTATTATAAGACTTGCTCTCAGTGGTAAATGTCACTACTAGACGACAAAAACTTTGCTACAGACTAGTCGCTTCCCTTCTGTTTTCGCTTTGGTTCTGTTGTATTAGCAAAATTACTCTTAAAAAAGGAAAGTGAAAACGCGGAGTAGAGAAGAACGCCGCGAGCTCCACATCTGACCTCCCCCGTCCTCCCTCTCCCATCTTCAATCCTCCTCCTCCTCAACCCCTCAGTGGAGGACGCCGTCGCGGTGTTGCTCCTCCCTGGTTCTCCCCTTACCGCGATACGGAAGCGGCCGGGCTGCGCCGGCAGCGGCAGCGGGGTGGGGAGACATGTACAGATCGGCGGGTGCCGCGATGGCTTGGAACGTGTTCAGGTTCTGCACGGCGCTCAGGGGGCTGGGCTCCATTATGATCCTGCTCGTCCTCTCCATCGTCGGCGTCACCTACTACGCCGTCGTCCTCTGCAACTATGGCCCCGCCCTCCTCGCCGGCGGCGTCAGCACCCTCGCCGCGCTCGCTGTCCTGTTCCTCTTCCACTTCCTGGTGCGTGTCGCATAACTTGGGGGCTTTGGGTGTGAAAGATTTCTCCTTTAGGCGAAATATATGCTTTTTGGTTGGAAAGAATGCAAATTGCAGCAGGATTGAGTACCATTAGGTGTCAATCTTAGTTCTTTTGGAAGCAATGTTGGGCATATAGGTCGAAAATTTTGGTTTTGACTTTCGTGCTGGGAAGAATGATGTTTAGCGCGGCATTTCGTTGGATTAGTGGTGCAGCTGTGCAGGGCATTCTCGTTGTGCTCTGTTACTTTCTTGTTTAGTTAGTGGTACTGTGATGCGATCTTTGCTTATCTAGGTGATATTTCTTGGTATGAAGTAGAAGTGGCGATGAGCGATCTGAATGGCTGTATACTAGGACGAGCTGAATGATTGTATACTAGGACGTGAGGTTGTTCTATTTGGTGGTGCTGGATAATGATTCGGATGATTGAACTGTTGTGCCCAGGGTCTAACTATTGTTTTGCTAGTATGCTTTTAGAGCATAGTAAATTTCTCTATGATATATGCTACCTGGAGTGTTGAAATGGAGCTGATTATAGTGAGAGAAGTTAAGAAAAAATTGACTGAATGAGTTGGTTAAGTGCATTCCTTATGGTACTGATTAGAGAACCACAATGTTAACTAGTACTTTGCATACCAAAATAGTTGACTAGTGCCATTATCTTACAACCTTTTCTCTCTGTTTTGATTTTGGTTGTATCATGTGTTAATATAAATAGTTCTTTTGGCTTTGCAGCTTGCTATGCTTTTATGGAGCTACTTTTCTGTTGTGTTCACCGACCCTGGTTCTGTTCCACAAAATTGGAATCTTGATTTTGATGAGGAAAGGGGAGAAACTGCTCCCCTCTCTAGCTCGGAGTTCAGTAGCCAAATGAACTCACAGCAATCTATGGCTCTCAGTGATACGGGAAATCCAAGGGTTAGGTTCTGTAGGAAGTGCAACCAGCTGAAGCCGCCTCGGTGCCATCATTGCTCTGTTTGTAAGTTCATAGTTTAATCTTCAGGATAAATTTTATGTTGTCCTAGATGTTATGAATTGCATAGTCGACCAACTTGTTGTGTATTTATGCCTAAACTATTTTCAGGTGGAAGATGTGTTCTCAAGATGGATCATCATTGTGTGTGGGTTGTTAATTGTGTTGGGGCGCTAAACTACAAATACTTTCTTCTCTTCCTGGTACAATTTTACTATACTCTTCAGGAGGGAGATTAATTAAGAACTACTTGCACTTTCTTATTATGTTTGTAGGATATGTAATGTTTTTGGTCGATACACTAACCCTATCTTTTGAAATAAGAAACGTATATTTTTTTTGTTTATGCAATGTTTCTACATGTTGGTAGCTTTGAAAAGGAAAATAAATATAATCTATTCTCGCATATTTTTGGGGCAACTGTGTATTTAATCCACCATGTATACCAAGAGCAGTTTCTGTTTTTGGATGATGCTGCTGTGTAAGCTAAGTCATTGAATGATGTACCGCAATGGGAATGACTAAACTGTTCTCCTATGTTTCACTATCACAGACATGGGGATGAGTCATGAAGCGATACTGACACAGGGATTTGCCATTTATCCCAAAATGCCGACACAGCTATATATATTAAAAATAATATATAAATTCTCAGTTATATATATTTTTGGTTGCAATATATAGTTGTTCACGGGGATATGGGAATATATCTATCTTATGTCAGGGATTCGCCATTCCCCAGAAAATTCTTAATTTCTTCTATGTATTAAAGTACAAAAATGTGTCAATGATGGATAAGTGTCAAATCAAAAGAACTAGATGCCAAGAGGAAGGAGATGTAGGGATAGCTTGGGCTGTATTGGGTTGGACCGTGTCTCCTTGTCGTGTCGCATGTGTGTTGGAAAAGAAACTGATTACGCACCTCTCATATGTATCGGTGGTGTGTCTGACACCGCCTCCTGGACGTGTCCGTGCATCCTGGCTCCTTTCATTACTGTAGTCTCCTGCACACCTCCTTGATGTGTCCATGCATCATGGCTCCTCATTACTGTAGTATCCGACACACCGGCTCCTTGATGTGTCTGTGCATCATGGATTCTCTCATTACTATAGCCTTGTTCAGCTACGTTGTTGCTTGATCATCTAACCAAAAAGTTAATCTAATTCCCATGTAACTTGAGATGCAAAATCCAAATATGGCTCTTCCATCTCCTATGTACTACGCATCAAACCAAATCCTTTGCATGTTGCAATTCGACATTTAAAAAATTGTCAGTGCAAATAACTGTAGGCTTTGATGCTATAAATTTCTTAGACATATATGGTACTTGTTGACCTGTCAAAACTAGGAATTCTTGTCTTAATTAATTTTTCTGTACTGCAGTATGTTAAAGACTTGCTAATTTCAAAAGCAATAAATTAACCTAGATTGTGCTGTTCCCCTTGCTAGGGATGGTTTTTCTTTGTACATGCCAAATGATGATACAATTGGCTCCAAGTAGTTAAGTGAGAAACATCTGAGCATGACGTTGCTGCCATCTTAATTGAAAATGTGAAATATTGTATCCTATAATGGAATGCATGAGCTACTTTCTTTACCCTACTATTTTTTGGGTAGTGTGCTTTAGAGGTTGTTCTCATGCTTCTTTGTGCTTCATGCTAGCAATATATTAATAGAATTTTGGCACCATAAGCTGAAATTGAATATCATTACACATTTTTTAAAAATTGGAATACATGTTAGAATTCTGCTTCTATGATCTCCCAAAAACTAAATTGCACAAATCTTGAAGGAATGCTTTTAGTAGTGGAATAGTGGGTGGTTGCAAATCAGACCCTCCATACGCTTAAAATTATGCTTTTCACTTTTGGGGAGAGCATTGAATTACCTCTTTACTAACATGCTTTAACATGCTGTATTTTATTCTTTTCTGCTGCTTAAACCAAGATATTCATCATACTTATACTGTACCTTGCCTTCCAAATAGTTTATACCACTGATTGTCTGATTGTAGCTCAATTTTCAGAAACAAACATAACAACAATGCATTTAGTGATTGTTCAGTCAATACCATCAAATTGAGTCTATTTAAGTCAACATAAAATATTTATGCCTATGCTTGCAGATGTTCTGAACCTATAACAGTTAACAGTTTTCAGTGACTGTTCGTAACTACATCAGCTTGAAAACTCTCAAGTACCTTTTTGATGCCCATGTTATGTGCTCCATCTCCATGATATTATTGCTTGTTTCTTGGACCAGTCCAAATGCACTTTTTGTTAACTCTCACTTGGTAGACCAACAACTTTCACTTTTTGTCATGTCAGATTCTCCAAACTCTTTTTCTTTCCCTACTTGGTAGAATCAAGTAGCTATAACTTAAAATAAATTGGATATTTATTAACTCATGCTTTATATTTTGTTAATACCATAGTCTGTTAGCACCTATTGCTACTAACTTTTGCTAACCATTCTTTGGCAAGAATTCTCATTCTTTCATAGTTGAAGTATTAACGCTTCTGTTCCCCAAGGCGGCTGCCTAGCCTGCCTAGGCGCTAAGTGCCACCCTCCCGCCTTGTCTGTCTAGCCGATTTTTCTCGCCTAGGCGGCCGCCTAGCCCACCTAGGCAGCAGGCCGCTCGACTAGCGCCTAGTGCCTTAGTGAATACTATTTAATGCTTTGCCCCTTTGCTTGAAGAGTCTATTTCACTTGTGTAACATGAAAGGCAATGATAAGCCAGAGTAGAAGCAAGTGCACCAATGTGTTTATGATGTTATCAGTGTGTTCATGGTTCTGTTTATCATATTAACAGTATAGACACTGCTTCTCCAGTGCTTCTTATTAAGACTTTTTTCGAACTAGTGTCCTTTTTGCTTCCACACTGCTATGTCAATCCATATGTTTCTGAAAAGTGAAATCATTTACTTTTTATGGTGCTATGCAGTTTTACACCTTCCTTGAGACAACGCTCGTTACCCTCTCTTTATTGCCTCACTTCATAGCCTTCTTCAGCGATGTCGATATCCCAGGAAGTCCTGCAGCACTTGCAACCACATTTCTCACCTTTGGTAAATGCATTACTACTTCTGGAAAAATTATGCTTGATACTAATTGATCGAACATCAACTAAAACTATTCTCTTTCTTTGCAGTATTGAATCTGGCCTTTTCCTTGAGTGTTCTGGGTTTTATTATTATGCATATTTCACTTGTTTCTGCTAATACAACAACGATTGAGGTAAGTATCTAGCAATATGATGCCAAACTTTTTTTTGGTTATGTGCATGATGATATTAATTTGTTACTTTGATGTACAGGCATATGAAAAGAAAACTACTCCACGTTGGATGTATGATCTTGGCCGGAAGAGAAATTTTGCTCAGGTTACAGTTGTCCAGACTTCTATTTTTAAGAGCTTACTAAATAGTCAATCACTTACTAAATTGTTTTTCTATGGTGCAAGCATGCGCCAATTTAGGTTTATTCAAGAGAATGATACACCTATCATGATAAGTTTGTATCAAAATCCCTGTAGATATGTCTTTTACGTGTGGAAATGCTGATATTCAGATATGTGTGATAGCTCAACCCACTTTTGTCATGTCATGTTCTTATCCCATAATCATTGTGAGAGCTAAATTTACGGTTATACAAGGCTTGAAGTGTAGAACTTTGGCAATGTTGGAAGCATGTTAAGCAATGCATGTGCCTAATTTTTCTTATCCAACTAGGAATATAACATTTGTGGTTAGAAAACCATCATGTTGTTGCAATATTCCCAGATATTCATTAATTGAAGTTTCATACATTTTGGGTGTGATGTTTCACAGGCAGTTTTGCTAAGGAGCCATGATACAATTGTGCAAGCTACAGCTTCATATTATTTGACTTGTGATTCCGTATGATTTTATTTTTGGTCTGTAAAATGACTAAGATTGCCCAAATATAATTAAGGGAAAACCCAGCAAAGTTGCCAGTCCTTATTCAAGTCAGTATCTGTGAGCTGCAACATCTGGAACATGACTTTTCTTTTTTATTTCCTTTTCTGCTTGCCATTCTATGCCAAGTTGCCGTTTTTGTCTGTCAAATACTAACATATGTGAAAGTTACTTTCATGCAAAACTATCTTAGTAAACGAAGTTCCTGTTATCAGGTTTTTGGAAATGACAAGAAGTATTGGTTCATCCCGGCGTACTCAGAAGAGGATTTGAGAAGAATGCCAGCTTTACAGGGCCTTGATTATCCTGTCAGGGCAGATTTGGATGGGCAGGAATTATGATGAGACAATTTTGCCAGTGCCCCTCACTTCCCATCTGCATCAAATGTGTTCCATGTAAAATTTGATGGTTTTTTTGCCATATGTCTCAGTGTTCAACATCTACTGGTACAACTGACAACATTGCTGGTTGGGTTATGCAAGGCATCAAATAAGCCAGCTTTCACAGGATGACTTGTGAAACCATGTGTGATCCACTTCTTCTGTCTTTGCGTAGGCGAAGAAATTAGAGGCCCTACACTCCTGCTGTTGAGGCCAGAGGAGGCATGTGATGTAAATTCTTTGTAGTGTGTTTTAAGTGGGCTTTGAGGTGCATGATGTACTTTGCTTGAGTTGTGCAATACATTTGCCGTTTCAGAAAGGTCCTGTTGATTTTATAGATAACCATTTGTTGGTGAGATAACTCGTGTTAAGGAGAGAACTTGCGGGTGCTTAAGTGCTGTGATTAGTTTATTATTTCAACCTGTATAACATGAACTTGACAAGTCCATATTGCACCCGGGATAGTAGAAATTTTACAATTTGTTTGTCATATGCGTTGCCCACTTCTGACAAGCACGGAAGTTTATTCTTCCTTACCCTGCTCTTGCGGGTCTTTATTCCAGTGCCAATTTGGTTGGGGATGTTTGTCACTACGGACGGGATGAGCAGGGTTTTCCATTTTTCATAAAATGAGCTCGGAACTCCCTATTTAGTAAGTATTCTGTCTCTCTTAACTTCCTCTGTTTCTTCGATCAGTGCCAACTCAACAAGTAAAGAAAAAACAACTTATAGTAGTCTCATTATTTCCATTTTGAATTGCGTGATCTATTTCCGTAACATGTCACTACGTAAATTTGATTTGATTGACAGTATTGCTTTCACTACCCATGTCAGGAAATTGTGTAATATATTGTCGTCACCACTGTATGAGATGTTTACTATCTACTTTCCCATTTACTCAACTTTGAAATTGAAATGCATTGTAAAAGTTAAAGCCAAATTTCTCTTTTTCCACTGAGCGATATTGGTATTCTTCACTGTTGAGAACGAAAATTGCATGTAAAAATAGTTGCCGTATCTACATGGTAATATGTGATCACTGATCTTATACATCGCGATCTTGTAGTTCTCAGTTGTTGGTAGAACACCGAGAGCAAGGAGTAAACACTGGAAGCTTTTAAAAAGCTAAATTACTGCAAAAAAATTGTGAAGGGATCTAATACGCTGAATATGAAGATAACTGAACACGGAGTACCTGACTCGATCAATACAGCCCATTTGAACTAATTTGCTTTGTCTCGTCAGGTCATATCGATACATTGGTTTGAAGCACATGTGAGCCAAACGGGTAACGGATCTGCATTTATCAAGTTATGAACTACATGCTCTGTTGACGCTTACTTGGTTGCGTTTTTCTTTTACTGTCGTGTTGCCTCTCTCTCGCAACGAGCTAGTACTACTATGGAGTATTGTTTCGACGGGTATGCCATTCCTACTGTTGGTAATGTTATATTGTTGCATGTAATGTAACCCGAAACAGGTGGCCCTGGATGGGGGATCAAGGCGCATAGCTCCAAGTCAGCCTATGAAGCTCTATTCCTGGGATCAGTGCAACCGCCGTGTTGTACATTGCTGTGGAAAGCCCGGGCGCCTCTCAAGTGCAAATTCTTCGTTTGGTTGGCGTTGCAGGATCGATGCTGGACGGCAGACGGGCTTCAGAGGAGGAACCTGCCGCACCATCAGCTCTGCGTCATTTGCCAACAAGAACCAGAGACAGTCAACCGTCTCCTTACGTGCTGCAGTTTCTCCCGAGAGGTGTGGTTCCAGGTCTTTGATTGGACAAGCAAGCAGATTCTCACGCCAGTTCAAGGCGTCAATCTGCAGGAGTGGTGGACAATGACGCAGGCCTTCGTTCGCAGCACGGAAACAAAAGGGATTAAATCGCTGATCATCCTCGTGTTGAGATCTATTTGGCCTGAAAAACGATCGATCAGCAAAGCTCGTTTGTATCGACTCTATAACTGTGTTTTGTTCCTGTTTTTCCTTCTAAAATGTGGATGACGTGCGGAACTCCCGCGCGTTCCCCAAAAAGCAACCCGTGCTGGTGCCTTGGCAATGTGTCTGTATGTTTCTATTGCATGCCCGAATCTTGTCGAGACTGGACAGATATTTAGTTTTTGGTGAAATCAGGTGAACGAATACTTAGTTTTTGGGGAAATATCAAGTGAACATGCGAATCTTGTAAAGTTTTTGCATTTTCACCAAACTTGAGAGTTTCTAAAGATCCGAAAAAAATTACCAAACGCAAGAGATGGTAAGTGCTATATATCTGCAAAATCTCAATATCGAACTCAATCACATTTGTGAGATGTGAAAAAGACAAAATACTTGCTGAAATGGTGTTGTCGTAGGGGTGGCCCCCACCTAAACCCAGCAAGCCTGGTAGGAAGTTATAAGGCCCAGAATAGACCACAGTAATGACACAAATACCCCTGAAGGGGATAATCAGCTGTAAGGGCATAATTGTAAAAGCACTCCCCATGTATATATATATATAGAACACCGATCATGGGGAGGGAGGAGGCCATTATATTCATCTTCATCACTCTCCACTACCATCTCTCTCTCTGTTTGGTCTGTAGCCACAACAGTTGGCGCCGTCCGTGGGGAGGACAGGAGCAAGCCTGAAGACCGAAGAAGAAGGATGGCACCGAAAAAAGCTTCTTCAGCGGCGGCGAAGGGAAAGAAGGCGGCCGGGCCGGAGCGTCGTATGAGTACCAGGGCTTCGGCATCGGCAGCGGCGGGCGCGGGTGGCGACGCAGTTGCGGTGGCCGAAAACGTCGACGTTCGCGCGGTGGCGACCAACCTCGTCACCGGCACCGCGACGACCAACCCCGCCACCGGCGCCGCGACGACCCGCCCCGTCACCGGCGCCGCGACGACCCGCCCCGTCACCGGCGCTGCGGGGATGGACCCCGCGGTCGAAGACGTCGATGCGGGTGCGGCGACAACCGACCCCGCCGACGCAACGACAGCCGACCTCGCCGCCCCCACTGCAACCCTCGCCGGCGGCGCGGACCAGGCGGTTCGAGGTAGCCATGACGGAGCGACCGGCAGCTCGGGACCTCGCGACGCGGTCGTCCCCGCGCCGATCCGCCCGTTGGGAGCACCAGCGACCCCGCCCGCACAGGCGGTGGAAAGCGCTCTACTAGCGGCCCTCAAGGCGTTTCAGCGGGAGCTGGGGGACCTTCGCGGAGCCGTCTGAGATATGCAAGAGGCTCAGAGCCAGCAGGCCGCGCCGGCAACCGCGACCGAGCCCACGCCGGAGAGGGCGGACAGTCGCGAAGCCCCCACGTCTAGCCGCGTGCCGCTGCGGCGCGTAGATCCGGAGTCCCCGCTTTCGGTGGGGCTGCAGCAAGCGGCATGGCCCGAAGATTTCAAGTTTCCTAGCGCCATCGACTCGTACAAAGGCGACACGGACCCCCGCAAGTTCGTGCGCGTGTACGAAACCGCGATCGAAGCCGCGGGCGGAGACGACACCACGAAGGCGAAGGGACTCCCCCTCGCGCTGCAAGGCGTGGCGCTCTCTTGGTTCTTTACCATAGAGCCGGGCTCCATCTACGCGTGGGAGCAACTTCGCGTCCGCCTTCACAACAACTTCCAAGGAAACTACGTCGACCGAGTCGACGCGGACCAACTCTTTGCTGTGAAGCAAAAACCCTCGGAGAAGCTCCGGGACTACTTCAAACGCTTCGCCAAGATTCGATGCCAAGTAAAAGACGTTAACGAAACCACCATCGTTAATGCAGCCATACAGGGCCTTCGTCCGGGCCCGATGGCCGAGTACAATGCGCGAAAGCCAATCAAGACGGTGGCGAAGCTCTTCGACAAAATGGAGGAATATGCTAGGGCGGAAGAAGACGCGCGGCGAAGGCAAGGGGACGACTCCAACACCAACCAGGCCGGAGCCTCGGCAAAAGCCGAAGATCCGCCGAAGAGCGGCTCTTCGAAGGGAAAACGTAAGCAGGAGTCGTCCAGGGACACGCCCGACCGCAGGGACGCCTCGCATAAGGAGTCGTCCGATCAGCCCAAGCGCGGCCAGCAGAGGTCGAGGCGAAACCGGTACGTCCTCGACATTAAGGGCGGTTCTGACGAGGGCGCTCCTGCGGGCCGAGGCGGTCGGGGGCGCCGTGGGCGTGGGCGTGGCCGTGGCTGGGGCCGCGACGAAAAAGGTCACGGAGATTACGAAGACCAGCACCAGGGACTGTGGTGTGTAGTCCACGGCCGCGGCAACCATGATACCCGCACCTGCACCTCCATCACGGCGCTCCGCGATAGCGTCGCTAGGGACAGGAACCTAGAGACGCGTCCGCCTGCGGTGGCCCACGTCCAATTCCCGTACGAGGCCCCCGTGCAGGTGCAGGCACAAGGGATGCAACCCCAGGAAGGCACCTTACGGATCCAGGCTCACGTACAGCAACCTCGGGAGGGCCTCCTGTCGCTGCAGGCTCCGGAGGCAACCCACCGCAGGATCATTAACGTCATATCCAGAGGCTCTGCGCTGGAATTCGCCTCAGCACGGCAGCAGAAGACCTATGCGCGAAGACTACATCATGTGGCGGCATACCCAGCGCAAGCACCCCCCGACTGGGCGCGGCACGAAGTCACATTCACACCCGGCGACGCCCAAGGCGTGGACTTCCCTCATCAGGACCCCCTAGTCATCCGGGTCACTATCGCGGGATGCGACGTGGGGCGTGCCCTGGTGGACGGTGGTAGCTCCGCGAACGTATTGTTTGCGGCGGCCTTCGACCAGATGGGGATCCCTCGAAGCCGCCTAGGGCCCTCGGGAGTCCCATTGCAGGGCTTCGGGGGACAACCCCTGCGGGCGCTGGGACAAGTACGTCTTCAAGTCTCCTTCGGCCGAGATGACAATGTGCGGGCCGAAGATGCCACCTTCGACGTGGTCGACCTTCCGTACCCCTACAATGCCATATTAGGGCGCCCAATCCTCAACTCCTCCGGCGCGGTACCACATCACGACTATCTATGCATGAAGATCCCGGGTCCCCGGGCCATCATCACCGTCCGAGGCGACCAGGATATGGCCCGGCGCATCGAGCCAGGTACCAGGTGCCCGCGTCGCGAAGCCCAATGGCGCTCCTAGAGCCGGCGCCGGCGTCACAACGCGGTGGTCCGCGGGGCCAGTCGGAGGCGCCTTGGCGGGCCCTGCAGAGGTCTAGCGACTAGAGGCTTCGGCCGCACCAAGGGAAAACGGTTAGTACATCCACCCCTTGTAGTTGCTTGCCCGCGCAAACGGGGATGTAATGAAGATCGCCGTTTGTCGCTAATATTTCTTCATCGTGCGCAAGCGCGTGGCGTAGGCGCGCGCAGGCTTCGCCAGCGCGCGCGCACCCACAGTATAAATCGAAGTCGCACGTTCGCGTGTGCACTCGCCGTAGCCAAAGGTGACGGGCCTGAGTATAAACAAAGACGCACGTTCGCGTGTGCACTCGCCGTAGCCAGGGGTACGGGACTGAGTATAAATCGAAGTCGCACGTTCGCGTGTGCACTCGCCGTAGCCAAAGGTGACGGGCCTGAGTATAAACAAAAGACGCGACGGGGGGACGCCCTCGGGCGCACCAGTCTACGGACTTTAAATAAGACGTAGCGTCGAGGTCCGCCTCCGCACGCACCAGTCTACGGACTTTAAATAAGACGTAGCGTCGAGGTCCGCCTCCGCACGCACCAGTCTACGGACTTTAAATAAGACGTAGCGTCGAGGCCCGCCTCCGCACGCACCAGTCTACGGACTTTAAATAAGACGTAGCGTCGAGGTCCGCCTCCACACGCACTAGTAAGACGTAGCGTCGAGGTCCGCCTCCGCACGCGAGAGTCTCCGGACTATAAAGCAAGACGTAGCGTTGAGGTCCGCCTCCACACGCACTAGTAAGACGTAGCGTCGAGGTCCGCCTCCGCACGCGAGTCTTCGGACTATAAAGGAAGACGTAGCGTCAAGGTCCGCCTCCGCACGCGAGAGTCTCCGGACTATAAAGCAAGACGTAGCGTTGAGGTCCGCCTCCGCACGCACTAGTAAGACGTAGTGTCGAGGTCCGTCTCCGCACGCGAGTCTCCGGACTATAAAGGAAGACGTAGCGTCGAGGTCCGCCTCCGCACGCGAGAGTCTCCGAACTATAAAGCAGGACGTAGCGTCGAGGTCCGCCTCCGCACGCGCGAGTCTCCGGACTATAAAGAAAGTCGTAGCGTCGAGGTCCATCTCCGCACACGCCAGTCTACGGACTACAAAGGCTAAGCGTCGAGGTCCGCCTCCGCCCGCACCAGCCTACGGGCTGTAAAAAGTTGAGGTGCCAAGGACTGCCCCCGCAAGCGCCGTTCTAAGGAACCCTTGCGCAGCTACTTCACCAACAGCGACATCAACACATCCTAAAATGCCAGGAAATCTGCATACCGGAGAAATCACAAGTACAAAGGTCCGGCAGCATCCTTGCCGCTCTAAGCCGCTATCCCGCGGGTTCGTCCTTAACACGCGCCAAAACTGGGGCCTCGCTCGAGGAAGGCCGGCCCGCCCAAAAGTCCAGCGACTCTTCGGCCCTTCGCCAGCGTCGAAGGCGTCGCCGGGTTGAAAGGTCGGCCGCACGAAGCCGGTCCCAGCAAGAAAGCTGCCCGGGATATAGGCGAAAGTCAGAATGCATACAGCAAGTGTGTACATTCGCAAAAAGGGGGAACAGTACAACACACGCCTACACCTAGGCACCATGACGTCAGACCTGCGGGTTCCCGGCGCCCTCGGAGGGCCCAGCGCCGCCCTCGTCGCGTCGAGGGATCCCGTCAAGAAATTGGCCGAGGCTCCCCGTCCCGTAGAGCGACTTCCGGAGCTCGATTCGTGCAGCATCCGGCCCGGCGTAAGCCCAGATCCGGTCGAAGAAGGGCCCGAGGGCACGGCGAGCGGAGCGGACAGCACCAGACATTACTCCAGTCCCGCCGGGCATCTCCAGCTGGGGGTCATCCAGCCCGGCGACGTGCGTGCAACCGCGGTGCTGCAGGAGTGCGCACACCAAGCATGCCGACGTGTACGCGCAGTGGGTGCCAAAGGACGTCGCCGCGTCGCGCGCGACGTTGGCGGCATCCCCGATCCAGCGAAGCGTCCGAGACAACTCCTCTGGGCCGAAGGCGCGCTCCGGCACCTCAGTCACCAGCCCTTGAAGATGGCTCTCCAGCACTTGCATGGCGTCCCACGCAACCACCGAGACGTCGCCAAGCGTCTGGTTACGCCCCGCTAGAGTCAAGGCAAGCTCGCCTTTTTCCTTCTCTAGCGAGGCGACCTGTTCCAGGAACCCGGCCCGCTCCGCCGCAAACTCCTGTTCAGCAGCTGCCGCGGCCGACTCCCGCGCTAACGCGACAAGTACCTCGGCGTGTGCCCTCGCTTCGGCGCATTCCGCTTCCAGCTGGCGGATGCGGGCGTCCTGGGCAGAGCGGGCTCCAGAGGCTTCGCGTAGCTCCTCCTCGACGGCCCGCAGCCTATCCTCGAGCGCCGTGCGGCCGCGAGCATAGGCCGTTTGCAAGGCCTGCCCCAGCACAAGTGTCTGCAGAAGGGAAAGGCTTAGCAAGCTCAGCCAGCTCAGGCGTCGTCGTATGAATACTTACCCTCACCCCAGACACCTCGAAGGCGTCCTGGAGGTGCCCCGCCCCATAGGCCTGCAGCACTTGCGGGTCGACACTGGTGGCCGCGTCACTCACAATTCCGCGCCACACCCTCAGCGTCTCCGGGGGCGGCACGAAGTCCGCAGGGCTTACGCACGTGGAGGTCCCGTGTTCTGCCAAGCGCTCCCCCTCCGGAATGAGCAACGCTGTAAACAGGAATACAGGTGAGCACCGCAAGGCATAAAAGCGTACACCAGAGTAAGCTACGCCACCCTACCTTCGGTAGCAGAAGGAATGGTCCCGCCGCGGGCCGAAGCCTCCGCGTTCGGGGAGGGTGACGGCTGTCCCTGCGCGGCGGGAGGCGTGGCCAGAGGGGCAGAAGGCGCGTATGCCGCAGGGCCCCCGGCGCTTGCGCCGGAGTCCCACAAGCTTCTGATGCCCGTGGCCACGACGAATCCCCGCGGCGTCCGGTGGAGCTCCGGCCGCACACACGGCCGTTTAGCCGGGGCGGCCTGCAGCGAAGCCGCCCCCGCAGTCGAGGCTGGGGAAGCCCCCGCGGTCCCACCGCCCGGGGGCGAAGGTTCTGCTGTGACGATTATCGAAGGGGGCACCTCGGTTCCTGCCGCTGTCGTTAAAGGCAGCATGGCTTCGTGCGCCCCCGGGGAGGGCGCCTCCGGCACCACAGCAGCCACGGCCAAAGGGTCCACCTCAGCATCACCGGTCCGCACGGGTTCCGCCTCGACGACTTCGGTGGGTGGCGAGGCTTCCCCCCTCCGGCTGCTTGTGGCAAACCCACCGTCCGGGGCGCTCGCCGAAGATACCTCGCCTTCGACGTCTGCCCCACCCAAGCCCGAATCGGCATACCTCGCCGAGTTCGACTCCGCGTCCGCCGCGCCCTCCGAAACACTAGCAGCAGTAGTAGCAGCTGCCGCGCTAAGCGCGGCAGGCGCCCCGCTGCGGCCCCTCTTCCGAGACGGTGCCTTCTTCTTCTTCTTCTTCTTCGCTGCACCGTCGTCTGGAGCGACACGGTCCGGCACGGCAAGGCGCAGGGCCTCGCACACGCGGTTTATTCACCCCAGCCCCACCTCGGTGATAGCAGATGCGCGCTGCTCATGCTCCCTGGCGGTGTACGGCCCCAGGAATACGCGTGCGGCTTGCTCTGCCTCCTCCAAGGAAATCCCTGAAGCAAAGGAGAATAGCATCAGCATATAACGCATTTCGCGTGAACAAAGGAGGGACGCGATCGAGGCTTACGAAGACCGGGCGGCGCCGGCAGCGAGCAGACCCATGGCGAAACATTGTCGTCTCGACGCCTCTCGGTGGCAAGACGCCAGTCGTAGACAAGCGATGCCACGCCGTACATCACATACTCTTCGGCGAGGTCGCGCATGTTGAAGCGGGCGGCCATGCCTACGAGCCGCTTGACCCTCCGCCTGTCCTCAGCATCGAGCGTTCGGCCGGGCAAGGGCTTGAACGCGATCGGTCGGCCTGTGCACTCAAGGCCGCTCCCGCTCTCCACACGGTGGTAGAACCACCGCTTCATCCAGTAAGACTCCCACTTCCCGCGAGTTGAGTTCGCAGGGAAGAGTTTCTGGCACGACGGGCGAAGAATAAAAGTGACGCTACCGAAGCTCGACAGTGTCCCGTCCTTCCGACCCTTGGGCTGGCATCATGCCTCGTGAAGATAGGCGAACAACGACGCGCTGGGCCAGCACGCCCCGAGCGCAAGGCCCAGCTGTACACCGCAAGCCGGGCCACGGCGTTCGGAGTCAGTTGCGCCAGCTCCAGCCTAAAGGTCCGCAGCACGTCACCCACCATAGCCGCCGCTGGGATCCGGAGCCCCGCGTCGAAAAAGGCAACGAACACGACCGCCTCCGACCTCTCGGGATGAGGTTCTGTCTCGTCGGCGGCGGGCAATCGTACCCCCTGGCGCCCGGACAACTTCCCCGCGCGCAGGAGCCCTTGGATTGTCTTCTCGGTCACGAGCGAGGGGCCTAGCTCGCCGGAGAACGTGCCTTCCTCCTCCGCCACCAGCCGCTCCTGGTCCGCCGCCGCGGGGTCGCGCTCTTGGAGCGCGTATTCCACCTTCAACAGTGAGGACCGCCGGCGAATGTCAGGGCCACCAACCGCCTGGCCGCGCTCGCTACTGGAGGCCATCGCTTCCCACGGAGAGACTGAAGCGGTGAAGATAGCGCGAAGGTGTAGAAGGCGGAGCAGACAGGAAAGAGGGCGTAAAGGTGCGGGGACGCTGTTACGGGGGGGGCTATTTCAAGCCACCTCGCCCATACCGCCGCTACCGAAGCGTCGCAACGATCCGCGTGCCGGATGCAACTGCAGCGGTGTAAAGGCCCGCCCCGCACGATTCCCCGTAACTGAAAGCGAAGTGTCGCAAAGGTCCGCGTCGGGGTGCGACCGCAGTCGTACAAGCGCCCGTCCAGCGCAATGCCCCATACCCAAAGCGGGAAGACCACGACCACAAGCGCCAAGGGCCGTCACAGCACGACGCTACCTAGCCGCAGTTAAAGGCGCATTAATGGGCCAGGGGATCACAACCGATCCGGCGCCGTGCCGTTCACTGCCCGCCCCATCTCCCCCTTGCCTAGGGAAGAGGCGAGCGGCCGCGCACACGCAACCGTCCACATCCCGCTGCCCGCCAGTCGTAGGCCGCCACGTGCCCCGGGCGCGTCGGGTCGCACGGTACGGGAACCTAACCCTGGCAGGCCGGGGGCCGGCGTGATTCCAGGAACCTCTACAGCGCAAGACTGCACCGCAAGATCCCGAGTCACCGTACGCGTGGCGGTGTTAGCGAGGCGAGGGCGCCAGCTTCGCTGCCACCTGTTCGAAGGGTAGGGGACGGAGCGCGTGCGCGTCTACTTCAACTAGGCGCCAGCTTCGCTGCCACCCGTTCGAAGGGTAGGGGACGGAGCGCGCGCGTCTACTTCGACTAGGCGCCAGCTTCGCTGCCACCTGTTCGAAGGGTAGGGGCCGGAGCGCGCGCGTCTACTTCGACTAGGCGCCCGCTTCGCTGCCACCCGTTCGAAGGGTAGGGGACGGAGCGCGCGCGCGTCTACTTCAACTAGGCGCCAGCTTCGCTGCCACCGGTTCGAAGGGTAGGGGACGGAGCGCGCACGTCTACTTCGACTAGGCGCCAGCTTCGCTGCCACCCGTTCGAAGGGTAGGGGACGGAGCGCGCGCGTCTACTTCGACTAGGCGCCCGCTTCGCTGCCACCCGTTCGAAGGGTAGGGGACGGAGCGCGCGCGCGTCTACTTCCACTAGGCGCCAGCTTCGCTGCCACCCGTTCGAAGGGTAGGGGACGGAGCGCGCGCGTCTACTTCGACTAGGCGCCAGCTTCGCTGCCACCCGTTCGAAGGGTAGGGGACGGAGCGCGCGCGTCTACTTTGACTAGGCGCCAGCTTCGCTGCCACCCGTTCGAAGGGTAGGGGACGGAGCGCGCGCGCGTCTACTTCCACTAGCCGCCAGCTTCGCTGCCACCCGTTCGAAGGGTAGGGGATGGAGCGCGCGCGTCTACTTCAACTAGGCGCCGGCTTCGCTGCCACCCATTCGAAGGGTAGGGAACGGAGCGCGCGCGCGCGTCTACTTCAACTAGCCGCCAGCTTCGCTGCCACCCGTTCGAAGGGTAGGGAACGGAGCGCGCGCGTCTACTTCAACTAGGCGCCAGCTTCGCTGCCACCCGTTCGAAGAGTAGGGAACGGAGCGCGCGCGCGTCTACTTCAACTAGGCGCCAGCTTCGCTGCCACCCGTTCGAAGGGTAGGGGACGGAGCGCGCGCGTCTACTTCGACTAGGCGCCAGCTTCGCTGCCACCCGTTCGAAGGGTAGGGGACGGAGCGCGCGCGTCTACTTCGAATAGGCGACGGGATGGAGCGAGCTTGAAGAACGGAGAACAGCACATACGACCACCATAACTCGAACATGCAAAGGTCAATTTGTGGCAAGAGCAGACATGATCTCGTAAACAGATATGCGTCGCCACACCAGCATATGCTCGTTCAACGATCAGAGCGTATGGATGACTTCATATCTGTCTACGAGAGCAAGTCAGGCCTTGCCATTCCCGCATCAAGCTGTAAAGCATTTCCACAAATAGGACGTATTTTGTTCACCGGCGCTCGCGGGCATTGACGCCGGTCGACGCAGTCATCAAACGCAGATGAACAAAATTTTCCCTACATATGAGAAGCAAACCATGAACAGGTACGAGATGTACAGCAAGGGATGTCTAGGAGCGGCCCCCGGCGCCAACATATTTATACTCGCCCTCACCAGGCGAAGAGCCGCCAGCATGAAGGGATGCCAATCGGCGGCACGCCAACCGGTGGAAGCACAAGCGGGGGGCGTCGGGCGGTTCAGCTACCAGGGGTGCGTGAGTGCAACTGTCTGCACCCCACCGCGTGCACATCGGGAATCGTCGCACGCTCCACTCACGAGAAGACGCACTACACGATGCGACAGCCTGCCCCCCGGCAAGCCAACCGTCATTAAAAAGCACACCACCGGGCGGCAAGGTCGCAACGACTATGGAGCGCGCGTGCCTCCGAAGTCCACATGCCGGGAGTCCGCCGTCACATTGATGGTCACGACGCCTCAAGGCCCGCACCGCGCCAAGCACGCTTCACCACGTGTACGGCCGAAGGAGCACGCATCTGCTTCGGCCACAGCACAGCCCCGGGTCAAGTTTGGAGAAGTTCACAGGCCGCGGGGACGGAGGGGGCCAAAGGACTCAGCGACATGGCTTCGGCCCTGTGAAGCCCTTCACCATGAGAGGCTCCTGTCGTAGGGGTGGCCCCCACCTAAACCCAGCAGGCCTGGTAGGAAGTTATAAGGCCCAGAATAGGTCACATGTAATGACACAAATACCCCTGAAGGGGATAATCAGCTGTAAGGGCATAATTGTAAAAGCACTCCCCATGTATATATATAGAACACCGATCATGGGGAGGGAGGAGGCCATTACATTCATCTTCATCACTCTCCACTACCATCTCTCTCTCTGTTTGGTCTGTAGCCACAACAGGTGTCTTCACTGTTTTGACTATAAATTTATCCTTTTCGTATCTTGCAAACTCGATTGAATTTTATGTCAAAATTTTGCAGTACCCTCCCTTTAAATCTCATAATCCTTTTAGATTTTCTTTAAACTTCTAAGTTTGGTTTTCACAGAATTTTCACCATTCGCATTTTCGTCGGATACAGTGCCTCAGTTTTTAGCTTTTGATTTGAATAAGATCATAGCAAGCTCCCACTTGTGGTTCTTATGCCAACAAATTTAGACTTAAAGTTGTATTTTGAACCAGTCAAAATCAAAATCTTCACTTCAATCTTTTTTCTAACGGACAGAGCTACTTTGGGCCATCCAGACTTAACGCATGTTTCGCATATAGGTGGGCAATTTTTTTACCGAAACTGAATCGAACTGAAAAAACTGAAAATTGCGGTTTGTTCGGTATTTGATATGTAGTGCGGTTTTATTTTTGGTGCTATTTAGGTTTTGGTTTACAGTGTGGTTTCTAAGTTGTAGAAACCAAAATAGCCAAAAAAAAAGGAAATAGTAGTAATTCCCTCTCCTAGTCTCCCTGACAACTAACTCCAATCAAAACCAATACAGCAATACCCAAGCGCAAACCGAAAAGGGCCCATGGCCCATTGGCCATAGCACTCAGGTGGCTTAGCCTCCTCTCATGACTCACCGATGCCAAATTGACCCAATCATATCAACTCACAATCGAGGCCCCTTCTCTCAGTTCTCTCCTCTCTCTCAACCCTCAAGTGAAGTGGAACCCTAGTCGCTAGCTAGCCGCACTGCCGCAAGCCACACAGCCTGTAGGCTGCACCACCACTACCGTAGGCACGTAGATGCAGGCGTGCCGCGCAACCTCACCCCCACATTGCGCCCCAGAATAGTCGCACTACGCCACCACCACCGCCAGCCCATGCCTAAACGGCACACGGCCTCTGCCAAACCGGCCACCACCTCCAACCTGCACCTAAACGGCATCGGTTGCCCAGGCCCTAGGGTGCCGTCAAGCCACAGACGCAAAGCGGTGAGGAAGGTAACGACTAACTTTTCTTCTTGGTCTTGGTTCTATGAACTTTCATGTGTTGGATTGGGTTTGTGAAATGAAAAGATGAATATATTTACAGATTAGTGGTGAATGGTGATTTGATTTAACTAATTTCACAGATCAGGGTATCTTAATTTTTACCATGACGCCAACAACCGAACTATCCTGCAATGTATGTTGTTTTGTTTACTCAATTTGGCCGGTGTCTTGCTTCATTTGTTTTTTGAGTCACCTAACAATTAGTGTTCTTGCAAGATTTGTAGATGACAGAACCTAACAAAAGCCATGAAATGCGGAGAGGTCCGAAAATAAGAAGGAGCAGCAGCAGGAGGACAAGTAGGACATGGAGAACGAGGGAAAGGAGAAGGAGAAGGAGAAGGAGAAAGAGAAAGAGAACAAGGCTAAGAAAAGAAAAGCAATGGCACCAAGATCAGATGTCTGGGAAAACTCCACAAGATCAAAATTGGAGATACGGTCAAGAAGGCCAAGTGTAAACACTACAATCGTGAGCTTCGTTGTGATTCGAGAATTAATGGTACATCCTCTTTAAACTCTCACTTGAAAGTCTGCAAACATAATCTTTATAGGAACAAAGACCCTAAGCAAGGTATTTTGCAAGTACAACCAAATCAAGGAGATAGTAGTCACTGTGCAATTTCACTTGGAAGTTTAATCCTGAAGACCTTATAATTTCTTTTGTGGAAATGATATTTGAGGATGAGCTTTGTTTTGCTTTTGCATAATGTGGAGGCTTTAGAAAGTTTATGTCCAAAGTTTGCCCACGTTTATCTGCATTCTCTAGGAGAACAACTATTAGGGATGCCATTCGTGTGTACAATGATGAGAAAGTGAAGCTCAAATAATTTTTTAAGGACTTTTGTAAAAGAGTTTGCCTCACAACCGACACATGGACTTTAAATACACAACAAAACTATATGATGTGTCATAGCACATTTGATTGGTAATAATCGGAAGCTACATAAGAAGATCATTGGTTTTTTCTTGTTAAAGGGCCATAAGGTGGTGACATTGGGAAAGCCTTAGAGAAATGCTTGATGGGATGGGGTATAGAGAAAGTTTTCACAGTAACTATTGGTAATGCTAGCTCTAATGATAGCGCTCTAAATTACATGAGAATGATCTTGAATAATGAATAATTCAAATAATATCATTGCTAAAGGCAAGTATCTTCACATAAGATGTGTTGCTCATAGTATTAACATGGTAGTTTTCGATGGCCCAAAAGAAGTTGATGTCTTGGTTGCTTGTGTCCGTGCTGCTATTATGTTTGTAAAGAATTCCACATCTAGATTGTTCAAAATTAAGAAATGTGCTAAATTTGCAAAGGTGGGCAGCAAAGTATTTTTATCGCTAGATGTTTGCATTAGATAGAACTCAACATACCTTATGTTGATTGCTGCAATAAATTATGAGACATCATTTGAAAGGTATAAGGAAGAAGTCCCATACTATGCAATCGAATTAGGTGGTGATAAAGGTCTTGGAGTTCTTGAAAGTGCAAATTGAGATAATGCAAAGAAGATGACCAAGTTTCTTGGACACTTCTATGGTCATACTCTCCATGTTTCCGCCACACAACATGTGACAGCTAACATTTTATTTCATGAAATAGGTGATGTTTTGCTTTTGTTACGAGAAAGGTGTCATAGTGATGATACTATTCACAAGGAAATGGGTAAAAGAATGCTAGAGAAGTACTGCAAGTACTAGGGAGATCCTGAGAAGTTGAACTTGCTCATTTTTATTGTTGTTGCTCTTGACCCAAGATACCAGCTATCTACTTATACGAGGAAAACTATTTTAGAAATGTTTGGTGAGGAACAAGGAGAGGAATTGTACAGTGTATGTTGCTTTTCGTTCTTTGTTTGATGAGTATAGAAAACTCTATGCTCCAAGTGACAAGTTACCACAATCCAGCGATTCTCAAGAACCTGCAGAAACACCTATTCTCAAGAACCTGTAGAAAGGAGCACAAGGTTGATGAAGTCACTAATAGCTCAAAAGATGAGGATGAGCTGTGGTGCAATTGGCACCAGCAAGTCTGAACATGAGAAATACGTTAGTGAAGATAATGAAGAAGACAACAAAGAATTTGATATTCTTGATTGGTGGAAGTGCAATTATCTTAGGCTCCAAATATTGTCTCGCTTGACTCATGATTTGTTAGTAATTCCTATTTCGACAGTCGCATCCGAGTCAACTTTTAGCACGAGTGGGCAAGTCCTTGATGACTTCAGGAGCTCACTCATGCCATATATGGTCGAATGCCTAGTTTATTTACAAGATTGGTTATAGCGATCCCTTTCTATCTATATTCAAGAGAATCCTCAAGAATTGGCCAAAATTGAGGAAGGTAAATGAATAAATCCATTTAGTTATTTCTTTCTTGTTCCTAAACTGAGTCAATTGACTATTGGTTGCTAAATGCTATCATTCCATTTATTGCATAATGTGTTGGCAATTCTTCACATTCCAAAACAAAATTCAAAGTCTGGTTCCATCACCAAGCGTAGTGAGTCCACATCCTAGTTCCTACAACTTGGATTGTTGTTCTTGATTCCATTTACTTGTTAGTTACTTTTTATTGCTCATGGTCATGAAAGATATCAATAGATTGAGAGAAGATTGTGTGATGTTCATTGGCTTATTGCTCAATACTTGTGTTTATTTGCTTGTGATCCTGCGTAATGTCACTGATGATGTTTTTTATTTGAACTATGTTATTGCTTGACTATAAACGGTAGTCGTGCTCTTGCTATTTTTGAATTATGTGCCATCTGTTTCTCAAAATCTCAAATGCTCATGGTCAATTTGTCATCTGCTATATTTGTTTCATTGTTTTATGCGACAATATTGTATGAGTGTTACTGTGTTAGCAGTGTTTCTAGTGTTAGTAGTGTGCTCATTGTTTCATGCAACAATATTATTTTAAAATCTCAAATGCTTAAAATGCTTATTGTGTTAGTAGTGTACTGGTAGTATACATACAATACAAATGAATGCTTACACTGTATACTGGTAGATCACCATTCATCAATACATCAAGTTTCAGTTTAGTTTAATCGAAATACCGAATTAATTGAATTGAAATATTTTGGTTAATTTGGTTTGCTTTGATTCGATTTTGTTTTTTTTTTAAAACGAACTAGCCGAATTTCCACCAACTCCCAACTCCCCAGTCCTATGTTACACCAGTCGTCGAGCTCTCCACGATCCACCATAGACGTCGACACTGTTAAATGCAGTGACAACGACACAGCCATGTTCCCCACAGTTAAATGCTGAGCTAGATCAAATAGGACCATAGATTATTGCCGGATCGGCTGTTTGCACTTTGCAGTGATCCATCGCTCAGTTCGACGGCGTCCGCCGCCGCTGAAACCATGGAGCTTCTGCAGGACAGCATCCCCATGGTCTCCCTGGCCGTCTCGGCCGCCGCCCTGTACGCGCGCGCGGCGTCATCCCGTCTCCGCCCCGGCCTCCTACGCGTCGTCACCCTGCTCCCGGTGGTCGCGTTCCTGGCGGCCGTCCCGTTGGCCTTCTCCTCCTCCGCCATGCTCCGTGGCACCGCCGCCTTCTTCCTCGCGTGGCTCGGCGCGTTCAAGGTCACCCTCCTCGCCGTCGGCCGTGGACCGCTCGAACCCGCCCTCCCCGTGCTCCCCTTCCTCTTCGTAGCCGCACTTCCCGTCAAGCTCAGACAGGGCGGCGGCGGCCGTCCCGACGATGCCGCGGCGGCGCGGTCCAAAGCCAAATCGGTGTCCCTCGTTTCTTATGCGGTCAAGGTCGCCGTGATAGCCGCCATCCTCCACCTATACCAGTTCAAGAACATGCTGCATCACTACATCCGCCTCTCCCTGTACAGCATCCACATGTACTGCTTCTTGGACCTCCTCCTCCCCTGCATCGCGGCCGCCGGTGGCTCTCTCGGAATGGAGATGGAGCCGCAGTTCGACCGGCCGTACCTGGCGTCGTCGGTGGGCAACTTCTGGGGCCGGCGGTGGAACCTGATGGTGTCCGCCATCCTCCGGCCGTCCGTCTACGACCCCGTGCGCGCGCGTGCCGGGAAGACAGCGGGCGTCCTGGCCACGTTCCTCGTGTCCGGGCTGATGCACGAGGCCATGACGTACTACCTCACCCTGCGGCCGCCCACCGGCGAGATGGCCGCATTCTTCCTGCTCCACGGCGCGTGCTGCGTGGCCGAGGAGTGGTGCGCTCGGCGGTGGGCTGCGAGGGGGTGGCCGCCGCCTCCGCGGGTAGTAGCGACCGCGCTCGTGGGGGTGTTGTTGGCAAGCACGTCGTCCTGGCTGTTCTTCCCGCCGCTTTGCCGGGGCGGAAGCGAGGAGAAGCTGCTGGAGGAGTGGGCGGCCGTGGCGGCGTTCTTCCGGGATGCCGGCCGGAAGCTGCTCCGGTAAGGTCAACAGAGCAATTAAGGTCGTCGTGTTAAGGTGGCGCTGACCATCATTAATAAATTTGAGTGTTAATATAACATTCGACTGTTTTTTAAAGTAAAAATAGTCAGATTTTGAGTCGTTAGATGGAAATCTAACGCCCTAGATCATTTTTTAGGGGATTATTTTTTTTAGAGAGGTTTGTATGGGTGAATCCGTTGGATGGAGATCTAACGTCCTAGAACAATCTGACTGTTTTTGTCTTTAAAAACAGTCGAATGTTGTATAGATATTCTTTTAATAAATAGGGGCCGATGCACTTCTTATTGCGTGTTTGGTGGGGAGTGGCTCCTTTTTGTATGAATTGCCCAATGAAAAAGACGTCAGTATCGTGCAGCTGTTTGCTGCTGTGGATTGTTATTTCACATTCAGAAGAGAATGTGATGGCTGCTAGAGACAGCTCCTTTTTGTATGAATGGCCCAATGAAAAAGACGTCATTACTGTGCAGCCGTTTGCTGATGTGGATTGTTATTTCACTTTCAGAAGAGAGAGTGATGGCTGCCAGAGAGAGCTCGACTATTTACATGTTATGCTAGCAGAGGTAATAAGCCTATCTTCTGAAGCAGATTCTCCCATAGGGAAGTGGAAAGCTTCTGGGAAATTCACCGTGGAATCGCCAATATGGAAATAGAGACATGATGGGGTGAGTACGGCTCTTCCAAACGCAGACGTCCTTACACCGGCTACCGTACCGTTAGTTTCTCGTGTGCACATGGAGATTCGAGACCAGGATTTGGTTTTTGCTTTCTTTCGAGAGGAGAATTTGGTTTTGCTGCATAGCCATTCGGCGAGAATGAACACTGTTGGTAGGTATTTTTCAGGTTTGTGGATGGTTTATAGTTGTGGCTGGTAGGTTATAGCAGTAGTGTGAGCGTTTACATAAACGAACCGAATACTGATAAATCGTTTAGAAAAAATATCTCAAAAAGTTGTTTAAAAAAGATGATGAAGAAGTCTCCTGTTTATTTGCGTAGAAGCCATAAGCTATAGATCCTATTCTTTTAAACTACAGATGATGGTTTTTAGTTATACTTTTTGATAAACTATTCGAAGAAACGGTTTCGAAAAATTACTTGAAAAAATCATTTGATTTAGGCCCCGCTCGTTTCGGGTTGGGCTTCTGGCTTATTTTTCACTATTCAATAATTTCGTCCTTTTCTGATTTTTTAGCTTTTTTGAGCTTTTTTGTCGGTTTTATTTTTCCCCGTATTCATTTGTACTGTCTGTGTCGAGCTAACCTGTTTTTTCTATTTTTAAATTTAATTATGCCAAATAAGCTACCGTTAGCTACAGTATTTTTTCAACCAGGTACAATAATTTTTAACTAAAATCACTCAAAATAAGTCCTTTTAAGCAGGGTCTTATTTTGATTTCCGACGAAGGCATTGGCTCCAGGCCTCCCAAGGGAGCTAGGAAATCATTTGGTTTTCGGGACGACGTGCTGCAGTGGCAAAAAGCTAATTTTTTATTAAGAAAAAGGGAATGGATACACGTAGGACGCTTAACGCGATATTGGTATTCTTCACCATTGAGAACGAAAATTCCATGCAAAAATAGTTGCCTTATCTACATGGTAATATGTGATCACTGATCTTATACATCGCGATCTTGTAGTTCTCAGTTGTTGGTAGAACACCAAGAGCAAGGAGTAAACACTGGAAGCTTTTAAAAAGCTAAATTACTGCAAAAAAAAAAGTGAAGCGATCTAATACGCTGAATATGAAGATAACAGAACACGGAGTACCTTACTCGATCAATACAGCCCATTTGAACTAATTTGCTTTGTCTCGTCAGGTCATATCGATACATTGATTTGAAGCACATGTGGGCCAAACGGGTAACGGATATGCATTTATCAAGTTATGAACTATGTGCTCTGTTGACGCTTACTTGGTTGCGTTTTTCTTTTACTGCCGTGTTGTCTCTCTCTCGCAACGAGCTAGTACTATGGAGTATTGTTTCAACGGGTATGGTTGGCGTTGCAGGATCGATGCTGGACGGCAGACCGGCTTCAGAGGAGGAACCTGATGCACCATCAGCTCTGCGTCATTTGCCAACAAGAATCAGAGACAATCAACCGTCTCCTTACATGCTGCAGTTTCTCCCAAGAGGTGTGGTTCCAGGTCTTCGATTGGACAAGCAAGCAGATTCTCACACCAGTTCAAGGCGTCAATCTGCAGGAGTGGTGGACAACGATGCAGGCCTTCGTTCGCAGCACGGAAACAAAAAGGGATTAATTCGCTGATCACCCTCGTGTTGAGATCTATTTGGCTTGAAAGACGATGATCAGCAAAGCTCGTTTGTATGGACTCTATAACTGTGTTTTGTTCCTGTTTTTCCATGTGGATGACGTGCGGAACTCTTGTGCGTTCCCCAAAAAGCAACCCGTGCTGGTGCATTGGCAACGTATCTGTATGTTTCTATTGCATGCCCGAATCTTGTCGAGGCTGCACAGATATTTAGTTTTTTCCGTAAGAGTTTTGCATGTAAAAATTTGTATCTCTTATCTCTATTTTTTTAAATATTATTTGTAACAAATAATATTAAAGCACAAAAAATTAGAGTACAGCAGATTCGAGAGAGAAAATTCGGCGTCGAATTGCCAAATCCAAAATGTCTTCGCGTCTGTCTCTGAGTCGAAGTCCGAGCCGATACCTTCGCGTCTCGTCTCCGAGTCGACGACAAAGAAGTTATAAGAGCAAGTACAATAGTATAACCAACTAGTGGCTATAACACTTGTCCATTTTATCTATAGCCTTCAAAAAAAATAGTTCATACAATAAGGTAGCTATTACAATAACTATTTGGCCCCACGTGTAAGAGAGTGAAATGCATATTTTTACGTGCTATAGCTAGCTGTAATTTAGTAGCCAGCTTCCTTCTCTCTTCCTTTCTCTCTCTGCCACGTAAAATTTGGTTGATATTATATTTGCTATAGCATGCGGACTAGCCACTCTCGGTCTCTTCGGTCCGTGCATCGCGTCAGGAAAGAAGTCGACGAATCGCGGGAAATTTAACTTTTTGCCACTCTTAAGGAGGGCACCTATCCAAATGTCATCCTTATCGTTGCACTCAACAATTTGCCACTCTTAAGAGATGCTTGACTAATTTTTTGCCACTTTTGAGCCCACCAGCGCCAAGTCCACTGCCATGTCAGCGCCCGCGCCATGTCAGCACCCGCGCGCGCCCGCGCCGCCGCCGGCCTCCCCGCGCCCGCGCCTGCGCCGCACCGCCCGCGCCTCCCCGCGCCCGCACCTGCGCCGCGCCGCCCGCGCCGGCGCCTGCGCCGCCCGGCCTCCCCGCGCCCGCGCCTGCGTCGCCCGGCCTCCCCACGCCCGCAGGCGCGGGGAGGCGCGGGCGGCGCGGGGAGGCGCGGGCGCGGGGAGGCCGGGCGGCGCAGGCGCGGGCGCGGGGAGGCGCGGGCGGGGCGGCGCAGGCGCGGGCGCGGGGAGGCCGGGCGGCGCAGGCGCGGGCGCGCGCGCGGGTGCTGACATGGCGCGGGCGCTGACATGGCAGTGGACTTGTCGCTGGTGGGCTCAAAAGTGGCAAAAAATTAGTCAAACATCTCTTAAGAGTGGCAAATTGTTGAGTGCAACGATAAGGATGACATTTGAATAGGTGCCCTCTTTAAGAGTGGCAAAAAGTTTAATTTCCCACGAATCGCAGCGCACGTAGCCTCGCGCGGGTCTTCGTCCGCAGCAGTTCGCAACAGGCACCCCGGTACGTCGACGCAGCAGCAACGCGCGCGCGACTTCGTCGCAGCCTCCATCAACGTGCGAAGTGCAGCACAGAAAAAAAGCAACAGTGTTTCCCAACCAAACGGTGCGCAACCCAAAGCAAGTAGCAAAGTCGCCAAGACAAGCTCTAGCAATTAGTGCCTGGAAAAAGTAGCATGCAAAGCCAATAAAGAGGGCACGGAAATCAAGGGCAAAAAAACCGCAAGCTGTGTTTGGATTTTTTTGTGAGTTTTGCTACGCGCACCTCAAATCGTTTCAAGAGTTTTTCTTTGTGAGAATTTTGTTAGGTATACCCAAATTTGTACCAGCAAAATTTGATTTTCTTCTGCATAGTGACTCTGAAGTATGGTCTTCCGCTGTTGAATCGCGACATGAGGTTTTCTATATGGCAAGCCAAGATGCGAGCTGTTTTATCACATCTTAATTTGGATGATGCACTTATGGGGATCAATAAGATGTCAGCCACATTATCTGCTTATGAGAAGCAACGTAAAGATCGTAAGGTCTTATCTCAAATCTATTTTCATCTATCAAATAATATTTTACAGGAGGTTATGAAGGAAACATCCGCCGCCGCACTATAGATGAAGCTAGAACAGATTTGCATGACTAAGGATCTGACCAGCAAGATGTATCTGAAACAGAAGTTTTATTCACACAAGATGGCGGAGGGTGCCTCATTGTTGAACCACCTGACATCTTTGAAGGAAGTTATTGCAGACTTCGAAGCTATGGAGGTAAAGTATGATGATGAAGATTTGTGTCTTATTTTGCTATGCTCTCTGCTAAGTTCGTACTCTACTTTTAGAGATACTCTTCTATATAGCCGAGATACTCTTACTCACAGTGAGGTTTATGAAGCTCTATATGCTAAAGAAAAGATGAAACTTATGGTACCCGGTGAAAGTTCAAGTACGCATGCAGAAGGTTTCTCTGTCCGCGGCAGGCAATACGAGAAGGGTTCAAACGACAATTCAAAAGTCAGAAGTAAAAGCAGATACAGAGGCAGATCTAAATCTAGGAACAGGAAGTCATGCAGGTATTGCAAGAGGGATGGTCATGACATATCCGAGTGCTGGAAATTGTAGAACAAGGAGAAGAGGAGTAACAATTTCAAGAAGAATCAACAAGATGATGAATTTAGGGCCACCGTTGTCACCAAAGAAGTTTCTGATGGAGATGTTCTCATTGCTTTCACTGGTAATTGCAAAACCGATGATGAATGGATTCTTGATTCAGACTGTACTTTCCACATGAGTCCGAACTACGAGTGGTTCGTTACCTATGAAGCTACGCCAAGTGGATCAGTGTTGATGGGTGATAATACACCATGCAAGGTTGCAGGCATTGGTTCTATCCAGATCAAGATGTTTGATGGCACCATCAGAACTTTGTCGGATGTCGTCATATTCCGAATTTGAAGAGAAATATTATCTCATTGAGTACTCTTGATGCTAAATGGTACAAGTATTCAGGTGGAGGTGGAGTTCTGAAGGTCACTAAAGGTTCCCTTGTTGTGATGAAGGGTGATATGAAGGCTACCAACTTATATCATCTGAGAGGCACTACAATTTCAGGTAATGCTATTGTTACCTTAAATAAATCATCTGATTCTGATGCTACTAATCTTTGGCATATGCGCTTGGGGCATATGAGTGAAGCTGGAATGATGGAATTATGAAAAAGAGGATTTCTTGATGGTCAAAGTATCGACGAGTTGAAGTTTTGTGAACATTGTGTCTTCAGCAAGCCAAAGAGGGTGAAATTCAGTACTGTGACTCACTCTACAAAAGACATATTAGATTATGTTCATTCTGATTTGTGGGGAGAATCCCGCGTTCCGTCACTTGGAGGTGCAAACTACATGTTGACTATCATTGATGATTACTTAAGGAAAGTTTGGGCATATTTCGTCAAGCACAAATCAGATGTATTCAAAACATTAAAGGAGTGGAAGATTATGATTGAAAGACAAACTAGTAAACATGTTAAAAAGCTATGTACTAACAATGACTTAGAGTTCTGTTCTGGAGAATTTGAAGCTTTATGCAAGTCAGAAGGTGTTGTGAAACATTATACCATCCTAGGCTCTCCTCAACAAAACGGTATGGCAGAATGCATGAATAGAACCATCATGGAGAAGGTACGTTGCATGTTGTCAAACTCTGAATTATCTAAGAGTTATTGGGCTGAAGCCGCTTCCACTGCTTGTTAGTTGATTAATCGGTCACCAAATTTGGCTATTGATAAGAAGACTCCAATTGAGGTATGGTCTGACTCTCCAGCAGATTATTCAAATTTAAAAATCTTTGGCTGTCATGCTTATGCTCATGTTAACAATGATAAATTAGAGTTTAGAGCAGTTAAGTGTATTTTCCTTGGTTATAAAACTGGTGTGAAATACAATGTATGTTGCTTTTACAAAGATTACTATTTTAGAAATGTTTGGTGAGGAACAAGGAGAGGAATTGTGGAATACAGTGTATGTTGCTTTTTGTTCTTTGTTTGATGAGTATAGAAAACTCTATACTCCAAGTGACAAGTTACCACAATCCAGCGATTCTCAAGAACCTGCAGAAACAGTGATTCTTAAGAGCCTACAGAAAGGGGCACAAGGTTGATGAAGTCACTAATAGCTCAAAAGATGAGGATGAGCAGTGGTGCAATTGGCACCAGTAAGTCTGAACTTGAGAAATACCTTAGTGAAGATAATAAAGAAGACAACAAAAAATTTGATATTCTTGATTGGTGGAAGTGCAATTCTCCTAAGTTCCAAATATTGTCTCTCTTGGCTCGTGATGTGTTAGTAATTACTATTTCGATAATCGCATCCGAGTCAACTTTTAGAAGGGTGGGCAAGTCCTTGATGACTTTAGGAGCTCACTCATGCCATATATGGTTGAATGCGTAATTTATGCACAAGAATGGTAATGGCGATCCCTTTCTATCAATATTCAAGAGAATCCTCAAGAATTGGCCAAAGTTGAGGAAGGTAAATGAATAAATTCATTTAGTTATTTCTTTCTTGTTCCTGAACTGAGTCAATTGACTATTGGTTGCTAATTGCTATCATTCCATTTATTGCATAATGTGTTGGCAATTCTTCACATTCCAAGACAAATTCAAAGTCCGGTTCCATCACCAAGCCTAGTGAGTCCACATCCTAGTTCCTACAACTTAGACTATTGTTCTTGATTCCATTTACTTGTTAGTTACTTATTATTGCTCATGGTCATGAAAGATATCAAGAGATCGAGAGAAGATTGTGCGATGTTCATTAGCTCATTGCTCAATACTTGTGTTTATTTGCTTATGATCCTGCGTAATGTCACTGATGATGTTTTTTATTTGGACTATATTATTGCTTGGCTATAAACAGTAGTCGTGCTCTTACTATTCTTGAACTATGTGCCATCTGTTACTCAAAATCTCACATGCTTATTGTCAATTTGTCATCTGCTGTATTTGTTTCATTGTTTCATACGGCAATATTGTATAAGTGTTAGTGTGTTGTTGTGTTAGCAGTGCTACTAGTGCTAGTAGTGTGCTCATTGTTTCAAGCGACAATATTGTTTTAAAATCTCCAATGCTTAAAATGCTTTTACTATGTTAGTAGTGTACTAGTAGTATACATACAGTACAAATGAATGCTTACACTGTGTACCAGTAGATCACCAATTATCAATACGTCAAGTTTCATTCCACTTTAATCGAAATATCGAATTAATTGAACCGAAATATTTTGGTTAATTTGGTTCGCTTTGATTTTTATCTATGGTTATTTCGTTGGACACTTATTAAAAAGCCGATTTTTTAAAAAATGAACTTAAATGAATTAGCCGAATTTCCACCCACCCCCAACTCCCCACTCCTATGTTACACATCATAGTCGTCGAGCTCTCCACGATCCACCATGGACGTCAACACTGTTAAATGCAGTGACAACGGCACAGCCATGTTCCCCACAATTAAATGCTAAGTAGATCAAAAAGGAGGACCATAGCATTGTTATGCGAGGGCATTTCGGTAATTTCCCAATTGAAAAAGAAAAAACTATAGGCGGGGCCTACTTGTCGGTGAGCCACGCTAAGAGATAAGGGGGAGGAGACTACGTCTCCTCCTTGGGCGCGTGTGGGCATTTTGGCTTCGTCCGTTTTGGCTTCGCCAAATCTGGCGCAACGGCGGGGCGGATTCGGCGGCGCATGGGGGGAAGCGGTGACTGGGTGGCGGCGACGGAGGCGCAGGCTGGCTCGGGTTCCTCGGAGCTAGCCCCTCGCGTCATCTCTCCGCCACCTCCTGCCTCCTCTACAAAAGGCCGAGTTCTTCCACCACCGTGTGTAGACACATCTCTTCCGATCTGACTTGCTCTCTTGGGTCTTCTTCTTCCTCTTGGCTCGTCAGGTTGTGCGGAGGTTTGGGGCTTCGATGCCATCTCTGAATAAGGCCTTTGCCTTCAGTTTCCCGTGTGAACCCTAGTTTAGGTGTGAGGGGAAATTTGAAGGTTGAAGGTTTATCCGAGGGAGGATGAAGGTGGTAACGGCTCCCTGGTGTGTTTGAGTGCACTCGGCCGGTGTACTCTTGTGGTCTTGTGCGGCGTTTCCCTGACCTTCGACTCTGGCGTCGGGCATCCGAGGATGTTGAGGGCTCTGTATCTCCGACAACCACACTCCTCTTCTACATCGGCACAGAGGGGTGATAGGTTTTCTGGGACAGTACTCTTGAGTGCGTCTTGCCCTGTTCTTCGTGTTTTCACCGACTTGGTTTGCTTCTAGGCGGCTTTGAGTGCCATCTCCACTGTGAGTATTGTTGATTCTTTGCAAGATTAGCAGCTGTAGTTGTTCTTTACTTTCTGTTCAAGTACTGGAAGTTGCTATGCATGATTGTGGGCTCAAAACTCTTGCTCTGTGATGAACCATTCAAATACTAAGTTTGATCCTAATAGCAGAATTAGATTTGAGCTCTAGTGGTTGGATTCTACTAATTGTACCGTAGCTAGAGATATTTCTGTTGAGCAAATTTGTTGACATGCAATTGAAACTATTGAGTATGCAGCAATCTCAGTTCGGTTCTATTCAGAACAGATTATTTCCATGCAGTAGACTCTGTTGAATCGGTTCTGATTCAAATCTATTCTTCTGTGGCCTGTTTAGTTACTGCTTACTGCTTATTCGCCATAACTCAGTGAGAGTATTGTCTATTATTTCATTGCGTGTGAACACTTAAAACTGAAATTTAAGTTGGTTTTCTTGTCTATGCACGGTTTTGATAGTAGAATCATATTTAGAGCTCAAATCCTGATTCCCGTTATCAGATCATTAATGAAGAGTTTCGATATTAGCATGAAAAGGCCAAGATCTACAATCTTGCGCAACTCTGTTCTGAGAGCAATCTTAAAGCAATTATTTTGTCTTATGCTAGATTTAATTGCTTCTCTGTCTAAAGGACTGCTTTACAAGTTATTTTCAGCAGATTTATGTTTATATTCATTGAATATTTATATGCATATGAATGGCAAGATGGAATTACATGATTATATGCAATTTCTGTCATTCATGTTATGCTGGAAATATGTTGAATATATATTTAATATAACTAGAATTAAATATGCAAACATGCTTATACCACATATTTTACAATAATCCAGAAAACCTATAATTAAAGAAATAGCTTCATCGTCCGATGTCGTTAAGCCAGAGATATTTGACGGTGTCAGCTTTAAACGTTGGCAGCTAAAACGAAGCTATGGCTGACTGATCTCAAACTCCTTTGGGTCATTTCAAATCCTCCAATGTTTCCATTGGAAATTCCTGAAATGATGTGATGGGAGGATGCGAACAACTCAGTCCTAGCTCGTTTGTTAGCAGTCTTATCTATTCGGCTGTTCGACGTCTACATGAACTTGAAAGATGCCAAACAACTCTGGGATGAACTTGATGAGAAATATTCTGAAGGGGACAACGAAAATGAGTCATTTGTAACTGCCAACTACTTGAACTATAAGATGGTTGAGGGGCGGTCGGTGATGGAGCAGCTCCACGAGCTTCAACTCCATGTACGTGACTTAAGTCAGTACAACTGCATCCTGCCAGAGAAGTTCCAAGTAAATGTCATCCTGGCTAAGTTACCGCCTTCGTGGCGTACCGCTCGTAGACATATAAAGGAGTGCTTGACGCTCAATGAGCTGTCAGCCGCTATTAATGTCGAAGAGCGTGCCAGAGCCGGTGACGGCACGGGAAAGGCTCAAGTCCAAGCTCATCAAGTGGAGGTCAAGAGAACTGGAGGCCTTGGGAAACCAAAATTCAAGAATCAGTCCCAAGTCAAGCTCCAACAAAAAAAATGAATAAGAAAAAGGAGGACATCATCTGCTTTGTTTGCGGAGAGGCTGGCCACAAGGCCAATCATTGCCGCAATCGGAAGGGCAGGGCTCCATCTCCTGGTCAGCACAAAAGCCGTAAGGCTGAAGTGAATGTCGCACTGGCTAGCTCCAGTTCAGAAGAGTACGTACCTCAGGCCTTTATGGCAAGTCCATCATTGAATGGTGGATTGATACAGGTGCTACTAGACATATATATTGATCGATCTTGTTTCTCTTCATTTCAAGGTGAAGGTGGTGGATCCGTCCTAATGGACAATGGAGTTGCCGCGACAGTACGTGGGATTGGACAGGTTTGCCTGAAGCTTACTGTTGTGATTACAGACCAAACAGAGAGAGAGAGTATGGTAGTGGAGAGTTAGGTGAGCAATGGCTTAGGGTTTCTCCCCGTGGCCTGTGTTGTATATATATCCACATGGGGAGTGCTTTTACAATTATACCCTTACATCCGAGTATTCCCCTCAGGAGCACTTATGTCATTACACATGTCCCATTTTGGGCCTTATAACCTCCTAACAGGCCTGCTGGGCTTAGGTGGGGGCCATCCCTACAACACTTACCTCGGGCAAAACACTCATTCTCAAAGACATGTTATATGTGCCAGCGATGACTCGCAATCTCCTGAGCGGGTCAATGCTGTGCAGGTAAGGAATAAAGCTTGTATTTGAATCCAATAAGGTCATTTTGACTAAGTTTGGTAGTTTTGTGGGCAAAGGCTATGATAGCGGAGGCATGTTCCGCTTATCTATTCTTGATTTGAATAATGTAAACATTTATAATGTTTCCCGTTGCAATAAAGTTCATGATATTTGGCATTCACGATTATGTCATGTTAATTTTGAAGCTATTGTGCGATTGAGCAAGATGAGTTTAATTCCAAGCTGCAATTCTGAGAAGGGTTCAAAGTGTGAAGTGTGTGTGTGCAAGCAAAGCAGCCCCGAAAACCTTTTCATAGCGTTGAAGGGCGAAGCACTTCTCCACTTGAACTAATTCATTCTGATCTTTGTTAGATGAATGGAATATTAACTAAAGGTGGCAAATGATACTTCTTAACTCTCATAGATGATGCGACTAAGTATTGTTATATTTATCTACATAGGTCGAAAGATGAAGCACTTGAACACTTTAAAATCTATAAAGCTGAAGTTGAAAATCAACTAGAAAAGAAAATCAAACGGTTAAGATCGGACCAAGGCGGTGAATACGTCTCACATGAGTTCTCCCAATTCTGTGAAGAAAGTGGAATAATTTATGAAATTACTACACCATACTCACCCCAGTCTAATGGAATAGCCGAAAGAAAGAACCAAACTCTTTGTGACTTGGTTAACACCATGCTTCAGATTTAAGGTATGCTGGACTATTGGTGGGGTGAAGCAGTTCTCACAGCTAATTATGTCCTGAATAGGGTTCCACCTCGCAATCAGGAGGAAACACCCTATGAAGGATGGAAGGGGAGAAAACTCAACTTATCATTTCTTCGAACGTGGGGATGCCTTGCAAAAGTGCATGTGCCGTTACCGAAGAAAAGGAAGCTTGATCCTAAGACCGTTGATTGTGTCTTTCTAGCATATGCTATAAATAGCACGGCTTATAGATTTCTAGTGGTCAAATCTGAGATGAGTGATATCGCTACAAATATAGTGATGGAGTCTCGTGATGTGACATTCTTTGAGCATGTGTTTCCTATGAGACCGAATGATGGTACTATAGAAAAGTATAAGGCCCGTTTAGTGGCTAAAGGTTTCACGCAGAAAGAAGGAGAAGACTACTTTGATACATACTCTCCGGTGGCTCGTCTACCCACAATTCGAGTGCTTTTAGCAGTAGCTGCTGCATACAAACTCCAAGTACATCAAATGGATGTAAAGACCGCTTTCCTAAACGGAGAGCTGGATGAGAAGATTTATTTGCAACAGCCCGAAGGCTTTGTGGTTGAAGGGCAAGGAAAGAAAGTATGTCGATTGATTAAATCCTTGTATGGTCTAAAGCAAGCTCCTAAGCAATGGCATGTGAAATTCGATAGTACGATGACCTCGATCGGCTTATGTGTAAACAAAGCCGATAAATGTGTCTACTATCGATTTAGCGGGGGCAAAGGTGTCATTCTATGCCTTTATGTAGATGACATATTGTTTTTTCGGACCAACACGGATGTGATCAATAGAACAAAGTCTTTTCTTTCCTAGAATTTTGATATAAAAGATCTAGGTGAGGCTGATGTTATCCTAAACATCAAGCTTGTAAAGGGTGAGAATGGGATTACTCTTTCACAATCCCATTATGTGGACAAGGTCCTAACCAGATTTGGGTTCATGGACTGTAAGCCTGTAGCCACACCCTATGATCCAAATACAAAGCTACATAAGAACACTGGGTATGGGAAAGATCAACTTAAATATTCTCAAATAATAGGATCCCTGATATACCTAACTAGTGCAATGAGACCAGACATCTCATATGTTGTAAGCAGATTGAGTCGTTATACGTCCAACCAGGAGATGATCATTGGATAGCACTAGAAAGAGTACTCAGATATTTGAAGGGGACCTCTAATTTGGGAATACATTATTCTGGCCATCTGGCAGTCTTAGAAGGATTCAGTGATTCTAACTGGATCAGTGACTCAGATGACATGAAGGCTACGAGTGGTTATGTTTTCACTGTAGCAGGTGGGGCTGTTTTGTGGAAGTCTTCTAAACAGACTATCCTTACATGGTCCACCATGGAGGCTAAACTAGTAGCACTTGATTCAGAGGCAGAATGGATTAAAGAACTCCTTCCTGATCTTGCCTGTGCTAGAAAAGTCAATTCCAGCCATATTGACCTACTGCGATAACCAAACCATTCTGGTTAAGGTGAAGAGTAGGAAGGACCATATGAAGTCCTCAAAACACATAAAGAGGCGACTTAAGTTGATAAGGCATGCCAGAGAGACGGGTGTTATTTCTATAGAATACATCCAGTCTGAAAGGAACTTGGCAGATCCTTTCACTAAAGGATTGGCGCGGAAGGCCATCCTTGCATCATTTCAGCGAATGGGGCTCATACCCGTATAAAGGCTCATATTGGTTGTAACCTATCCTAGAAGATCGGATATCTTGTTGTTGTAGGGGTGGCCCAACCCCCCGTGACTGGGCCGTGCAACTAATCCAACATGTAAATAGGCCCAATAGTGTAGAAGATTATAACAGTGTAAATATACCAATGTACCCTCATCCCTTGTAAGCACTACGGGGTAGAATGGGGATTTCCCATTCTACCCCACTCATATATATAAACCCCCAGGAGGGGCAAAGGGGGGGGGGAATCCTCTCACTCTCACCACCTCTCCACAGATCTGGCTCTCCTCTTCCTCTCCTATCAATCCCCTCTTTCTCTGTTTAGCCCGTAGCTACAACAGATGGCGCCGTCCGTGGGGACGACAAGAAGTTGCGTATGGAAGAGATTTCTCCAGCGTTCAACAAAAGGGTAAGAAAAGTTCGCGTCGAGCGCCGGCGTACTCTGCTCGGGTGGTGGCCTCTGCGTCATCGGCGAGGAACTTCTCTCTCTCCATGTCCCATGCATGGGCCGTCTTCGCCCGGGGAGATAATGTCACGTATGCATGTGTATCCATCCGTCCACGCGTGTACGCATGTACGCATGCGTCCAGCCATCGTCATCGTGCAGTCATGCGGCGCCGCCTGGCACCCACCGGCTCTGCGCCCCGCCTCTCCAATGCCTCCGCGCCTGCCTCCAGACCTCGCCTCGAAAGCCTCCGCGTCGTCGAGTCCGCGAGCGTCTTGCCTCCGAAGTCCCTCCGAAGTCCATGAGCGCTTCGCCGTTTGGAAGCCTCCGCGTTGTCGAGCATCTACGGAGCCCCCGCGTCGTCTACCTCGCCGCGGCTTCGCCGAGGTCTGAGCTGGCCACGCCTACCTCGCCTCTCCGATGGCTCCGTGTTCGTCTCCGCGCCTCAAGACCTCGTCTCCGTGCGTTCGGTGTCCATGCCAGGTCTCCGCTGGCCTTCGACTTGGCGGCTCCGACCTTCGCGCTGCAAACATCAGGTGAAAGAATGCCAAGCTTCAGGTATGCGGGCATTACTTGACGCCTCGATAGCTTAGATATGCTGCATGGAGGAAAATACGTGAGTGCTAACCCACCTATCCATCCATGCATATAAGAAATATCTCCCGTGCATGCGTATGTTCGCAGCAAGGCATGCGTACAGGAAATGTGCGACACCGGCCTCCGCGTCATAGCCTTCCGCGGGGGAGTCTTCGCGTTGGCAGCAACAGCGGAAGTGCAGGTAGAACTCAGGGAAGCTGCCCTGGAAGAACCACGCCACCCCGCTACACTACGGTGACTGTGGCCTCCACCTCGCTGGCGTCGCCGTCGTCCCGCCTGATGTGCAGGCGCTAGCGGAGCGACTCTACCATGCTGGCACGCCGGGCTCCGCTGGCGCGGCAGCGACGGCGGCTGGTCAGTGTGCTCGCACGCGCTGCGTCGGGCGCCACGTCGTCGTCCTCGACTTCGGCTCCTCACGTGTTGGCTTCGCGGCTCCCCGTGTCGAGCGAAGCCTTGTCTTCGCACTGACGCTGCCCCCGCGCGGCCGCGTTCCATGCATGCGTTCACAGCATCCATCCAGGCATGCCTGAATGGCAGCCTATCTAGCCCGGTGACTTCGCCCGTAACCTCCCTCTGCTCTCCGCCGAGTTTCAGGCATCGCGTCGCCTCTGCACAGAGACCTCGTCTCCGCGAGGGGGACCTCGATGGACGAGATCGGGCGGGGCCTCGTCTCCGCTGCGCTGAGTCTACGCGCTGGACCTGGCCTCCGCGAGCTGGACATCGCCAAGCCTCCGCGAGCTGGGCTTCGCCAAGCCTCCGCGAGCTCGACTTCGACAAGCCTCGACACCGCGCGTTGTCGCCTGCTCTGCGCCATGTCTCGCCGCGGAGACCTCGCTGGACTGCGCTCGCCTCCGCGATAACGTCTTCGGCCTTCGCCTCGACGCCGCGGAGGAACCTCGCTGGACTTCGCTCGCCTCTGCGATGACGTCTCTGGCCTTCGCCTTGACGCCGCGGAGACCTCACTGGACTTCGCTCGCCTCCGTGAAACGTCTTCGGCCTTCACCTCATAAAGTACCAGCTTCCCGGGAGGACCTCCACTCGCTCGTCTCCGTGTCGCGCCAGGACTACGAGCGTGCTCCGCACGGCCTATGTATGGCTCCTCGTCCCCGAGGTCCCCACAATGTCTCCGAAGACTCCGGCGTGACCGGAGCGGTCTTCGCCAAACCCACCGACGTCTTCGCCGAGCTTCCGGAGCCGAGGCACATGCGTCACCGGTCTGTCGAGTCGCAAAAGGCCGCCTCGGAGCCCCCTCGCCCTCGGCCTCCACTAGCGTACAGCCGTCCCGCTTGGTACGTACTGCATATGACTTTAAGGAAACGGTTACGCAGCATATTGTTTATTGCGTCTGTAGTTCCAGTGTAAGAGCATCTGATTTGGCTGTGTTTGCGTCTCCGGTTTTGGCCCGTTCTGTGCTCCGGTCGCATCTAATGCTTTCCTGCTACTGCATTCTGGAGCTTTTTGTTGTCGCACGTCTTCGGCCATTTATTTGATGCTTCTGGTTCTCGTTGTTGATTTAAATCGCATGATCGCCTCGAGCGTCGGCGTAGTCTACGGACTTTAAATAAGACGTAGCGTTGAGCGTAGCTCCGCACGCGAGAGTCCGCGGACTATAAATAAGACGTAGCGTTGAGCCTAGCTCCGCACGCACCAGTCTACGGACTATAAATAAGACGTAGCGTTGAGCGTAGCTCCGCACGCGAGAGTCCGCGGACTATAAATAAGACGTAGCGTTGAGCCTAACTCCGCACGCACCAGTCTACGGACTTTAAATAAGACGTAGCGTTGAGCGTAGCTCCGCACGCGAGAGTCCACGGACTATAAATAAGACGTAGCGTTGAGCCTAGCTCCGCACGCACCAGTCTACGGACTTTAAATAAGACGTAGCGTTGAGCGTGGCTCCGCACGCGAGAGTCCGCGGACTATAAATAAGACGTAGCGTTGAGCCTAGCTCCGCACGCACCAGTCTACGGACTTTAAATAAGACGTAGCGTTGAGCGTAGCTCCGCACGCGAGAGTCCGTGGACTATAAATAAGACGTAGTGTTGAGCTCAGCTTCCGCACGCACCAGTCTACGGACTATAAATAAGACGTAGCGTCGATGTTCACCTCCGCACGCGAGAGTCCGCGGACTATAAATAAGACGTAGCGTTGAGCTCAGCTTCCGCACGCACCAGTCTACGGGCTTTAAATAAGACGCAACGGGGGGACGCCTCCGCGCGTACTCTACGAACTATAAATTAAGTCGTAAATTGCGACGCGGCTGAGACACTAGGGAGTGCCTCGCTTTAGGCGGCGCAGGACTTGGATATCGCGCCCTTGCGCGCGTTGCACCAGGGAGTGCACCGTGACTTTTTGAAGGTAGGGGAACGGCGGCTTCGCCTCCCTACCTCGGCGTGCGTAGTGCCCTCGGCCTACGCCGCAAGCGCCCGCTCTTCGCGGGCACCCTTTTTGAGGGTAGGGGAACGGCGGCTTCGCCTCCCTACCTCGGCGTGCGTAGTGCCCTCGGCCTACGCCGCAAGCGCCCGCTCTTCGCGGGCACCCTTTTTGAAGGTAGGGGAATGGCGGCTTCGCCTCCCTACCTCGGCGTGCGTAGTGCCCTCGGCCTACGCCGCGCTCTTCGCGGGCACCCTTTTTGAAGGTAGGGGAACGGCGGCTTAGCCTCCCTACCTCGGCGTGCGTAGTGACCTCGGCCTACGCCGCAAGCGCCCGCTCTTCGCGGGCACTGTTTTCGAAGGTAGGGGAACGGCGGCTTCGCCTCCCTACCTCGGCGTGCGTAGTGCCCTCGGCCTACGCCGCAAACGCCCGGTCTTCGCGGGCACTCTTTTCGAAGGTAGGGGAACGACGGCTTTACCTCCCTACCTCGGCGTGCGTAGTGCCCTCGGCCTACGCCGCAAGCGCCCGCTCTTCGCGGGCACCCTTTTGGAAGGTAGGGGAACGGCGACTTCGCCTGCCTACCTCGGCGTGCGTAGTGCCCTCGGCCTACGCCGCAGGCGGCCGCTCTTCGCGGGTACTCTTTTCGAAGGTAGGGGAATGGCGGCTTCGCCTCCCTACCTCGGCGTGCGTAGTGCCCTCGACCTACGCCGCACACGCCCGCTCTTCGCGGGCACTGTTTTCGAAGGTAGGGGAACGGCGGCTTCGCCTCCCTACCTTGGCGTGCGTAGTACCCACGGCCTACGCCGCATGCGCCCGCTCTTCGCGGGCACTGTTTTCGAAGGTAGGGGAACGGCGGCTTCGCCTCCCTACCTCGGCGTGCGTAGTGCCCTCGGCCTACGCCGCAAGTGCCCGCTCTTCGCGGGCACGCTTTTCGAAGGTAGGGGAACGGCGGATTCGCCTCCCAACCTCGGCGTGCGTAGTGCCCTCGGCCTAGGCCGCAAGCGCCCGCTCTTCGCGGGCACCCTTTTCGAAGGTAGGGGAACGGCGGCTTCGCCTCCCTACCTCGGCGTGCGTAGTGCCCTCGGCCTAGGCCGCAAGCGCCCGCTCTTCGCGGGCACCCTTTTTGAAGGTAGGGGAACGGCGGCTTCGCCTCCCTACCTCGGCGTGCGTAGTGCCCTCGGCCTACGCCGCAAGCGCCCGCTCTTCGCGGGCACTCTTTTGGAAGGTAGGGGAACGGCGGCTTCGCCTCCCTACCTCGGCGTGCGTAGTGCCCTCGGCCTACGCCGCAGGCGCCCGCTCTTCGTGGGCACTCTTTTCGAAGGTAGGGGAACAGCGGCTTCGCCTCCCTTCCTCGGCGTGCGTAGTGCCCTCGGCCTACGCCGCACGCGCCCGCTCTTCGCGGGCACTCTTTTCGAAGGTAGGGGAACGGCGGCTTCGCCTCCCTACCTCGGCGTGCGTAGTGCCCTCGGCCTACGCCGCAGGCGCCCGCTCTTCGCGGGCACGCTTTTCGAAGGTAGGGGAACGGCGACTTCGCCTCCCTACCTCGGCGTGCGTAGTGCCCTCGGCCTACGCCGCAAGCGCCCGCTCTTCGCGGGCACCCTTTTTGAAGGTAGGGGAATGGCGGCTTCGCCTCCCTACCTCGGCGTGCGTAGTGCCCTCGGCCTACGCCGCGCTCTTCGCGGGCACCCTTTTTGAAGGTAGGGGAACGGCGGCTTAGCCTCCCTACCTCGGCGTGCGTAGTGACCTCGGCCTACGCCGCAAGCGCCCGCTCTTCGCGGGCACTGTTTTCGAAGGTAGGGGAACGGCGGCTTCGCCTCCCTACCTCGGCGTGCGTAGTGCCCTCGGCCTACGCCGCAAACGCCCGGTCTTCGCGGGCACTCTTTTCGAAGGTAGGGGAACGACGGCTTTACCTCCCTACCTCGGCGTGCGTAGTGCCCTCGGCCTACGCCGCAAGCGCCCGCTCTTCGCGGGCACCCTTTTGGAAGGTAGGGGAACGGCGACTTCGCCTGCCTACCTCGGCGTGCGTAGTGCCCTCGGCCTACGCCGCAGGCGGCCGCTCTTCGCGGGTACTCTTTTCGAAGGTAGGGGAATGGCGGCTTCGCCTCCCTACCTCGGCGTGCGTAGTGCCCTCGACCTACGCCGCACACGCCCGCTCTTCGCGGGCACTGTTTTCGAAGGTAGGGGAACGGCGGCTTCGCCTCCCTACCTTGGCGTGCGTAGTACCCACGGCCTACGCCGCATGCGCCCGCTCTTCGCGGGCACTGTTTTCGAAGGTAGGGGAACGGCGGCTTCGCCTCCCTACCTCGGCGTGCGTAGTGCCCTCGGCCTACGCCGCAAGTGCCCGCTCTTCGCGGGCACGCTTTTCGAAGGTAGGGGAACGGCGGATTCGCCTCCCAACCTCGGCGTGCGTAGTGCCCTCGGCCTAGGCCGCAAGCGCCCGCTCTTCACGGGCACCCTTTTCGAAGGTAGGGGAACGGCGGCTTCGCCTCCCTACCTCGGCGTGCGTAGTGCCCTCGGCCTAGGCCGCAAGCGCCCGCTCTTCGCGGGCACCCTTTTTGAAGGTAGGGGAACGGCGGCTTCGCCTCCCTACCTCGGCGTGCGTAGTGCCCTCGGCCTACGCCGCAAGCGCCCGCTCTTCGCGGGCACTCTTTTGGAAGGTAGGGGAACGGCGGCTTCGCCTCCCTACCTCGGCGTGCGTAGTGCCCTCGGCCTACGCCGCAGGCGCCCGCTCTTCGTGGGCACTCTTTTCGAAGGTAGGGGAACAGCGGCTTCGCCTCCCTTCCTCGGCGTGCGTAGTGCCCTCGGCCTACGCCGCACGCGCCCGCTCTTCGCGGGCACTCTTTTCGAAGGTAGGGGAACGGCGGCTTCGCCTCCCTACCTCGGCGTGCGTAGTGCCCTCGGCCTACGCCGCAGGCGCCCGCTCTTCGCGGGCACGCTTTTCGAAGGTAGGGGAACGGCGACTTCGCCTCCCTACCTCGGCGTGCGTAGTGCCCTCGGCCTACGCCGCACGCGCCCGCTCTTCGCGTCACTCTTTTCGAAGGTAGCGGAACGGCGGCTTCGCCTCCCTATCTCGGCGTGCGTAGTGCCCTCGGCCTACGCCGCAGGCGCCCGCTCTTCGCGAGCACTCCTTTTTGAAGGTGGGGGAACGGCAGTGTCGGCACGTCTTCGGCGCTCGACGACACGTCTTCAGGCGCTCGACTCCGCCGTCCGCCTCGTAGGCATCGCCTCGGCGGGGCGGCACGTCTTCGCCGCTCGACTCCGCCGTCCGCCTCGTAGGCATCGCCTCGGCGAGACGGCACGTCTTCGGCGCTCGACGACACTTCTTCAGGCGCTCGCCTCCGCCGTCCGCCTCGTAGGCATCGCCTCGGCGGGACGGCACGTCTTCGGCGCTCGACTCCGCCGTCCGCCTCGTAGGCATCGCCTCGGCGAGACGGCACACCTTCGGCGCTCGACTCCGCCGTCCGCCTCGTAGGCATCGCCTCGGCGAGACGGCACGCCTTCGGCGCTCGACGACACGTCTTCGGCGCTCAACTCCGCCGTCCGCCTCGTAGGCATCGCCTCGGCGGGACGGCACGTCTTCGGCGCTCGACTCCGCCGTCCGCCTCGTAGGCAGCACCTCGGCGGGACGGCATGTCTTCGGCGCTCGACTCCGCCATCCGCCTCCTAGGCATCGCCTCGGCGAGACGGCACGTCTTCGGCGCTCGACTCCGCCGTCCGCCTCGTAGGCATCGCCTCAGCGGGACGGCACGTCGTCGGCGCTCGACTACGCCGTCTGCCTCGTAGGCGTCGCCTCGGCAGGACGGCACGGCTTCGGCGCTCGACGACGCCTTCGGCGCTTCATGGATTTCTTCACAGGCATTGCCTCAAGGGTCTGCGAGCTACCAGTTGCATCGGCACCCTCGCGCTTGCTGTCAGGGAATGGGGGGCTGGGGTGGTTGATCACGTCAGCTCGCCCATCGGGACCTCAGCGCTTGCTGTCGAGGGAGTACTGTTGTAGGGGTGGCCCAACCCCCCGTGACTGGGCCGTGCAACTAATCCAACATGTAAATAGGCCCAATAGTGTAGAAGATTATAACAGTGTAAATATACCAATGTACCCTCATCCCTTGTAAGCACTAAGGGGTAGAATGGGGATTTCCCATTCTACCCCACTCATATATATAAACCCCCAGGAGGGGCAAAGGGGGGGAATCCTCTCACTCTCACCACCTCTCCACAGATCTGGCTCTCCTCTTCCTCTCCTATCAATCCCCTCTTTCTCTGTTTAGCCCGTAGCTACAACACTCGTGAACTAGGCTCGAGGACAACAAACTGTGTGAGATTAGAGAGCACATCTAATGGGTCCCATTAGATACAACGCTCTTTCTGTATGTAAGGTTGAGCGTTGGCTCTTAATGAACTCGAGGTCTATTTGTCTAAAGGAATCATCCTACAGGATTCCTAGAAGAGTTCACCTACGTGAGTGTGATTGTGAGGTCGCAATCAAAGAAAGAAAAGGGTATACTTTCTTAAGCACTCATGAGCTAGATACGGGGATATGACCGTAACGTCCCAACCCGAGAGGGAAAGGGCAAGCCGCCTAGTACAGAATGTGACTTGGGCGAAAATTCTCACACCAAGGCATTGGATCAAGGTGAAGTCATCCTTTGTCTGTGCAGAGTTGTAGTCCTTGTCGCTAGGCTTTGGGTTCAAACCCGCAAGGTACTCATCGTCGAACAGCTGTATATGAAACAAGACGTTGAGGATCTTTTATAAATTGATAAATTGGTGGGGACTGTTGTTATGCAAGGGCATTTCGATAATTTCCCAATTGAAAAAGGAAAAAAAACTGCAGGCGGGGCCCACCTGTCGGTGAGCCACGTGAAGAGATAAGGGGGAGGAGACGCAGTCTCCTCCTCGGGCGCGTGCATGTGCAAACCCGTGCGGGTGTTTCGCCTTCGCCAGATCCGGCACAACGGCGGGGCGGATTCGGCGGCGCCTGGGGGGGAAGCGGCGACTGGGTGGTGGCGACGAAGGCGCGGGCTGAACCAGGTTCCTCATAGCCGGCCGCTCGCATCATCTCTCTGCCACCTCCCGCTTCCTCTACAAAAGACCGAGTTCTTCCACCACCGTGTGTAGACACATCTCTTCCGATCTGACTTGCTCTCTTGGGTCTTCTTCGTCTTGGCTCTTCGGGTTGTGCGGAGGTTTGGGGCTTCGGCACCATCTCCGATTGAGGCCTTTGCCTTTGGTTTCCTGTGTGAACCCTAGTTTGGGTGTGAGGGGAAATCTGAAGGTTGAAGGTTAACCCGAGGGAGGACGGAGGCGGTGACGGCTCCCTGTTGTGTTTGAGTACACTCGGCTGATGTACTCTTGTGGTCTTGTGCGGCGTTTCCCTGACCTTCGACTCCGGCGTCGGGCATCCGAGGTCGGAGAGGGCTTTGTATCTCCGACAACCACACCCCTCTTCTACATCGACACAGAGGGGTGATAGGTTTTCTGGGACAGTACTCTTGAGTGCGCCATGCCCTGTTCTTCGTGTTTTCACCGACTTGGTTTGCTTCTAAGCGGCTTTGAGTGTCGTCTCCACTGTGAGTATTGTTGATTCTTTGCAAGATCAGTAGTTGTACTTGTTCTTTACTTTCTATTCAAGTACTGGAAGTTGCTATGCATGATTGTGGGCTCAGAACTCTTGCTCTGTGATGAACGATTGGAATACTAAGTTTGATCTTGATAGCAGAATTAGATTTGAGCTCTAGTGGTTGGATTCTACTGATTGTACCGTAGCTAGAGATATTTCTATTGAGCAGATTTGTTGACATGCAAATGAAACTGTTGAGTATGCAGTAATCTTAGTTCGGTTCTGTTCAGAACAAATTATTTCCGTGCAGTAGACTCTGTTGAATCAGTTCTAATTCAAATATGTTCTTCTGTGACCTGTTTAGTTACTGCTTATTCGTCATAACTCAATGAGCGTATTGTCTATTATTTCATTGCATGTGAACACTTAAAACTGAAATTTAAGTTGGCTTTCTTATCTATGCACGGTTTTGACAGTAGAATCATATTTAGAGCTCAAATCCTGATTCCCGTTATCAGATCATTAATGAAGAGTTTCGATATTAGAATGAGAAGGCCAAGATCTACAGTCTTGCGCAACTCTATTCTGAGAGCAATCTTAAAGCAATTATTTTGTCTTATACTATATTTAATTGCTTCTCTGTTTATAGGACTGCTTTACATGTTATTTTCAACAGATTTGTGTTTATATTCATTGAATATTTACATGTATATGAATGGCAAGTTGGAATTACATGATTATATGTAATTTATGTCATTCATGTTATGATGGAAATGTGTTGAATATATATTTAATCTTTACTATTATAAAAATATGAGTTGGTGGTCATCGGTCCATTCTCCCTCCTTTTTTCTCAGCAGTCCGATCAAAGATCAGCCGTCCAGATCTGCATGTAGGTAGTTCTTCCGCTCCTCGTAGAAAAGGTCGGGCCGACGCATGGGCCGCGCTCCTCCTCTTATCTTCCCTTATATTGTCCGCCTCCCGCAACCACTCCACCTCGCGCAACCGCCGCTTCCTTCTCTCCCCCAAACCCTCATGCCGTGCCTCCTCCACCTCAGTGCCGCAACCAATTCCTTCCCCGTACGGCAGTGTCTGGTCGCAGTCCCCCAACTTCCCCCAGCAGTGTCGCATCCCCTCGTCGCTGCCTCCCCAATGCATTTGCCTGCCGTCTCCTCTCCCCATCTACCCGTCGCCGCCTCCCCACCTCCACCTCCCGCAACTGCCGCCTCCTTCTCCCCTGAACCCTCGTGTCGCGCCTCCTCCGCCTCCTCGGCACCGCCACCAATTCCTTCCCCGCGCGGCAGCATCTGGTCGCAGTCCCCCAACTTTCGCTAGGGCGCCGCCCCCATTTCCATCTCCCATCACCCCTCCAACTAGCGGCACGACTCTCGACGACAGTGGCCAGTGGATCGAAGAGAATGGCGCTCATCGACAGCAGCCGGTGGATCAAAGAGAAAGGCACTCGGCGGTGGTGGTGGCTTCCTCTTACTACGCCCGCCCACGAGGCTCTCCCCTGCCGCTCAGCAATCGCTCGCCCGATGAGCCTTTCTACCTCCTCCTACTCTTCACTCGAAGCCTATCGCGCTATCTGGCAATTTTGGTATCCCAAGCTGGTCGTCGAAGTTAGTGTCATGGTCGAATGGGACCGTGGTCGAGGGGTCATGGCCGAAGTCGAGGGGCCATGGTCGAAGTCGAAGCCGTCGTTGAAGGGGGCTGTGGCCGAAGTCAAAGATCCGTGGTCAAAGTCGAAGGGCCGTGGTGGAAGTCCAAGCTGTAGTCGAAGAGGGTACTGGTCGAAGTCAAAGGGTTGCGGACGAAGTCGGTCCGCGGTCGAAGTCGAAGGGCTATGGTTGAAGTCAAGTTGTGGTCAAAGTCGAAGGGTCATGGTCGAAGTCCAAACCGTGGTCAAAGGGAACAGTGGTCGAAGGGGCAGTGGTCGAAGTCGGAAGGCCGTGGATGAGTTGGTCCACGGTCGAAGTCAAAGGGCCGTAATCGAAGTCGAAGGGTCGTGGTCGAATTCCAAGCCATGGTCGAAGTCGGGGCCGAGCAGGCTAGCGCCGGCAGTCGGGTGACAGGGCACAAGCGCACCGGAGGCCTGCCAACGTACGACCACTAGTGATGGTCAACCGTTCCCGACCTACGATCACGCGCGATGGTCGACGGCTTCTAACATATGACTATGAGCTGTGATTGATGGCTTCTAATTTACGACCATGAGCATTGATCAATGTGTTTTGACTTACGACCATGAGATGTGGTCGATGTCTTTTGACTTACGACTATGAGCGCTGGTCAATGTGTTCCGACTTACGACCACGAGGTATTCTCGATGGCTTCGGACTTACGACCACGAGTGATGGTCGTCGACTTCCAATGTACGACCATAAGCCATTTTTGAAGGCTCCCGATTTAGGACCACGATCGATCGTCGACCGCTGCCAACTTATGACCACCAGTGGTGGTCGACCGCTCCAGACCTACGATCACGCACGATGGTCGACGGCTTTTGACTTACGATAATGAGGTGTGCTCGAGAGCTCCCAACCTGCACCACGAGATGTAGTTGATGTCTTCTGACTTATGATCACGAGTTGTGATTGACGGCTTTGACTTACTTAACGGATTTAAAAACTTTTAGAACATGTGTGTATGCTTATTCTAAAAAATTTTTACCATCCGTGAGTTTTAAAATATGTAGTATGATAAAATTTAAAAATCCGTAGCAACGCATAGGCATTCAGCTAGTATAACTAGAATTAAATCCATGCTTATACGGCATATTTTACAACACATAGATTATTGCCGGATCGGCTGTTTGCACTTTGCAGCGATCCATCACTCAGTTCGACGGCGTCCGCCGCCGCTGAAACCATGGAGCTTCTGCAGGACAGCATCCCCATGGTCTCCCTGGCCGTCTCGGCCGCCGCCCTGTACGCGCGCGCGGCGTCAGCCCTTCTCCGCCCCGGCCGCCTACGCCTCGTCACCCTGCTCCCGGTGGTCGCGTTCCTCGCGGCCGTCCCCTTGGCCTTCTCCTCCTCCGCCATCCTCCGTGGCACCGCCGCCTTCTTCCTTGCGTGGCTCGGCGCGTTCAAGGTCACCCTCCTCGCCGTCGGCCGTGGACCGCTCGACCCCGCCCTCCCCGTGCTCCCCTTCCTCTTCGTAGCCGCACTTCCCGTCAAGCTTAGACGGGGCGGCGGCGGCCGTCCCGACGATGCCGCGGCGGCGCGGTCCAAAGCCAAATCGGTGTCCCTCGTTTCTTATGCGGTCAAGGTCGCCGTGATAGCCGCCATCCTCCACCTATACCAATTCAAGAACAGGCTGCATCTCTACATCCGCCTCTCCCTGTACAGCATCCACATCTACTGCTTCTTGGACCTCCTCCTCCCCTGCATCGCGGCCGCCGGTGGCGCTCTCGGAATGGAGATGGAGCCCCAGTTCGACCGGCCGTACCTGGCGTCGTCGTTGGGCAACTTCTGGGGCCGGCGGTGGAACCTGATGGTGTCCGCCATCCTCCGGCCGTCCGTCTACGACCCCGTGCGCGCGCGTGCCGGGAAGACAGCGGGCGTCCTGGCCACGTTCCTCGTGTCCGGGCTGATGCACGAGGCCATGACGTACTACCTCACCCTGCGGCCGCCCACCGGCGAGATGGCCGCATTCTTCCTGCTCCACGGCGCGTGCTGCGTGGCCGAGGAGTGGTGCGCGCGGCGGTGGGCTGCGAGGGGGTGGCCGCCGCCTCCGCGGGTAGTAGCGACCGCGCTCGTGGGGGTGTTGTTGGCAAGCACGTCGTCCTGGCTGTTCTTCCCGCCGCTTTGCCGGGGCGGAAGCGAGGAAAAGCTGCTGGAGGAGTGGGCGGCCGTGGCGGCGTTCTTCCGGGATGCCGGCCGGAAGCTGCTCCGGTAAGGTCAACAGAGTAATTAAGTCGTCGTGTTAAGGTGGCCCTGACCATCATTAATTAATGCACTTCTTATTACGTGTTGGTGGGCAGTTGCTCCTTTTTGTAGGAATTGCCCAATGAAAAACACGTCTTTACCGTGCAGCTGTTTGCTGCTGTGGATTGTTATTTCACTTTCAGAAGAGAAAGTGATGGCTGCTAGAGAACAGAAAATTGCAATTATAGGACAGTAACTAATGTGCTTCGTAATTATAGGACTCCAAACATCGACTTCGTTAAAATGACCCTTGAAACGTTGGCTTCTTGGTTTTCATGACATTTGGTGTATTAAGTCTCTTTTCTCATCTAAATACATGTATTTGTTACCCAAAGTGACTCTTTTGCCCTTCAGCCATTAAAAGGACGCGGGCTGGCTGTTGGCCGCTCGCGGCCTGGGCTGGCTGCCTGGCCGCCGCCTGGGCGTGGCTGGCCGCGGCCTGGGCTGGCTGCCTGGCCGCCGCCTGGGCGTCGGGCAGGAGGAACGTCTGGCAGATGAATCGATGGATCAACGATACGTAATGGCTGAAGGGCAAAAGGATCACTTTGGGTAACAAATACCTGTATTTAGATGAGAAAAGAGACTTAATACACCAAATGTCATGAAAAACAAGAAGCCAACGTTTCAAGGGTCATTTTAACGAAGTCGATATTTAGAGTCCTATAATTGCGAAGCGCATTGTTTGATGTCCTATAATTGCAATTTTCTCGCTAGAGACAGCTCAATTCTTTACATGTTATGCTGGCGGAGGTAATAAGCCTATCTTCTGAGCAGATTCTCCCGTAGGGAAGTGGGAAGCTTCTGGGAAATTCACCGTGGAATCGCCAATAATGGAAATACAGACATGATGGGGTGAGTACGGCTCTTCCAAACGTAGGCGTCCTTACACCTGTTATCGGACCGTTAGTTTCTCGTATGCACATGGAGATTCGAGACCAGGATTTGGTTTTGCTTTCTTTCGAGAGGAGAATTTGGTTTTGCTGCATAGCCATTCGGCGAGAATGAACACTGTTGGTAGGTATTTTTTGGGTTTGATCGGTGGTTTATGGCTGTGGCTGATAGTTTATTGTATTAGTGTGAGTATTTACGTGAACGAATCGAATGTCGATATGTCATTTAGAAAAAGCTATCCCGATAAGCCATTTCAAAAAGTTGGCGAAAAAGTTGTTCTATTTATTTGCTCCGGAGAAGCCACAAGCTATGGATCATATTCTTTTGAACTACAGCTGATGGCTTTTAGTTATACTTTTTGTAAACTATTTGAAGAAATGGTTTCAAAAAATCACTTCAAAAAGTCATTTGATTTATTTTGATTTCCGGTGAAGCCATTGGCTCTGGGCCTTCCAAGGGAGCTAGAAAATAATTTGGTTTTCGGGCCGACATGCTGCAGTGGCAAAGGGCTAATTTTTCATTAAGAAAAAGGGAATTGATACGCGTAGGACGCTCGACGCGTTCGTCTTGAATTGTATGCTTCCATCTGTTGTCCATGTGTCGTCGATCGATTTAACACTCGGGTCGCTTAATCACTTACCCACACACTCGATCGGCCAACTCCAATCCTCCACTCTTCCACTTTTCCCCCATTCTGCACTAGAACAGAGAGGCAATTTGGATGCGAGTGAAGTGGGGCTGCGAATCCGTGCGAGATCTCATCGGCGATGACGTAGGGTGTAACTCAGGTGAGTTCATATGCATCTTCGTAGTTACCTATTTAAATGCTCAAATGTTTTCGCATTTAGGGTTCAAAAACGGATCGGATTTTTTAGCAAAAATCTAGGGTTCTAGCGAAAACATCGTGATTCAAGTGAGTTCTTCTGTCCGCATCTACGTAGCCACTGTAGAAATGCTCTAATGTATGAGTTTTCGTATCTAGGGTTCAAAAAATCAAGCTGATTTTTTGTAGCAAAAATATAGGATTCTAGAGAAAAAAATCGTATGATGTGATGCGATGGGGGCTTGCAGACAATGACAATTTTTTTACGTGATTTTCTGATTCGATATTTTTCAGTCGTAGCCTAGGGTTATAGCCAGTGTCCTCTTCTAGTGATTTTTTATGATGTGCAACATCTACTTGAGTTTGCTTCCCCGGTAGGTTTCATGTGCTACCTAAGGGAACAAATTTTTTTGTTGCATGTTTTAGTGGATTTGTTGCATTTATTACTTTGATTTGAACTACAGACTAGATTTTTCGCTTGGATTATTGTTGCATCCTTATAGTTGTTCTGTTATTTTTGACCCTGTAACACCTGTGTACCTATTAACATTTTTTCACTAGATTTTTTTTCTCCATGGCCAATGAGGGTAGCAAATCTTATTGCAAGTATTTGTTTAGTGCAAAAGGTTGCAGATGCGCTTACTCTGAGGCAAAATGATTTTGTTGTGAAGTATGGATTTGAAGGTTTGCTATCAATTGCAAAATTCACAGTACCAATTAATCTAATAGAGTGGATAATGGGCAAGATGGAGCCCTTGATGTGTGAGTTTCGCTGCTGTGGCATTGTAATTGTGTTTACCAAAAGGATGGTGTAGAAAGTCCTTAGGATACCTTATGGGGAATAGCCTCTGAAACCACTGGGCAAGTTGGAAGATGTCGTAGAGCTTCGTGAGATGTATAGGGTTGGGAATAGGTCACCAATAGCAAGGGCTATCGATGTGTTGAAAGGTAGTAAGGATGAGGGTATATTCATGAGGTTTTCATGCTTATTGCGTTGGCTTGTGTGTTATGTCCTAGCACTGGAAACATGGTTTCATTGGATTACTTGTTTAGCTTAGGTGATATATTAGAGTTGAAAGAGTATGACTGGGCTAGGGATGTTCTGATGAATGAGGTTGATAGGTACCAGAAGTTGACACCAGAGCAACGCTCTAGCATTTTCCAAATTGGTGGATGTTTGACACTCCTTACTGTATGTCTATTGCCTTTTTTCAATCCTTTTTTTGTTTGTGGACATTATATCATGTTTTTTTGTTCTGACTCATTTGCTTCTTCTTCCTTCTTTTCAGAATGTATATATGGATCATTTGGACATTCCCACAGGACACCTTAATAACCATGCAATAAATTGTTCATTACCCAGGATTTGCCACATCAGTGATGATGACTTCAATCTTGTACTGAACGTTGTTGACAAGAATAGACTGAATTTGAACAGTACTTCATTTCGATCCCGACCTGTATGTCACCTATTTCTGTTTTTTTTTGTATTTGTATGGTGTTGTTTTTTTGGATACAAACAACAAAGTTCCCTTATCGCCTTTTCTTTTATTTTCATGTTCTCTACATATAGTTCTGTGATTTATCATGTACTTATACTATGATGGCCTAACTAAGGAAAATGTTGTAGTAGCTGACTCTGTATCTCCTGAGGAGTGGGTGTAGCTGTCTCAGTCTAGCAGCCAATGTTCATAGGTAACACCTTTTTTAATCCCTAATTTATGTTTTTTTGCACTCCATGTTGTGCAAGTGTACCTTTATCTCATACGATGCATTTTTTTCTTATATACTCAACCTCATTTTTTCTATCTCAGCCATAGCATGTTTCAATTTGTTAGCTTGTGAAGAATGAACCAAGAGCCTAGCAAGATAAATAGTTTTAAGTTTAGCTAGATTGTCCTTAGAAATCATGAGCTCCTGAATGACATAGGAATGAAGAGTAGTGCCAATTGTGAAGCAAGACTTAACCTTATCAATTTCATTCCTAGTATTTCTAAACTATTCGATAACAGAGGAATGAGCATTTCCAAGCTTATCTAGATTAGTTTGCAATACAAAACAAGCATCACAAGAATCATCATCAGGGATCAAAGATCTAAGCCTATCAACTTTTATATTAAGACTATCAACTATGCACTCCAACTTTCTATTCTTACTAGTGCATTTCTTTAGAGTATTCCTAGTTATGAAAACAACATGAGCCACATCATCATAGGAAGGTTTTACCTAATCGGGATCATGGTAGAGTTCATCCTCATTGGCATTGTCCTCACAAGCCATGAAACAAATTCTGATGAAGTCCTTTATATTGGTCTTGGCTCATCGTTCATCCACTTCATCCTCGCACTCTAAGTCCACATCACTCAATTCCATCTCCTCCAGAGCTGAGAGGATCTTATGGATCACCTTTTTATAGTTTGCCTTTTTTCTCTTCCTTCCATCATGAGCACAGGGCTTGTTGTTGAACACCTTCTCCTTCTTGCCCAGAAGCTTAGGGCACTTGGCCAAATGTGGTTAGGCTCACTACACTCACAGCGATTAATGAGACCTCCCCTCTTTCTGCCCCCACATTGTTGTAGGCTCTCATGAATTTCTAGATATGAGGGCTAGCACTTCTTTTGGGATTGACTCTATTTGCTCATCAGTTAGGATAGAAAGGCAAAACATTGAAAACCCTAACACACTAGGAGCACCAAAAGAGTCACTCTTCTCACTATTCGCTACTAAGGCCATAAAGTGACCCTTGGACTTTCTCTTATTCTGAGCAATCTCATATGTTCTTGCTTTGAGTAAAGCAAATCAAGAGTCAGATCGCTCAACTTGTTGCACTGTTGAATGGTGATAGCCTTGGAATCCCAAAAAGTCAAATCAAGAGCTCCCAACATAGCAGCGCCTTCTCAGATGTAGAAAGATTTACACCTACATACCTCAATTGATTCACTGTCTTATTGAACCTAGAGAAAAGTTCATTTATAGATTCACTAGACCTCATATCAAAAGAGTTGAACTCAAGCTTGTACAGGTCCAAGTGTTGTTCCTTGATCTAGGAAGAGCCCTCATGATAGGTCTCAAGAGTCATTCAGATTTCATGCATAGTGGGCAAGTGATACACCCGATCGTACTCACTTCTACCTAAGCCAGAAAATAGAATGTTTCATGCCTTGTCATTATTCTCCACATCTGGAGTGTTCTCTGGAGTAATGACCTCGGGCACCTTGAACATATTGTTCACCGTCTTCCAAATAGCTTGACCTTTGCTTTGCAAGTAGCAAGCTATCACATTCTTGCAATAGGGATAGTTGTCTCATCGAAGCTAGGTGGCTTGGATGAATACCTATCCAACACCATAGCTCAAAGACTAGTTAATATCTTATGTAAAAGTGCTCATTAGGATCTAAAACCAATTAAAGGATCGAAAACAACAGATAGAGGAGGGAGGAGAGGTGAATGACTCCTACAAATCCCCTACCCCCAGTATTCAAGATTTTTCACTTCAGTAGCTATGAGAGCTAGAAAGATCAGAATCTAACTTGCAACAACGAAAATCAATGAAAACGACAATTAGAGGGGGGGAGGTGAATGACTCCTACAAATCCCCTACCCCCAGTATTCAAGATTTTTCACTTCAGTAGCTATGAGAGCTAGGAAGATCAAAATCTAACTTGCAACAGCAGAAATCAATGGACTATAGCAAAAAATCAACCTAGACATGCAAAGCCTCCAGGGCCTGTCCAACCACACTTATGAAGTGTGGTCTAACTGAACCCATTGGTTTGACCGAAGGCACACTGGGTTTGACCGCTCGTGCTCTCGGCTTGAAATTTTAGCATGACTTCAAATCCAAAATTTATGTAACTTTTGATCTAGAGGTCCAAATCTCATGAAATTTGAGACACACCTTCTCTATGATACCTATTATAACAAATGATTTCAAAAATCCTTGTCAAAGTTCCAACCTTTCTCCATTTTAAGGAAGAGTGCACCAAAACCAAACAAGAAGGGAAACACAACAATCTTAGCAAGCTCATGGATTCTAGATTGCCAAGTTGATCTTAGATTGGGTTCTAAGACATCATAGCAAGGTATACCATAGAAAGAAACAAGCTAGAAATAAGAGGAACCAAGAAACCTCAAATCCAACTTAAGAAGGCAAGAAAACCAAAAAAGGACACAAGAGAGACATGATGAGCAAGTTTGATCTTCTATTAACATGTTGAGATGAAGGATCACAACCACTTCAACTGGAGGACAAAGCCCCAAGGCCAATTCCAAGCATTCCTCTCAAACCCTAGTTTCTCTCATGTTAGCATGAGTGCATCAAGTGGATTTTATCTCTCTCTACTCGTCATATAGAAAAGGCTCACATTTAAACCCTAATCCTAGATACAAAGTAGATTTTATCCACCAAACACTCATATGGGAACCTATTAATGCATTACCCACATGAGTTTTTCACTTGACATATGCACGCATGCTTTTCAAAAAGTCATCTTAACACATGGATCCAATAGCTTGAATCCACCATGCTTTGCCCTCATTGGAGATTCTATGACCTAATCCGCTTAGGCCACTACCACCATTTTGTAGAATGTCCACTTTTCCAGTTTTGGGCAAATGACCACAATGCCCCTTAACCGACGTGTCACCATTCCTTCACCTCGAAGCATTACCATTCTTCATAATCTTCCATGTAGCCCCAATGACCTGTCATCAAGCATCTCACATATTTGGATCCCACCGAACTGTCCTCACTTGCAAACGGGCCCAAGTCACTTGGCATGCCACATGTCCTGCTTGACCTTGACCACTTATACCTTCCATGGTCCTTGTCCATCTTGCACCTTGGTTAAGTCCAACCATCTCACCGGCCTCCATGATCACATTGGACCTTGGCTCTCCCAACCAAGTCCTGATCTACCTCTCCATTAACCATAGTTGACTCTAGACCCACCAGCACAACAATAGACTAAGCAAACTATTTTTGGGCATAAGTTCGTTCTAACTTGACTCACATTAGTCCATAAATACATCATGTAACATATATGCCATGATTTCATAGCCCTAAAACCATTCCCGACTCAATTCTAAATTTTTAGCTCAATTCAATGTTTTATGAAAAAATCTTGGCCATTCTAACCACCCTCACCATGCCAATCAGACCATCAATTTGGCCGATCAGACTAGTTAACTCGTCTAGAAAACACCCCCTCTGGAATTCTATAATTTTCTATCTACATTCAATTTTAGTTTTAATTTGCAATGCCACCCTATGCAAGTTCATCCTTATACAAGTCCTCACAAGTGTTTGGTGTCCATTTTCAAAATGATCACATGGCCATTGGATGAGCGGTCAGACTACCCTAGCAATTTTTGCCTAAGATAACATGCAACTGGTCAAACCGTCGATGCATACCAGTCTAACTACTCTTGCACAGCAGTCAAACTGACCAAGCAAATCGGTCTAACAGGCCTGCCAGACAACTTCTCCCTAAATTGTTCATTTTCATTTTTGTGAAGTCAAATTCAATTCTATTGCCCTTACCGGTGTCATATACTCACAAAAATTATGGAGTGATCTTCACATGATCTTACACAGGATGTACCTTTCCTCTCTTATTATGTCCCATCAGCAATTTCAAAAATACAAAAGCAAACCGAATATAATAAGGTGAATGAATATCAAAGCAAGGTGTACGGTATAGATAGCATGCCCATATGAACTCACGTTCATAATCTTCTTATTTACAACTATCATCTCTTGGACTCTATCCTCAACTCTTGTTATAATCTGCACCAAGCGTTGCATAAAAGTTCTTTTACCCTTTTCTAAGGAAACTCTCTGCACTTAGAGATGGGCATTTTTTGCCGACACCAAAATACCGAACCAAATCGATTTCACCAAAATTCTTGAGTGTTTTGGTTTTCAGTGATCAGCTCAGTTTTTTCTTGGCTCTTTTTGGTGTTCAGTATTAGGTTGGGTGTTCAACCCTCAAAAACTAAACAAACCAGACTAACTGAATAGGCAAGCACCTGAGCACCCACCCCTAGTGTCCAAGGCTCACTCTCTCATAGTCTCATACTTTCTCATTTGCACATTGCATCGGCTAAATCCAATCCCCATAGCCACAAACTGGAGGCCATAGCAACCCTAGCCGCCACCGTGCCAGCCGCCAGACCACCACCGCACCTGGTGATAACTCGTCGAGACCAGAGGAGCACTGAGGCTTCACTCACCAAGGCCGAGGGAGATAAAGAGGGGCTTGCCATGGGAGATCTTGCCAAATGCCGAATGGGAGGAAGATGCGTGCACGGGGGGATCTCACTGATGTCGGAGGGGAGGAAGAGGAGTGCACTGGGGGAGATCTCGTCGATGCTGAAGAGGAGGAAGTGGAACACACGCTAAGGGAGATCTTCCTGACTCTAGGCCTTCACTTGATGGCCACACCTTTCATCGTCTCCTTTGAATTTAAGAATTTGAGACTTTGAGGAGCTATTAATAGTTTGGTAAAGTTATGTTATGTGCTATTTGCTTTCTTGTTGATTCTAGTTATAACTAGTGATTCTAGATGCCTGCTAGTGTGGTGTATTTCGATGAACCAAATTACTGAATTGGCTAAACCGGAATATTTTGGCTAATTAGGTTTATTTTGTGTATCATTGTGAAAATTCAGATGTTCAAAAATGTGAAAATTTTAAAATATTTTGTTGCATTTATTGCCATTTTAATTTTTTTCTGAAGGTTTATTTGGGTTTTTCCAAATTTTACGTTATGCAAACTAATAGTGGAAAATAATTCCCAAGTGTAAGTGCTGATTAAATAGTAAAAGCTGGGGAATAATTGAAAACAATGATGTGTGAATGGGGTAGTACAAGTGCAAAATCCATTTTGTCTTAGATGGAACACCGTGGGAAGGGTGAAATCTGTCAACTGCGCTAGTCGTTGTGGAAAGTTGTAGTTTAACTGCAGCTAGCCGTTGTGTAGGCATCCTGAACAACTTATGGGACCCACTTGTGTGAATTGGGAGAAGCCTATATGGGTGAGATGACGGAAGAGGCAAGGTATTGTAAAAAAGTTACTGTGATGGTCTATTCAACTGCATGACTAAGGAATCATGTAGAGTAACGAACTGATCATCTCTTGTAGGTATAGTGTACAATCTCTACAGAGTGAAAGCTGTTTGAATAGCCATGCCCACGGTCATAGGCGCGCATAGGAACTTAACTTGATATAATTCTATTTCAAAAATTTTATGGGTGGAAAATGAAAAAGTGAGGGGTAGTAAAAATTCTGATTTGTGGTGCCCTAGGGTGTTGATTCTAGTGATAGTAGTAAGTGGATATGACACTGAAAAATTAGCATATGGTGCAAGCAACCATGTGTCGATGGATGGAAATATGCACTACTATTATTGCAAACTTTCATGCAATTTAGAATACTCTGTTTCAATTAAAATTGCTAAGTCTATGATGTTTCCTATATCTGTATTTCAAAATAGTGGCGTTTCGTAAATAAAAGAACCATAAGCCTTACTTTATTCAACATTTTATCTATTATTATTGCATTCTGTGTGTTAGTTTGCTGAGTACCTTTGTACTCACTGTTGTTCAATTACAATTATTCAGTAAGTCAGAAGAAATACAAGCCGTGTGATCATCTAAAGATATCAACAAGACTAGAAGACAATGAGATAAAAAACTATGTCACGAATCCTAGTTGGCTACTTGTGGACATGTCTTGAGTGTCCCACATGTGTGAAGTTTTCATTTCTACTGCTGCTTTTTATTGATTTCGGCCTAATCGGCCCATGAGTAAGTCCACTATTATATTTATACTTTCACATGATATATACTTTGATGTTCAGTAATATATCTATGAGTACTATCTATTGATCTAGAGAATAGTGCGGTGAAATCACAGATGATTCTAGATTATAAAATCTGGGTTTGACAGTTTGTTATTTTAGTTTGGTTAATTCGATGGGCACTTCTCAAAAACCAAAATTTATTTAAACTGAATATATCGAACGACTTAGGCTCTATTCCAAATAACAATGGCTTGTGGCTTCTAGAAGCCAAAAACTATTTAGAACACACTGGCTTCTTAATACAATTTTTCTTTTTTTTTTCTTAGCATTATTCGTGGAGATATAACGGTGTGTTTTTATTTTTCTTTAATTAAATACTTTAGAAAAATTAACATCCAATACGGTCCTATTTTAGCCAAAAATCAAAATGCATAGGCAAAAACCAAAAGCGACTATCCTTTGAAACTAGCCTTACCCAAACTACCCGATCACCGATGCATCGCACCCAGCAGTAGGGGTGGGAAACGGTAACTGATAATTCGTTTTATCTGATATTCATATCTGAGAAAACATGAATGTGGAAAATAAAATCCGTATTCGAAAATGTTCATATTTGTATTCGACAATATTCGTATCCGTATTTGAGAATGTTCGTATTCACATTCGTATTCATATTCGAGACAATTTGATTCGTATTCAAACCGTTTCCTATGCTGGCCGGTCGGCCTAGCGGCATTCGTATTCGTATTGGATCGAATTAAGTTATTACAAAAGTTGTAGGAGGATATTCGTATTCGTCTGAATAAAGTATATATCTGATTCGAATTCGTATTCGTTACGACATTTGATTCGTATTCATATTAAATAATAATTAAATTTATTTTAAAATATAGATTCGTATTCGTATTTAAGACTATTCGATTGTATCCGATCTATTTCCATCCCTATCTAGCAGCCCACATACTTTAAAGATCTACCACTCCGGCCCCTGGAGAAGACTGAGACCACAATTTCCCCCGAATCGAGGGGAGAATTGAGAAAGAAACCAGGGTTTCTAGGAGGGGTAGAAAAGGCAACTCCAAGAAAGAAATGGGGTTCAAGCTAAAATATAAAATCAAGACCCGGGCGGGAAGCAGCGGGGACGGCGGCGGAGGCGAAGCTTCTCCGCAGCCGCCGCCAACGCTTCCTCCGCTTCCTCGGCTTCACCTGGTACCACCACGGTCGCCCTCTGGTGACAATAGGGTTATTTCCATCTCACCGCTTCCGCTACCGCCGCTACCACGGCGGCCGCCCGCCGACGAGGATACGGTGAGTTCCAGCTTCTTGTACTGTTTGAGGTGATGTCTTCTCCGGTGATCTTTTGACAAAATCTCATATCGTGTAGTGGAATTCGGTGCATCGGGAGGTTCTCGATTTCGTTCTTAGTTCGATTTCGAGTCTTTCTTGCATCCTGTGGTTCGGGATGCTTTCTTGGCTGTGGAATCGGGTGCGGTCGTAGGTTAATTCTTTCTTTCTTGGCTGGGTTCTTCGAATTGGCGTGTAGTTTCCGGATGCGAAATTTTTTGTTCAGTGCTGCGTTATCTTTTGTTGGGATTTGCTAGGCGCAGGTTGGCTCAGTGGCTTAGGTCCTTTCACGATTAGGGTATCTGCATAAGCCGAGTAAAGGAAAGAAAGGAAGGCATTTTTGTTTCTTGAATGGCTGATTAAATTTTCCTGCGCTGTTAAATTTGTCAGATAGGGGGGGGGGGGGGGTTCTTGTGGCGATTTTAGTGAAATGCTTGTGGTAATGTGAGCCCTTCGCAGGTTCTCAATTCTTGTGGTGATCTCTTGTCGATTGTCCAACATTGTGTTCTTTTGATATTTTCCAGCTTAGTTCTTGCCTTCTAGGTCCAATTGAATGACTTGGTTAGCTAATTTGGAAGTTTCATAGCTTTGCGGCCTATATTGTGTTGCCATATCCCGGCAAGAGAACTTAGAGAAGGATGTTTCGTCAGAGTGTTGAGTCTTTTGATTTCCCTTTGTATTTGTTCATTGTATTCTTTGGAGTTCGGTTGGGTGTTCTGGTTGTAAATGCACAATTTGAAATAGCATGACATGCTGTTCATTGCATTTGTGCTGGAAAGAATTTTTGTTTTACAAAGATGGGTCTGCAACTTTCCAGGATGAAGAAGGTGAACTGGATGATGAGGATATGGAGGAAGAGGATTGGGAAGAAGAGGATTGGGAAGAAGAGTATTGGGAAGAAGAGGAAGAGATAAAGAAAGAGGACGAGGAGATGATAAAACCATCTGAAAGTAAATTTTGTTGCCTGTTAATGAGTGTTCAAAGACACACCCCAGATTACATTGTTCGGTATGACTCGGTGCCGCTCAACAAGCACATATATTTATCATTGTGCAAACAATGGCGCAAGCTGCTGGCTGGCAAGAGAACATACCTCCGACCTCCAAGGGATCACCGTGTGCTCAATGATGTCTTCAAGTGTCCAGATCCTCGTCCCAGAACATTAGGATGTCAGGTATGAATATTCGAGTGCGTCATCTTAAAATATTTCCAATGATCTTCTCAGTGTCCCGATCACACTTCTGGTCTAATACGTTAATACATCGTCTTGAAATTTGCCAGCTTATACTGCTAATAAATCATCAATCACGCCCCTTATATGAGTGTTGTACATATAAGCTTAAAAGATTCCAGTTGCAACTTCTGAAGTAAATTATGTCTTACACGTTATCGTGAACTACTTCGGGGGAAGTACATGCTGTCAGAGTTCATTATGCGTGTTACCGATATTGAAACCTTGACTGTTAGAAAAAAGTAAAATACTTCAGTAAGGTTTACTGCAAGCAGTTATGTCTAGATAGTCTCTTTGCACCTTATGGTCAACGATCATAGCCTTTTCATACAAAGGTCTTGCCATGAGGGATTTCACAAATTAGTTTTAGTATTTTTCCACCCCCAAAGAAATGAATTGTTCATGTGTGCAAACATTAAGACTTTTTTTGCTAGGTATGCAATTTATGCACCTTGTACCTTAGCATTACTTATTCAGATCTATGCTCATGTTTGATGAATCTGATAAATTATTCATTATGCCTTTTGTGATTCTTATTCTTGGTATGGTAGGAACCACTCTCGGCTTTGATTTATGAATCTGCAGACAACCGCTTCATCCAGCAAAAGATCAAGGTGTGTTGGTATGCAAAGAACTTGATTCTAAAAGCATTATCATCATGCAATGTTTTGCGCTTACATGAAAATCATTCTTCCTACAGCTTCTCAGTGAGCAGTATGCTTTTGTCAGACGAACACGCAGAGACAGTAGCAGTTTTTACAGAGGCTTCTTTTTCTCCTACATGGTAACTATCTCAGTTCACTTGTTCATGATGATGCAACTGCTTTCTTCTTTTTCATGGAAACTTAATTCTGCTATGCTTGTAAGCAGGAGAACCTGGGGCAAATGCAAGACAGTCAAGCTGAGATCACTCGTCTAATGGGATGTGTGGCAATGTCCTTAGAGAAACTCTCTGGTCTTCAGTGGGATAAAGCCTACTTCTTAAATCCTATAGCATACTTCTCAAGTGTTGTTTCTGTGAGTATTCTCCCATCTTACAAAAGCATAAATGTGTTTTGTTCGTTGTCTTCATCCTAATTTTTTTTTCCTAATGTTAGTTCAGCCATTTCTCAACTAAAGAATTGTTTGGAACACAAAAGTTGTCACTTGTGTGGTCTGAATTGTCCAATGCCCACATAGTATATCGTGTGTCTTTCTCCAGTTGTAAGATAACTTATCCCATGGTACCTCATCATAACTTGTCTTGGGCAACAATCCTCTCGAATTAATTATTGTACAAAAACATTCCTCTATCCTTTGAAACAAAAAGAAGGGAAATATACTTTTTAAAAATAATAAGTTGTAGTGGACAGGCTTATAGATGGTGTGATGCAAAATACGTGATCAAACCGACTTAAGAGCTTATCAATAATACTTCATCTGTAGGTTCATATCATCCTTTTGCGTTGACCTAAAAGCTGCGCTTTGTCAACTAGTCTGCAATTCGCAAGAATCATGTAATTTTTTTTCATTTTTTCTACAGTATACACAATTTAGCGGCTAGCGTGTAAAATACTGCACCTAAAATCAAATTTATTATAAATATAGCTGAGCTTTATGTGTCAGTAGCCAGTATCTTTTACTGAGTTCATATGTTATTTCATCTTTACTGCAAATGGGAACGGTCTGCTAGATAGGTTTGATCTTCTCTTCATATAGCTTAAATTATATAAATTTTTGAATATCATCATGTTCTTTCAGGAGTTTGAGCATTTGGTCAAGTCTGTTGCAAACGGGTAAGTTTAGTTTTTAAATTGAGTGTTTTTATTGAGCTCTTGTTTCTTTTTCACATGACAATATATTTCGTGACCTATTTCTTTTGTTTTCATTACATTTTGCTTTACGAAAATGTGCTTTTGTATTTTGTAGTCTAAGTGCTGACGATCTGTACAAGAGAAACCTACAGGAGATCATGTCATCGAGGAGTGAGTACAATGCTTGTTGTGATGTGTTGTTTGTGTGTTTATTCTCTATGTCACATTTTTGTATTTTTCCTGGTCAGTTCTTTCTTTTCTTAGATTGCTGACAGAGATTGAAATCCGTACACGAGAAAAGGATTACACGCCATTTTCCTCCCGGCATAAGTGTGCCCTTGAGGTTAGATTTTCTGCCCCCTAGTACTATCCACTCGGAAACATGCCTTTCTTATTGTGGAAAATATCATACTTGATAGTTTACAGCCAATAAATTATTTGTCCTTTAAATCCCTGCTGTAATAACTAAATTATATTGGCAGAGACTACATAATATATTAGCAATGTTCTTGGCGTACAAGATATTCACAATTTTGTGGAGTAAAAAGATTCTTTAGTTTATCAATTGTCCCAAATATCTAGGTTGCCTTGTTGAGCATGCTTTTTCTGTATGTTAATTTTTCATTGGATCATTTAGTAGATGTTCTTGTTGTAAAAATGGTTGATGAAATTGTTCTACATGACTTTGAATACTAAGATAATCCTGACAAAAATTAGTTAAGCAAATTACACTCACTATTCTGCATTTGTGGCTTTGGTAACAGTTTTGCTTGGAGATGGTGCGTCCCATGGATACTGAAGCTGACATTCCACAAATTAGGGCTCTATCAAACGCACTTGGCATCCCCTTGCGCATTGAGGTTGCTGACTCAAGATGGCAACCTGGAGTTGTGCAAGTGGAACGCCAATATTTCTTCCCTCGATCAGAACCTGGAGTAAGCACAACCTTAGCACCTGTGCATTCAAGTAAAAGTTACTCTTCCCCAAGCACAAGCGCTCAAACTCTGGAGCAGCGAAAAGAGTGTGTCTCAATCGAGCGAGCTGGAGTAAACCCAAGTGGCAACTTATTATCATCTGATGGCATACCTTTAGTGACCCTAGTGTATAGGCCTGGCCACTATGACATTCTTTATCTCAAGTGAATTTAGACTGCAAACCATCTTGGTAGATGGATCTGACAGGAACTTTTTGGAGATGACTTGGAAATCTACTGATAGTGTAATAGAGATGAAACCCATGCTTTTGGGTGTGCACTGCTTCCGCACTGCTCATTATTCTTTACTTTTTTTTTAGCAAAAGACACAATTTGCTTCATTTGCTGGGAGATACTTGATGTTATGCAACCTAGGGAAGAAGTTTCAACTTGGAGCTGAAATTGAAGGAACTGTTTCTTTTGTTGCTGGATATTTAAGGACACCATTTGTGAATCAGGGACTGACAGGACCTTCCCTGCACTGGGCATCTCTTGTCCCTCCTTAGCTGGTTGTTGCTACATATGTTATTCTCAGTTGCTCCTGTACTCAGAGGGGAACTAATGATTTGACAAGAAAATATGAAGGTATTTTTGTTCTTTTATCACTGTAAGATGTGATTTGAATCATCCTTGCTCTAGGACACTGCACTTAGCAGGATTTGCAGTATGATTGAACCCTTTTGACAGCCACAGTTGCTGCAGGATTTCATTTGATCAATACCTGACAATTATTGATAAAAATAGCAAATTAGAAGAAATTTTGAATCGATAGTGATGGATTGTATATGCTTTCCCGTAAAAGTTGTTTGCAGGTGTCTCTTCATCTCCCAGGGTCATAAATAGATTGCAACTGCAGACTTGATCATGCACAAATTTAATCATCAGTTAGTAATCTTTTGGGAGTTATTTGTTCTCATATGATTGGAGATTGCAGAGTGATTTATTCTCGCATGTTGCAGCCTGCAGGGTTTGATCTGGAATGTCAGACATTTTACTGAGAACTGTGAAGCCATCTGGAAGATTTGACTGGCAATGCAAATGTGCCTAAGGTGGATATCGTCGCAGCATTATCACACTATCTATTTTGACAAGCTGAATGCATTCCGATCGATTTCGTAAGTTTGCAATATACTGACACCAAAAAAGAAAAGATACACCACTTACAGACTACAGTTTAGTTGCTATTCTGTTTTTAATATGAAAGCTGAAGAAAGCTTCGTCTCGACTTTCTGTCATGCGATGAAACATCCCCAAATTCAAAATGCTTTTGAATTGTTCTGAATTTTGCTCCTAACCGAAACCATACCCACATCAACACCCTCTCCATCCCTTGGATCTTCAACTCATTGATCCTACCACCCTTGGCAGCCACATGTTTGAAGCACAATCAGTCGGCACTGTTACTCATCCGACAAAAATCGGATGGCAACTCCCGCCACCTCCTTTGATCATCCTGACCCTTCCACCGCTGCCATGCCTTTGCATTTTAGTCAATCGCTGTACATCTTGCCAGCCTTGCCTTGACACCCTTTACTCTCCCTTTGACTCACGACGAAGCTCCCGGGATGGGCTCGACCACCTCTGCTCCAGATTTTTCTCTCGGCCGACCTCTCCCACAGCATGCATCAAACACCGTGACATCCCTTCGTACCTCGACTGCCACACCTCCTAACATGGCCATTAATACCCCTGACATTCTGTTAGAAATTTAGGCAAATTACGACATAATTTAATCCAGAAATTACCAATTAAAATCATGACAAGAGTTGTGCTAGTACTATTCATTTTTAGAACACTAAACAGTGTAACTAACTCTATGAACAATACTGTAAAGATCAGGAACAAAATGTTATACCCAGAGGCGGGGCCAGTGCCAGAGGCACTGGATGTGCCGTTCTGCTCAGTTGACATGAGCAGCTATTCGATGTAGTCGATCTCAGTTGGTGCAGGACGAGGTACACAGTGCAGTCCCTTGAACGGCCTTCTGGAAGTAGTTGTACTTGCCATGTAATGGAATGCCGCCGAGAATTAGTCGATCACGTCGTGTACAGAAGCGAGCAGTCGTGCTGAGCACTCCCCAAAAACCTGATCGCTCACCTATCCGTGCAGATGTCACAGTTGGACGTGGTTTCGGAGGCCTGCTCTCCCAAACGCCTGTGCGCGCAGGAGCTGGGACGGGGAAAAACTCGGAGGAGCAGCTCAACAGAGAGGAGAAGGTGTGGTTTCTGTGTCTCGCTCGAGGCTACTGTCGGACGCCCGAGCTTATACGCGTGCGGAGAAGATGAAGAGACAGGAAGCGTTACCGGGACAGGGGAGTAATCACAAGTAACGGACAGTAACTCTCGCACAATTACTACTTGAAACCGACGGAATTAATTCCGGTAACTGCTCACTTAATGCCTTCATCAATCCATGCACTTAGCATTTAATATGGGCCTTAGGATTTATTTGATTTAATTGTTGAATTAAAAATGGACCAAGCCCAAATTAAATCCAACAATCCCCACCAAATTCTAGGGCACATATGAAATACTCTCAATTCTCTGTTATTTGATATACTAGTGTTTCGATGGAGACTGTTAAGTTGAACATCCACCTAGAACAAAGGTTACACTTCTTCACAACTGAACAATGGACTATGCCTTGAATTGACAGTTTTGTGCGAAATAAGTTTCACCTAAGTCCTTTACTGATACTAGGCTGCCTAAAGCATCCCCTCTGGTTGGAGCATATAAGTCAAACTCCTTGGCCTTTCATGAGTATCTAGAGATCACCCAAATCTCATAGACTGTGACCAGCAGTCAAACTCATATAGGTGTGTGTTCCTCATAAGATGTTCTGTAGGACAACATCTCTGCTTCAACAAGCCACTCGGATCACATTAAGGTATAAACCAACCTGCCTTACAGGATAGGAGAGAAGTGCATCTCATACGACATGGACCTTGTTAAGGGTCTCTCCTCACAGTCTACCACTAGCTTGTTTCACCATCCTACTTCACGGGATCTCCGATCACATAGGACAGGTTACCACTATGATAGACTTCACGTGGGTCTCAAGCCCATCTCACTCGATGCACTATCTATCACATTACGTGACAAACCCTTAGTGAATTGATCTGCCAGATTCTTAGACGTATGGACATAGTCCAACGCTATCACTCCGGAGTTTCTCAATTTCCTGACAGATTTCAACCGCCTCTTTATATGCCTTGTTGACTTTATGTTGTCCTTAGAACTATTCACTTTGACAATCACCGTCTGATTATCACAGTTCATAGAAATAGCCGGTATAGGTTTTTCAACCACCGGTAAATCCATAAGGAGTTCACGAAGCCATTCAGCCTCAACAGTGGCGGTATCCAATGCTGTGAGTTCTGCTTCCATTGTTGACCTCGTTAAGATGGTCTGCTTGCAAGACTTTCATGAAACAGCGCCACCTCCAAGTGTAAACACATATCCACTTGTGGCATAAATCTCATCAGCATCAGATATCCAATTGGAATCACTATAACCCTCAAGTACTCTTGGATACCCAGCATAGTGAATCCCATAGCTCATAGTACCTTTTAAATAGCGCATCACTCTCTTAAGAGCACGCCAGTGATCATCTCCCGGATTTGATACAAACCGGCTTAGTTTGCTCACAGCAAATGAGATGTCAGGTCTCGTTGCGCTAGCTAGATACATAAGCGAGCCAATGATTTGGGAGTATCTTAATTGATCCCTTGCTATTCTTCGATTTTTCCTTAATAGCACACTAGGATCATAAGGCGTTGGAGCAGGTTTGCAATCACTATACCCAAAAGCGACTCAACACCTTTTCCACATAGTGGGATTGCAGAAGTGTCACCCCACCATTGCCTTCTCTCAGTAGCTTGATATTAAGAATAACATCAGCTACTCCCAAATCCTTCATCTCAAAATTATTGGACAAAAAGTCCTTAATCTCCTTAATCACATTAAAGCTGGTTCCAAAGATCAGTATGTCGTCAACATACAAACACAAGATCACACCTTCACCCCCGCCATAGCGATAGTACACACATTTATCAGCTTCATTCACAACAAGGCCAGCAGACGTTAATGTTCTATCGAACTTCTCATGCCATTGCTTAGGCGCTTGCTTCAGGCCATACAAAGACTTCAATAATTTACACACCATGCCTTCTTGACCATTTGCTACAAACCCATCTGGCTGATCCATATAGATCTCCTCCTCTAACTCCCCATTTAGGAAAGCTGTCTTAACGTCCATCTGATGAACGAGAAGACCATGAGAAGCTGCCAAGGAAAGTAATACTCGAATTGTGGTCAATCGAGCAACAGGTGAATAAGTATCAAAGAAATCTTCGCCTTCTTTCTGGGTGTAACCCTTGGCCACAAGCCTTGCCTTGTACTTTTCAATAGTACCATCAGGCCTAAGCTTTTTCTTGAACACCCATTTGCAACCTACAGGTTTGCACCCGTAAGGACGATCAACGACTTCCCAAGTTCCATTAGACATAATAGAATCTATCTCACTCCGTACTGCTTCCTTCCAAAAGTTAGCATCAGGAGAAGAATATGCCTCTTCAATGGTTCTTGGAGTGTTATCCACAAGGTACACAATGTAGTCATCACCAAAAGACTTTGCAGTCCTTTGTCTCTTACTCTTTCGAGCGACTACAGTGTCATCCTCCTCAGGATTTTGCACACGGGTTTCCTCAAAGTGTTCTATCCGAATATGTTGCTCATGGGGTATTATAGGTTCATGACTAGACGTGCTAGGTGATTCTTTCATAGGAAATTCATTCTCAAAAAATGTAGCATCTCTGGACTCCATAATAGTACCAACATGCATGTCAGGTACTTCAGAGTTTATTATTAAAAACCTATATCCCACGCTGTGTATAGCATAACCAAGGAAAACACAATCAACAGTTTTAGGTCCAAGTTTGCGCTTTTTGTTGATTGGCACATTCACCTTGGCCAAGCAACCCCAAGTGCGCAAGTAGGAGAGATTCAATCTTTTCTTTTCCCATTCCTCGAATGGTGTAATTTCTTTATTCTTTGTAGGAACTCTATTCAGGACATGACAAACAGTCAATATAGCCTCACCCCACCATTCCTTAGATAGTCCCGCTGTCTCTAACATGGCATTAACCAACTCAGTTAGAGTGCGATTCTTTCTTTCGGCAATCCCATTTGATTGTGGTGAGTATGGCGGTGTCCTTTCATGAATAATTCCATGTTCCATGCAGAATTTAGAAAATTCATTTGAAAAATACTCTCCACCGCGATCAGATCTTAACCGTTTAATTTTCCTCTCAAGTTGATTTTCTACTTCAGCTTTATAGATCTTAAAATAATTTAACACTTCATCTTTTGATTTTAGCAAGTACACGTAGCAAAATCTAGTACAATCATCTATAAGTGTCATGAAATATCTTTTGCCACCTTTAGTCAACTCGCCGTTCATCTCACACAAATCAGAATGAACTAGTTCTAATGGTGCCAAGTTCCTCGCCTCTGCTGCCTTGTGAGGCTTGCGAGGTTGCTTAGATTGCACACACACATGGCACTTAGAATCTTTGACTAAAGTAAATTTTGGGATTAAATTCAGATTTGCTAGCCGCATCAAACAGCCAAAATTAACATGACAAAGCCGTGAATGCCAAATATTCGATTCATTCGAATTAGTAACATTGTTTGCAACATTATTACACACATCAGACAAAGATAAGCGGAACAAGCCTCCGCAATCATAACCTTTTCCAACAAATGTCCCATACTTAGAAAGTACACATTTATTCGATTCAAAGACTAATTTAAAACCATCTCTACATAGTAGAGAGCCGCTAACTAGATTCTTTTTGATAGAGGGGACATGCTGCACGTTCTTCAATTGCACGGTCTTTCCCGAAGTGAGCTTCAGAATGACCGTACCAGCACCAAGAACACGCGCATGCGATCCGTTCCCCATCAGCAAGGTTCCAGTCCCACCAACCTGGTAAGAAGAAAACAAAGAAATATCAGCACACACATGAATATTAGCTCCAGTATCCATCCACCACTCAGGCGAATGACAGACTGAAAGAACAGTAGGTAAAGAATTACCATACCCCGATGTTCCTGCATTAGTCTCGCTAACAATCATGTTTGCAGACTTCTTGTCCTGCTTAAATTTGCGGTCTGGGCACTCACTTGCCCAGTGATCCTCGCTCCCGCAAACAAAGCAGTTCCCTTTGTTCTTCTTCTTCTTAAACGTGGTTGTTTGCTTAGTCTTTGGTTTGTTCTCTTGCTTGTTCTTCTTCTTCTTGTTGCGAGAAGCATTGAAGTTTTTCTTCTGCACCAAATTGGCACTAGAAGACTCAACTCCTTTCCCCCGAGTGTCTTTTGCCCTCGCCTTCTCCTCAACATCAAGAGACCCAATGAGGTCAGCGACGCTGAACTCTTGTCTCTTGTGTTTTAGAGAAGTGGCAAAATCCCTCCAAGAAGGTGGTAACTTGGCGATAATACCGCCAGCCACAAACTTGTCGGGCAACACGCATGGAAAATGCTCGAGTTCCTTTGCCAGTGCCTGTATCTCATGAGCCTGTTCTACTACAGATCGGTTATCAACCATCTTGTAGTCATACAGCTGCTCCATGACGTACAGCTCACTACCAGCATCGGAAATACCGAACTTTTTCTCAAGTGCTTCCCACATCTCTTTGCCAGACGGCAGTAACATGTAGACGTCCACTATGTTTTCAGCGAGAACGCTAACCACGGCGCCTCGAAACAGGTTATCAGCAACCTTGAACATTTTCTCCTCCTCTGGAGTAAATTTTTCAGGAAGCCCCTGCACGACGTGGTAAACGCTCATAGCCGTCAACCACAGGACCATCTTAGCATGCCACCGCTTGTAATTTGAACCATCAAATGTATTCGGCTTAAGAGCAGCAGCAAAACCACTAACCGAAAAGTGCCTAAAATCAGGTTTTTGGATTGTTAGAAATTTAGGCAAATTACGACATAATTTAATCCAGAAATTACCAATTAAAATCATGACAAGAGTTGTGCTAGTACTATTCATTTTTAGAACACTAAACAGTGTAACTAACTCTATGAACAATACTGTAAAGATCAGGAACAAAATGTTATACCCAGAGGCGGGGCCAGTGCCAGAGGCACCGGATGCGCCGTTCTGCTCAGTTGACATGAGCAGCTATTCGATGTAGTCGATCTCAGTTGGTGCAGGACGAGGTACGCAGTGCAGTCCCTTGAACAGCCTTCTGGAAGTAGTTGTACTTGCTGTGTAATGGAATGCCGCCGGGAATTAGCCGATCACGTCGTGTACAGAAGCGAGCAGTCGTGCTGAGCACTCCCCAAAAACCTGATCGCCCGCCTATCCGTGCAGATGTCACAGCTGGACGTGGTTTCGGAGGCCTGCTCTCCCAAACGCCTGTGCGCGCAGGAGCTGGGACGGGGAAAAACTCGGAGGAGCAGCTCAACAGAGAGGAGAAGGTGTGGTTTCTGTGTCTCGCTCGAGGTTACTGTCGGACGCCCGAGCTTATACGCGTGCGGAGAAGATGAAGAGACAGGAAGCGTTACCGGGACAGGGGAGTAATCGCAAGTAACGGACAGTAACTCTCGCACAATTACTACTTGAAACCGACGGAATTAATTCCGGTAACTGCTCACTTAATGCCTTCATCAATCCATGCACTTAGCATTTAATATGGGCCTTAGGATTTATTTGATTTAATTGTTGAATTAAAAATGGACCAAGCCCAAATTAAATCCAACACATTCCCCTAAGCATTTGGACCATATTCCCCATCGCCATCGTTTTCTATCTCTCGGCTGACCTGACACCTCTCTGTCCCATTGACTACTGCTCTACATCACCTAAGAAGCTCAGTGCATGAAGTGCCACTCCTCATGTTGACCTCCTCTCCACCCTTCTCGAGCCATGCTGAAGACACTTGCATCCTCTCCACTCCTCATGTTGACCTCCTCTCCACCCTTCCCGAGCCATGCTGAAGACACTCGCGTCCTCTCGCCATTGCCACGTGCTGGAACCTCGACGGTGCACTCCCCTTTAGCCAACCGCCATGCCTTGCCTATGAAAGCCCCCGAGCTCCTCCTAGTGAACCCCAAGTAAGCCGCTACCACCCAAATTGCTTTGAATACTGTCGCATCATCGTCGAACACTGGAATCCCCAAAGTAAGCTTGAAACTCAATTCTTCTTGTACAATCATTTTCGTTTCAATTACTTTGGTATGTAGCTTCCTTGTACTCTTAGAAATCATACTGCAGTAGTGCCTAAACTTCTATTGCCCCCTTCTTCACCGGCGCCTATGCCCACCACCCGGCCTAAGGCCATCATCGTGGACAGCCCGCTATGGACCTCCACAACCAAAAACGTCGCTACATGAGCCATCCTAGCCATATATAGATGGTTAAACAATAGCCAATTGCACCGATGAATCTCCCTGTGGCTCCTATGCCATGGAAATATGCCGCAAAGACTTCCTCGCCGCAAGCCAACCACAACCCTCCCTAGACCTTGATAAGCCCTAAAATTTGTTCCCCTCAGTCCCCTGAATCCGTTCATGCCATTAGTTTCCTTCAAAGACCCCTGTCGTGTTGGGAAGTACCACCGTAATTCTGCTCTGCTCTCGACACTATAGTGCTCAGTTGGAACTTGAGGACGACACTATTCACATGGGCTGGGCCAGCATAGCAGAAGCCCAAGGATTTTAGTAGATCGGGCCGATCGAAAACACTATTCACTCTATTCATTCTGGGTTCTATATTGTAACAAACCAGACTAGTTACCAATAGTAAAATCTGACACTGTAATAGAAACCCGTAATGAAGAGGACATGCCCGTTACTGTTCACCCAGAACCCAAAATACATACATACATCCATTTTACTTGTCTCAAGCCCGTTTATGCCATTTTCGGCTCCGTTTTCCTATATTAGACACCGATAAAATCCTAACTAGGCAAATATTATTTCTGACCTAAGCCTGATATCAGAACCAGTATTGCCCCAGACCTGGCAATTCATCCAAAATCCTAAAAACATATTTATGTCCATTTCGATCGTGCCAACCCCACAAAGCTCATTTTCAACTTTGTTTAGCTAGATTAGATGCTGGTAAAACCCTAGACATTCTAAACGCCCTTCCAAACCCTAAAATCAAATACGATCCAAACCCGTACCATTCATAGATTCCTGCCAGGTCAGACACACAGACCGTCGTTGAGGTGGCTCTCACAGTTTCGGGTACGTGCCTAACGCCCTTTCTGTATGATCCTCCATGCTCTCATTTCTGTTGTACTATACTAATCACTTTTTGGTTGCATTTAGGTGGAGCGGATGGACCTGACCGCAGACGAGAAGCAGGTCTCGTGGCACTTGGAGGCGTACTTGCTGTGGCTATTTGGTTGGGTGCTCTTCACCACCAGCCATGGCAACACCGTCGACGCGCATCTCATCACTCATGCTAGGGCCATCATCGTGGGCGAGGCCCCGCAGATTAGCTGGGCTTCAGCTGCACTTGCCGTGACCTATCGCGGCTTGTGCGATCTGTGCAGGAGGACCAATGTGAACTTGGTCCTCACGGGGTGTCCGCTGCTACTGCAGCTATGGTCGTTCCATCGCTTCAGCCTCGGACGGCCCATGCTTGAGGACATGACTCCGTACGGGGTCGAGATGTACCCTGGGGATGATGTTGATCGTCCTATGATGGGTTCTCTCTAGTGTCGTAGATGTGTAAGTAGTCTGACTTGCAATTAATTCCTTCGTATTAAGGATGATCGTATGTAACAGCTGTTGTTTCTTGCAGGTATAGTTCACGCACGTCCAAGTTACGCGGGCATATCTGCCCTTCGTGGAGCAGTTGGACTGCCTCATAGCTGATGAGTGTGCTAGGAGCCGTACTCACCTGTGTCACAGTAGAGCCGCGCTCCTGATGGGCTATCCTCACTCTGCTGGCGCAACCAGGCTTTCTACTGACGTGCCGGAAGCTCGTGTATGACATCTTCGTCGAGGACTACGTGCCGGAAGCAAAAGTCTGAGTAGACACACGAACTCAATAGTTAGATACAACTTCTGACCATGTCTTGTCGTAGAAAGTCGATAGTCAGTTATGACTTACGACCACTCGATGTTGCAGGTACACGACAGTTGGTTTCGACCACGTACTCGTAGTCGATTTCGACCATGTACTCGATTGTCAGTTTTGACCACGAGTACAAGCCCAGCTTTGACTTTCGACCACGTACTTGATTACAACAATGAAGTTGTGCTCGGATACGACACTCAGGGAAACACAAGGATTTGTGCTGCTCAACTTCTACTACTTTTCTCAGCTTTCTTCTCTGATGTATAGGATCTAATACAAAGCAAATGCTAAACTTATTTCCTATTCTTACACCATGATCCGCTTTAGCCGTGCCATCCCATATCCAACAAAAACATAGCTCCACCAGCTAACTAAATAACGACCACAATGTGAACAAAAGCACGTCTCAGACCACTAACTTTGATAGAGTAAAACATAAATATGCAATGAAATGAGCATATGTCCAACAGCTCTGTTGGAGCGCACCGTCGTCCTCGTGGCGACGCAGCAACGTGTGTAGCCGGTCGTCAAACATGAGCAACCTGACACCACCAAGAACCTCTATGACACCGTGCCATGAAGCGTCGTCCGGGATGAGCTCACCAATGCACCAGCAGGTGAGGCGCAGCATCTCACCATCTCTCGGTACCTCCTCAACCTCGCCTCCCTCTACGCCGCTGCGAGCATGGCGGACAGGACAACGATGGCCTCTGGCACCGACCACGAGGTCCACATAGCGGCGCCCACATCCAGGCTGGGCTGCAGCCACAGTGGTGCAGCGCCGTGGGGGCACACCATCTGAGAGGCTGGCACCCGCGTCGCCATCGCAGGCCATGAGTTCGATGCCGAAGAGAAGGTCAAACAGAAACTGCTCGGGGCTGCTATCCTTTGTGAAGCTGGACGAGCTATTATCCGGGCTGCCCTGCCCCTGTGCCAGCATCAGCGAGGATGATGCCGTAGAGTCACCATCGTTGTTAGCCGCGATGAGGTTGTACATGCTGGAGTTCACTGCTGCGGTAGCCATGACGGGCGCTGTTGGGATACGGGTAGGCTACACTAGCGCAGAATAAAATTTTCTACCACGTAAATTAGGAAGCCATGCAAGTAGAAGATCATGGATCATTACCACTAGACGCGCAGTGCAGTGGATGTACAGTTGAAGCAGCCGATTCAATGAAGAGCGCATTTGTGCAGTGGTAGTAGTCAATTCTCCTCCAGCCAACCGTCTCCTCCTCACGATCATTCTGATCAGCGCAGCAGTGCCTATACCGAGGTCCACACATCCAGGGATGGAGCACCGTACGTCAGTGTGCTAGCACCAGCATACACGACAGGGGATATGAGAGATGGTGGCTAGCGTTTCAATAGGTGTGTTTTGGAGATACCTCCCTCTGTTCGCACCTCTCTTTATATAGCCTCCAATTAGATGCTTATTCAATACAAAGAGATCGAATCCCACTCGGAAACCATCGTCTAGCCCCTTATCGTTCCAACCCATTAAGTGTGTGACCCTATAGGTTCATATGTATTTGGCTATGGGCCGAAAAACTCCCTTCTGGTCTATAAGTCGGTAGCAGTCCCTAGCAAGACACAACGACTCCCAAACATACATGAAGTTTATATCGGACGAACCTATATAGTGCTTATGTATCGATCCATTTACCTCATGATACTAGATCGAACTCAAAACGAGAAGTGTGCTATCCTATAATAGCTCGATCCTTCACTAGAATCTGTAGTGGATTACTCAGTTGTGATTGACTCCTCAACCACATTTGGCATGGCCATGCACTTTCTTAATCCAACCACATTGAGGGGCCAAGAGATATCTCTTCTATTATATAAGAGGCGCAAATTCTATCTTAATCACTGATATTCATCCACATGTTTCATAGTAAATCCGAAAGCTACCTCTATGACCACCCAGTCATGAAGTAGAGTTTGGTAACACTAAGTAAACTGTTACACATATAGGAAACAATGACAATATCAGGTCTAAGAATCCTACATACATTATGTATGAGACCAACTGATGACACTTAAGAATATAATAATTCCCGCAGTGTCTCATAGTGGGTCAATCCAACATCATGTTCTTTAACATGTGTTCACATTATTGATTTGATATCTCATATCTATGATCCGCAAAACATGATCATCAATCAATACATGTGCTGATCTGTAAATCGTAATTGTCCCACATAATGATATAAGATCAGTGATAATTTAGAATAACATCAAAACATGAATAAAGAGTTCCACGAACAAGTCACATACTTGTTGATCAATACGAAAGACATTTATTCAAGGGACAAAATAACATATTATTCAAAAGATCATAAACATAGAAGTGATACAATCATCTCCATGATTGCCTCTAAGGCATATCACTAATAATCTCCCACTTGCACTAGAGTCAATTATGCAAGTATCTAATACCCATAGCTCTTATGTGTGCCTCTTGTGGAAGAGGCTTTATCAACGGATTAAAAATATTGAAATCCATGTGCACTTTGCATATCTTAACATCACCTCTATCAACAATCTCGTGAATGAGGTGAAAACACTGAAGCATGTGCTTAGATTTTTGATGCAATCTAGTCTCCTTGGCTTGCGCAATTGCTCCGCTATTATCATGATAGAGATTCATTAGACTAGAAGCACTAAAGACCAGACCCAGCTCAGAGATAAACTTCTTTATCCAAACAGCCTCCTGTGCAGCTTCGGAAGCCGCAATATACTCAGCCTTTGTTGTAGAATTGGCAATCGTCTCTTGCTTTGAACTTTTCTAGCTCACTACTCCTCCATTAAGACAAAACACAAACCCAGACTGCGATAAAAAATCATCTTTATCAGTTTGGAAGCTAGCATTAGTATAACCATTTATGACTAGCTCTTCCTCACCTCCATAAACATGGAACGCATCCTTAGTCCTTCTCAAGTATTTTAGGATGTTCTTTATAGCTATCCATGACTTTCACTGGATCTGACTGATATCTGCTTGTAACACTTAGAGCATATAACACATATGGGTGTGTACAAAGCATAGCATACATGATAAACCCAATGGCGGAAGCATATGAAATCTTACTCATCTGATCTTGCTCATCTAGTGTCGAAGGACACTGAGTCTTGCTAAGACTAATACCATATGACATAGGCAAGAAACCCTTCTTGGATTCCTGCAAGTTGATCCGCTTCCACACTTTGTCAATGTACGTATCTTGGCTTAATCCAATTAGGCTTTTAGTTCTATCTCTATAGATCTTTATGCCCAAAATATATGCTGCCTCTCCTAAGTCTTTCATAGAGAAACTATTTTTTAATGAAGACTTGATAGATTCAAGCATAGGAATATTATTTCCGATCAATAGTATGTTATTAACAGAACAAGTGCGCTCCCACTAGCCTTTTTGTAAATACAAGGCTCTTCATTCTTGATGAAGCCAAATACATCCTCACTTAGGTTTTCATTTAGAAAAGCCGTTTTGACATCCATCTGCCATATCTCATAATCGAAATATGTAGCAATAGCTAGAATGATCTAGACAGACTTAAGCATAGCGACGGCGAGAAGTTTCATCGTAGTCAATACCTTGAATTTGTTTGAAGCCCTTTACCACCAATCGTGCCTTAAGGATATGAATATTTCCATATATGTCCATCTTTTTCTTAAAAATTGACTTAATGGTTTTTACACCATCGGGTGGATCAACCAAGTTTCAAACTTGATTATCATACATGTATTGAATTTTGAATCTCACATCTTCAAGCCATTTCTCAAAGTCTGGGCCCATCATTGCTTTGTCATAAGTCTTATGTTCATCATTGTCTAACAATAAAATATCATGTCGATACCTTATCGGCAATTGATGTGGCCTTTCAGACCTACGCGGGGCTGGTGCCTCTTTCACAGGTTCTACAACATCTTGTACACTCTGTAGATGTTCAGTAGGAGTTAAAATATTTTCTGATATCTCTTGAATTTCTTCAAGTCTCACTGTGCTCCCACTAACTCCTTTTGAGAGAAACTATTCCTCCAAAAGACACCATTTTAGGCAACAAACACTTTGTTCTCGTCCATTTTTATAAATATAATATCATTTAGTTTCCTTAGGATACTCCACGAAGAAGCATTTGTCATATTTAGGTGTGAGTTTGTTAGACGTCAAACGTTTTACATATACTTCACATCTCCATATTTTGAGAAAAGACAACTCGGGACGCTTCCCATTCCATATCTCGTATGGTGTCTTCTATACAAATTTTGATGGAACCCTATTTAATGTGAACACAGCTATTTCTAGAGTATACCCCTCAAAAAGACAATGGTAGATCAGATTAGCTCATCATCGACTGAACCATGTCTAACAAGGCCTGATTACATCGTTCAGACACCCCATTCCATTGAGGTGTTCCCGGCGGAGTTAGCTGTGGAACAATTCTACATTGTTTTAGATGATCACCAAACTCATGGCTCAAATATTCACCTCCACGATCTGATCGTAGGACTTTAATTGTCTTACCAAGTTGATTTTGTACCTCATTCTGAAATTCCTTGAACTTCACAAATGATTTAGACTTGGCCTCATTAGGTAGATGTATCCATATCTACTCAAGTCATCAGTAAAAGTTATGAAGTACTGAAAACCACCTCTAGCTGTTGAACTCATTGGCCCACTTACATCTGAATGTACTGGCCAACAAGTCATTTTCCCTCTCACCTATACCATTGAAAGGTGTCTTAGTCATTTTGTCAAGTAAACAATACTCACATGTTTCATATGATTTAAAATCAAATGAGTTTAGAAGACCATCTTTATAGAGCTTCATCACGCGCTTCGCATTTGTGACCCAAACGACATTGCCAAATATAAGAGGGATTCAAATCATTAGGCCGAAGCCACTTAGCATTAATGTTATAGACAATCATATTCTCAAGATTTAAAACATATAATCCATTAATCAATGGTGCATGACCATAAAGAATATCATTCAAATAAATTGAACAACAATTGTTTTTTATTCTGAATTCATAACCTTTTGCTCCCAAACATGAAGCAGAAATAATGTTTTTGCTTAAGGCAGGAATTAATAACAATTATTTAATTCCAAAACTAATCCTGAGGGTAAAGATAATGGTAATGTGCCAACGGCCAATGCAGCAACTCTTGCTCCATTGCCTACGCGAAGGTCTACCTCGTCTCTTGCCACACTGCTACTCCTTATTAGCACCTGCATCGAATTGCAAATATGAGCAACCGATCTGGTATCAAATACCTAAGAACTAACATAAGAAGTAGTAAGATTTATTTGTATAACATTTATACCTGAAGTAAAAGTCTTACTTCTCTTCTTCTTTTCTAGTTCTGCCAAGTATTTCTTGCAGTTCCTCTTCCAATGTCCAGTCCCTTGGCAATGGTAGCAAATGACATCAGGTGTAGCACCAATCTTGAGCTTCTGAAACTTAGATTTGATACTCGAGATCTCATCTTGAGTTTTGCTCATGCCCTTTCTTTTCCTTAAAGCCTTATGATTCTTCTTTTTGAAGATGGTAGTCTTCTAAACTATCATCACATGATTAGACCTTTTCTTAATGCTCTCCTTTGCTAACTTGAGCATCCCATGCAACTCGGTCATTGACTTCTCCATACCATTCATATGAAAGTTCAAAATAGTTGGCTCAAAGCTCATAGGGAGCGATTGGAGAATCACATCAGCAGCCAACTCTTGGCTAAGTGGAAAACCAAGTTTTTTCAAACTCTCAATGTATCCAATCATCTTGATCACATGAAGGCTGATCGGACTTCCTTCAGCTAACTTGCATAGAAACTATGAATTAGAGGTGTTGTACCTTTCAGCTCTTGCTTGGTTCTCAAACATACCTTTAAGACCCACAATCATATTACTCTTAATAGCTAACAATGAATTACATATGAAAAATCAAGCATCACAAGTTGACACGCAAGCCGTTATACAACAATATGTAGCCCATGGCTATAAATCAACATGACACGCATGCCATGAAAAACTCATACATGCATCACATACACAATGGGCCATACTATTCACACAACTCGGCAAAAACGAGTTATAGGCAGAATCCAATTCTATCGCGTGATATGAACACATAACACCTATAATGCGTGGTATGATTACCTAGCAGGCGGGGTTTGAAGGGGTAGCGCCCCTCACAGGTCGAGGGTAGCACCCTTGGAAATTTTTTTCGGGACATGAATCCTATTCATGAAATCGCCTTTGAAATTTTCATCTTATTAATCTCATTAACCCAATTCTGAACCATCTGATCTGCCCGACTTTCCATTGATCAATCATATTGATCAGAACGGGAGGTTTACAGAAATAACAATAACTCGGTGCAATCAATTCATACCTCCTCCAATCCCATCTACTACCGCCGAAACCAATTGATCTTATCAACCAGTGCCTAAACCAATCCAAAAATATGAACCGATCTAAGCTATCATATCAGACCAGTAATAGATCCAATCTACTACCACCACACATCAAATATATGCGACCAATCCAGTTCAAAAACTACACAGGATGGCTCTGATACCACTGTTAGGATACGGGTAGGCTAGACTAGCACAGATTAAAAATTTCTACCACGTAAACCCGGAAGCCATGCAAGTAGGAGATCATGGATCATTACCACTAGATGCGTAGCACAGCGGAAGTAGAGTTGAAGCAGTCGATTCAACAAAGAGCATGTCGGCGTAGTAGTAGTAGTCAATTGTCCTCCGGCCAACCGTCTCCTCCTCACGATCGTCCTGATTAGCACCTTAGTCACAACAGCGCCTCTACCGAGGTCTACACGTCCAAGGATGGAGCACTGTACGTCAGCGTGCTAGCACCAGCGCACACGGCAGGGGATATGAGAGATGGCGGCTAGAGTTTCGACGGGTGTGTTTCGGGGATACCTCCCTCAACCCCACACCTCTTTTTATATAGCCTCCAATCGGATCCTTATCTGATATGATTAGAGATCGAATCCCACTCGGAAGCCAGCATCCAGCCCCTTATCGTTCTAGCCTATTAAGTGTGTGACCCTGTAGGTTCATGTGTATTTGTGCATGGGCCAAAAAACCCCTTTCAGGTCCATAAGTTGGTAGTTGTCCCTAGTAGGATGTAACAGCCCAACTGTTTATTTCCAAATTTCAGTAAACAAATTTAATTAAAATTAAAATTAATTTAATTTAAAATAAAAATAAGTGTTCTTTGGTTTCTTAAATTTTAGAGATTTTATTTGCCTGTTTTTAGCTTTGGAAAAGGGCTTTTATGAAAATTAACTTAACTAAAAACATAAAAGTATGATTAAACAAAAAGGTATTTGAAATTTTTTTTGTAAAAATACTATTTCAAATTAAGTATTTAAAGCATTTGGCTTTTATTTGGATTTTCTGAGATTTCCTGGATTTTATTTGGAGTTATCTCGATTTTATTTCAAAGCCTAGACCCAGAAAAGTATTTTAAAAATTGTATTAAGGCCAAAAAGAGTTTATTTTGCTTCTCGCAAGCTTCCCAAAATTTTATAGTAATTTCTTAGAATTTTCTAGGATTTTAACATCAGTTTCAAAGAAAAAAGGGTATTTTTGTAAAAATTAAAATACCAAATTTATATTGGAAATATTTTTAGTAAGTCCAAAACAATTTATAAAATTTTTGAGAATTTTCTAAAATTAAAAAATCAATTTTAAAAGTCAAAACAATATTTTATAAAATTTTAAAAGGCCAAATTTGAATTAAAAATAGTTTTTTAAGTCTAAAATAGCTCCAGGAATTTTCTATTAATTTTTTTGGAATTTTGAGATATTATTTACTATTTTCTAAGTATTTATAAAATTATGTGGTATTTTCTGAAAATTTAATCCGAATTTAAATCCGGATTTAATCTCTGGCCAACACGTGTCCGGTCCGGATTGAATCCATATCTCTCCTTGATCTAATCCTAGCCATCCATAACCACTTAACCCTTCACTTCATCCAACGGCCGAAATCCTTCCTTCTTGCCACTTGTCACAAATCCGGCCACATACCTCTTCACCTTCCCTTTTTTCTCATTGACGTGTGGACCCCACGCGTCAGGGTCTTCTTCTACCTCTCTCCCCTCTCTCTCCTCCGGTCGTGCCCACCATTATTGCGCATGCCCGAGCTCCAGCCGGCCTGCTCCTCTCCCCAAAAAGCCGCCTCGGGCTCCCCACCTCACCACCGCACTCCACCGCCCATTAATGGCGCCACGCCCGCCCGCGTTCACACCGGAAACCGCCGCCCTTCCCCGTGTTTTCCGGCGAGCCCGCACCCCCTTCCCCTATAAAAGCCCCCCGGGGAGCCTCTCCTCCGCATCCCCTCTCCCCGCCGCCTCTTTTCCCCCTCTCGGCCGAGAGCCAACGCCGCCAGAGCCATTGCGCCGAGTGCCGCCGCCGCTTCGTTCCGCGCTGCCGACCGGGCCCAACGCCGGTAAGAGTTGAAGCTCCGCTGCCTCCCTTCTGACCGCCGCCCGCGCCAGCCGCCGCCGGGAGCCCGCTCTCTGGCGAGCCCACCGCCCCGTGCGCCGCGCCCCGTCAGCCGACCGTGCCCCGTGTGGCCGCCCTGTGGCAAGTCACGTAGTTCTTTTAAAAATAATTCCCGCCCAAAAATTCAAATTTTGCTGACGTCATAAATATTCTTTTTCAGTACAAAAATAATTCCCAAAATCAACTGTCGTAGCTACGGGCTAAACAGGGAAAGAGGGGACTAGTAGGAGAGGAAGAGGAGAGCCAGATCTGTGGAGAGGTGGTGAGAATGAGAGGAGAATGTCCCCCTTTGCCCCTCCTGGGGGCTTATATATATGTGAGTGGGGTAGAATGGGAAATCCACATTCTACCCCTTAGTATTTACAAAGGATGGGGGTACACTAGTATATTTACACCGTTATATTCCTCTACACTGTGGGGCCTATTACATGTTGGACTAGTTGCACGGCCCAGTCACGGGGGGTTGGGCCACCCCTACAACAGTACTCCCTCGACAGCAAGCGCTGAGGTCCCGATGGGCGAGCTGACGCGATCGACCACCCCAGCCCCCCGTTCCCTGACAGCAAGCACGAGGGTGCCGATGCAACTGATAACTCGCAGACCCTAGAGGCAATGCTTATGAAGGAACCGGTGAAGCGCCGGAGACGTCGTGGAGCGCCGAAGACGTGCCGTCCCGCCGAGGCGATGCCTACAAGGCGGGCGGCGGAGTCGAGGCCGAAGGCGCGTCGTCGAGCGCCGAAGACGTGCCGTCCCACCGAGGCGATGCCTACGAGGCGGACGGCGGAGTCGAGCGCCGAAGACGTGTCGTCGAACGCCGAAGACGTGCCGTCCCGCCGAGGCGATGCCTACAAGGCGGACGACGGAGTCGAGCGCCGAAGACGTGCCGTCCCACCGAGGCGATGCCAACGAGGCAGACGGCGGAGTCGAGGCCGAAGGCGTGTCGTCGAGCGTCGAAGACGTGCCGTCCCACCGAGGCGATGCCTACGAGGCGGACGGCGGAGTCGAGGCCGAAGGCATGTCGTCGAGCGCCGAAGACGTGCCGTCCCGCCGAGGCGATGCCTACAAGGCGGACGGCGGAGTCGAGGCTGAAGGCGTGTCGTCGAGTGCCGAAGACGTGTCGTCGAGCGCCGAAGATGCGCCGTCGAGTGCCCAAGACGTGCCGTCCCGCCGAGGCGATGCCTACGAGGCGAACGGCGGAGTCGAGCGCCGAAGACGTGTCGTCGAGCGTCGAAGACGTGCCGTCCCACCGAGGCGATGCCTACGAGGCGGACGGCGGAGTCGAGGCCGAAGGCGTGTCGTCGAGCGCCGAAGACGTGCCGTCCTGCCGAGGCGATGCCTACAAGGCGGACGGCGGAGTCGAGGCCGAAGGCGTGTCGTCGAGCGCCGAAGACGTGTCGTCGAGCGCCGAAGACGCGCCGTCGAGCGCCCAAGACGTGCCGTCCCGCCGAGGCGATGCCTACGAGGCGAACGGCGGAGTCGAGCGCCGAAGACGTGTCGTCGAGCGTCGAAGACGTGCCGTCCTGCCGAGGCGATGCCTACAAGGCGGACGGCGGAGTCGAGGCCGAAGGCGTGTCGTCGAGCGCCAAAGACGTGTCGTCGAGCGCCGAAGACGCGCCGTCGAGCGCCCAAGACGTGCCGTCCCGCCGAGGCGATGCCTACGAGGCGAACGGCGGAGTCGAGCGCCGAAGACGTGTCGTCGAGCGTCGAAGACGTGCCGTCCTGCCGAGGCGATGCCCACAAGGCGGACGGCGGAGTCGAGGCCGAAGGCGTGTCGTCGAGCGCCGAAGACGTGTCGTCGAGCGCCGAAGATGTGTCGTCGAGCGCCGAAGACGCGCCGTCGAGCGCCCAAGACGTGCCGTCCCGCCGAGGCGATGCCTACGAGGCGAACGGCGGAGTCGAGCGCCGAAGACGTGTCGTCGAGCGTCGAAGACGTGCCGTCCCACCGAGGCGATGCCTACGAGGCGGACGGCGGAGTCGAGGCCGAAGGCGTGTCGTCGAGCGCCGAAGACGTGCCGTCCTGCCGAGGCGATGCCTACAAGGCGGACGGCGGAGTCGAGGCCGAAGGCGTGTCGTCGAGCGCCGAAGACGCGCCGTCGAGCGCCCAAGACGTGCCGTCCCGCCGAGGCGATGCCTACGAGGCGAACGGCGGAGTCGAGCGCCGAAGACGTGTCGTCGAGCGTCGAAGACGTGCCGTCCTGCCGAGGCGATGCCTACAAGGCGGACGGCGGAGTCGAGGCCGATGGCGCGTCGTCGAGCGCCGAAGACGCGCCGTCGAGCGCCCAAGACGTGCCGTCCCGCCGAGGCGATGCCTACGAGGCGAACGGCGGAGTCGAGCGCCGAAGACGTGTCGTCGAGCGTCGAAGACGTGCCGTCCTGCCGAGGCGATGCCTACAAGGCGGACGGCGGAGTCGAGGCCGAAGGCGTGTCGTCGAGCGCCGAAGACGTGTCGTCGAGCGCCGAAGACGCGTCGTCGAGCGCCCAAGACGTGCCGTCCCGCCGTGGCGATGCCTACGAGGCGAACGGCGGAGTCGAGCGCCGAAGACGTGTCGTCGAGCGTCGAAGACGTGCCGTCCCACCGAGGCGATGCCTACGAGGCGGACGGCGGAGTCGAGGCCGAAGGCGTGTCGTCGAGCTCCGAAGACGTGCCGTCCCGCCGAGGCGATGCCTACAAGGCGGACGGCGCAGTCGAGCGCCGAAGACGTGCCGACACTGTTGTTCTCCTACCTTCGAAAAGAGTGCCCGCGGAGGGCGGGCGCTCGGAGCGTAAGCCGAAGGCACCACGCACGCCGAGGTAGGGAGGCGAGACCGCCGTTCCCCTACCTTCAAAAAGGAGTGCCCGCGGAGAGCGGGCGCTTGGAGCGTAGGCCGAAGGCACTACGCACGCCGAGGTAGGGAGGCGAGACCGCCGTTCCCCTACCTTCAAAAAGGAGTGCCCGCGGAGAGCGGGCGCTTGGAGCATAGGCCGAAGGCACTACGCACGCCGAGGTAGGGAGGCGAGACCGATGTTCCCCTACCTTCAAAAAGGAGTGCCCGCGGAGAGCGGGCGCTTGGAGCGTAGGCCGAAGGCACTACGCACGCCGAGGTAGGGAGGCGAGACCGCCGTTCCCGTACCTTCAAAAATGAGTGCCCGCGGAGAGCGGGCGCTTGGAGCATAGGCCGAAGGCACTACGCACGCCGAGGTAGGGGGGCGAGACCGCCGTTCCCGTACCTTCAAAAAGGAGTGCCCGCGGAGAGCGGGCGCTTGGAGCGTAGGCCGAAGGCACTACGCACGCCGAGGTAGGGCGGCGAGACCGCCGTTCCCCTACCTTCAAAAAGGAGTGCCCGCGGAGAGCGGGCGCTTGGAGCGCAGGCCGAAGGCACTACGCACGCCGAGGTAGGGAGGCGAGACCGCCGTTCCCCTACCTTCAAAAAGGAGTGCCCGCGGAGAGCGGGCGCTTGGAGCGTAGGCCGAAGGCACTACGCACGCCGAGGTAGGGAGGCGAGGCCGCCGTTCCCCTACGTTCAAAAAGGAGTGCCCGTGGAGAGCGGGCGCTTGGAGCGTAGGCCGAAGGCACTACGCACGCCGAGGTAGGGAGGCGAGGCCGCCGTTCCCCTACCTTCAAAAAGGAGTGCCCGCGGAGAGCGGGCGCTTGGAGCGTAGGCCGAAGGCACTACGCACGCCGAGGTAGGGAGGTGAGGCCGCCGTTCCCCTACCTTCAAAACGAGTGCCCGAGGAGGGCGGGCGCACGGAGCGTAGGTTGAAGGCACTACGCACGCCGAGGTAGGGAGGCGAGACCGCCGTTCCCCTACCTTCAAAAAGGAGTTCCCGCGGAGAGCGGGCGCTTGGAGCGTAGGCCGAAGGCACCACGCACGCCGAGGTAGGGAGGCGAGACCGCCGTTCCCCTATCTTCAAAAAGGAGTGCCCGCGAAGAGCGGCCGCTTGGAGCGTGGCCGAAGGCACTACGCACGCCGAGGTAGGGAGGCGAGACCGCCGTTCCCCTACCTTCAAAAAGGAGTGCCCGCGGAGAGCGGACGCTTGGAGCGTAGGCCAAAGGCACTACGCACGCCGAGGTAGGGAGGCGAGACCGCCGTTCCCGTACCTTCAAAAAGGAGTGCCCGCGGAGAGCGGGCGCTTGGAGCGTAGGCCGACGGCACTACGCACGCCGAGGTAGGGAGGCGAGACCGCCGTTCCCCTACCTTCAAAAAGGAGTGCCCGCGGAGAGCGGGCGCTTGGAGCGTAGGCCGAAGGCACTACGCACGCCGAGGTAGGGAGGCGAGACCGCCGTTCCCGTACCTTCAAAAAGGAGTGCCCGCGGAGAGCGGGCGCTTGGAGCGTAGGCCGAAGGCACTACGCACGCCGAGGTAGGGAGGCGAGACCGCCGTTCCCCTACCTTCAAAATGGAGTGCCCGCGGAGAGCGGGCGCTTGGAGCGTAGGCCGAAGGCACTACGCACGCCGAGGTAGGGAGGCGAGACCGCTGTTCCCCTACCTTCAAAAAGGAGTGCCCGCGGAGAGCGGGCGCTTGGAGCGTAGGCCGATGGCACTACGCACGCCGAGGTAGGGAGGCGAGACCGCCCTTCCCCTACCTTCAAAAAGGAGTGCCCGCGGAGAGCGGGCGCTTGGAGCGTAGGCCGAAGGCACTACGCACGCCGAGGTAGGGAGGCGAGGCCGCCGTTCCCCTACCTTCAAAAAGGAGTGCCCGCGGAGAGCGGGCGCTTGGAGCGTAGGCCGAAGGCACTACGCACGCCGAGGTAGGGAGGCGAGACCGCCGTTCCCCTAACTTCAAAAAGGAGTGCCCGCGGAGAGCGGGCGCTTGGAGCGTAGGCCGAAGGCACTACGCACGCCGAGGTAGGGAGGCAAGGCCGCCGTTCCCCTACCTTCAAAAAGGAGTGCCCGCGGAGAGCGGGCGCTTGGAGCATAGGCCGAAGGCACTACGCACGCCGAGGTTGGGAGGCGAGACCGCCGTTCGCCTACCTTCAAAAAGGAGTGCCCGCGGAGAGCGGGCGCTTGGAGCATAGGCCGAAGGCACTACGCACGCCGAGGTAGGGAGGCGAGACCGCCGTTCCCCTACCTTCAAAAATGGTGGTACACTCCCTGGTGTAACGCGCTCGAAGGTGCGACATCCAGGTGCCGCATCACTAGGGCGAGGCACTCCCTAGTGTCTCGGCCATCGCGCAATTTTTATACTCCGTAGAGTGCGTGAGGGTAATTGGTGCGTGCGGAGGCGGACCTCTGCGCACGACTTAATTTATAGTCCGCGGACTCTCGCGTGCGGAGGCAGACCTCGGCGCACGACTTAATTTATAGTCCTTGGACTCTCGCGTGCGGAGGCAGACCTCGGCGCACAACTTAATTTAGAGTCCGTAGACTTGCGCAGGGACAACACCTGCGTCATTTATGCTCCGTAGAGAGCGTGGGATCAGAGTCCCCGTCTTGTTTATACTCCGTAGAGTCGTGCGTGCGGAAGCTGAGCTCAACGCTACGTCTTATTTAAAGTCCGTAGACATCATGCGTGCGGAGGCGGACCTCGACGCTACGACTTCCTTTATAGTCCGTGGACTCGCGCGTGCGGAGGAATGCCTTGACGGTCACGTCTTTTTTAAAGTCCGTAGACATCATGCGTGCGGAGCTAGGCTCAACGCTACGTCTTATTTATAGTCCGTGGACTCGCGCGTGCGGAGGAATGCCTCGACGGTCACGTCTTTTTTAAAGTCCGTAGACATCATGCGTGCGGAGCTAGGCTCGACGCTACGTCTTATTTATAGTCCGTGGACTCGCGCGTGCGGAGGAATGCCTCGACGGTCACGTCTTTTTTAAAGTCCGTAGACATCATGCGTGCGGAGCTAGGCTCGACGCTACGTCTTCTTTATACTCCGTAGAGTGCGCGCGGAGGCGTCCCCCCGCTGCATCTTATTTATGCTCCGTAGAGTGCGTGCGGAGCTAGGCTCGACGCTACGTCTTATTTAAAGTCCGTGGACTGGTGCGTGCGGAGCTAGGCTCGACGCTACGCTTATTTATAGTCCGCAGACTCTCGCGTGCGGAGCTAGGCTCGACGCTACGTCTTATTTATAGTCCGCAGACTCTCGCGTGCGGAGCTAGGCTCGACGCTACGTCTTATTTAAAGTCCGTGGACTGGTGCGTGCGGAGCTAGGCTCGACGCTACGTCTTATTTATAGTCCGCAGACTCTCGCGTGCGGAGCTAGGCTCGACGCTACGTCTTATTTAAAGTCCGTGGACTGGTGCGTGCGGAGCTAGGCTCGACTCTACGTCTTATTTATAGTCCGCAGACTCTCGCGTGCGGAGCTAGGCTCGACGCTACGTCTTATTTAAAGTCCGTGGACTGGTGCGTGCGGAGCTAGGCTCGACGCTACGTCTTATTTATAGTCCGCAGACTCTCGCGTGCGGAGCTAGGCTCGACGCTACGTCTTATTTAAAGTCCGTGGACTGGTGCGTGCGGAGCTAGGCTCGACGCTACGTCTTATTTATAGTCCGGAAACTTGTGCGCGCGAGGGCGTCCCCCCGGTGCGTCTTTTGTTTATACTCAGGCCCGTCACCTTTGGCTACGGCGAGTGCACATGCGAACGTGCGTCTTTGGTTTATACTCAGTCCCGTACCCCTGGCTACGGCGAGTGCACACGCGAACGTGCGTCTTTGGTTTATACTCCGCAGAGTACGCCGACGCTCAAGGCACCGTGCGATTTAAACCAAAAGCGAGGACCAAAACAGAGGCACGAAAAGAAATGGCCAAAACCTCGCGGCAACCAAACGCTCCAAAACGCAGTACTGGGAAAGCATTAGATGCTACAGGAGCCCAGAGTAGGCCAAAACCGGAGAAGCAACCGCGGCCAAATGAAATGCTCTGATAACGGAACTACAGCCGCAGAAAATGATGTTATAAAAAACCATTGTCGCGGATGCCATGCAGTATGAGTCCATGCTGCATGAGCGCGCGCCTGGAACAAATACGCTAAGCGCATGCGCGAGTATATGGGTGTATACTTGACGTACCTAGACGCACATACGCCATGCAGCCTGACTCCGAGGTCTTCAACGGAGCGGAGCCCGCGGCCGGAGTGGCCTTCGCCTGTGCGGAGTCCATGCCGGGGGAAGGGGTCAACGACACGGAGGCCACCACCTAGGCGGACTTCGCCCCGCGCGGACTGCGTCTGGCCAGGGTCCGTGAAGCAAAAACTCCACGAAGACTCCATCGCGAAGACTACGGAGCTGGTGGCTCGGCGCGGAGACGTGACGAACTCTGGCTGCGCGGAGCTGCTGAGGCTTCGCGAAGCTTGTCGACGCGGGGGCTATCTCGAGGTCGGCGCAGAGCCCGGGTGGAGCCAGCGAGGGCGTCGCGGAGGCCGCAGCTAGCGCGGAGCCTCGCTCTGCAGTTAGCCTATGCTGCGTGCACACCTGGAATCGGCGCCTTCGTATTGCCTGTATGCACCTCGGATTCGGCCGCGGCTTCCGCGCACCTCGCCGGAGGAGACTTCGCCAGGACGTTACCAACGTGGGGCTCAAAGAAGACCTCGCCGGGACGTGGCCGGAGTGTCGCCAACGTAGAGCTCAGAGGAAACCTTGCCGGGACTTCGCCGGAGCGTCACCGACGTGGGGCTCGGAGGAGACTTCGCCGGGATGCGTCGGGGATGATGCGTGGAACGTGGCCGCGTGGAGGCAGCGTCAGTGCGAAGACGAGGCTTCGCTCGACCAGGTCGGAGGCTTGCACGGGGTAGACCAAGCCACGAGGCCGCCGTCGCCTGGAGGCTTGCGCGGGGTAGACCACGCGCGCGAAGATGCTATCGCCCGGAGGCTTGCGCGGGGTAGACCACGCCGCGAAGACGCCAGGCTTGGTGCGAAGGCGAGGCGGAATGACCTTCCTCGGAGACCTTATCGGGACTGCGCCAGCGCGGAGCTCGGAGGAGACCTCGCCGGGGCTGCGCCGACGCGGAGCTCGGAGGAGACCTCGCCGGGGCTGCGCCGACGCGGAGCTCGGAGGAGACCTCGCCGGGGCGCGCGGCGTGGAGCTCGGAGGAGCCGAGGAGCTGTGCCTCCGAGCGGAGCATGCTCGAAGTCCTGGTGCGACGCGGAGACGAACGAGTCGAGGCCCTCCCCGGGAATCTGATACTTCCCGAGCATCCAACGGCCCCCTCATCCATCGAGTCAACTTTCGCGTGAGCGCCTCGGACGACGCGGTGCGCTCACTGATCTGATGCATGCATGTGTTCGCACGCCCGCGTGGAGCCCACTATGCATGCGTGGTCGAGCGCGGAGGCCGCAACCTCGGCGAAGATGCAGGCGCGGTGAGCGAAACCACATAAAATAACGCCATGTACTTGCATACGCATGCGCACGCAATTACTGCGTACATGCAAGGCTACTATTTATATGCAAGGCATGCAGGAGCCCTACGTGCATGCATGTAGCATCACTCCATGCATGGATGGATACTTAAAAGTATGCATGCATAAATGAATACTTCACGTACCTGCATGGAACCTGGATGCTTCACGCACGCGCACGTAGCAGATTGCACGCCGGGGCGGAGACTTTGGGGGCGAGGTCGCGGCGAAGCCAGAGGCTTGGCAAAGTCTTGCGCCGAGCAACGGAAACATGCGAAGGCTCGACGACGCGGAGACTTCGGCGCGGAGGCTCGTCGCAAAGGCTGTCCTCGGCCGCGCGGAGGCTTCGGGCGCTCGAATGACCTCGGCGAAGCGAAGGTTGAGGTCGAAGGTGCTGTCAGAAATGCGGAGCCGCGGCAGGAGACCTCGCCCGCGAAATCCTCGTGGAGCCAAGGCGAAAGCTTCGCGCAGAGGGGGCGTCCTCGCCGTCGCGGAGCATTGCAGAGGCCGGCACTGGACATCGTGGAGTCCCTCGCGGCGAAGCCAGTGGCGAGAGCCAATGTCGTCGCGAAGCCCCGTACCATGGCAGAGTCCTGGCGTGAGGGCACTCCGCGTGTGACGAATCCGACCCCGAGGACGCGGTTACGTCCTGGGCAGCCGGCAGGCGGAAGATCGACCTTGTCCGAGCCGACGGGACCTTGCGTAGACGCCGAAGCGCACGGAGGCGATCTGAGCACCGGGCAAACTCGTCGAAGCCGAAGCGACGCTGAGGTCTCGCTGGCGACGCAGAGCCACTGCACTCTGCGGGCCACCTCGCACTGAAGGCCCTCGACACGGACGACGCGGCTTGCGCTGAGATTGCCTGCGCTCGGAGATGAGGCTGATGAGGCATCTTCTTGCGGAGGAACACAGCGGCAAGCTGCCGTGGTCACGTCGCCAAGTCTTCCGTCCCCACCCCAGCAGGGCGGAGATGGCAGCAGCACAGGAACGAGCGATTCGATTAGATCTGTTCAACGGATCATCTGCAAAATAAAGCAGAACATGCAGACAAGGCCCATACACCTCTACAGTCAAGATGGTTAAACTTATAGCGAACAGACTACTTATTTGTGGAAGCTTGCCATGGATGGATCTGCTGAAAAAGTCCACAGATCGCTACTTTCACTGATCGTTGAAGAAAATCTCTTCCATACGTAACTTCTAGTCGTCCCCACGGACGGCGCCATCTGTCGTAGCTACGGGCTAAACAGGGAAAGAGGGGACTAGTAGGAGAGGAAGAGGAGAGCCAGATCTGTGGAGAGGTGGTGAGAATGAGAGGAGAATGTCCCCCTTTGCCCCTCCTGGGGGCTTATATATATGTGAGTGGGGTAGAATGGGAAATCCCCATTCTACCCCTTAGTATTTACAAAGGATGGGGGTACACTGGTATATTTACACCGTTATATTCCTCTACACTATGGGGCCTATTACATGTTGGACTAGTTGCACGGCCCAGTCACGGGGGGGTTGGGCCACCCCTACAACATCAACCTTTTTCATTTTCTTCCTTTTCAAACTTCCGGAAGCCCTAACTTCCTCATTTTAACTCCGAGTTGAGCCGTTCAAATTTCTAAATTCTTATAAAATCCTAAACTACATGGATTTTTGAATTTTATTTGAATTTTGTTTGTTTGGATTTTCTTGCATTTCAGCATTCTGCATTGTAATATAACTACATGGAGCCTTGACTATTATCCTTATTTGACATGTTTACAATGCGTTACATCTTGCCATGATTTGTGCTTATTTGCTAGATTTATCATTACTTTATATGTGTCGTCAAGCTTTTGTCATTGATAAGTTAATTAAACATGCACAACTTGAATTAAGACATGTCATGTTAGCTCTTGAGACTAGTCTGTCTTTAGTTATCCTCTGATGATTCATGCCATGTCAAATAGGCTAAGTTGAACTTGGAATCTCTATTGAGCTTTAGATTGAGCTATGCTAGTTTCTTGATGAAGCATGAGTTAGTACAACTGTTAAGAAAGCAAAAAGATCTCTTTTATGTGCGAAAGAACTGATCTCACCAATTCTTTCTCATGAGACTGCTTGCCATTGCACTAGGCATGAACTCAGGGGGCGTTTTGGATGACCGAGATCATCTTCTTAAGCTTATTGCTTGGAGTGGTCGCATAAGGCTTGAGATCTAGCACATGACTAAAAATTTTGGTTCGAAACGACCATGAGTTTCAAAAGAAAAAACATGTCAATTGTGCTAAATTTGCTTGATTACAAAAGACTAAAGTGCTTGAACAAATGATTTATTCTTGAACTTGTAGCACTCTAAATTGACTCAATACTAGCTTCTCGGTTCCACTTAGATTATTGACATGGCTTGCATCATCTTTGGATACCTCTAGCTAGACTTTGATCTTGAATGGCTTGACATGCTAATAAATTCATCTACTTTTCAGATTATTACTTATGTGGCTTAGCTTGATTATGCATATCTTGTTATGGTTTTGATAGCTTTCATATACGTTATGGCTTGGTGTAATACTCAAAAGTCAATTTGGATAATCTTCATGGCTCTAATTGCTTAGTATTGAATAAAATTCAGCCATTTCATTCATATCATGCTATATTTCCCCCCAAAGAACCTTGATGATTTTATTGCCAAAAGGGGGAGAATATTGGAGAAAAAGCCATATTTTGGGAGCTTTGGGAGCATTGGAGGAAAACTTACTCTTTCTTTTGCTCCTTTGTCAACATGGTCATTAGCATCATTTTCTTTCTCTTGGACCATGTATGACTTTCAAACAAACTCAATCTTTGCGCTTTTTCTGTGTTTGCCAATATACTCATCAAGGGGGAGATTGAGAGACCATGTGGAGGTATCCCCATGTTTGTGATGAGTAATTGATGGTTGTTTTAGAGAGTTTGAGTTTGTTTTGGGTATTCTAGGGTTGAGTACCTTTTACTTATGCTAATATTGATATGCTGTTTCGTGCGGTGCTATGTGACGGTTTGCTTGTCTGTGTGACTGCAGGACTTCGGAGCTAGGTCATGGTGAGGCGAGGAGGACCGGGACTAGGCACAGGAGGTGTTAAGGTCCAGACGGTCGGTGATGCCGAAGATGATCGAGGTTGGTGAGGTGGTTGTGAGTCGGGAGACAAGGAACCGGAGCTGGAGCTGGAGCTACCCGTGATGGACACGACGGGCGATGACGAGAGAACCGGGACTAGGCTTAGGGAGGAGTCGGAGGTCCAGACGGTTGGGTGTCGGTTGCGGTCGTGTGCGACGAAACAGACCAGGACTAGACTCAGGTGGAGTCGGAGGTCTCGGTCGGAGTCGGGTGGACGCGACGGGCAGCAGCGAGTGGATTTGGACTAGACTCAGTAAGGAGTCAGAGGTCCAGACGGTCAGGATGCTGGGTGCAGTCGTGTGTAGTGAAGCGGACCGGACTAGACTCAGGGAGGAGTTGAGGTCCAGATGGTCGAGGTACCGGACACGGGAAGCTTCCGGGAAGGCGCTTGAGGGGCAAATTGGAGATTTGACTCAAGCAATGAGAGGAGGGCTGGTTTTTCCCTCCAAATTGAGTGCTTTGACTTTCTTGCCTCATGTGTGTGAGAGGTGGAAAGTGGAGAGGGTATGACACTTCTTGATTTTCTTGTTTGGGGTGAGCTCATGCCTTCAAATGGAGAGGGAGGCAGCAGGGAGTAGATCATCCATCAAAGCAAGAAATAGAGTAGAGTGGAGAGCTCAAGAGTGGAGAGAGCAGTGAGTGTGGTGCTCCCTATGTGTATGTGCTCTGTGAGTGTAGGTTTTCCTCTCAAGCATGTGGTGAGAGGCTAGCACATCATCTCAATTGCGTATGGGGACTCTTGTGTAATCTTTCCTTTTGTAATCATCCATGGGATGGAATCAATGAGAAGGAGTGGTTGATTTGTAGTTATTTCTTGTCAATTGCATTTTCTCTGGTTGCTAAAATTTAGGGTTTGATGGCAGTGGACTCTTGTTCCTTTGGTTTTCTTGGTCCAAAGTAGGGTTTCGGATGTAGTTCTCTCCTCTGAGATCATCCCCCTGCTAATCTCAAAGTCCCATGAGCAATGGATTAGAGAATGGAAAGGAATCTGAAAATCAATCTTACTCTCTGTTCAAGTTTTAGAATTCTGCTCAAATCTTGATCTCTCACTCTTTTGATGAATTCTTTTGTTTCATGAGGCTTTGATGTTGTTTAGAATATGTTCTTGCTCAGTTGGACAAACAAGAACAGCAACTATCTAACAATTTGCCTGATTTCTGTTCCTCCAGTTTTTACCGCGCAGTAAAGTTCAGTCGACCGCGCTATGTCCCCTTGGTTTTCAGGGGACCGGTCAGACCGGCTCTCAAATGGTGGTTGGACCGGAGAAGTGCCGGCAGTCAGACCGTTAATCGTAGCGGTCTGACCGGCCAGAGCACAGCGGTCGGACCGGCGGTACCGAAGCGGTCAGACCAGAGTATCCGGGGCGGTCAGACCGGACCAGCAAGGGCGGTCAGACCGGCCTTGAGCCGGCGGTCTGACCGGCCCATATGTGGCGGTCTGATCGGCCCCCTGCAGACTGATTTGTTCTCAATATTCCATGCTGCTGATTTTCGTGTTTTGGTTTTGCTCCTTCTCGCTTCTTTCTCGTATGTGTTTAGCATGAAGTTCCAGAGAGCTTGAAACTTCCTCTTCATAGCTTTTCGTAGCTATCGGAGAGGAGACTCACATGTGGATACTTTTGAGGGGCGATTTTTGAAAAGGCACCATTCACCCCCCTCTGTTGCCATATCCGATTCTACAATTGGTATCAGAGCCGGTTAGCTCTTCTTGATAGATCCTTAACCGGTCTGTGAGCCATGGTGTAACATCCTGATTTTCAGAGCCTTTTTGAAGCTTTTAAAATAAAATTCACCATTTGAATTTTCTGGAATTAATTAAAAGCTTAAATGAATTTTTATGAATTAAAAGGATTTAATATGAATAATTTGAACATGAACATTTGCCAAAATTATTTTATTTGAGTTCTTTGTGTCTCAAGGAATTTATTGGAATTTTTCTGGATTTTTCTGGATTTATTTGCTATTTTCTAGAGCTCAAAAGAGTTTATTTGAATTTTTGGAAAAAGAAAAGAAAAAGAAAATCCTATTTTTCCTAAAACCGGTCGGCCCAACACCGGCCCGGTCCAGCCCGCTCGCCCGCCGGTCGCCCCCGCCTGCCACGCGTCAGGCATCAGCGCCCGCGCCCGCTCCGCCTTGGCCGCCCCGATGATCGCCACGTGGCCGTCATCCGCCAGCCCAGCGCCCGCGCCCCCGCATCCCGACCGCCCGCCCACCCGCGCCACCGACAGGTGGGGCCCACCTGTCAGGCGCGTCGTCCCCGAGCGGGACTCTTCTTCCCCGTCTCCGTCGCGGACTCCTCCGCCGTACCCGTCCCGGATGCCTCGCCGCCGTGTATAAATACGGGGGCCGACCCCTCGGCTTCTCCCCGTCTCGAGCCGCCGCCACCGCCGCCGCTCACCGCCGTCGACGCCCGTAGCCGCCGTCGCCCGTGTGCGTCCGCCGCCTCCGCCGTTGCCTTCGCCACTTTCCGTCGCCGTCGTCGTCTCCGTTGCCGTCGCCGTCGTCGTCATCGCCGGTGAGACACCCGCCGCCGTCACGAACCCCTCCCGCCGGACAGCCGCCGCCGCTACCTCACCGTCAGCCAGACCCCGCCGCCCGCGCCGCGCCGCCTCGGCCGCTCCGTCCGCGCCGCCTCGCGCCCCGTGCACGCGCACGTCAGCGCTGACGCCAGCCGCCCGCGACCCTTCGCCTTCCCGTGGACGTCGTCCACCGTGCACCGAGTCTCTGCCCGGTGGGGCCCGCTTGTCAGCCGTATCCCCGTGGACCAAGCCGAGTCAACCTGCCCAGTCAGCATGCCACGTCAGCAACCGCCGCCCGCGTCAGCAGCCGACCGCCCCCGCACTGTTCCGTGAGCCGAGTCCACCGTAGACCCAGCTCCCCGTGCACCCGGTCCACAGCACAGTGCACTTTTCCAATTTTCCCGATTTTCAGAAAATCCAATTTTTTCCAAGAGCCCGTTCTCCCTCGTCCTAGCTCCGATTGACCCCGTTCTTTTTTCTAAATTCATCTAAAATTTAGCTCTACATTTTGGTTCAGGTTTGAAAGTTTTTGGAGTTCATTTGAATTTTATTTGAATTTATTTTCTCTTTTCGTCTCGTTTTCTCTCTCGTTAGATCGCGTGTTCGAGGGAGCGGAAGTTGGATTTGAAGACCAAGAGCCCTCATCTGAGCAAGGCCAAGGCAAGTCGTATTCTTTGATCATGTTGAACCCAGTTTTCAATCTATTATGTATTATTTTGTTTCAAATTATCATGCATGGCTATTTGTTAATAAAACCTCGTAATTGGTAGTTATACTCCTAATTGGTTAAATCCCTCCATGATAACTTGATTGCCATGATTCCATTGACACCTTAGGATTGGGAATTATTTAGTGATAAATAATAATTGTCACATGGGGTTACGTTCAACTGCTTAGCCTGCTTATTATTAGTTCGCTGGGATCTGTCATCGCATGTGGTTAATTAATCCTGACTTAATGGTTTACTTGAACGTGGTGGTTAGCCACAGTTATAAAATTTGTATGTCATGACATGGGTAGTGTCATGGGCATTGGTTATACAAACTTGGCTTTCACTTGGGCGAATGATCGTGCAGTAAAGGGGGTGCTGGATGCACATTGGGATGTGGATGCTTCGCCTGGGTAATTGTTAAGGACTTAACTTTGTGCGCCATTGATCTGAGCTTAATCGTGCAAACCACATGTCTAGTATGGGATAGACCTGGCATAATAATTTGTGAAGTCTCCACTTTGGTTTTACTACTGATGCTGTGTGGCGCAAGAGGGGGCAATTATCGACTAGGGGGTTACCCTACTCGACGGCAAATCCTTAGCGAGTGGGATCAGGTGGAGATGGATCATTGTAAAAGTCTTGTTGTGATTTCCTTAGCGCGAGGTTAATCACATCGTGTGGGTACAATTGTGCAACCTCTGCAGAGTGTAAAACTATTCGAATAGCCGTGTCCTCGGTCATGGACAATGCTCGGTGATTTCACACGAGGGGTAGAGTCTTTATGAAATTTTGGTTGGTTTGAGATGGGAAGTGAATGGTTAGTTCACTTGTGGTCTACTCAATTCCTTTGATTTATTTACTTAGTGTCTGTTGTTAAATTTGCTTTTCAATCTATTTATCATATTTACTCTAAATTGCTGTTTTATGCAAAACTAACCTTTCAGCCATCCATTGTTAAGCTTTGCATATTATATTGCATTCATTTGTTACAAACGACTTGCTGAGTACCAATGTACTCACGGCTTTATGCCCATGTTGCTCAGTTGAAGAGGAGGGACCAGATCAGCAGGAGTTGCTAGAAAGAGGCTACTACGAGGACTTCACGGATTAGGACTTCGCTCCCCAGTCGATTGCCTGTGGGCATGTCGAGTGGCTACTACGCTTAATTTTGGATTTCCGCTGCTAGTTTCTTTAAAAGCCCTTCAGGCTCATAATTGTAAGCTTGGCCATAAGGTCGTACTCTGATGGTTATTAATATAATTTGGATTTCCTTTAGAGTATCGTGATGTGGATGATATTTGTCTTTGTTTACGCTGTGTGCACTAGCGTGATCCTGGACTAGTGCAGAACACACAGTAGAGTCCGGATTTGTATATTCGGGTCTCGACACATGGCAACGGACAAGTGTTCCACCAAGCCCCCGATCTTCGATGGGATCGACTATTCCTTTTGGAAGAGTCGGATGGAGACCTACATATAGGCTCAGGGCTATGCGATTTGGCGCAAGGTCAAAGTTCGCTTTGTTGTTCCTGTCGATGAGAACATCAATGTGGCGAACATGCCTGATGTTGAGGTGAATGCTAAGGCAAGGAACATCATCATCCAAGGTTTGAGCCGAAATGAGTTTGATCGCATTTCTCATCTTTCGTCGGCCTTCGACATTTGGGAGACCCTCGATGCTTACCATGAGGGCACCACCCAAATTAAGACGGTTCGACAGGACCAATTCAAGCGAGATTACAACAAGTTTGAAATGCTCGCTGGAGAGTCCCTTGATGAATGCTTTATGAGGTTTCATAAGATCTTGAGCAACCTCCGAGCGGTCGGTCTTACATACCCCGACTCGGATAACGCTCGTCAGATGCTTGCAGCCTTGGATTTGCGTGTTTGGGAGATGAAAGTGACCACCATCAAGGATACCACAGACCTCTCGACTTTGACTCTTGATGCGTTGTACTCACGCCTCAAGACTCATGAGATTGACATTGTCTCTCACAAGTCAAAGTCTCAATCGATGGCTTTGGTCACTTATCCCAGTCCTGCCTCTGGATCTTCTGTTGACACTCTTTCCGATTTTTCTTTAGCTGCTCTGTGTGAAATTGATGATGATCATATGAAGTAGCCCCCAGAAAACCAACTAGCCATCTTAGCCAGAAAATTCTCCCATACATACAAGATGGTTAGGGAGAGAAAGAGAGGAGGACGACCCGTGATTTGCTTTGAGTGTGGTGGCCCCAACCACATTCGAGCAAACTGTCCCAAGTTGGAGAAGGGCAAGAACGACTACGGTGGTTCGAGCAAGAACGACTACACCAACAAGAATCGCAACAAGAAGCCTTCAGGCAAAGGGAAGAAGTTCTACGACCTTGGCAAAGCCAAGAAGCTCTTCCACCGCGTCCTCATCGCCTTCGACGACATCGACCTCAGTGAGGTGGAGGGGTGGAGTGACGAGATGGGAAGGATGATCAAGAACCCAAGGACGGCGACGACTTCCTCGGCATGTGCTTCATGGCCCTTGAGGGCGACATCAGCGACAACGAGCTCTACTCTGACTCCGATGAGGTATATCCCTCCTATGACCAGCTTAATGATGCTTTTCTTAAGCTAGAAAAAGTTCATGCTAGATCTAGAGCTAGGTGTAGTGAGTTGGAGAAGAAAGTAGAGAGATTGTCACGAGAGCTTACTTCACTTATATCTGCTCCCTCCCGTGAGAATTGTGATGTATGTTCCTCTTTGCTTGGTGATATGGAGAAGTTAAGGACCTTGCATGATAGTGTGACCTCTAAGCTAGATTTGCATAAGGTGGAGAATGTTAGTCTGCTTGCTGAACTATAGATGAGTAGGGTAGCTGCTCTTTCATCTCCTACTATTGAGACTATTTCTTGCACCTCATGTGAGGATAAGGATAATGCTTTTATAGGTCTTTATACCATGCTTCTCGATCTGTCTGAATCATGTGAAAGCTGCATTAATTTGAAAATGAACCTAAAGAAGGCAGATCATAAAATTACTGAGTTACAAGCTTTTCTACTTGAGCCCATTGCTTCATGTATGAACTGTACCAAGTTGACTGCTGAGCTTTAATCTGTCTCAAAATAGTTTCAAGAAATGATTGATCACAGTAACAAATTGGCTCATTATGCTTCTACGGACCCTGTTAGCTCACTATGCAATAATTGTGAAAAACTAAAATCTGACTTGATTGCATTGGATGAAAAATGTGTGAAGCTAACTAAGGACCTTCTAGAGAAGTCACCATCTGCTTGTGATGTGTGTGATGTTGGGAAGAAGCCTAAGGGTAGGGTAGAGACACTTAGCAACGAGAACCAAATGGCTAGCAGTAGGACTGTCCCTCCTGAGGCGGCTGTGCGTGCACATGCCATCCGTTCTTCTGCTGTTGGTTCTTCTTCTTCTTCTCCCTTACCTTCTGTTGTCTCTTCTTCCCCCTGCTCTTCTTGCACATCTCTCTTTCAGAAGTGTCAGTATCTTATGAACATTCTTGAGAGATTTGTAGGAGGCAAGAAGAACCTGAATCTTATTCTAGACTAGTCCAAGATTTGCAAATTCAATCAAGGTCTAGGATATGATTTTCTTGAGGATGTTAGGAAGCATCCACCTGCTGTTATCAGACCCATAGCAGCAGGTGTGATCGAGGTCAAGCCCAGAACCAAAAAGGTTGAGTTCAAATCTACGGGCTTTGTCCAAGGGGTCTCTGACAGTAAGGTGGTAACACCTGTTGCTTCAACCTCTCAGAAGGCGAAGCCCCATCATGCTACTTCTACCTCTTAGAAGGTAAAGTATTATTGTACATTCAGGGTCAGCCCCAGACCTTGAGTGAACCTAAGACCAACACGAGGTCTAGAGTTGCTCATGTTGATAGGTTTGGGCAGCATCAAGGACTGGGCTTTTTTGAGTTTTCTGATTTTCATCCTCGATTTGCCTCTGGTCGTGACTTCCGCTGTTCTGAGGGTAGGCCTCGTTTCCCCCGTCGAGATGGCTACCCACGGTGAGATCAGTATGTTGTTGATACCTTGATTCGCTCCTCCATAGCTGTCAAGCCCAACAACAGCTTCAGGTCTACTCATAGACCTTCTGGCTTTCTGAGCGACGGAGAGCGTAGGGTAGCTAGAGGTCAGTCGTGCGTGACTACTTCTTCTGCTCGTCGTGTGGCTCAGTATTGGGTGCCAAAATCACTTTTGATTTATCCCAGTACTGAGACATCTCTCTCTTATTGACTCAGGTTCGCCGGGCAGGGAAGGGAGAGGTTTGGCTTGTAGACTCCTGCTGTTCTTGACACATGACTGGAGACTCCCGTTGGTTCTCTTCCCTAGCCCGTGCTCCAGGTGATGAGACGATCACCTTCGGAGATGCTTCTTCTGGGCGCGTTATCGCCAAAGGTACTGTGCGCATTAATGATTCATTTATTTTAAAAGATGTTGCCTTAGTAAGTAAGCTATAGTACAATTTGCTTTCTATTTCCCAGCTTACTGATGACGGTTTCAAGGTGAGCTTCAAGAAAAATACTTGCAAAATTCTTGATTCTTCGGGGAGTATGGTTTGCGGGATTTCTAGATATGGGAGGATCTTTCGTGCTGATTTTGTTGAGTCTTCTAGTGATCCTCTCAGGTGTTTAGTTACTTCTGAGTCCCGTGACCTCACTTTCTGGCATAGGAGACTTGGTCATATTGGATTTGACCATTTGACCCGAGTTAGCGGCCACGACCTCATTCGTGGTTTGCCTAAACTCAAGATGGTCAAAGATCTAGTTTGCGCTCCTTGTCGGCATGGTAAGATGGTTGCCGCTTCTCATCCTCCGGTCATAGTGACTATGACCGATGCACCAGGACAGCTGCTCCATATGGATACAGTTCGCCCAGCTCAAGTGCAGTCAGCAGGACGGAAGTGGTATGTTATTATTGTGGTCGATGACTTCTCGAGGTACTTTTGGGTGTTTTTCTTTGCCTCGAAGGATGAGACATTTGCCCATTTTCGGGGTTTGTTTAGTAGACTTTCTGTTGAGCTCCTAGGTGCCTTACGAGTGATCCACAATGACAATGGCACAGAGTTCAAGAAATCCTACTTTGAGAGGTTTTGCAATGAGACAGGTGTAGAGCACCAGTTCTCTTCTCCATACGCCCCACTGCAAAATGGCGTCGTGGAGAGGAAGAACCGTACCTTGGTCGAGATGACCAGGACGATGCTTGATGAGTACTCTATACCGAGGAAGTTTTGGGCTGAGGCGATAGCCACCGTGTGCCATGTTTCCAACAGAGTTTTTTTGAGGCCACACTTGCATCGCACCTCCTATGAGTTGAGATACGGGCGGAAACCCAGTGTCTCTCATTTTCGCGTGTTGGTTGCAAGTGTTTTATTCTGAAGTCTGGGAACCTGGATAAGTTCGAGTCACGATCTTGTGATGAGATTTTTCTAGGTTACTCAACTTCTTCGCGGGCGTATAGGGTCTGGAACTGTGAGTCTAGCAAAATGGTAGAGACCTGTGAGGTGACATTCGATGAGGCCAGTCCGGGGACTAGGCCCGATATCTCAGGTTCAGTAGAGCAGTCCGAGCCCATCTTTGTGGACGATGAGGAGGATGGAGATGAGGGTCGTCTACCCGATCCAGTTCCTCCTCCCCTTGAGGTGCCTGCTTCTACCACCGCACCTCGAGGAGATCAACCCATGCCTTCCACATCTTCTGCAGCTAGTGGCTCTGTTCCTACCTCATCAGCTCATGAGGTAGATGCCACTTCTTCCACTCATCCAGGGCCTCCCCGTCATATCCAAAAAGACCATCCTTCAAAGCAGATGATTGGAGATCTCTTTGAGCGCGTCACACGCTCAAAGTCTGGCATGTCTCATTTCTATCTCCACTCTGCCTTCGTTGCCTCTTTCGAGCCCAAGGATGTTAGTCATGCTCTTTCTGATGAGTCTTGGGTCAATGCCATGCATGAGGAGTTGGAAAACTTTCAGATAAACAAGGTCTGGTCGCTTGTTGAGCACCCTAGAGGTCATAATGTCATAGTTACTAAGTGGGTGTTCAAAAACAAGAAGGTTGAGGATAGGGTAGTCATTCGAAATAAGGCTAGATTGGTAGCTCAGGGTTTCTCCCAGGTTGAGGGTTTAAATTTGAGGAGACCTTTGCCCCTGTAGCTAGGCTAGAGGTCATTAGGATCTTGCTTGCATTTACAGCATCTAAGGGTTTCAAGCTTTGCCAGATGGATGTCAAGAGTGCCTTCCTCAATGGGTTTATTAAGGAAGAGGTCTATGTTAGGCAGCTTCCAGGTTTCGAGAACCCCAAATACCCAACCATGTCTACAAGCTTTCCAAAGCCATGTATAGACTTAAGCAAGCCCCTAGAGCTTGGCATGAGAGGCTTAAGTCCTATCTGTTGAGTCATGGGTTTGAGATGGGTAAGGTAGACAAGACCTTATTCATTCGCAGGCATGGCAATGACCTTCTACTCGTCCAGGTTTATGTGGATAATATTATCTTTGGAGGCTCTTCTCATGCTCGTGTTTCACAGTTCTCAGATGTCATGAGAACCAAGTTTGAGATGAGCATGATGGGTGAGTTGACCTTCTTCCTTGTCAGAACCCGGAGTAATGACTCCTGGATCCTCTGTGTAAATCGCACTAGTCCAGGATCAGCTAGTGCACACAGTACAACAAAGATAAATACCAAGCACAAATGACTGATTATATTAAATAAATGGTACGGCCTTATGGCCAAGTCTTACATTAATGCCCATTGGCAAAATAAACAAAGGAAATAACCGCGGAAGCAAACTGATAAATAGCGAAGCCCAAGCCTGCCCACAGGCAAACGACAGTAAGACGCGGCCTACTCGTCCTGATCTTCACCGTAGTCGACGACATCTTCCTCTGTGTGGAAAAAGCAAGGTGAGTACAAACTTGTACTCCGCAAGTCACACGGAAAGTGCACCATAATGATAAAGGCTTCAATGGAAGGCTTATAGGGTTAGTTTGCATAAAACAACATTTAATGAAATACAGTAAATAGATTGAAATTGCTGAATTTAATACAGTAAGTAAAAACAGTACTTGTAATAGAAAAATAATACCGTCAGTGCAGGCTCCGACCATATACCAACCTATCCACGGGCATCCCACCCGGACCATCTTTTCCAAAAGCTCACATATGGATTCCATCCATCCACACGCTTTCACTGCGCAACTATGATGAATTCCATCCATCCACCAGGTTTCAATCTCTCACGGATTCCATCCATCCGCAAGGTTTTCGAAATCATTTTTGAAAAACAAAATCTAATCCATGAAAAACTTTTACTCAGCATGCTCATGACCGTGGGCACGGCTATCCAGGATAGATTATACACTTTGCAGAGGTTGTACAGCTTTACCCACAAGACACGATCATCCCGTTGTACCACTAGATTACACACTTCCTTAGGTATGCGGTGGGGAGTCGTGACAAGGCCTTTACAATGCAAAGCCTTTAACCTGGTCGAGCCAACTCTAAGGTTTCACCCCAGTAAGGAATCCACCAGACTGGGACCCCCTCTTGAGCCTAGACGAGACTTCTCATGGCTTAACCACGCTCGCCCAAGTGAGACTTCACATGGCACCAACCACGCTCACTTTCAACCTACGACTCGACTCAGGTTGGGACTTCACAAATTATTCAGCCAGGGCTGCCCCATACCAGTCATGTGGTAGTACGATTAGGGCTTTGCAACAGTAGCTCACAGACCGGTCCTTAATTGATTTAGGCCCAACCACATACCCCTGTGCACGACAATCAACCACTGCGTCTCCAACCAACAGGGCATGCCTGCACCCACCAATCTAACCAATTGCCTAAGTCTAAACCACGTTTTATATTTTGTTTTCAAAATATTTCATAACACTCCTTGACTCACCAAAGTCAAGAGTACATATCAAAAGTATATCATTTTATGTGAAAGATATCCCAAAACAAAATTATATGACTATGCAGGGCTAAGCATTTGATTAAACTCTCTAGCCAACACTAATGTATTAACTAGAGTTTGATTCTAGGGTGACAAGGTATTGAGGAATTCAATTTCAATGGAGGGATTAACAAGTAGGCAATAACTAAATTTAAATCTGAATTGAAATACGTTGAATAAAAATATACATGCATTATAATTTAAATCAACATAATTTTATTTTGAAAACTGGGATCAATATGATCAAGGAGTGTGACTTGCCTTGCCCTTGAATTTGGTTTGAATCTTCGTCGAAGAAATCTCCCGAATCGTCGAAGTCTACACGTGAAAATAACCCACCAAATTCAAATAAATTCAAATTAAATTCAAATTGACTTCAAAAATTTTAATTGAGGCTAGAAATGGATAGATGGGATTTTTTTGATGAATTTAGAAATTTGAATGGGCTAAATCAGAGTTAGAACGAAGAAGAATGGGCTCCGGGAAGATTAAATTCAGAGAAAAAGGAAAAAGAGATTTTCTGGAATTATTTTCCTAAAGGAAAATCTGAATTATTGCGTCAACAGAGAATTTAATTTCGGCCGGATTTATTTTTCAAAGGAAAAAAAATTACTGCGCCATGCTGGCGTCAGCACCGGGCGGCCGACACTGACATGCGGGCCCGGTCCATGTGGACCGAGTCCACGGTCTACGGGCGGGGCCGAGGTGGTGCGGGGCTGGCGTGGCAGCCGACGGGGCACGGACGGTGAGGTGGCGCCGATGTGGTCGGAGGCGTGGCACCCACGTCAGCTCCGGCTGCTGACGTGGCCAAGCCGCACGGGGCAGCGCTCGGGCCCGGGGTGCTCGCCGGCGCTCCGGCGGGCGGCGGAGGGAAGAGGAGGCCGAGGGGAGGCGGGCTCACCGTGTCGCGGGGCTCGGCGGGCACTGGAGGCGACTGGCGGCGAGGATGAAGCGGCGGCGGCTTTCGGGTGGCGACGGGGAGGGGGCTCCGGTGGCGAAGAGGCGCGGCCAAGGGGTGGCCGGGGTGCGCGCGGGCGCGGCAAAGCTCGCGGAGGCGACGGCGGGGCGCGAGAGCGACGGAGGTGGCGGCGATTGCTCGCCGTGCTTTCGCCGGCGCTCGGGGAGATGCCGCACGGCGCGGGCGCCCCCGGGTGGCGGAGGAGGAACGGGGAGCGGAGGGGGAAGTGGAGCGAGGAGAGGCGACGCTCGGGGTGGGATTTATAGGGGTTGGGGAGGAGGGAGGCCGGGGGAATTAGTCACCGGAGTTAGCGCGGGCATGGCGGCGGTTGGGGGAGAAGGTGGAGGCGGGCGCGGAGAAGGCGGGGGTTGGGCGCACGATGGGGAGAACGTGGGGAGTTGGGGGTGCCGCTCGCGCAGGAAGGAGGTGGCCGGGGAGGTCGGGGCCGGTGGTTGCGGGCGGTGTGCGCGGCATGCGGAGGTAGAAGATGATCGGGGAGGAGACGATGCTGACTGGCGGGGCCCGCGGCGCAGCGAGAGAGAGGAGCGGGGAGGCGTGCATGGCAGGGATGAGGCCACGTGGTTAAGGGGGCGGATCGGGTGGCGGAGGGAGAGGGGCGACGTGGCGGCCATCGGGAGGAGGTAGGCGGGGCGGAGGCGATGGCCGGATGGTGGCGGCGTGGAGAGGATCCGGCCGTCCACGTGGCGGGCGGGGAGAGGGAAGGGGTTTTAATTTTATTTTCTGATTTTTGGGTTTTTCAGAAAAGCACAGAAATTCCAATGAGCCTCAGAAAAATACCAAATGACCTCCAAAAATTCCTAGAACCTCCTGGAGACATTTGTAGCTTAATAAAAATATTTGCAACTAATGTTGGTATTTAATTTTCATACTTTAAGTTACTTTTTAATTTCAAAAATACATTTTTAAACTCCAGAAAATCCAGGAAACCAAATAAAGGCCAAATAACTTCAAATAATTAATTTGACATAGGATTTTTTTAGAAAATCAAAATATCCTATTATTTAATATTAATTTTAGGTTTTTCTGAAAATGTTTTTCAAATCCAGCTTTTTCAAAAACAGATATTCAAGGCAAATCCAAATTTAAACTTTAGGCACAAAAATACTTATTTTAATTTTAATTTTATTTTATTATTATTTTTATTTAGCAAAAATTTGGGATGTTACATTCCTTGGCTTCTAGATTAAGCAGACTCGGGCGGGTACTTTCTTGCATCAAGGCAAGTACACTCGTGACCTCCTGAGACGCTTTGACATGAGTGATGGCAAGCCGGTGTCAACTCCGATGACATCATCAGCTTCACATGACCCAGATGAGGATGGCGAGCCAGTTGATCAACAAGAGTACAGAAGCATGATTGGCTCTCTCTTATACCTCACTGCCTCGAGACCGGACATACACTTCTCTGTGTGTCTATGTGCTCAATTTTAGGCTTCTCCTCGCGTATCTCACCGCCAGGCGGTGAAGCGCATCCCTCGGTACCTTCGAGCTACCATTGACTATGGTATCTGGTACTCTTTCTCGTCCTGTCTTTCCCTTAGAGCCTACTCGGCCATAGATAGGAAGAGCACTTCATGCACCTGCCAATTCATTGGCACTTATCTTGTTTCTTGGTTTTCTAGGAAGCAGTCCGGTGTTGCACAGTCCACCGCAGAGGCCGAGTACGTTGTTGCTGCCAGTTGCTGCAGCCAAGTGCTTTGGATGGTCTCGACCCTGCGGGACTTTGGGTTAGTTATAGACAGTGTTCCACTCTTTTGTGATAACACTTCTGCTATTAACATTGCTAAGAACCCAGTGCAGCACTCTCGGACTAAGCACATTAATATCAGATATCACTTCCTTAGAGGCCATGTGGAGAAGGGTGACATAGTGCTCCAGTTTGTGGAGAGTGACCACCAGTTGGCGGATATATTTACCAAGCCTTTGGATAGCTCTAGGTTTTCAATCTTACGGGGAGAGCTTGGGGTGGTCTGTCCGTATGGATTGTTGTTAGGGGGAGCTTTGTGCTTTATGTTTTATCTTGCTTATATGCTCCTGTTCTCATTTTGTTGCATTGCATATGGGTGCATTTGGGTTAGTTCTCCTAGCATAGATTAGAGTGGTTCTCTTGTCTAGTTGCTTAGATTTCTTCCTCTCATCTTGTGGTTCTAGGATGATGCTTATTAGTTGTCTCTCTTCTCACTAGGTTGAGCTCACTCACTTATTATAGGTTCTAGCAAGGGTTGGGCCACCCTTGGGTAGACAGGGAACGTGTTTGCTCCTTAGTGTGTTAGATGAGCAACTGATAGTCCTAGTGTCATATGGGGTAGATTTGAGTCAGTCTGAGCCATAGTATCCTCTATATCTTCTCTATGCTTTAAGGACTGCCTTTTCTGTTTTTCTTCCCAGCTTCTCGATTTTATTGCTTTGGTTCAGGGGAGTTCATTTGGCAGCTTCTGGATCTTCATGTTGACATAACTTAACTTAAACTAAGAGTGCATCTCATGTTGAGGGGGAGCTGGATTTCCTTGCATTTCATTTCAACATTCTGCATTGTAATATAACTACATGGAGCCTTGACTATTATCCTTTTATGACATGTTTCCAATGCTTTACATCTTGTCATGATCTGTGCTTAATTGCGAGATTTATCATGGCTTTATATGCGTAGTCAAGCCTTTGCCATGATAGGTTGATTAATATTGCACAAACTTGAATTAAGACATGTCATGTTAGCTCTTGAGACTAGTCTGTCTTTAGTTATCCTCTTATGATTCATGCCATGTCAAATAGGCTGAGTTGAGTCTTGAATCTCTATTGAGCTTTAGATTGAGCTATACTAGTTCTTTTATGAAACATGAGTTATTATTAACTTCTTGATCTTGAACTAAATTCATCAAAAGCAAAAAGATCTCTTTTGTGCGAAAGAACTGATCTCACCAATTCTTTCTCATGAGACTGCTTGTCATTGCACTAGGCATGAACTCATGGGGAGTTTTGGATGACCAAGATCATCTTCTTAAGCTTCGAGCTTGGAGTGGTCGCTGTTGTAGGGGTGGCCCCCACCTAAGCCCAGCAGGCCTGTTAGAGGAATGTAAGGCCCAAAATGGGACATGTGTAATGGCATAAGTGCCCCTGAGGGGAATACTCGGGTGTAAGGGTATAATTGTAAAATCACTCCCCATATGGATATATATACAACACAGGCCATGGGGAGGAACCCTAGGCCATTGCTCACCTAACTCTCCACTACCATTCTCTCTGTTTGGTCTGTAACCACAACAGTTGGTGCCGTCCGTGGGGAGGACAAGAGCAAGCCTCCAGATCCGAAGAAGGATGGCACCAAAGAAAGCTTCGTCGTCGGCGGCGAAGAAGAAGAAGGTGGGAGCAGCGGAATCTCGCGTCAACACCAGGGCTTCGGCGTTGGCAGCCACAGGCGTGGGTGGCGATGCGGGTGTGACGGTCGCGAACATCGGTGTTCACGATGCACCGCCCGATCCCACCACCATCGCCGCGACTCTCGACCCCGCCATCGCCGCCGTGGCGCCCGACCCCCTCATCGTCTTCCGAGTCCATCGCGCCGCCACGGCGGACAGCCCAGGAGTGCAGGCTGTGGCTGCCGCCGTCCCGGCGGGGCGCCTGGATGCGTCGGCGGCCCCGGCCACGTCCACGGGGGACAACGCCCTGCTGACGGCCCTTGACACGCTCCGGCGAGAGTTGACACGCCGGAGAGGGCAGACGGCCGCGACGCGCTCATGTCCAGCCGCATCCTGCCGCGACGCATGGACCCGGAGTCTCCGCTTTTTGCAGGTCTGTAGCGGACGGCGTGGTCGGAGGATTTGAAGTTCCCCAGCGCCATCGAGCCGTACAAAGGCGACACGGACCCTCGGGAAATCGCGCGTGTATATGGGGAGATTCATGTTTTTGCCACTCTTAAGATTGGCCAATTACCTCTGTCACTTACATGTGGGACCGCCTGAGTCACTGACAACGGGCCAGGGTGGCAAATCTGTTGCCCCTCACCTCATAAGGGTGGCAAAAACATAAATTTTCCGTGTATACGAGACTGCTATCAAAGCCGCCGGCGGTGATGACACTACGAAGGCGAAGGGATCCCCCTCGCGTTACAGGGAGTAGCACTTTCTTGGTTTTTCGCCATCAAGCCAAACTCCATGTACGCTTGGGAACAGAACCGCGACCGCCCCTACAACAGCTTCCAAGGAAACTACGTCGAGCGCGTCGACGCGGATCAACTCTTCGCCGTTAAGCAGAAACCCTCGGAGATGCTCCGCGACTGCTGCAAACGCTTCACCAAGGTACGCTGCCAGGTCAAGGACATCAACGAAACAACCATCATCAATGCAGCGATACAGGGTCTTCGCACGGGGCCACTTGCCGAGTATAACGCGCGGAAGCCAGTCAAGTCCGTGGCGAAGCTCTTTGACAAAATGGAAGAGTACGCCCGGGCAATGGAAGATGCGCGAAGACGCAAGGGCGACGACTCCGACACCGCTGAGGCGGGGGAGTTGCCACAAAAAGGAAATGCGAAGGACGACTCAAGAGCAAAACACAAGCAAGCATCCGGGGGAGACACTCCTAAATGTGATGACGCCGGGGCGCACGAGAACTCGTCAAGCGGCAGGCGTAAGCCCCGGCGTAACCAACGAAGGTCCCAAAAGGCTCGCCACGTCTTCACCACACATGGCGTTCCCCGAGAACACGAAGGAAGCCGTGACGCGAGACCGCGCGCGGAACAGGAAATCCTGGACTACGGTAGATGGTCCGAAGTGCATGGCTATGGTGATCATTTCACGCGGGCATGCATCGAACTTATGGCGCTGAGACTACCGACTGCCCGAGTTTGGGCCCTGGAAGCGCCGACCGCTGTGGCAGCCCACGTGCAACCACCGCAAGGAAGTCCCCCGCGAGCTGGGACCCTGGGAGAGACCCAACACCGCATCATTAGTGTCATCTCCGAAGGCTCCTCGTCAGAAACCTCCTCGGCCCAACCACCCCAGGGGATGCCACACTGCAACATCACCTTCACGCCAGCCGACGCCCAAGGCGTGGAGTTCCCCCACCAAGATCCTTTGGTCATCCAGGCCGACATTGCAGGCCGCGATGTCAGACGCATCCTCATCGACGGAGGAAGCTCTGCGAATATCTTGTTCGCGGAGACCCTCGATCGCATGGGAATACCTCGGAGTCATTTAAGAGCATCGGAGACCCCCCTCCAAGGTTTCGGCGGCCAGCCCTTAAAGGCCTTGGGCCAAGCGTGCCTCCGGGTCTCCTTGTGCTAGGCTGACAATGCCAGAAGCGAGGACATCGTCTTTGATGTCGTGGACATCCCGCACCCATACAACGCCATACTGGGCCGACCTGCCATTAACTCCTTCGAGGCGGTGCCGCACCATGCCTTTTTGTGTATGAAGCTCCCAGGCCCGCATGGTGTCATCACTATCTTCGGCGACCAAGACCTCGCTAGGTGTGTCGAAGCCGGCACCAGGGTCCGCACCGTAAGGTGCATGTCCTCGCTGACGAATCCAAGGTAGACACGCCATCCGCGCCAAGATGGACACCTAAGCCCCGCCCGGAGGGCGGGGTCAAAAGGGTGCCCCTCCAAGAGGAAGGGCAGTTCGTGTCCATCGGCGAAGGTCTCCCTCCGGAGGTGGAGCAAGACTTACTCCAGGTTCTTCGGAGTAACGCAGATATCTTTGCATGGTCCCCGGAGGATATCGAAGGTGTGGACCGCGCCCTCATCGAACATAACTTGGCGGTCCGCCCCGACGCCAAGCCGGTCAAGCAGAAGCTTCGCCGTATGTCCATGGACCGGCAGCAAGCGGCCAAGGCGGAGGTGGCAAAGCTTCTCCAGGCGGGAGTTATTCGTGAAGTCCAACATCCAGACTGGCTCGCCAATCCGGTACTGGTCAAGAAAGCCAGTGGCGCCTGACGTATGTGCATCGACTTTACCGATCTCAACAAGGCATGCCCGAAGGACGACTACCCTTTGCCGCGCATAGATCAACTGGTCGACACCACCGCGGGGTGCGAGCTCATGAGCTTCCTGGACGCCTACTCCGGCTACCACCAGATCTACATGGCCAAGGATGACAAAGATAAAACTAGCTTCATTACGCCGGTTGGGACCTTCTGCTTCGTCAGGATGCCCTTCGGCTTGAAGAATGCGGGTGCAACCTTCACCCGCTTCGTCGCGCTGGCACTAGCCGCTCAGCTCGGGAGGAACGTGGAGGCCTACGTCGACGACGTGGTAGTAAAAACCAAGCAGCTTGCCTTCCATGGTCGGGATCTCCATGAGACCTTCGACAACCTCAGGAAGGCGGGCATCAAGCTCAATCCGGCCAAGTGTGTTTTCGGCGTGCAGGCGGTCAAGCTCTTGGGCTTTCTCGTGTCCGGACGAGGCATCCAGGTGAACCCCGACAAGGTCAATGCCATCCTGGGCATGGAACCGCCCAAGACGACGAGGGAGGTCCATAGGCTGGCCGGCCGCATGGCAGCTCTGAGCCGCTTCCTGTCTAGGGCAGCGGAACAGGGCTTGCCATTTTTCAAGACTCTCCACGGTTGCGACGGGTTTCATTGGGATGATGACTGCGCAAAGGCCTTCGACGACCTCAAGAAACACCTCGCAAGCCTTCCCACTCTAGTTGCCCCAGCACCAGAGGCTCCCCTCCTGCTCTACCTTGCCGCCTCAGCAATGGTGGTCAGCGCCGTCCTTGTCCTCGAAGAGGGCGCTCTCCAACGACCCGTGTACTTCATCTCCGAAGCCCTTCAGGGCACCAAGACGCGGTATACGGAGCTCGAGAAGCTTGCCTATGCGCTGGTCATGGCCTCAAGAAAGCTCCGACATTACTTCCTGGCCCATCCGATAACGGTGCCATCCTCGTTCCCCCTGGTAGAGATGCTGCACAACAAGGAGTCCACGGGGCGAATCAGCAAATGGGCAGCCGAGCTTGCTCCATTCTCCTTAACGTACGCCTCCCGAACGGCGATCAAGTCCCAGGTTTTGGCAGACTTCCTCGCGGAATGGACCCCTCCAGCTCAGCCTATCCACCAGCCAGAGGACCCGGTGTGGATGCTCAACACTGACGGAGACTATGGCGTCGCGGGCGTGGGCGTTGGCGCAGTCGTTACTACACCTGAGGGGCACCGCCTGCTGTACTCGGTGCGCCTCGCATTCCCCGCCACCAATAACACGGCTGAGTACGAGGCGTTACTCTTTGGCCTCGGGAAGCTCAAAGCGCTGGGTGCGAGGCGCGTCCTCGTTCGCATTGACTCGCGATTGGTGGCGGGCCATGTGGACAAGTCGTATCAAGCCAAGGACCCGGAGCTAGCCAAGTACCTGGCAGCCGTAAGAGCGAAGGAGCGGCATTTCTTGGGCGTCACGGTAAAAGCCATCCCCCGGGCGGACAACGAGCAAGCCGATGCCCTTGCAAAGGCCGCCACCCAGCAGCTCCCAACTCTTGGGGGGGCATTTTACGAAGTCCTGTCAGCAGCAGCCATCGCGCAGAACAATCGCGATGCAGCCCTTGTCCACCAGATCACCCAGCAGGGTGACTGGCGAGAACATATTTTTGGTTTTTTACAGGGCATCGCGGAGCCGGACGACCCCGTTGAGCTCTGGCGTTTACAGCACCGTGCTAGGTCCTTCCAGGTGCTTGACGGGGTGCTCTACAAAAGAGGCGTCTGCGCGCCGCTTCTGCGATGCCTTTCGCGCGAAGAAGGAAAGTAGCTCCTGGCAGAAATTCATGCGGGACTCTACGGCTCACATCTTGCAGCAAGATCGCTAGTCGGCAAGGCATTTAGGCAAGGCTTTTACTGGCTAACAGCCGTCGCCGACGCTCAAGACCTCGTGCGCCGGTGTCAAGGCTGCCAATGGATGGGGCGGGCCATCCACAGGCCCCCGACGAGCCTCAACCCCATACCTCCGGTGTGGCCGCTGGCACGATGGGGTATCGACGTCGTGGGACCGCTGCCCAGGCGACCTGCGTTTCGTAGCGGTCGCTTTGGAATACTTCTCCAGGTGGCCATAGGCGGTAGCTCTAGCCAAGATTACCTCAGCAGCCATGCAGCGCTTCCGCTGGCAGAACATCATATGCCGCTTTGGCGTGCCCAGGGAAATCACCGTCGACAACGGCCTGTAGTTCGACGCAGCCCCATTCAAAGAATTCTGCGATAGCATGGGCATCACGCTCCGGTTCGCCTCGGTTGGACACCACAGTCCAACGGCGCGGTAGAGCGGGCGAACGGCGCCATCTCCGCCGCGATCAAGAAGCGCCTTGTCGGGCTGCCAAAGGGCAAGTGGCCGGGCGAGCTCCACAGCGTCCTCTGGTCCCTCCGCACAACGGTGACACGCCCGACCGGGTTCACGCCATTCAAGCTCCTCTTCAGCGACGAGGCGGTAACGCCCGAGGAAATAAAGGCCGGCTCGAGAAGGGTCCTCGTCCAGGCGCCAGAACAGGAGCGCCAATTGTCCCTGGACCTCCTTGATGGAGACCGGGCCAGCGCAACCCAGCACGTCATAAAGTACACGTGACAAATGGTGCGCGCTCGGGATCGTTCCATTTACCCGCGAGAATTCCAGCCGGGGGACCTCGTCCTCAAGATGGCACTCCACGCGGAGACGGTAGGCAAGCTGGAGTCCAGATGGGAAGGCCCATACATTGTTGCGGAGGCCCTTCAGAAGGGAGCATATCGCCTTGCCACATTGGAAGGGCAGACATTTCGGCATACATGGAACGCAGACAGGCTGCGGCGGTACTACACCTAGGGCGAGTGTGCAAGCGCGAGGATCCGTGGAGGCTTCGGGAGGCACCCCGCCAGCCTCCTGTGCGGACCGCTGCAGCACTAGAGGCTCACACCGTGCACTGCCTCATCACCGGGCAACGGCAGCTGCGCCTGTGTCCGCCTTTAGGCGGTTAGCGGTTAGTACCTCAACCTTTGTAATCGCTCACCCGCGCAACCGGGAATTTAATGAAGTTTTCCGTTTGCACGAACTTGTCTTGTTTCCCGCAAAAGCGCGCAAAGTGTAACCTTCGCGCGCACTCTTTATGAGTATAAACAAAGACACGCGTCCGCGCGTGCACTCTCTGTGGAAAACGCGGGCATGAGTATAAACAAAGACACGCGTCCGCGCGTGCACTTTTTATGGAAAACGCGGGCATGAGTATAAACAAAGACGCGCCGGGGGATGCCTCCGCACGCACTCCACGGAGTATAAATAAGACGTAGCGTTGAGGTCCGCCTCTGCATGCACCTTCAACACCCGCAACGCGCGGAGGCTTGCCTCTGTGTGCAGTCTACGGACTCTAAATAAGATGTAGCGTCGAGGTCCGCCTCCGCACGCACTCCACGGAGTATAAATAAGACGTAGCGTTGAGGTCCGCCTCCGCACGCACCTTCACGGCCCGCAATGCGCGGAGGCTCTCCTCCGCGCGCAGTCTACGGACTCTAAATAATACGTAGCATTGAGGTCCGCCTCCGCACGCACTCCACGGAGTATAAATAAGACGTAGCGTTGAGGTCCGCCTCCGCACGCACCTTCACCGCTCGCAACGCGCGGAGCCTCGCCTCCGCGCGCAATCACGGACTCTAAATAAGACGTAGCGTTGAGGTCCGCCTCCGCACGCACTCCACGGAGTATAAATAAGACGTTGCATTGAGGTCTGCCTCCGCACGCACCTTCACCGCCTGCAACGCGCGGAGCCTCGCCTCCGCGCGCAATCTACGGACTCTAAATAAGACGTAGCGTTGAGGTCCGCCTCCGCACGCACTCCATGGAGTATAAATAAGACGTAGCGTTGAGGTCCGCCTCTGCACGCATCTTCACTGCCTGCAACGCGCGGAGGCTTGCCTCCGCGCACAGTCTACGGACTCTAAATAAGACGCAGCGGGGGGACGCCTCCGCGCGCACTCTACGGAGTATAAAGAAGACGCAACGTGAGGCCCACCTCCGTGCGCACTCTACGGAGTATAAATAAGACGCAGATGTTGTCCCTGCGCACTCTACTGAGTGTAAACAAGACGCGGATATCCCCGCGCACGCACAGGCGTGATTCTCGCGCGTACTCTCCGGAGTATAAATAAGACGTGGTCGATGTTCCACGCGCCCAAGCTCTAATAAGTGTCTACTTCGACTAGGCGCCAGCTCCGCTGCCACCCCTTCGAAAGGTAGGGGACGGAGCGCTCGCGCATCTACTTCGACTAGGCGCCAGCTCCGCAGCCACCACTTCGAAACGTAGGGGACGGAGCGCTCGCGCGTCTACTTCCACTAGGCGCCAGCTCCGCTGCCACCCCTTCGAAAGGTAGGGGACGGAGCGCTCGCGCGTCTACTTCCACTAGGCGCCAGCTCCGCTGCCACCCCTTCGAAAGGTAGGGGACGGAGCGCTCGCACGTCTACTTCCACTAGGCGCCAGCTCCGCTGCCACCTTTTCGAAAGGTAGGGGATAGAGCGCTCGCGCGTCTACTTTGATTAGGCGCCAGCTCCGCTGCCACCCCTTCAAAAGGTAGGGGACGGAGCGCTCGCGCGTCTACTTCGATTAGGCGCCAGCTCCGCTGCCACCCCTTCGAAAGGTAGGGGACGGGGCACTTGCGCGTCAGCTTCGACTAGGCGCCAGCTTCGCTGCCACCCCTTCGAAGGATGGGGGACAGAGTGCCCGCGTGCCCACTTCGACCAAGCGCCAGCTCCGCGGCTGTCCTTTCGGAAGAGAAGACGGAACGTTCGTGAGTCCGCTTCGGCCACTACTATCTACAAGTCTGGTGGGACCGAGCGCGAAAACCTACTCTACCTTCCAATCGCCTAGAATGGGGGCATGCAACGACGACAACATATTGAGCAGGAACTGCTTCGTTCATATAAAAGAGCAGGTTGCGAAGCAACCACACAAAAAGATGTACATGACGCAACACACCCAACCCCGGCATCAACCTTGTTCTGCGTCGTTTCCTTCGCGCCGGGGAACTCCCTCGAGCCACCGGAGGAGGTCCCCCTCTTTACGCAGGGTGCGCCGCAGCGCGATTTTGGCTGCGTCTTCCCCAACACGGCCCCAGATTCGATTATAGAAATTATGTACGGCTGGTGGGTTAAGCGGATGGCATCAGACATCACCTCGGGCTCGGCCGGCAGATCCAGCTGAGAGTCCGCCAGCTCGCCGACGTGCCCACACCCCCGGGCACGAAGTAAGGCGAGGGCGAAGGAGGCACCCATGAAGCCGCAGTGATCGCCGAAGGACTTGGCACCGCGGAGAGCGAGGCTCGAGCCCTCTTCGATCCGCCCAAGCGTCTCTGTCAGATTTTCAGGGCCATGCGTAACCTCTGGTACATCGACGACGAGGTCCCGGAGGGCCCCTTCCAACGTCTCCATCGCCCTCCATGCCGCCATAGAGACATTGTCCAGAGCCTCGGTCCTCTCTGCAAGGGATGTGGCGAGTTGAATCTTCTCCTTCTCCAGCACGGAGATTTGTTGAAGAAAGGCGGTGTGCTCCTCCGTCGCAGCGCGCTGGACCTCCTCCACGGCGCGTCGCGCCGCCGCCACGGCATCCTCCGTGTCGGAAGCTATCATCGCCTTTTTTGCCTCCAGCCTGTGGATTTGCTCGTCCTTGGCAGCGTGAGCATCGTCCGCAGCACGAAGTTCACTCTGCAGCGCTCTCCGCTCACGAACGCGAGTTTCCTCCAAGGCTTGGTTGAGGACGAGAGTCTGAGAAAGACCGCGCGAGTCAGAACGACCCCAAATAGTGGCACAGGCCGTAAACTGCTTACCCTTATCTCCGAAGCACCCAACGCGAGCGCCAGAAGGTCTCCTCCGCATGTCACCAGTGCCGGCACATCCAAGCTGCTGCCGACGCGCTCCGCGACCTGGTTTAGAACGCGAAGCATCTCCGATCGCGGGATGAAGTCGGAGATGACGGGCCTCGGCCCAGCAGCTTCCGCAGTGTCCTACACAGCAAGGTCGGCGACTTCGCGTGTACCTCCGTTGCTCGATCCTTGACCGCGTCCGGGAGACCTCGTCTCGCCTGATGTTGACGGCAGAATGAGCGAGCAAATCGGAGAGAGTTTCGCGAAGTCATGAGAGGAGAAGGAATCGCGCCTACCTTTGACACCCTCTGCCAAGGTACGGGAGGGTACCCGCGCAGCTTCCATACAAGGAATGGGGGCTTCGTCGGCCCGAGGAGCGACGCCCTCTCCTCCAGCCTCGTCGACCTCCTCATAGGGTGCCAGGATCCCAGTGACCGCCCTAGCAACCCCGAATCGCCCCCTTGCAGGCGGAGACGACTGCACCCGGGGGCGCTTCACCCTTGGGGACGCGGGCGACCCTTCCTCAGCTGCTCTGGTCGTGGGCAGCAAATCCCCGATGGCCGTCGCAGGCAGCAGACCCTCGGTGGTCATTGCCGGCGGCGCCACCTCATCTCCAGGGTCAACAGCACCGAGGCCAGTCGCCTTGTCGCCACCTAAACCCTCAGTAGGGGCAACGTTCCCCCCCCGAACCAGCGGGTTCGGACTCGACGCCGGCCGTGCCTCCCGTTTTGGCGATACCTCCCAGCAGCGCGACCGGCGGGCCGGGTTTGGTGGCTTCAGATCGGGCCTTGCGCCGAGGCGGCCGCGCCTCCACTTCGCCATCGTCATCATGGCGGCTCGGGGTCTCCTCCGGCACCACGTGCTCGGGCACACTAATCCCCAAGACCTCGCAGACCTGGTTTATCCGCCCCTGTTTCGCCGAGGTGGTCGCGGCCTCGCGTAGCCTATGCTCCTTTGCCGAGTATGGCCCGAGGAGCGCCACGACTGCGCGCTCTGCATCTTCCAGTCGGCGCACTACGCACAAAAATGGAGCATCACCCAGAAGAAATCACGTGATCATGCGAACGTGCGCACACCCAACGGTCGATGGACTTACAAGGAGCGGAGGGTCGTAGAAGGCAGGAAACAGTCGGACGGGCGCCGTCCTCCCGGATACTGCCCTGTACATCGTACTGCCACCGATCGGAGAGCGGCGCCGCCCCGTACATGGTGAACTCCTCGGCAAGGTCACGCATGTTGAACCGGCGGGCGATACCGGCAAGCCTCCGCGCCTTCTGCGCGTCGTCGGACATCAGCTCCACGTCTGGCGAGCTGTTGAATGATATCGGCTGCCCTTGGCACGACAGACCACTCTTGCTCGTCACGAGGTAGTAAAATCACCGACGCGTCCAACCGGACTCCCATTTCCCTTGCGCGGCCCATGCAGGAAAGAGCCCCACACACGCCTTCCTCAGCACGAAGTTGACGCTGCCGAAGTTCGATTCCGCTCCCCTCGAGCTTCTTCGGTTGACAGCGCGCATTGTGCAGAATAGCGAACAGACTCGCACTGGGACGGCGACCCTCTGTTCGCAGTGCCCAACTGAACATAGCTAGGCGGACTATCGCACTGGGGGTCAGCTGCGCCAGCTCCAGCCCGTACGCCCGCAAGACCTCGCCAACTAAGAGGGTCGAGGGCATACGTAGTCCGGCATCAAAGAATGTGACAAAGACAATAGCTTCTGTCTCCGCCGGTTGTGGCTCCGTCTCGGTGGGGCCAGGTAGACGAGCCCCGTCACGTTCCGCGATCTTCCCCTCTCGGACGAGTCTCTGGAGCATCTCTTCAGTAACGCGGCTTCGCCCCAACATGCGAGAGCAGCAGCCTCCCGAGTGCTCCATGGCGTCCCACCGCTTGTTGACGTGCGATCTTCCTCGCACCACCTGCGAGTACTCCCCCAGGGGAGGCGACAGGTTGTACCGGTCGGACGAAGTGCTGCTGCTGAGCCGGCGAGCAGGATCATCGCGGCAAGCCATTCCTCTCTGAGACAGGGCGCTAAAGCAGCAGGAGCAGGGGTGGATTGCGTGGGCGGCAGAAGAAAGCGCACATACTGGAATGACCAATACGAAGGAGCGTACCCATGCCGCGGGCGACGCCTTATAAAGCTGGCTCAACCCCCCACTAGCGCGGCACAATCGGCGGGAGCCCAGCGGTTCGGCTACCCACGATCGGGGTGCGCAACTGCTGCCAACTGGGGGCGCGCGCGGGTAGGTGGGCAGACGGCGCACGACGCGCCTATGGCACCATGCCACGTGTCCTGCCCTTCTGGGGAAGGGGCGAACGGCCGTGGTCGTCCGACTGCTGACAGCCCACGACACGCCAATCATGGCCCGCCGCGTGTACACCCCGAGTGGGAAAGCACGTACGGCTGCAGCAGCCTGCTCCTGCCATCCTAGGGGTCGGCGCGATTCCAGGAGTCATTAAAGCGCACCACTAGACTGCGGAGCCGCACCCACGAAAAGCCATTGGCGCGAGGCTTGCCTCCGCTCCATCTTCGCCTCCACAGCCTAAAGACCCCGCCAAACCGAATGCGTTTTCGACTCCAACTTCGACCCCGACCTCGACGTCGACCTTCGGCCCGGACGGCAACCTCGACCCTGCTGCTGCAGGGCCCTATGGACAGTGAAGACTTCGCCAACCCGCACAGCGCCATACCATCGCGGTAGGGCGAAACCACACCAAGCAGTAAGGCTCCGCCGAACGTCAGGAAAGCTCACAGGCCGCAGGGACGGAGGGGGCCAAAGGGCTCGGCAACATGGCTTCGCCCCGTGAAGCCCTTCACCATGAGAGGCTCCTGTTGTAGGGGTGGCCCCCACCTAAGCCCAGCAGGTCTGTTAGAGGAATGTAAGGCCCAAAATGGGACATTTGTAATGGCATAATTGCCCCTGAGGGGAATACTCAGGTGTAAGGGTATAATTGTAAAAGCACTCCCCATATGGATATATATAGAACACAGGCCATGGGGAGGAACCCTAGGCCATTGCTCACCTAACTCTCCACTACCATACTCTCTCTGTTTGGTCTATAACCACAACAGTCGCATAAGGCTTGAGATCTAGTACATGACTAAACAAAAATCTGGTTGGAAACGACCATGCGTTTCAAAAGAAAAACATGTCAATTGTGCTAAATTTTCTTAACTACACAACAAGATCAAGTACTTGAACAAATGATTTATTTTTGAACTAATAGTACTCTTAATTGACTCAATTCTAGCTTCTTGGTTCCACTTAGGTTATTGACATGGCTTGCATTATCTTTGGATACCTCTAGCTAGACTTTGATCTTGAATGGCTTGACATGCTCAGAAATTCATCTAATATTCAGATTGTTACCTATGTGGGTTGGCTTGATTATGCATATCATGTCATAATCTTGATAGCATTCATATATGTTATGGCTTGGTGTAATATTCAATGGTCATTTTGGATAATCTTCATGGTTCTAATTGAATAAAGTTCAGCCATTTCATCCATGTCATGATTTATTTTCCTCCTTGCATCTTGATGATTTTATTGCCAAAAGGGGGAGAATATTGGAGAAAAAGCCAATTTTTGGGAGCTTTTGAGGAAATTTTGCTCTTTCTATTTTTGCTCCTTTGTCTACATGGTCTTGCATCTCTTTGCTTCTCTTTTAGACCATATATGACTTTCAAACAAACTCAACTTTACGCTTTTTCTGTGTTTGTCAATATACTCATCAAGGGGGAGATTGAGAGACCATATGGAGGTGTCCTCATGTTTGTAATGAGTAATTGACTCGGTTTTTGGAAAGTTTGAGTTTGATTTGGTCGGTTCGCGCCGAGTCGGTGCATGGCGCGGTCCGGTTCGATTGGACTTGGTCGATCTCGGTCGGGAGTGCTTAGGACGTTTGTTTTCCTTCTCGATCGGTCGATTGGGTATTTCATGCTTGAGTACCTTTTGTTAATGCTAATGTTGTTTATGCTGTTTAATGCAGTGCTATATGATGGTTTGCTTGTCTGTGTGACTGCAGGACTTTGGAGCTAGGTCATGGTGAGGCGTGGGAGGACCGAGACTAGGCACAAGAGGTGTTGAGGTCCAGACGGTCGGAGACGTTGAAGATTATCAAGGCTGCTGAGGTGGTTGCTAGTCGGGAGACGAGGAACCGGAGCTAGAGCTATCGGAGGTGGACACGATGGGCAACGGCAAGTGGACCGGGACTAGGCTCAGGGAGGAGTCGGAGGTCCAAACGGTTGGATATCGGTTGCGGTCGTGTGCGACGGAACAGACTAGGACTAGGCTCAGGGAGGAGCTGAGGTCCAGACGGTCAGGGTGCCGGTTGCGGGAAGCTTCCGGGAAGGTGCTTGAGGGGCAATTTGGAGAATTAACTCAAGCCATGAGTGGAGTGGCTGGTTCCCTCCAAAATTGGTTGTTTTGACTTTTGCCTCATGGGGGTGTGAGGAAATGGAGTGGATGTTGGCTGACCTTTCTTGATTTTCTCCTTTGAGGGTGAGTCTGGTTGTTAAAAGGAGAAGTAGAGAGTCAAGCAAACCAAGGAGCTCAGTGTGTGTTCTTGTAGTGTTGGCTCCTGCGTGTGTTCTTCCAGAGAAGCATGTAGTGAGCAGACTTTCCTTCTTAATTGCGTATGGGCATGTAGTGAGATGGATTATACCTCTTTTCAATTGCATATGGGTCTATAGCTTGTGTAATCATTCCTCTTTTGTAAGCATTCATGGAAGTCTTGCTTGTCTCTCTCTGTTGGTTTTCAGTTTCAACTATCTATTTGTTTCTTTTGATTTGAAGTAAATCTTGATTGAGGAGCTGGCTCTTGGTTGCTCAGTGATGGGAAATCCTCAAGACCATTTGGCTACTTCATTCCCGAGAGCAGAAATGTGAATCAAAGATTCTATTCCTTTTTCTGTACTACGCCAAATTTCCTCTACTTTTCACTATTCTAGGGTTTGTAGTTAGGGGATCCTTGCCCTTTTGGTTTTCTAGGTGGAATATTGAATATGGAGTGTGGCTCTCTCTTCTGAGAGTATTTCCTTGTTGTTTTCAAAGTCCCTTGAGCAAAGAATCAAAGAATCATGAGATATTTTGGATTTCGTGTTTTCCTGCTGAACCTTTTGACAAAATCTGATTTCTACTCTTCAAATGCCTTTGATCTGAATTTCTTTCTCACTGAGGTTCCTTTTTCTATTTAGTTTGAAGTCATGTCCTTTTGATAAAAGAAGAACAGCTAGCTTGCAGCAATCACTAAACAAATTCAGCTCCTTTTGAAAATTACTGAACCGACAACAAGCATAGCTGCAGTTTCAGTTTTCAGTCAATTGCTTTCTGAATTCTGCATGTTGCTTGCTGTTTTTATTACTCAATTTTTAGTCTAGCTTCACTGCAGTATCTGTTCTCTGGTTTCAATCCTCTGCATGTTGTTTTCAGCCAGCATCAGCATCTGGCAGCAGTATGTGTTATCTGAATTTTCTGGTCTGCATTTCACTGTCCTATTTTCCTACAGTAACTGCTGTACTCAGTATGTAGCGGCTGCTTTCTGTGTTTTCTGCATTCGACTGTTGAATTTCTTCTTGCCGAACAGCCTTCTCAGTTTTCTGCATTCGGTGTTGTTTCCTACTATTGGCCTCTGGACTGCAGTCGGCATTCCTGGTCTGACCGATTATACTCTGCAGTTAGTTCAGATTTTCACTGCCGGTTGGACCGTACAGTTGCTGGTGGTCTGACCGCCCCATCTTTGCCGGTCATACCAGATGCCCTTCACTGCAGTAATCCTTGTGCAGTCGGCTTAAGTTTGTAGTTTCTTTTCTCTTCGGCAGAGCAGTACTTTCTTTAGTGATTTCTCATTTAAGGAGCCTTGGAATGTCTCTGAATAGAAGTTAGAACTCTGCTATCTTTTCTACTCAAGTTTAGTGACAAGCTCTGGGCACTTCTTGATCTGTGTTTCTTCAGCTCTGACATCAAAAGTGTTTTCTGTTTTGTGTACTCTTAGGTGCTCTGCAGATCTTCACTTTCTTGCAATTCAATCTTTCTGAAGTTGAGGTTCAAGGTTTTGATTGCAATCTGATATTTCTATCAGTGGTTTTAATTTTCGGGAGGTCTTCTGCTCAAGTCATTTGATCTGTGTTGGTTTCCAGTGAGCTTTATATCTTGTTCTGATATTTCTATAGCTATCGGAGAAGAAGCATGTGGATACTTCAGGGCGTTTTTTGAAGGCACCATTCATCCCCCCTCTGTTGCCATTTCCGATCCTACAAGTGTCCTCGTGGGACACATGGACAAATCCTACTAGAACAAGGACCCCAATCTCACCAAATACCTCGCCGTGGTTAGGGTAAGAGAGCTCCACTTCCTGGGAATAACTTACCACGGTTCGCTAACACAATGGCGGATGCCCTGGCAAAAGCCACCAACCAGGGCCATAAGCCATCATCAGGCATCTTTTTTGAAGTCTTAACCTCTGCTGTGGTATCACAGGAGTAGGACACCTCCCTGATCTTGCACGTCAACCACTATGATGACTGGAGGTAGGCCATCGTCTCTTTCCTTTGAGGGATCGACGAGCCAGACGACCCGTGTGAATTACGGAGGCTGATGCATCGGGCAAGAACCTTCGAACTGGTAGAGGGTATACTCTACAAGCAAGACGCCTACGCCCCACTGCTATGCTGCCTCTCCCATCGGGAAGGTCAGGAGTTCCTTGCGGAGATCCATGGCGGCCTATGTGGCTCACATGTGGCACCCAGCGCCCTCATGGGTAAGGCTTTTTGTCAAGACTTCTACCAGCTGACAGCAGCTGTTGATACCAAGGAGTTCGTCAAACGATGTCAAGGATGCCAGTGGATAGGAAGATTTTCCCATGCCCCTAAGCCCCTCCAGCCAATCCCGCCTGTACGGCTGTTGGCTCGATGGGGGTTGAAATCATCAGATCGTTGCCTCGCGTGCCCAAAGGTCACCAATTCATAATCGTCGCTTATGAGTACTTCTTTAAGTGGCCTAAGGCAGTACCATTAGCCAAGATTACATCCGTAGCCAAACAAAAAATTCTATAGCAAAACATAATATGCCACTTTGGAGTCCCCAGAGAAATCACATTGGTCAATGGATTGTAATTCGATGCAACAGCCTTCTAGGTATTTTGTGAATGCATAGGCAACAAGGTGTGCTACACCTCTGTGGGCCACCCACAATCCAATGGAGTGGTCAAACAAGTGAACAGCTCCATCTCTGATGGCATCAAAAAGTGCTTGGTTGGCCTCTCCATAGAAAGATGGTCCATGCTCACCTCCACCTTGTGACCCATGGGGTTCACTTTGTTCAAGTTGCTCTTTAGAGACAAAGCCATGACGTTCGAAGAGCTTAGGGCAAAGTTCCATCGAGTGTTGGCCTCCACTCTTCCAAAGGAGCATGCCATTTCGCTTGATCTCATAGATGGTGATAGGGTTCAGGCCACACAACACATCGCCAAGTATCTTTGCCTGACCGTAGCCTCCCACAGCAAGAAGGTCAAGCCGCATCACTTTGTGGTAGGGAACCTTGTCCTAAAAAAGGCCCTCCATGCTACCACAGTAGGTAAATTGGAATTCAAGTAGGAAGGTCCCTACATGATTATGGCTTCTGTTAGGATGGGCTCCTACCATCTCTCCACCTTTGATGGAGCGGACTTGAAATACACATCAACGGTGACCGTCACCAGACGGTCGGGTGTGCGCTTACACACCATATGTATAGACATTTGTAAAATCATATCCGTGCAAATAGGGTCTAATAATAAAGCCCCTTTTTTTTGGCCTGCACTGTGTCTCAAACCAAAAAAAGTAGGTCATGAAGCCCTAGGCTCCGCGCCCCTCTATGGAGTATAAATAAGAGTTAGGATCCTCGTGTGCCTTGGTCAACTCTATGGAGTGTAAAGAAGAGCCGGGACTCTCGTGTGTCTCGGCCAACTCTATGGAGCATATAGAAGAGCTGGGATCCTCGTGCGTCCCAGCCAACTCTACAAAGTATAAATGAAAGTGTAGACTCGACGGGTCTGCGCCAACTCTATGTAGTATAAATAAGAGCTAGGACTCTCGTACATCCTGATCAACTCTACTGAGTATAAATAAGAGCTAGAACCCTCGTGCATCTCAGCCAATTTTGTGGAGTATAAATAAGATCTAGGACCCTCGTGCGTCCTAGTCAACCCTATGGAATATAAACCCTAGCTTGTCCTACTACCAACTTCATCGATGCTCATTCAAAGGATGGGGGATGGAGTGCATGCGAACCTCGCCCATCCTACCCCTAACTTCATCGATGTTTGTTCGAATGGTGGAGGATGGAGAGCGCGCGAACCAAATTCACCCTACCACCAGCTTCATCGACGCTTGTCCAAAGGGTAGGGGATGGAACACATGTGAACCTAACTCATCCTAACATCGACTGAACACCGACTTCATTGATGCATGTCTAAAGAATGGGGATGGAGCTTCTGCGACCGACTTTGTATTACCACCAACCTCACTGGTAGTACAGGAGTAACATAATATAGTCATGCACATATTCTACGCATGAAGCCAAATGTTGCTATATCATGTGGAGGCAACCTGTCAATTGCCCTCATCAGAGCTATCTATCTTGACAAAATCGTTCAGACGGACATGCGCTTGAGGCTGAAAGTCCATCCAAAACTGTACAGACTCCTCCACCCGACCCCAATAGCGAAGATCGCAGCAAAGAAGATGCACCGCAATGGAGGATCGGTCTCTGCCGGGTACCTATCCAAATAAAACATAGTAACCAAAAGCAGTGATGAAAGGAAATTGCGAAGTCACCAAAATATAAATATATTCCCAAGGGGGCATCCCAATACAAATAGGGCAGTTTGCTGAAGGCACACACGCATGTCTACAAAATGCTCTAATAGCAGCATATGGCCTCACACCTGATGGCGGATCTCCACGGTGACTATACCAGATGGGCGTCATAGGATCAGCTCTCTGAGCGGGTGCCCATCTCCATAGTCACTCCGAGAGTGCGTTGTAGTGAACCTTCATGACGGCCTTGTCCAAGAACCCCCAGATGTGCATGGATAGCTTGTAGCATTGTTGTGTTCCCCGATGGGAGGTCTAGGGCCAGGTTCGTTAGCTCGCCAACATGCAGGAAACCGCGGATGTGCAGCAGTCTAAGGATAATTTGCGCTGTCACTTGCAAGCAATGGTTCCCGTGAGTGCGAGCCGTCCTTAGGGAAAGCGCCGACACATCGTGTATACGTCGGATGCTGCCTCAAAGATCTTTCAGCCCACGGGAGTACGAGGGGACTTCGACGGTGAGGTCTATTAGCAACTCCTCTAGGGATTGCATGGCCTCCCATTCTGCCATAGCAGACTGGTCATGGAGGCGATGGCCATTTGCTAGCTCTGCCTGCAACAGACCCTTCTCCTTGAGGGTGCCAACATGTTGCAAGAAGTTTCGTCGTTCCTCCATGGCACGACCATTAGCCTTGGTGTTATGTCAAGCAAACCGACTAGAGGGGGTGAATATGTGGCCTAAAAATTCTCTTTTTAATTAATTATCAATTTATATTTGACTAAACAAAGCAAATAATGTAGAAGCTTAACTCAAAAGGTTTAGCACAAATAATGCCGAAAACAACTGGGTTCACCTAAGTGCACCAACAAGATAAGTCTATGTCAAGATTAGCAAATCTAGGATGACAAGCAATTAATTTAATTCTATGAATGTAAATTGCTTGAATGTAAATTGAGCATAAAAAAACAAACCACCATTGACATTGTTGCATTTTACCGTGGTGATCGGAGACTTACCGGTCTCTCCTAGTTCACATTGAGGTTAGCCTAAATGAATTAAACCGGCTCCACGAATTAAGTTAAAACACCTCAATTCACTAAGGTTGCTCTTCCTCTGCTTCAAAGATGGCGAGCACCACACCACTCACAATTTACAGGGCCTTCTCACAAAGTTCTTGAGAAGATCACCGTGGATGACGTCTCTAACACCTTCTAGGAGTCAGTAAACTCCAAGAGTAATAAGTCCAGCCTCTCGCTTGACTCTCACCACATGCAACAAATGCACACCGCTTAAACAGATACACAATCTACCTCTAGATGCAACACATGTAATCTAGAGCCTTCCTCCTTGCTTACAAGGTGCAACACATGCACAATTGAGAGGAGGACCTCACACTAGCTTAAGAGAGTAAAATAGAGTGAAGCATTACTCTCTCTAACCAGCCACAAGGGGGGTATGTATACCCCACACCTCAAAACTAGCCGTTGGGATAGAAAAATAGGATCTCTGAAAGTACCGCAGGTAAAAAAACCAGTACTTCCGCTCCACTCAGCAACGGTAAAAAAACTAGCCATTGCAGACAAATCCAGTAGTTTTGACATACAAAGTCCGGTACTACCGACTATCGGAAGTGCCGCAGCACTCGAGCGAAACTACCGATTTCCTCGAGGACGAGAAGCCTTCACACAGATGTCGCTTTGGAAAAATGTACCGTTACACAAGCCGGTCATTCCAAAACTCAAAAGTACCACTTACACAGAGTCAGTAGTACTGCTCGCTGGTCGGACGCTCATAAAGAGCCGAAACTTCCGATCGTCGACTACCCTGGTCCTCAACCACATTGGATGATTCGACCACTTAGGTCTCTGACCACGTTGTTTGGTTCGACCACACAGGTCTTCGACCATGCTGTCCAGATTGACCACACAGGTCTCTGACTACGCTGATCTCCGACCACGCTGGTCTCCGACCATGTTGTTTGGTTCGACTACATAAGTCTCCGACCATGCTGGTCTCCGACCAAGCTGGCCTTCGACCACGTTATCCGATTTGACCACACAGGTCTACGACCACGTTGGTCTCTGACCACATTGATTTCGACCATGTCAATCTTCGACCACGTCAATCTTCGATTATACAGATCTCCATCCACCACGTCAATCTTCGACCACGTTGTATCAATCATGTCAGTTCGACCACGTTGGTTTCGACCAGAAAGGTCTCAACCACTTCAGTTTCGACCATGTTGGTTCGACCACGATAGTCTTGATCACATAGATCTTGACCACGTTGGTTTGACCACGCTAGTTTCGACCACGCTAGTTTCGATCATACTGATTTTGATCACATATATCTCAACCACGTTGGATCTGACCATCTTGGTTCGACCACACTGGTGTTCGATCACATAGATCTCGACCACATCGGTTTTGACCATGTTGGTTTCGATCACACAGATCTCGACCACATCGGTTTTGACCGTGCTAGTTCAACCACTTTGGTTTGACCATGTCAGTCTTTCGATCTTGACCACGTAGATCATCAACCACGTTGATCTTTGACCACATTGATTTTCGACCACCCAGGTGTTCGACCACTTTGATTCGACCAAATCGGTTATGACCACTCTCGTACTCGACCACGTAGGTCTTCGACCACCAGCGAAGGCAGTAGTTATGTGATTACAACACTGATAATTCCATTTAGCGGTAGTACCACAGAATACACTACGGTAGTTATGATTTCTCTTAGAAGTGCATATAATTCAACAGAATATCATGCACACAAGGATTATCCATGATTCCCAACAAGTTGCAAAACACATTTGCACACACTTTTAGAATCATGACACACGGATTATATATATGAGTTTCAACCATTTGCAAAACACATTTGCAAATATAAGCCTCATACTACAAAGAATGGAAACATGGATTTCAAACACTTGCAAAATATATTTGCAATGTATAGTCTCATATTACAAGGATTCAACACATGAACCACAACTATTTGCGAAACACATTCACAAATACAAGTCTCATGCTAAGGAGAGCTAAAGCAAGTGAGGTTGAGCTATTAACACATGATGAGATTCAAGCTACTAGATATGACCCCTCTTAATAATACGAAACCTATATTAGCAACCCGATCTTTCAACCAAATACCAAGACTGATAAAAGACTATGAATACATCCTTAGCCCTAACTAGCTATACATTTGCCTTGTGTCATAGCCTTGATATGCATCAACTCATAATACATTCTTTACTTTAACTCCATCAATACATGATGGATCTTTACTTGACTTGATGATCAACACATGATCATCTCCTCTTAGACATACATCAACTCGTGATGTATCCACCACTTGACTTAATGATCTTCAACATATGAAGTCATCTCAAGTTTTCTTATTTGTGGAACCTAATATATTCATCTAACTCATGAAAAATGTTAGTCCACAAAACAATTATTATTAATTATCAAACTTCACCATTAACTCATAATGGATGGACTAGATTCTACAATATTCCCTTTTGGTTAATTCATGATAATCTCAACAAATAATAACATAAAATTTTGTTTGTGAGTATATATTGTGTATACAACACTTGTATACTCTAAGATAAGCTTTTCACGCAAAGATTACTCATCCAGTTGTCATTAATCATCCAACGATTTACATATAATGGAAGAACTAGATGACAACTCGATTATGAGTATATATGAACTACACAAACTATACATACTCAAGGGATATGTTTTAAAGTAAAAAACCTTTAATATGCGGAAATAGAACATGGATCAATACTAATGAAACCACAAAATATAGAGTGAACTTCTCCAAAATGTGTGCATACAATAATGTATTGTGAAAGTATATGCACATATTCAAGTTTGACTTATTTGGTGAAGTTCATTATATATTTCGGATCCAAGGAATGCAATAAGATAAGAATGTGATATTGAATGCATACCTCTTATGTTTTTCACATTTTCATCCCCATGAGACTAAGTATATCATAATCAATAAACATATTAGTCTCATAATTGTATTTGTTATTATCACCAAAACCAACTTAATGCAGGTTGAACTTACACTTAGCAACAGCGGCCTCCGTAGTGGTGACAGTCCTCATGCCCTCCGAATCGAGGAAGCGAATATGGGCCTCGTGCTCAACAGCAAGTGTCCCGACCCCCTCCTCGGCTTGCGAGGCAGCAGCAAGTGCCATCTGGGCATCCTACATGGCCTTCTGAAGTGAGGAGGCTTCGGCTTCCGCAGCGTGCAGCTGCTCCTGTAGGAGGACCAACTCCCGAAGCATCGCTGTCTCGAGCGCCCACATCACAGCCACAGTCTACATAGCAAAATATTGATATCCACTCAACAACAATGCAAAGCGACAAGGCGAGGGGTGACAGGAGATAAGAAACAGCGATACCCTCGCTTCGTTAGCCTCCAATGCCCCGAAAAGGAGTTCTGTCCCACATGAGTGGATGGCCCTTCGATCCAAAGTCAGGCCCAAGCACTCTAAGGCACCGCATAAAGCGCGAAGTGCCTTCGGTCAGGGGCATTTATGTAACAAGCCTCCTCATGGCTATAAATATATATGCTTTATAGCATCATAAGGGACAGAGCTCTCTTTTTCAGACAAATCTAGGTAGCACAGATTTTTGTCCGTGTCTCCACGGTTTGTAAAGCTTTGGGTAGCTCTATTGTGGTTTCCCCGTAGCTCTCTTGTGTACTGTTTGATTTGCAACCACAACTATTGTTGTATTCTTTTTTCTCTTAATGAGTTTTCCCATTCAGTTTCTCATACAAAGATTTTTAATAGACCAACAAGTGTAATGCAGTTTAAGTATGTAATATACTATTTTCTCTATTCATTTTTTCACACTAGATTTTTAGAATAAGTTTTTTCGAGGCATATGAATATCATGGTCTGATGCCAAGGAGAAGTGTTAAAAAAAAGCCTACGGTTGTGAACAAAAGACCGTAATGCCCCTAGAGGGGTCCACTCTTATAGCTCTTCATGTATTGAGAGAGGTTAATAACGGCTAAAGAATTCTCCGCTTGCTCTTATATCTTGTGTTCTGTGTTCATATATTTATGTGATTGATCTACCAACTACACCAACACTACACGAAGACTACCACACAGGTTTTCCTTTTTCTTGTTTTCCGGGGGGCAACGAACACGTGGACGAAACACGTGGCACTTGTTCCGTTCGTTTCGTTGCGGGGCCCACCATGGTTCAGCGACTCCACTTTCCCATGACCAGGTGGCCGGCCACCTGCGCCCTGCTGCTGACACTCTTCGACTTCCTAAAAAGCCACGCGTGCCCAAGAAACCTCGCAGTCATGGCGACGCCAACTCCCACCTCGCGTGCGTCCGCCGCGGCGCCTGGCCGCGGCCTCCTCCTCCTCCGTCGTCCCTCGACCCGAGCCCGACTCGCCGTTGGCAGACCCGGCGGCCGATCGGCCACCGCCGTCCGTGCCCAGCCGGCGGCGGCAGAGCTGGTGGAGCAGTCGGTGAACACCATCCGGTTCCTGGCCGTGGACGCTGTGGAGAAGGCTAACTCCGGCCACCCCGGCCTCCCCATGGGCTGCGCGCCCCTTGGCCACGTCCTCTTCGACGAGTTCCTCCGGTTTAACCCCAAGAACCCCTACTGGTTCAACCGCGACCGCTTCGTGCTCTCCGCCGGCCACGGATGCATGTTCCAGTACGCGCTGCTCCACCTCGCCGGCTACGACAGTGTCACGGTGAGCTCGAAAGACTCGATCTTTGTGGGATTTTAGGGGGGTTTAAGGAGAGTGTTGTGATTGGTTCGAGGAAAAAAAATTGCAAAATCAATTGGCCGGTAGAGATCAATCTTGATGCGTTTTGCGGTCGCAAATTGAAGTAAGTTGTTCCAAAAGCGAAAGGTCTCAAAGGCTGCGGATGATTTTTATTCCATAACTTGCTAATCTGTTTTTGAATTATGTTCTGTTAATTGGTGGTTGGGTGCTCATCTCGATCCTAATCCTCTTTGTATTGTCTGGTTTTGACAAATGATCATCGCGAAGGGCTATTGCATAATTTTCTATTTTCCATGAAGCCTGAGTTTGGGAAAAGCTTACAATTTTGTGCACACAGTAGTTTTCCAAATTTGGTAAAGTAGGAGAAGCAAAAGGCATTAAAATTCATAAAGTACATAGCATCAATTTGTTTCCTTTCATAAAGGATTTTTTCTATGAGAAATTCATAAAGCACGTATGTTTCCTTTCATACATATGTCTAATTTGTCTGAGAGTATATGTTAGAACTCTCTATATTTCTGCAAAGTCGAATTCTGAGATACGTCCAAATAAGTTTAAATGATTGTTGGGGGCTTGGGGCCGTTGGATAATCTAGTCTCGGGAACACTTAGTTAACTATTCGTTTGTGAAACATTTTCTGTTGGGCGATCATGTTTGGAAAATGATGGGTGGTGCACTATATAGTTGTCTAAACTCTGAAGTTGGCCCTGGATGCTAGCTGGGGATTTCAATATGATCTTCAGTTCAGAAGATAAAAGTAACGACATTGTGAATAGGGCGCTGATGGGTCGGTTCCGTCGCTTTGTCAATGAGATGGAACTGAAAGAGATACCTCTGTTGGGTCGTCGTTATACTTGGTCGAATGAGAGAGGTTCCCCCACGCTAGTCAAGTTGGATAGAGTGCTGTGTACTGCGGATTGGGAAGATTTATACCCTCAGTGTGTTTTGCAAAGTCAGGCGACGGAAATGTCTGATCATTGTCCGCTTGTGCTTGGGCTTAATGTTGGTGTTAAGGGTAAGAAGCGTTTTCACTTTGAAAGTTTCTGGACTCGCCTTCCTGGATTCCTAGACACGGTGAAGTTTTCCTGGGATGAACCAGGCCGGGCAGCTTGTCCCCTTGACCGCATCTCCTTCAAGCTTAAGCGGTTGACTCGTGCTTTGCATTCTTGGAGTGCGAAAAGAGTTGGACACATAAAAACTCAGTTAGCTCAAGCACGTGAAGTATTGCACAGGATTGAAATGGCTCAAGATAGGAGGTCTCTGTCTTCGGAGGAGGACTGGCTGCGAAGGGAATTGAAGCAACTTTGTCTGAAGTTAGCTTCTCTGGACAGAACTATCGCAAGGCTTCGTTCCCGGGTAAGATATCTAAAGGATGGAGATGCAAATACATCTTTCTTTCACAAGCAGGCTGCCTTCCGTAAAAGAAAAAACTTTATTCCCAATCTCTTGGATGGCGATCGGGTTGCAACTTCTCAAGATGATAAACACAAGATTTTGTTTGATTTTTATGAGAATCTGCTAGGCTCAGCTCCGATCCGATCTGCATCCTTGGACTTGCAATTTTTCCATAGGGCCACAATGGATTTGTCTGTCCTCGATAATCCAATCTCGGAGGATGAAGTTTGGGAAACAATCAAGAAGTTGCCGACAGATAGAGCCCCAGGCCCAGATGGTTATACAGGCAGATTTTACAAGGCATGTTGGCAGGTGATTAAGGCGGATTTCATGGCGGCTATTATCACCTTGCAGCAAGGTGATGCAAGGGGGCTTGGCCTGTTAAATGCAGCCTACATCACTCTGATCCCGAAGAAGGACGATGCAATGGCTGCGAAAGACTTTCGCCCCATCAGCTTAGTGCATAGCTTCGCTAAGCTAATAACCAAGATCCTGGCAAATCGGTTGGCACCCTTCTTGGATCCTTTGATTTCTGCAAATCAGAGCGCTTTTATACGAGGAAGATGCATTCATGATAACTTCATCCTAGTGCAGCAAACAGTTAAAGTTTTACATCGGCAAAAGGTGCCTAGCCTCTTCCTCAAACTTGATATCTCAAAAGCGTTTGACTCGGTTTCTTGGTCGTTTCTTTTGGAAGTGCTGCAGTATTTGGGTTTTGGTTTGTCATGGTGCAACTTGGTGTCTAGCTTACTTTCAACATCCTCAACTCGAATTTTGCTGAATGGTGAGCCGGGAGATCTCTTGCAGCATCAGCGAGGGCTTCGACAAGGGGACCCCTTATCCCCCATGCTCTTTATATTAGTGATGGATGTGCTTAATAGTTTGTTTGTGAAGGCAGGGAATGAGGGGCTGTTGCAACCTTTATCCAGACGTTTGGCTGGACAAAGATTGTCCTTATATGCTGATGATGTTGCTTTGTTTATCAAACCGATTAAAGAGGAGCTGCAGATTACTAGAGACATTCTCAAGGTGTTTGGGGAGGCTTCAGGACTGCAAACCAATATCCAAAAAAGCAATATTATTCCCATCAGCTGTGCGGAAGGTTCCTTGACAGCAATTCAAGATACTTTGCCGTGTTCGATCTCCGAGTTTCCTTGTAAATACTTGGGCCTGCCGTTATCTTATAAGAAGCTTCGGAAGAGGGATCTTTTGCCTTGGGTTGAGAAAATCGCTGACAAGCTCCCGTGCTGGAAGGCTTCTCTCATGAACAGGGCGGGCCGTGCCACGTTAGTCCGGTTTGTTCTCTCCGCCATGCCGGTTTATTTGTTAATTGCCATCAGCGTTCCGAAGTGGTTCATCAAGGCGGTGAACAAAATCAGAAGAGGATTCGTTTGGCAGGGTAAGGAAAAGGCTAATGGAGGTTGTTGTCCAGTGGCTTGGGATAAGGTAATGAGACCGTTGGATCTTGGAGGCTTAGGCATCCCCAACTTGGAGGTGATGGCATGGGCCCTACAAATCAGGTGGCTTTGGTTTAAAAAGACCAGAGCTGATCGGCCATGGACTGACCTTGAGCTTCCCTCGCATCCTAACTCCATAGCTCTTTTTGCCATCGCAGTCTCTACGGAGATAGGGAATGGAAACAACACTCTTTTCTGGACTGATCGTTGGCTGCATGGATGCTCGATTGAAAATCTTGCGCCGACAGTTTTTGCTTGTGTCTCTCCAAGAATCCGCAAGAGCCGGACTGTGGCTGAAGCTCTTAACAACATGGACTGGACCAGGGACATTCAAGGAGGCCTGTCTTGGGCTGGTTTTGGAGATTTCCTTCGGTTATGGGACTGCCTCATGGAAATTGCGTTATCTAACCAAGAGGATCGCCACTCCTGGAGACTAGATGCAAGCGGATGTTATTCTTCCAAATCTGCCTATAAAGCTTACTTCTTTGGCGCTGTGACCTTTGAGCCTTGGCGTCGGTTATGGAAGACTTGGGCCCCGGCCAAATGCAAAATGTTCTTGTGGTTGGCAATCCGAAACAGATGTTGGACAGCGGATAGACTAGCTAAGAGGGGCCTCTCTCATCCAGATAATTGCCCCCTTTGCGATCAAGAAGATGAGACGATTCAACATCTTTTAACAACTTGTGTTATGGCAAGACAAGTTTGGTTCAGATTGTTCAATCCATTGGACCTAGCAGATTCAGTCCCCCGACAAGACGAACGGAGCTTTGCAGATTGGTGGCGTAAGACGATGAGAAGAGTTAAAAAGGAGCACAAGAAAGGAGTGAACACTCTAATTATTCTCGGCGCCTGGATTTTATGGAAACACAGGAATGCTTGTGTGTTTGAGGGGGCTTCTCCTTCGGTTAACACGATTTGGAGTGAGCTGAAGGACGAGCATAGCCTTTGGTGCATGGCTGGGGCGAAGAATCTGCAAGGGCTAGGTCTTGCGTTTGCAACCTTTGTCTGATAGGGCGAGGTCGAGTTGTGTTTGGTCGCTTTTTGTTTGTTTCTTGAGTCTGTGTAAAGCCTCGCTCATATTTGGTCCCCGTATGAGTGAGGATCCTGTAGGGGACCCCCCCCTTCTCTCTAATGAAATGAAATGCAGCTCTCCTGCGTTTTCAAAAAAAAAAAAGTTGGTCCTATAGATAATCAAGCAAATTTCTGTACTTTCTGTTAGCATGATTCTTTTTTAAGATCAAATTGACTTTATGCAAATTTATAATTGATATCCAAATAAAAATGATCATAATTTGTATCCAAAGTATTTGAGTGGTATACACATGTAGATGTATTGCACTAAAATGTAATATTCATAGCTCTTTAGCCTTATACTACCTTTGGTTCTCCTTAGTTCATATCTTTTTTTTTAATCGGGTTTTTCCTTAGTCCATATTATGATTGCAGAAATACACCTGTTGCACAGCACACCCATATCCAGCGCCTGCCGGACAAGCAACAAGTTCCTGATATGTATGAGTTAAGTGTTATAATATCTCCACTATGTTGCACAGCACACCCGTGTCCAGCACCTGTTGGACAAGCAACAAGATCCTGACATGTATGCGTTGGGTGTTAGAATATCTCCAGTATGTTGCACAGCACACCCGTGTCCAGCACCTGTTGGACAAGCAACAAGATCCTGACATGTATGCGATGAGCGTTAAACTATCTCGGTACCTCCAGTATTAAGCTGTGTAACAACGACATGTCATTGACATGTTCTAGCAACATGATGAAGTACTGCACATAACAAATGAAATAAAACTTGGTTGCACTTGTTGATTTGGTTGTCTTCACCAATTTAGCAGTGTTGACCTACAGTGCAAACATGAGAGCTAATTTTTAGAATGGACAAAATTATTGTTTGATTCTATTGTTTTCTTTTTACCTCCTTGCTGGATGTCAAATGTGTGTGCTAAATATGTGCACTTTCAAGTTTGCACAATTAAGTCTTAAGTTAAAAATGATTTTTTTACCTTTTTACTTAATATATATTGCCTTTTTTTTATAAAGTGGTTCTTGTGTCCAGATTGCATCCATGCACATGTTTTTTCAATTCAACCAAGTTTGTGTACAGGATTAAATTTGCATAAAACAGAGCAACTGACACGATTTTTTTGCTATCATATCAGGCATCCACATAATCCCATCATTTTTTTGTCTATCAGTTTTGTTTTGTTCACCTGAGCATTTGAAATCCATGTTCCTTGATAAAGAGAACTTGAAATCTCAATACCTAAATCACTGACAATGTGGAGTAGCTATTATACCATCAACTGATGATAGAAAGCTTCATGGCAACAGCATCCCTTTGTTCTTAAAAAAAAAAACTCGACCTGCAGGGGTACAAGACACCCCCCGGCATTAGCTTAAGAAGAAAGATCCTCTCACAGATCGAGAAAATCCCCGAACCCTTGCCCCACCCTGACACAGCGGCATCAGCCCAAGTGAGAGCGCCTAGGGGAGCTAACGCTCAGCCTAGACGACCTGGGCCCTGACCCTAACAACCAGCGATTGGGCGAGCCTTTCGGCCTGTGCTTTGGCTTATGGGGCAAGCGAGGGGATTTTTTTGCCCCCAGCCTGAGTCGAACCCAGGATCTGGGGGGTGCTACTAGAGCGCTCTACCACTACGATAGAGGCTCGTTCGCGCATCCCTTTGTTCTTATTCATTACTATCCGTTTTCAGGCAAGCTACATATGAAAGAGTAGGCAAAGAATGAAGGACTGTAGATCATGTATGGTTGCCAAATTAGCATACTTAAAGCAACAAATGAAACTGCAACCTAGATTTTAGGGTCAGTGATTGAACTATCATCTAAGTTTATTCCAGGGAGTAGGGATAATAATATTGTACACAGCTTTCTCCATGTTTCCTTTTGTCATATCTACTGCATCTGACTAGGGATTTACATCTATTTCATTTAGAGGGTCATTTTTGCTATTGCAGATGGAGGATCTGAAAGCTTTCCGGCAGTGGGGGAGCAGAACTCCTGGTCATCCAGAAAATTTTGAAACACCTGGTGTTGAAGTCACCACTGGTTTGTCTATTGAACATATAGTGAACATTCTAAAGCTTGTTTATCCTCTTTTACTTTTCAGCTGGAAAAACTATTGCTTGCTGAATTGTTCTGATGTTATGTAGGTCCTCTGGGGCAGGGTTTTGCAAATGCTGTTGGACTAGCACTTGCTGAGAAACATCTAGCTGCTCGTTTCAACAAGCCTGATTTGAAAATTGTGGACCATTACACGTATATTGATATTTACTTGCTTGACCAAATGTAGTTACCAACCTAATGTGCATTTGAGACAGTGGTAATACTAATTTGGTACTTGATGGTCTTAGGTATGTTATACTTGGGGATGGTTGCCAAATGGAAGGTGTTACAAATGAGGCTTCTTCTCTTGCTGGTCACTGGGGTCTTGGAAAATTGATTGCCTTCTATGATGACAATCATATATCAATCGATGGTAATACAGATATTGCTTTCACCGAAGATGTGCTTGCCCGATACGATGCACTAGGATGGCATACTATCTGGGTGAAGAATGGCAACACTGGGTATGATGATATTCGTGTGGCAATCAAGGAAGCAAAGGCAGTCAAAGAGAAGCCAACTCTTATCAAGGTGACTGTCAGTTTGGTGGTAATGTTTCTTATTTTTCTTTTTTTCATCATTTCGATGCAGTTTCGTCAGACAAATGTTGTTGTATAGGTGACTACGACAATTGGTTATGGATCTCCAAACAAGGCAAACACATATAGTGTTCATGGGAGTGCTTTAGGTTCCAAAGAAGTAGAGGCAACCAGAAACAATCTTCTCTGGCTTCATGAGCCTTTCCATGTTCCTGATGAGGTGAAGAGGTACGTTGCACTCGGCAATGAAGTTGCTGTTGAGCTCAAGTTACAGTGCTTCACAGTAATTACAAATAAAATAATTCTGTTTTCAAGAAATTGAAATAAGAAAGTGGTGTAGTAACAAACAAATAGTTATCATCACGTATGACTGGTCTTACAAGTACTGACTACGGGCAGTAGGAATGCTGATCTGTATTTCTGGTCCATGTTGTTGAGGGTGGATGACTGTAAAGTGTAGAAATGGCCGCAAGAGCAATGGCTTGTTTCCTACTATAATACCAAAGAATAAGAATAGGAAAAACCAACATCCATGATTTCCCTTTTTCAGACTCATTAATAGGAGAGCTGTGAGCTATCACAGTCAAGAAAATAGAATCACCTATTTATAGTGTCAGTTACACTGATAAACTTGTTATAATTCTCATATACTAGCATCTGTAAGTCTGTGTCCAGGTTCTTGATCTTGGTGGCCATCTTCACATGACTCTGTAGAAGATCAGAAGAGGACTCACCGAGGGGGGCTGGGGCGTGGAGGCTGCGGCGCAGGGGTGCGGTGGCATGGAGGCTGCAAGCGATGACTGAGGAGTGCAGCGGCGTGGAGGCTGCATGCGATGACCGAGGGGGCTAGGATGTTGAGGCTGCAGACGATGTTTGAGGGGTGCGGCGGCGTGGAGGCTGTGGCGACGGCGGCGTGTTGGCGATGTACTCCTAGTGGCTAGCGGGTGACGGCATGGAGGCTAGTGGGTGGCGGCGTGGTGGCTAGCGGGCGGCGGCGTGGTAGCTAGCGGGTGGCGGCATGGAGGCTGTGGTACAGGGGCAAGTGGGTGTCGAGGCTGCGGCACGGGGGCGGCGGCGGCAGGGGTAGGGTAGAGGAGTCAGGCGTGGGGAACGATAGGATAAGGGGCTGGATCGAATGAACCAGTGGTTATTAGATTTAGAGGTATCAGGGAAGTATAGAAGAAGCATCCCAGAAGTATCGGAAACTATTTTCTTTTTTTGAAAAATCAAAATTTAGGGGATACAGGCAGGATATGTATTGCAGCGTATCGGGGCAGTATCCATATCTGATACAGATACGTCGATTTTGGGAAGTATCTGCACGACGTAGTGTGTTACAATATTAAATAGTTCAAAACTTCAAATCAAGAGGGAACTGTTCAGATCATCTATGTGTACGTTTCCAAACATCATACATGTGGAAGTTCTGCTGTAAAATAGCATGCTTGATACTATCACTGAGAACAAGGTTTTTTCATTTCCAATTCTACGATTTAACTAATCCATGGGAAAGGGAAATTCAGAGAAAAAAAATCTGCAGTTTTTGAAATGGTACATCTGGTATGAATATGGTGGGTACTGTTAGGAAATGGCCTTGGCAAGATAAAATAGTACTGTTTGGAGGATGTTAATGCAAATTCTCAGTTTTGAAGTCCCTGTTGAAAATTGTTCTGAAGTCGAGGCTTAACTTTTGTCTGGAAATAAGATTGTACATTCCAATTTCCAAATTATTGCACAGTAATAGGGTATGGCTGAACTAAATTTTGTTCTGCACTGAAGTTTGATTAATAAATCATCCCTACAGGCATTGGGGTCACCATATTGATGAGGGTGCTTCTCTTGAAGCTGAATGGAATGCAAAGTTTGCAGAATATGCAAAGAAATACCACCAGGAAGCTGCTGAGTTACATAGCATAATTGCAGGGGAACTGCCTTCTGGGTGGGACAATGCTCTTCCAGTTAGTTCTCTGAACCTTAAATGTCATGTCTGTTCACTATTCCATCAGGTGTTAAAATGATACATATGTTTGCTTTTCATTGTTTTGTTTGTCTGTTTTGCAGACATATACTTCTGAAAGCCCTGCTGATGCTACTAGGAACTTATCTCAACAGTGCTTGAATGCGCTTGCTAAAGTAATACCTGGATTTCTTGGAGGTAGTGCTGATCTTGCAACATCAAATATGACATTGCTAAAGATGTTTGGTGACTTCCAAAAGGACACTCCTGAAGAGAGAAACATCCGTTTTGGTGTTAGAGAGCATGGGATGGGCGCCATTTCCAATGGCATTGCCCTCCATAGCCCTGGCATAATACCCTATTGTGCAACATTCTTTGTGTTCACTGACTATATGAGAGCTGCTATACGCCTTTCAGCCTTATGTGGATCAGGAGTGATCTTTGTGATGACTCATGATTCCATTGGACTCGGAGAAGACGGGCCAACCCATCAACCTGTTGAGCAGTTATTCAGCCTCCGAGCAATGCCAAACATATTAATGCTTCGACCTGCTGATGGCAACGAGACTTCTGGGGCTTACAAAATTGCAGTTCTTAACAGGCAGAGGCCCTCTATCCTTGCCCTCTCTCGGCAGAAGCTTCCGCAGCTTAAAGGAACAACGGTTGAAAGCGTTGCTAAGGGAGGATACGTTATTTCTGATAATTCCTCAGGCAACAAACCAGATCTCATTCTCATTGGCACTGGTTCTGAGCTCGAGATTGCAGCAAAAGCCGCAGATGAGCTGAGGAAGGAAGGGAAAACCGTACGAGTTGTTTCACTTGTTTGCTGGGAATTGTTTGAGGAGCAGTCTGAGGAATATAAGCAGAGTGTTCTCCCAAGCGAGGTTACTTGTAGGATTAGCATTGAGGCTGGGGTAACATTTGGATGGGAGAAGTATATCGGACAAAAAGGTAAAGCTATTGGCGTCGATCGTTTTGGTTCCAGTGCTCCTGCTGGAAAAATATACAAGGAGCTTGGTGTGACGGTGGAAAATGTCATTGCAACAGCCAAGTCACTATAAAAGATCATTGCATTGCTGAGCATATGTATATGAAGGTTTCTTTCAGTATCAGAAATAAAGTGGCGCATTTTTAAGCGGCTTACTCTTGTGGTTGTTCGGTTGTCTGTGTGTAAGGAACTTCTTAACGATCTATAAATAATGCATTGTCTGCCTAATAAGTGTGTTGTTTGAACTTCTTAATAATGCATAGTGTGTCGTCAATGCCTCTGGCAATTCATGTAGCATTATTGTTGTCTGGAAATAAAATGTCGATAACCTTATCAGATGTATTTTCGATTTTATCAGATGTATTGTAATTTGTACCTTTCTTTAGTCCTAGTTTGGCATGTCTGCCTTCTACAACATAGGAACTGGTTGTGTTTGACATTGCTTGTCACGCCCTGGTTGAGTAAATTGTGTCTGTATATACCACGTCTATATAAGGGGAGTGTAGGGGGTTCTCAATGTATATACCACATCTACAAGTAAAAGATCAATAAAGATAGAAAGCTGTTGGAGACTACATCTTGTGTTCTTGTTCATCTATTTTTTTGTTCGTGTGTGTGATCGATCGTTGGCAACACGACCCCACCCTCTTTAACAACCTTCAATCAATCGGTACCGCTTAATCTTGGTATTAGTAAGAGTAGTAACTTCCTGGAAACTTGTACCTATAGACGTCCACTTTACCGACCCCTCTCTTCATTTTCTTTGGCTAAATTTTTACTGTTAAAAGATCATCCTTAAGAAAAATATGGGCCTTGTAGATATTTTAAAGTTTGCGAAATGGCTAAAATGTTTTCCTAATGCAAATGTTGCATAAGGAATTTTGTTGACTAATCCGGTGAATTCACTGAAGTCCTACTTGCGTTCTGTAATGCCGTGGGAGAGATTTGATGGATTAGAAAGACTTACGGTAGCACTTGAGATTGATGTTTAGTTAAGAAGATAATTGACGATTTCTTCGAGGAATACTAGAAGAACAATGCTTTTCACAATCACAAAAAATAATGTAAAAAGTCGTATGTTAGTTTAGAGACTTGTTGTTTGTCTGACACAATCCTTTGTTTTGTATAAAAAAATGTGTTACACCTATAATATTACGTGGAAAATATTTTTATCTTGGTAATTAAATTTCCTAAGTGTAAGGTCTAATTTTAAATTTAGCTCAGGGCCTCCAAAATATTAGGCACGACTGTCTGACATTGCTTATCAGGTCCTGGTTGAGTAAATTGTGTCCGTGACTATACCTCTGTAGACGCGTTGCATCAAGTTTTTTAATTCAAGTTGAAAGCTGGAAGAGGGAGGTGAAAGGGGAAGAAGTGCACGCTCGTTAGATAGCAACACGCTTCATAACAAATCCATGTTACGAGTACCGATTGAAGGAAATTAATTCATAGTTCTCCGTTCATTTTCCTAGAGTTATTCACAGCGCTTTTTGCACACAAGATTGTAGGATATCTAGCAACAACAATGCCACTGTAGTCCAAAGGGGAGCTATTGATTAAGAAGCCTGTTTTCGTTCAACAAGGGTTTTTTTTTTTGTGCGTTAGCTCTCCATCTTGCAACCTTTCTACCCACGTGGTCAGAAATATTGTTCTCCATCATCCATCTGCTACTCTTCAACCTTCGCATTCTCCGCCAAGAACTTGGCAAGTCGGACTTCAGAGCAATCAACTTCCTTCAATTCAAATCTAAACTAATAAACCACCAGTTAAAATTATCCTACATCCACCTAACAATTACCTGCTTCACAGTCATGACCTTAACTACGTCCAAACCACAATATGCACCCAGAATTACACCATCCTAAAAACATCCGCACCAGATTAACTCTCCTCTATTCTCTCTCCTTACTCAACCATATCCGACGGTCATCCTTTAATGGATGTGCAGTACCCTCCCACGCACCGCCCCCTGCGCCCAATTCCTGCTGGGGGGGTACGGATCCCCCTCCCACGCCTCCCCCGCGCCTCCCCCCTCCTCCCCCGCGCATCCCCTCCCTCCGCCTCCCCCATCCTCCCCCACGCCTCCCCTCCCCCACGCCTCCCCTCCCTCCGCCTCCCCCATCCTCCCCTCCCTCTGCCTCCCCCCATCCTCCACCGCGCCTCCCCTCCCTCCGCCTCCCCCCATCCTCCACCGCGCTTCCCCTACGTCGCCATGGACACGGAGTTCCCCGGCGTCATCCACCGCTCCGCCAAGCACCCCGCCCTCCTCACCGCCGCCAAGCGCTACGCCCTCCTCAAGGCCAACGTCGACGCGCTTCACCTCATCCAGGTCGGCCTCACCCTCGCCGCCTCGCCCAACTCCCCCACTCCGCCGCCATCTCCTCCTCCCCCCCCCCCCCGTCCGGTCCGCTGCCGCCTCCTCCTCCTCCCCACCCCGCGCCGCCGCCTCCTCCTCCCCCCACCCCGCGCCGCCGCCGCCTCCTCCTCGGCGCCAGCTCCGGGGTCGACAAGGGCTCCACCACCCCCGCGGCGGAAGAGGGGCTCGAGGTCCGCTTCCCAGATCTTAAGATCTGCGAAAAGATTGCTTCTCTTTTAATTAGGGGTTGGGTGAAAGCATCTAGGCCCCTAAAAATATTAGTTTTGGTAATTAATGAATGTATGTGAATATGGGACTAATGTGTGCATTAAGTGTTTGAAAGGATAAGTTCAAATGGCAAAGAAAGAGGCTCACAAAATATCCCATAAAGATTCAAGATCTCTAGGGCGACAAGGTAAATAGTTTAGGTATCTATTTTATTTTACCGGTCTTGGAGTTAGGTTGGAAGATCGGATTATAGGATAGACGCCGTACTATTAAGAGAAATCATGGTGATTGCTTGATCATGTTCAAATGTGCCCTTTGGATCAATTTAGGATCATGCATGCACTTAGAAATTAAAATTAAATCAAATCTGTGCATTGTCAGAAAATCCGGTAGTTCCGGTGTGTATTGGGCGGAACTACCGCAAGTCCGGTAGTACCGAGCGCCCGGGCGGAACGTTTTTTTCAGAGAGCGCCCGGACTCAGACTTAGTCTCTCGGAAAACGGAAGTACCGCGGGTTGACCTACGGAACTACCGGATGGCCGGTAGTACCGGGCACCCGAGCGGAACTTTATTTCCAGAGAGCGCCCGGAGTTTAACTTAGCCTCTCGGAAAACGGAAGTACCGCGGTTTGACCTGCGGAACTACCGCATGTGCGGAAGTTCCGGATACCTGTGCGGAACGTTATTTCCAGAGAGCGCCGAGAATAAAACTTAGACTCGTTGAGATCGGAAGTACCGGGTCTTGGAGCGGAACTTCCGGACTTCCGGAAGTACCGCGTTTTCAACGGCGGTAGTACCGCACTCATTGACCAACGGTTACTTCTGACTCTCTGACATAGCCGTTCTGACCGGTCAGCGAGGGTCCGGAAGTACCGCGGTTTTGCCTGCGGTAGTTCCGGATTTCCTGAATTTTCAGGATTGTTTATTGTAACGGCTATTTGAGGTTGGTGAGGGTATAAATACACCCCCACCAGAACTTGGACGTGTTGTTGAACATCCATTGAATACATTTGAGCCTAGTGCAACCTCTCACACCTCATTCACTCACTTGTGCATTCATTTGAGGTAGTTGACACAAAATTCAAGTGCATTGCATTCTAGGTGATCCATTGAGCACTTGAGTGAGATCAAGCCGCAGTGGTCTATTCTCTTGGTGCTTGCCGGTACCTAGACGGCTTGGCGGAGTTTCGGTGATCTTCTCAAGAAGATTGTGAGAAGGCCCGGAAGATTGTGAAGGCTTGGAGCTCGCCTACCCGGAGAGGGAAAGGGCATCCAATAGTGATCGAGGTGCTTAGGCTCATTCGTGGAGCCGGTCCGATTCGTTCGGGCTTACCTCAACGTGGACTAGGGGAGACCGGCAAGTCTCCGATCACCACGGTAAAAAGTAATCGTGTCATTGTGGTTTGCTCTCTTGTGATCATTTTCATTCAAGCAACGCTCTTCATTCATATTACTTGATTGCTTGCTTAGTTAGAGTAGCAATTGTTGTTCTCTTCCATTCGTTATTGCTCTTAGTCGATTACTTGTGCTAGTGCTAGTGTTATCTTGCTCTATCAATCCATCAAGTTTAAAATTGTTAATTAGAATTAGACGAAAATTTTAAAACCTCCTATTCACCCCCCCTCTAGTCGGCCTCCTCGATCTTACAAGTGGTATCAGAGCTTGGTCTCTCAATTTTAGACTTAACCGTTTAGAGAGAAAAGGATGGCTAGTGAGGGTATAGCAATAGGAAAGGCACCTCTCTTTGATGGCTCAAATTATGCTTATTGGAAAATTAGGATGTCTATTTATTTAAAGGCTATGAGTCCTCAAATTTGGAAAGTCGTAAATGAGGGTTACGTTATGGCTCTTGATCCGGATCACCCAACGGATCAAGACGGGCGTAATGCTCATTTAGACGCCCAAGCTATGAATGCTCTATTTGGAGCCTTGAACGCGGATGAGTTCAATAGGTTGAGCAATCTTGAGACGGCTCATGCTATTTGGACTACCCTTTCGGAAATACATGAAGGGACATCCACGGTCAAGGAGGCCAAATTGCATCGGCTTAGGATCAAATATGAGACATTCACAATGTTGCCCCATGAAGACATCAATGAGATGTACTCAAGGCTCAACAACATTGTGAATGAGCTTAAGGGCCTTGGAACTAACCTTTCCGATCTTGATATTGTTCGAAAGATGCTTAGGGCCTTGCCGGAGAAATATGAAGTGTTGGTGACTCTCTTCCTCAACTCACTGGAATTGGCAAGAATGACACCAACGCAATTGTTGGGCAACCTCATCACCAATGAGCTCTACAAGAAAGACAAGGAAGAGCTCTTGGAGCAATCTTCTTCTAAGAATAAGAAGATCACCGCTTTCAAGGCTAAAGCGGTAATGAGTGAAGAATCCGAAGAAGATGATGAGGAGGACTCCGAAGAAGAATTTGCGCTTCTAGTAAGAAGAATGAAGAAGTTCATGAGAAGACGCCCATTTCGGAGTACAAGCCATGAGAAGACCAAGAAATGGCATTCTTCCTCCAACAAGAAGTTTAGCAACATTCGATGCTATGAATGTGATGAGAAGGGGCACATTGCCTCTCAATGTCCAACAAAGAAGGATGACAAGGAGAAGTCATCAAAGAAGAAGAACTACAACGGCAAGAAGAAGCTTTTCAAGAAGCTTCACAAGGATGGCAAGAATGAAGCCCATATTGGTGAGTGGAACTCCGAAGAGGAGTATTCGGACTCCGACTCAAGCGAGGACGAATCTCCCAAGAAGAAAGGGCTTGTGGGCATTGCAATCAAGGAGGCTCCATCACTATTCTCCACTCCTACATGCCTTATGGCTAAAGGAGAAAAGGTAAACTTGCTTGATGATGATGACCTTTCATATGATGACTTGATGAATATGCTAGTTGAATTGAATGAATTTCTTGGAAAAGAAAAATCAAAGTTTAAGGTCTTAAAGAGAGAACACACCTCTCTCAAAGACTCTTATGAGGAGCTAAAGGAAGCTCATGATTTGCTTCTCCAAGAAAATCACAAATCTAGTACTAGCATTGGAGTTACTTGCAATATCTTGAATGAAATGTCTAGTATAGAAATTTCAAAGTCTAGCATATCTACTTGTTGTGATGATTTACTTGCCATACCTTGTTCATCAAGTGTAGATTCTAGAAATGCTTTAAATCTTGTTCATGATGATATCATTGCTAATGAAAACAAAAATTTAAAAGAACAAGTGCTAAAATTAAACAAAAGTTTAGAGAGGGCTTACAAGGGAAAGGAAACCCTTGATAAGTTACTAAGCGATCAAAGATGCTCTTTTAACAAAGAGGGACTTGGATATGTCCCCCAAAAGGGTAAGAAGCCGGTATACAAGCCACCAAGGTTTGTAAAGGAAAATGGTAAGTATTGCACAAAATGCCGGTGTATTGAACATATTCAAAATGATTGTTCTAAGAATAACATGCATTCCATTGGTTTATATGATTCTTGTTATATGCTTAAAAATCCACAAATGGAAATGTTATTGCTCATTTCATTGGCACCTCGATTTTGGGTGCTAAAAAGAAATCCATTTGGGTACCCAAGACCTTGGTCACTAACCTCCAAGGACCCAAACAAATTTGGGTACCTAAAAGAACTTGATCTTCTTTTGTAGGTGAACTACAAAACCGGTGGAAGGCATTGGGTGTTGGATAGCGGTTGCACCCAACATATGACCGGAGACCGGAAGATGTTCACCACATTTGAGAATGGAAGCAATGACAAAATCACATTTGGAGATAATAGCAAAGGAAAGGTGTTAGGATTGGGTAAAATCGCTATCTCAAACGACCTTTCAATTTCTAATGTATCTTTAGTTGAATCATTAAATTTCAACTTGCTATCCGTTGCTCAAATATGTGATCTAGGCTTAACATGCTCATTCTCAAAAGAAAATGTTGTAATCTCAAAAGATAATAATAATGAACTAGTCTTCAAAGGCTTTAGATTTGGGAATCTCTATTTGGTAGATTTTTCTTCAAATGAGTCTTGTTTAAAAACTTGTTTAATTGCAAAAACTTCTTTGGGTTGGTTGTGGCATAGAAGGCTAGGTCATGTGGGAATGGTTCAACTTAAAAAGCTTTTTAAGCATGACTTAGTGGTTGGCTTGAAGGATGTAAAGTTTGAGAAAAATCGACTTTGTAGTGCTTGTCAAGCCGGAAAACAAGTCGCTAATTCTCATCCTTCCAAAAGTATCATGTCAACCTCTAGGCCATTAGCGCTCTTACATATGGATTTGTTCGGGCCAACAACCTATAAGAGCATTGGAGGTAATAGCTATTGTTTAGTCATTGTGGATGATTACTCTAGATATACATGGGTCTTCTTCCTAAATGACAAAAGTGAAACCTCCGGGATTTTCAAAAGTTTTTCAAAAAGGGCTCAAAATGAATTTGATTTTAAAATAAAGAAAATTAGGAGTGACAATGGTTCCGAGTTCAAAAATACAAAAGTTGAAGACTTTTGTGATGAACTTGGAATAAAGCACGAACTTTCCACAACCTACACTCCGGAGCAAAATGGAGTTGTAGAGAGGAAAATCGAACATTAATTGAAATGGCTAGGACAATGCTTGATGAATATAATACTTCCGACAAGTTTTGGGCGGAAGCTATTAACACCGCATGTCATGCCATAAATCGCCTCTATTTACATCGACTCTTGAAAAAGACTTCCTATGAGCTTCTTGTTGGAAGGAGACCGAACATCTCTTACTTTAGAGTATTTGGTTGCAAATGCTATATTCTAAGAAAAGGTGTTCGGCTCTCAAAATTTTAAAGTCGATGTGATGAAGGCTTCCTTTTAGGGTATTCCTCAAATAATAAAGCTTATAGGGTCTTTAATAAAAATTCGGGTTTAGTGGAAGAATCATGTGATGTTCAATTTGATGAAACTAACGGCTCTCAAGAAGAGCATGAGAACTTGGATGATGTAGGAGATGAAAGTCTTCGCAAGGCAATGGAGAACATGCAAATCGGAGACATCAAGCCAAAAGAGGATCCAACATCACCAAGCTCATCTAGACAAGTGGAACTACCCTCCTCTTCCACAACAAATGATGTTCAAGTTATAGAAGATGAAGAAAAGGATCAACCGCAAAATATTTTCAAGATTCACAATGCAATAGCCAAGGATCATCCAATTGACCAAATATTGGGTGACGTAAGTAAGGGTGTTCAAACTCGCTCTAGAGTAGCTTCATTTTGTGAACACTATTCTTTTGTATCTTCACTTGAACCTAAGCGTGTAGAAGAAGCATTAGATGACCCGGATTGGATAAATGCTATGCATGAAGAGATGAATAACTTTGCTCAAAACGATGTTTGGACTTTGGTGGAGAGACCCAAGGAGCATAATGTCATTGGCACAAAATGGGTCTTCCGGAACAAACAAGATGAGAACGGAATTGTGGTAAGAAATAAAGCAAGGTTAGTAGCTCAAGGTTATACTCAAGTCGAGGGCTTAGATTATGATGAGACTTTTGCGCCCGTTGCTAGACTTGAATCAATTAGAATCTTGCTTGCTTTTGCATCATGCTTTGACATTAAATTGTTTCAAATGGATGTCAAAAGTGCATTTCTAAATGGTACAATTTCTGAATTAGTATATGTGGAACAACCCCCGGGATTTGAAGATGCTAAATACTCTAATCATGTGTATAGATTGTCAAAGGCACTATATGGTTTAAAGCAAGCTCCTAGAGCTTGGTATGAGCGCCTTCGTAACTTTCTAGTATCAAAAGGCTTTAAAATTGGTAAAGTAGATACAACTCTATTCACAAAAATTATTGGAGATGATTTGTTTGTATGTCAAATCTATGTTGATGATATTATATTTGGTTCTACTAATCAAGACTTTTGCAAAGAATTTGGTGAGATGATGTCTAGGGAATTCGAGATGTCAATGATTGGTGAGCTAAGCTACTTCCTTGGACTTCAAATCAAACAACTTAAAGATGAGACGTTTATAAGCCAAACAAAGTATGTGAAGGATCTACTCAAAAGATTCGGAATGGAAGAAGCCAAACCCATCAAAACACCCATGGCAACAAACGGGCATCTAGACCTCAACGAAGAAGGTAAGTCGATAGATTTAAAGCTTTATAGATCCATGATTGGTAGTTTGCTTTATCTTACCGCATCTAGGCCCGACATTATGTTTAGTGTATGCATGTGTGCACGTTTTCAAGCTTCTCCAAAAGAGTGCCATTTAGTGGCCGTAAAGAGGATTCTAAGATATTTAAAGCATTCCTCAAGCATAGGGCTTTGGTATCCCAAAGGTGCAAAATTTGAATTAATTGGATATTCGGATTCTGATTATGCGGGATGCAAAGTGGATAGAAAAAGCACCTCGGGTAGTTGCCAATTTCTAGGAAGATCTCTAGTGTGTTGGTCATCCAAGAAACAAAATTCCGTAGCACTTTCAACCGCCGAAGCCGAATATATTTCAGCGGGAAGTTGTTGTGCTCAATTGCTTTGGATGAGGCAAACATTGTTGGATTATGGGATCAATTTTGATAAAATGCCTCTTTTATGTGATAATGATAGTGCTATCAAAATATCCAATAATCCCGTTCAACACTCAAGAACCAAGCATATAGATATACGCCACCATTTCTTGAGAGATCATGTGAGCAAGGGAGATATTGAAATTAGCCACATCCGAACCGAAAATCAACTAGCAGACATTTTCACCAAACCATTAGATGAAAGCCGCTTTTGCAAATTGAGGAATGAATTAAATGTCATAGACTACTCAAATGTAGCTTGAAATCTCATTTCATCCTTTTTCTGCTCATTTGTTGTGCTCATATGGATTTTTGTTGGTTTTTCCCTATTTTGGTCAAAAATTCGTTTAAATTCATAAAAATTAGTTTCAAAATATAGCATTAGCTCAATTGATGCATAATGATCCTGAATGACTTTAGTTGGATGCAAAACTAGGGATCATTTGCAAAATTTCCAGTTCTAAAATCAAATCCTGAAAAGTTCCAGAAAATCCGGAACTACCGCAGTCCATTGTGCGGTACTTCCGCTCCTGACAGAAAAACCGGAACTACCGCAGTGTAATCCGCGGAACTTCCGGAATTTCTGTGAACACGGTACTACCGGCGTGTTACGCGCGGTACTACCGCTTTCTGCGGGATTCAATGCGGTTTCCAAAACCGCCAACTCCTCCAGCCGTTACTCCTTTACCCTTTATCTCTTTTCTCTCTCATCTTCACTCCTCCCAAACCGCAGCCGCCTACTCCTCTCTTCTTCCTCTCCTCCATCCTCTCTCTCCCAAGAACCTATCTCCTCTCCCGATCTTTGAATCCGAGGGGAGTTCTTCGTTTTTGGGTGATTCCTTGCACTCCCAGGGTTCTCCTCCTTCGACTTCACAAGGTAAATCGGATCAAAATCCTCCTTTTATCTTGTTCTTAGAACCCTAGGTGGAGTTTAGGTTAAATTTGAAATGTAATGATTTTTGCTGAAATTTTCTTGGGCAAAGTAGTTTGTTTGGAGTATTAGAATGTTTATACATACATGCACTGGATTCAATCCAAGAAATACCCCAAAAAGATTCAATTTTTATCATGCCCTAGAAATGTCCAGAAAAACCGGAACTACCGGTCGAGCGGCCGGAACTACCGGGGTCCCGGAAGTACCGCATGTTTAATGCCGGAACTACCGGATTTCCCGGAAGTTCCGCAGTTTTGCCGCCGGTACTTCCGTTTTTCCTGGAACAGCAGAAATTCATTGCTTTCAATTTCAAACCTACTTTCGCTTATTCCACCTCATACCTTGATTATCCTATTGTGTCATTGAAGATGCCGAGGATGAAGAATGTCTCTCACAAGTCTTATGGAGCTCCGGGACAATCCTCCTCGACTCCCGCTCTTCCGACCACCGCGGACTCTGAGAGTGACTCCGATGGCTCCCATGAGAGCGGATCCGAAGCCTCGCATGAGAGCGAGGAGTATGAGGTTTCGGACGAGGAGATGCCTGAAGTAACTGCAGATGAAGAGATAGACCTTTCAAAGATCACAAATGAGGACTATGCCATTCTTCGTCGTCGCAGTCAGTACGTCCGCCCTCGCGACTCTAAGAATCCCGAGTTTCATTCCAAGTTTCAAGAGAAGGTGTACCGAGAGATGTATGGTCCTGCTCGGAAATTTGCTGTACACAAGTATGTGGATTGGGATCACTTGTCTCAGATTGACAAGTTTAGCGGTGCTTATCAGCTTTTTCAGCAGGCCGAGATCCATCATATTGTTGCGTTCAAGTGCAACTACATGGACAATATGATTCGGCAGTTTTATGCTACCTTGCACATCTCTCCAAACTTCGAGCAATTGTGTTGGATGACTGGAACACAGCTTGTGGAATGCACCAAGCACGAGTTTGAGTTGGCACTTGGGACGGAAACCAGTGCCTATGAGAAGGTGTTCAGCAAGCGTGCTCTTCCCATTGCTGCATACTCGGAGTATTATGACCCGACAGCTGAAAAAGTGCTAGGAACAACCATTGGACTGCTTCCTATTCCCAGCCTTGTCAACAGGATCATCAACCACACCATTCTTCCAAAGAGTGGAAATTATGATGCTATTCGTGGCCATGCCTGGAATGTGATTGACTACATTATGCGCAGCCAGACGTTTGATGTGGTGGATCTTATCATTAGGGGGATTGACGCCAATAAGAATGACAAACAGAAAAGGATCAACTTTGCACCATTCATTATGGCTTTGATCATCCGCAAGATCGGATACCGAGGAGCACTCTGCACTCCACACAAGCCTTACAAGCCTCGCGCAGAGGCTCCTGTTCCTGCTCCTGCTCGTCCTCGTGCACAGCCTCAGCCTCAGCCTCAACCTCAGGCAGCAGCTGTTCCTCCCCAGGGCGAGGGCGATGTGTCGCTATCCCAGATTTACTCCGCCATACTCAGACTTGAGGAGCGCCAGGATGTCTTGATCTCCACTGTGTCTTCTCTTGGTGATCGCGTATCATCCTTGGAGAGTGCAGTTCATCCGCCTTCTCCCGTTCGCTATGGTCGTCGCACTCGTCGCCGTGGTCCTCCTTCTCCCAGTGCAGCTCAGGACTAGTCCCTCTTTTTGGTACTTCGATGCCAAAGGGGGAGAAATTATAGCAAGGAGAAGTTTTAAGTCTTATCTATCCTTTGGGCTTTGTAATAAAGTATGGTGAAATGAACCATGTAATGCGGTTGTGTGGTTTAAACTCTATGGATGTTTAGTATTTTAATTTCTGATGCATTGTAATGAACTATGTCTTGTCCTTAATGCAATGATTGTTTACTTGTCTATTGCGTATCTTTGAATTTTGGTGAATGTGCTGTAATGCTATGATGTAATCATGCCTGATAAATTCCTAAAATTTGATGCACATGTTTAAGGGAAGCTCTTTCTTATTAGTTTCTAAAATGCAAAAAATTCCCATGTTCTAAACTGCTAAAATTTCAAAGACCTTGTGATATACATCTTGCAAACTAAGAATATATCCAAATCTTAAATTCTTCTCATAAATTGCTCTTGTTGTCATCAATTACCAAAAAGGGGGAGATTGAAAGCATCTAGGCCCCTAAAAATATTAGTTTTGGTAATTAATGAATGTATGTGAATATGGGACTAATGTGTGCATTAAGTGTTTGAAAGGATAAGTTCAAATGGCAAAGAAAGAGGTTCACAAAATATCCCATGAAGATTCAAGATCTCTAGGGCGACAAGGTAAATAGTTTAGGTATCTATTTTATTTTACCGGTCTTGGAGTTAGGTTGGAAGACCGGATTATAGGATAGACGCCGTACTATTAAGAGGGATCATGGTGATTGCTTGATCATGTTCAAATGTGCCCTTTGGATCAATTTAGGATCATGCATGCACTTAGAAATTAAAATTAAATCAAATCTGTGCATTGTCAGAAAATCCGGTAGTTCCGGTGTGTATTGGGCGGAACTACCGCAAGTCCGGTAGTACCGAGCGCCCGGGCGGAACGTTTTTTTCAGAGAGCGCCCGGACTCAGACTTAGTCTCTCGGAAAACGGAAGTACCGCGGGTTGACCTACGGAACTACCGGATGGCCGGTAGTACCGGGCACCCGAGCGGAACTTTATTTCCAGAGAGCGCCCGGAGTTTAACTTAGCCTCTCGGAAAACGGAAGTACCGCGGTTTGACCTGCGGAACTACCGCATGTGCGGAAGTTCCGGATACCTGTGCGGAACGTTATTTCCAGAGAGCGCCGAGAATAAAACTTAGACTCGTTGAGATCGGAAGTACCGGGTCTTGGAGCGGAACTTCCGGACTTCCGGAAGTACCGCGTTTTCAACGGCGGTAGTACCGCACTCATTGACCAACGGTTACTTCTGACTCTCTGACATAGCCGTTCTGACCGGTCAGCGAGGGTCCGGAAGTACCGCGGTTTTGCCTGCGGTAGTTCCGGATTTCCTGAATTTTCAGGATTGTTTATTGTAACGGCTATTTGAGGTTGGTGAGGGTATAAATACACCCCCACCAGAACTTGGACGTGTTGTTGAACATCCATTGAATACATTTGAGCCTAGTGCAACCTCTCACACCTCATTCACTCACTTGTGCATTCATTTGAGGTAGTTGACACAAAATTCAAGTGCATTGCATTCTAGTTGATCCATTGAGCACTTGAGTGAGATCAAGCCGCAGTGGTCTATTCTCTTGGTGCTTGCCGGCACCTAGACGGCTTGGCGGAGTTTCGGTGATCTTCTCAAGAAGATTGTGAGAAGGCCCGGAAGATTGTGAAGGCTTGGAGCTCGCCTACCCGGAGAGGGAAAGGGCATCCAATAGTGATCGAGGTGCTTAGGCTCATTCGTGGAGCCGGTCCGATTCGTTCGGGCTTACCTCAACGTGGACTAGGGGAGACCGGCAAGTCTCCGATCACCACGGTAAAAAGTAATCGTGTCATTGTGGTTTGCTCTCTTGTGATCATTTTCATTCAAGCAACGCTCTTCATTCATATTACTTGATTGCTTGCTTAGTTAGAGTAGCAATTGTTGTTCTCTTCCATTCGTTATTGCTCTTAGTCGATTACTTGTGCTAGTGCTAGTGTTATCTTGCTCTATCAATCCATCAAGTTTAAAATTGCTAATTAGAATTAGACGAAAATTTTAAAACCTCCTATTCACCCCCCTCTAGTCGGCCTCCTCGATCTTACATTGGGTCTGATCTGGATCTGTGTGGCGTTGCAGGTGACGTACGGGAGCACGGTGAAGCTGATGCACGACAAGACGAAGCACCGGCTGCACTCGCACGACGTGCCATACGGCTCCGGCAGTGGCCAGCAGTCCGTCACCGGCTTCCCCGAAGTCGACGACTCCAATAGCTACTGGGCGCGTCCCCATCTCGCATTCTCGCTCTCATGGTCTCATTCTGTGAATCTGTTCTGGTCCCTCTTAGTGCCTAAATTTCTGCGATCTTCCAAATCCATGTCAGATTGAGGTTCTCAAATTGATCTTCCTCTAGATTTCGCAAGCCAGGATTGGATTGGATTGGATTGAATCGTCCGCTCTTTTTTCAGAATGCAAATGTTCTGTTCTGCCAACATTGTTCGGAATTCAGAGTGCAAATATGTTTGTGATTGTAAAAGAAGCCAGAAAAATTGCATCGAGAATGGCAAGAGCATAGGATCTCGATGGAAATACAAATATTTAGGCATCGATTGTTCATACTGTGGAAACTGCTCGCTTAGATTCATTGGATACTTATGTAGCAGTTGCTGTGATACGTCCTTAAGAAGATGAATGGACCACAAGAGTGACCTGATGCAACAAACATTGCACTACTGTTAGTTTCTATTTTCTCAACCTCAAAAGCCCAAACTAATGATATTTTTATCTGAAGAATTGGCAGTTACAGTTAGATATAAATATGATTGGCATTTACGTAGTCCACTACTCTGCTAAGAAGTGAGCGGAGTTCTGATGCTGTTCAACATGTACGCTTGACTTACTTCGTACTCCTGCAGATTGTGAGGCCTACTCCAGATTCATCGGCTAAACAAGGTGATGCCATTGAAACTGGTAGTATCATCAGGTTGCAACACATGAGGACACGGAGATGGTTACATAGCCACTTGCACGCTTCACCATTATCTGGTAACCTAGAGGTTAGTTCAATACAATTATCTCATGTGATGTTTAGTAACTGTTATTTTTGAAAATTTATAGGTCCTGCAAACTTTATTTAACTTGAAGGATTTATTAAGTTTGTAGTGATCTTCTAACTGGTTTAGCTCTCTTCAAATGAATATCGGTGCATTATTTGATTTCTCGGTAGCCATCATGTCTTGCACTATCTAGGGAACATTTGGCAGCTAGGAGCCTTTTGTTTTGCTATCTATTTTTCTTCAGTAATGTTAAAGAGTAGCTAGGTAGAAAGTATGGACTTGCATATAATTTTAAGGAAAATGTCTTTTAGTTTTGAGATATGTAGATTAGACTTCTTGTGATCATGTGAATCCCTTTGGAAGCATTTTTGATATTCTATTCTAAGCTAATCCCAGGTTGTATTCTATGCATGGAGCTTGGACGTTGCCTTCGCTCACATGTGACCCACCTTTCTTGGGTTGGGGTATCTTCCAGGTGGTCGACCACGGCGTGGACGCCGTGCTGGTTGCTGAACATGACGAGGCTGGCTAAAAGAGTTTATTTGCACTGTCATGACTGATTTACACTAGATACTAGATGAAATTTGTAGGAAATCCTGTGCATGAACTAATTTGGATGAATATAGATTAGCTGAATGTACGCATATGTGGTCACCACTTACTACAACCTAAGTAAGTATGCAATGTTATTTGGTTGATGCATTAGTATATTCAGTGCTTGCGCAGAATGTTGTACAACTGTGTGTGCATGAATTGTAAATACTTCATGTACTGAACTTTGGTATGGCACTGTATTCGATATGTTCGTCACCGGTAAATTACTCTATGTATTCGATATGTTCGTCACCGGTAAATTACTCTATGTGCTTTGTATGTTGCATTAAAGGTCACTCTTTTTAGTTTGTATACTGCTGCTGATGGTTCATCCAGTTGCAATGGATTGGTTTGCTATGGAACTCAGATTATTCTTGAGGTGTTCCATGTTAAGGCAGTATATCCGGAGAATATCGTATTTTTAGATGATAGGCAGTGGCAGGCTTGTTTGCTGATACCTTACTCATGCATGTTGTATTTTTACTTTCTTATGCATGTTGTAGGCTGACATCCAGTGATGTGGGACTGTACTAATATGAAGCTAAGCACTTGTAGATTCACATATTCAAAACTAGATCAATTGTGGGCTAACTTGTGTATTTCTAACCTCCTATGGAGAAAAGCTTGTTTTATAAATTAGTTGTTCCAGAAGAGAAGTTTATTGACTCTTTAGCGTAAGCCATGGCTTAATCAGTCAGCATCTATTTTCTGTATCTTTGAGGAGCACACTACTTTTTCCATTCAGTTCTATACTGGGAATTATAACATGACAATTCATTTCATATTTTGTTGGACATTGCATAAAGTCTGCCTTTTGTCAATATTGACTATTTAGTGTAAACCATGGCTTAATCAGTCAGCATCTATTTTATGCATCTTTGAGGAGCACACTACTTTTTTCCATTCAGTTCTATACTGGGAATTATAACATGCCAATTCATTTCATATTTTTGTTGGACATTGCGTAAAGTCTGCCTTTTCTCAACTCTGACAATTATGAGAATTATCATGGCCGACAGGTTCTTTCGTGGTGCGCATAAAGACATGAGCTGTGATAAATAATACAAGTACAATATGAAATGCCTGCTTGTGGTGCAAGCGGTTCAAACATGCAATTATATTGTAGTGTAGTGCTTCGTTTTGTAGCCTGGGAAATACTCTATGTAGCTGCTCAACTCCAAGTTAGTTTCAACAATTTTACCATTACTTTTGTTTCTAATCGGTGTAACCTGTAGTAAGTTCGGTCATTGTGGGTCTGTGGCTCTGGGCTCATGGTCTGCATTTCATTTCTGTGAAGTAGGTATTAGGTTCCAAGTTATTATTAAATTTTGGTATTAACCCCGTAATGCACACTGCCAACGTAAGCTCTATGATTATATACATGAGTGTTTTCCAGATTATATACATGGTGATATACAATTGCGTGAAACTTAAACTATGAAAAAAATATCATCATTTGGTTGTTTTCATGTGCATCCCCGAAATTCCGCCGTGGCGTTAGCACGGGCACTATTCACCCAAAATGCTTGTTGCAATTCTATTAGATGGTATCTGCCCTTAAACCCTGAATTTGTTAATGACGAAAGGGTTAGGATTCTTTCCTGAATGTCATTATATGTATTTGTAGCTGTTTTGTCATATATTGATTAACTACAGAATATGGTCAAGCTCGTATTTTCAATTTTTTAGTGTCCTTATGTTTGTAGATAGTCTCCTGCTGACACTATCATAAATGTAAATTTTTTATGTTAACAACACTTAATGCTATTTTTTTGTTTCAATATTTGTTTATTTCTGTTACTTATTTTCTATATGATGGTCATTCTGGATGAACGGTCCTCCTAGAACATCGGATTGTCATTGTTCATTTCCCTTCATGCTTATTATTAGTTCTCCACAAAATAAAAGTTAATGAATTCCTGCCTTTCATCCTATAAAAATCACTCAGAGGGTTATAGCTTCACAATATGTTGTTTAGAGATAGGTTGGTGGTAAAAAAGATTTTATATTGAATTGTTCATTGGATGCATCAGGTTTTATGCCCACTATATTGTTATCAGAATGAGTTGACTTCATGCTGTATCACTCATAACATGCGCAGCCGCGCAGGTCCCTGTGACCTGCCCAGTACTTTCATTTTTGGCACACAAAGCTAATTAGTTCTCTGAAATTCTTACTTATTTCTTTTACAGTTCTCTGGCCTGTATGCAGCTGGTGAAAGTGCTGTTGGTGCCCCAGGTATATTGAATACCGCCTCATCTTTAACTTTCTGAAATGATCAAATATTCAGTAAGTTTAGATTGCCTTTGATCTTTTATGTTATTAAATATTCAGTAAGTTGAGATTTATCTTGTATATTTACAGTCGTTACATCAGCTGAAAGAAATTTTCAACCATGTCGATGCTTATCCTTCATTTTACGACAAAACTGAATGCCATGTTTCTATATTAAGTTTAATGTCAAATGTCATGTATCTACATTCAGTCTTGTAAATTGTAATCTTTTAATTATCGGCGGATTTGTTTCCCCCACTATTTTGTGTTAACTGCTTAGAACTCCTATTGCTTATTTTGTCTCCGCTGAGAAACAAACTGTATGACTTGATTTGGCTGACCGAAACGCTTCACAGTCTCGCAGATCAGGGGGGTTCATAGGGGGAAATGTTGCTCGGGCGACTTAAGACATGTATCTTTAAATCTATATAAACAGTAAACAGTAAACTTCGTACATTACTACAGCCTTGGGAAGGATATCAAAGATGGTCATAGCCTCATAGAGTCGTTAGGGGTGTTCTAGATTGCTTGGAAAATTAGCATGTTTGATGCTGCTTTGGTGTAGAAAGAAAGAAAAAGAGAACTGTTATATTTTCACAATAATTTGAGTTGTCCTTATTACAATTTTTAGTCCTACTGCATCTTTTCACAATAATTTGAGTTGTCCAAGTTTCATCAATCCTATCTAATATGTATGGTATCATATAATTTGGATTAGCACCTAAAGCTTATATACCTGAAGCTTACATACATAAATTTTGATTAAACACCTGATTCTTTTTCGGAAGTGCTCATATGTGTGATTCTAGGCACTAAAATGTGAAGGGAATCCTTATCTAGAATTTATGAAATACATCCCATCTTATATGTATTGGTCTGCTGATACAGTACGGGTCTAATGCTTTATCTTTTTCATGTTCACCATCTCTATATTTCTGCTGTGTTGTTAGTTTCTACTTTCTAATGCTATTGTTGTCATACATGTAGGCTGCAAGAGCTTTAGCTAACTTAGCTGCGCATGGAGAAAACAACAGCAACAATGCTGCTGTAGGTCAGGAAGCAGGGGCCCTTGAGGCATTAGTGCAACTAACATGTTCTCAAAATGAGGGTGTAAGGTATACTTCTTTTTGACATGCTCCAATTTACATTGCTCTTAAAGTTGTATTGTCTGCTTTCTGCCTTAAATTATACAATATTATCTAAGTTAATGTGGTGCATCCTTTTATGTATACAATTAGACAAGAAGCTGCTGGTGCTTTATGGAACCTGTCGTTTGATGATAGAAATCGTGAAGCTATTGCTGCTGCAGGTGGTGTCGAAGCTTTGGTATGCCCCCTTTTTTTTGCCACATCTACTGCAACCTTGCATCCTTTGATCAATATTACCTGTTTAAGTGGTACATCTAAATAGATGTGATCCCTCTGAAGCAGTTTGTATACAATGAATTGATGCAGAATACTGAAGTTTTAATTCAACATTTCAATACAAAGAAAACTCAGGTTATTGGGGAGCAATTTGGGTAGAACATATTGTCTTGAACCTCTTGATTAAGTACAGTGGCAAAGACATTCAACTAACAAACAATCCAGTTTCTATGTTCACTTGAGAAATAATTGATGCTGCTGCTAGGATACTAAAATGTTTCTAGGAACATTTCTGTGCCACCTTTTCATCTTTTCTTAAGCCTACTTAAATAGGAAATAGTTTTCCTTTTCATATATATGACTTCATATTATAGGTTTCACTTGCGCAAGAGTGTTTGAATGCTTCGGAAGGCCTTCAGGAGAGAGCTGCTGGTGCATTATGGGGATTATCTGTTTCAGAAGCTAACAGGTAACTTCAAATGTTACTGTAGTAATCAAGTTGTTATGATATTCTATTATTCTCACAAGTGTAACCATAATTTCTTTCAATCTTGATTTCTTATGAACCTTTCTGGAGATTGATTTCTTATTAACCTTTCTGTTTAGATTTCTTAGTATTTGCCATAACTTCTGAAATTAAAGGTCTTATCGCTTACTGCCATTTACTCCCTGGTATATGCTATGTAGGACATAATGATTCTTGCAGGAGTTTTGTCTCCTTTATTATCAAAGGGGCTGCCTATATGATGCACTGAACTTGCAAAACCTTCTGCTGAATTGCCCTATTTCAAGATATTCTTTTTGATACACCTTTTTGCTGATGAGATGTACAAGTGCATTCAGGACGAGCTGCTGCCGCTGCTCGTGGAACCCATGAACATCGCGACGTACCGGCCGGACGGCCCTGACAAGGCCAAGGAGCTCCCGACTGATAAATATAAGACACATAAACTGCCATATGCTATATTTTGTTACAGAAGAGTTTGGCATCTGTAACTCTGTAAAGTCTGATATAGAAAACTGTCATATAGGAAAGTTCAATTCTCCTATTGATTTTTAAAACAAGCTAAATTTTACAGTGCATGTATAGGAGTCACATCCAAAATGGTAGCATAAAGAATGAAATCCGAAAATGTTGTGTTAATTTGTTATCTTTCACAATGGTTTTAGACTTAAATGAATCACATAAAGTGGATGATCTTTTACTTTCTGTACATTAATTCTACATGCTGCTTGTAATTCAGTTATGATATTGTGTATAAAGACGTCCTCGACTGGTGAAAAGGTGGTAATAATGTCCTAAATGACTATTTCTTTTTTTCTTAATAAATCTGCAGCTAAATTTAAACTGAATCAAGTAGCAGCTACACAGGCCTTTAAGTTATAATGTGCTTCTGCCAATTCTTATAAATTTGGAATCTCATATCTCATAAATTTGGAAAGCAATTAAGTAAAATTTTAGGATGCATTTTCTTTTTTGCAAAGGTGGTTTCAACGTTCTAATAACTTCATCCATTCGGTTGCAGGATTAGGTCCCCATCCTGATTTGGAGCATTGGAGTGGATGAAGTCTTTTGTATCAAACCATCTTCCTTCTACTAATATGCTTCTGGTTGCACTGGGTTAGACTGCTGTTCTGAATGGATGCTGCCCTGAGTTGCATGTATTATGTGGAAGCACTATATCATACACATGTGGTCATCTATATTTCAGCGTTCATTGACTTGTAACTGAACTTTTGCCATTTGGATGTCTTCAATTATTTGTAGTGACTGACCAAAATAATCTGATGTATATGTCTGGCTTTCATTCATGGATGGACTTTGTTGCCAGCAGCAACCCAATTATCCAAACAAAACATGTATGGCCATTCAAAAATTGGCTTTGACAGCAGGGAACAAAACATGTATGGCCATTCAAAAATTCGTTTGGTTGATTTCGTGTGCATCCCTAAAATGCCGCTGTGGCGTTAGCACGGGCACTATACTAGTTGTAATATAATATAACTATCCGTAGATGATTCTGCAAGCAACTGAATGAATATCCGTTCGGACTAGCAAGCTTTGAAACATCGCAGTAATTATTGCCATCGTCATCAAAGAGAATCTTGTGCTTCCTGAACCGATCCAATGATCTCTTGAAATGCAGTTCAGCTAGCCTCTACGGAATCCGGACTGATCTGATATTCTGGATCATTTTGGTAGCCAAAACTGTGGTGCATGCACAACTTAAGCCGGAATTCACGAATCACGGGGCAGCCCTGAAGGAAGTGTGAGATTGCTATGATTGCATCCCTGCTTAGTTTCTCATACAACCCTTCAATCGACAGAAACTCCAGGTTGGGAAACAGAGGCAAGAGGCTACTTTCTTCTCCATTGCCGATGACAATGTCGTTGATGAATCTTACTTTCACACTCCAGATCTTCGTGTGACGGAAGTTGTCGATGAAGTCCCAGAAGCCAACATGCCATTTTTCATCTCTTGAAGAAAAGTGGTGGCGCCCGCAAAAGTCTTGAGCAACCTGTGTTAATTCTGCTGGTTTCTCGGATATGAATCTGAAACGCATTGCATTTCCTCCGTATGAGAAGGAGCGCAAGCTCGACGCCGCCGCCGCCCCTGCGATCCAGAGTGTGGCAGCAGGACATGACGAGCGCTGTGATGGTCGGGCAGCAAAGACGGAGGCTTTTCTTGTCCTCGTAGCAACTATCCGTCGCCTCGAAACGAAGGGATTCGAGTCGCAGGCCGGTGAGGCTCGGCGCCGCGGAAATCATGTCCTGGAGGTCGCGCTGCCTCAGCGTGGACCTGTGCAGCCGCAGCGTGTGCAGGCGCGCGAAGACGAGCACGCTTGTCCGCGCGGCGTTCTTGGCGGGGAGGGAGGAGAGGCATTGCCGAGGAGCGCGCCGTGCGGTAGGGCGGACAGGCCATCGGCAGCCCTTGGGAGCAACGAAGGAACCGTCACTGGTGATTAGTTCCATCGACTTAGAGCAAGTATTATAAGAGGCTGTAAGCTGGCTGTATGCTGAGGTGGAGGAGAGAGAGGAGGAGAGAGAAGAGAGGTGGGCTGTAAGTTTATAGCCAGCTGAAGCACAAGAACCAAGAAACTTTGTGAGAGAAAAGGGTAGATCATACAGCCTTCAGCTGGCTGTAACTACTATATGAGTAGGCTGATAAGTGGGCTGTAAGTATCCATACAGCTAGCTGAAGGCTGTATTATAAGACTTGCTCTTAGAGCAAGTATTATAAGAGGCTGTAAGCTGGCTGTATGCTGAGGTGGAGGAGAGAGAGGAGGAGAGAGAAGAGAGGTGGGCTGTAAGCTTACAGCCAGCTGAAGCACAAGAACCAAGAAACTTTGTGAGAGGAAGGGGTAGGTCATACAGCCTTCAGCTGGTTGTAACTACTATATGAGTAGGCTGAAAAGTGAGCTGTAAGTATTCATACAGCCAGCTGAAGGCTGTATTATAAGACTTGCTCTTATCTGCTACGCAAAAGATAGATTAATCATAAAAGATACAAATAGTATATTGAAATATAGAGATAAAAAGAACTCCTGGTTTTTCTTTATTGCTTTCTCTTTCTCATGCGTGTACGAAATAATCAATAACACTTTCTATTTATAACCTAGCGGTGAGGTGCACACAATGGGTCAAGACTAAGCCTAGGCCTAGGTTCCCTAACGTTTCCCCTTAGACACTTATCCGATATATTCATACCTATCAAAACTCTATAAAAACCTAGTGCGAAAATTTGGAGAAAGAATACATGATACATGTTATGTTGTGTTGCACGAATTGTCTCATTAAAAACCTTGGCCACGAAACTTTAGGAAAACTCATCAAGGGAAAAGGAGTACAATCCACCTAATTTCATTTAATCTTCAGAATTTATTCTTTGGGTACTCGATCTTCGTGATCAAGGTTTAATAACGAATTTGAGAAAAATCTTTCCCTGATTTCTACATTTCTCTAAGTCTCATCATTTCAGTTCCTCGTACGTATGTTTAAAAACTAGATGCTGAGAGTGACTTAGTTAATAAATCTACAAAATTTTAACATGACTTAGTATGCAGTACCTTAATTTCGTCCATCTTTTGCAATTCATAAGCATAGAAGAACTTGTGGTTGATATGCTTTGTAAGATGACTCTTCACATAGACCGCATGCACTTGTGTAACACAAACTGTATTATCTTCATAGATAATTGTGAGAGTTTGCATGATATTCATCCCACATGACTGCTGGATGTGGTGAATCATTTGTCGAAGCCAAGCACATTCTCTTATGGTTTTGTACAGCGCTATGATTTCCGAGTGATTCGTTGAAGTCGCTACAAGACTTTGCTTAGACGATTTTCATTAAATTGTTGTTCCACCACACAGGAATACATAGCATGTTTATACCCAGTTATATTCAAATATTGGTTCTTTCTGTAAAATAACCCAAGATCCTTACTTCCTTGGAGGTATCGGAAGATGTCATTTATTCCCCACCAATGCCTTTTGGTAGGTTCTGCAAATGCAATGTCCGATCTAGTGTAGTTCGCTAAATATATAAGTGTCCGATCTTTTATTTCAATTTCTGACTCAGGTAAGAACTTGCTTCTTTTATATCTTCTAAGGTTCCAATGATATTCAGATCATCTACATATACTGAGATTATACAAAATCCATTCTGGGATCGTCATATAAATATACAGGGACAATCTTCATTGTTCATTAGCCTTTCTTGTATAGAAAGTCGCTTAAGCGATTATACCACATCCTGTCTGATTCCTTGAGTCCGTACAGTGATTTCTTAAGTTTCACACTGTATAGATTTCTATTTATTCTGTCTTGGTTTGGGGCAGGGATACCTTCAAATACCTTTATATAAATTTTTGAATCCAAGTTTCCATAAAGGTATGTAGTTACCACATCCATCAATTTCATTTCTAAGTTCAGATTTATTGCCATTCAGATTAAGTATCTAAAAGTGATTCCACTCATGACTGGGGAGTAGGTTTTTTCATAATCAACTCCTGGACATTGAGTGAAACCTTGTGCAATAAGGCTTGCTTTATATCTTATAACTTCATTTTTTTCATTTCTCTTTCGAACAAATACCTACTTATACCCTACAGGATGCACATAGGGCGGTGTGCGGCTTACAGGCCCAAACACCTCTCTTTTGTTCAGAGATAATAATTCAGTTTCTATTGCCTTCTTCTAATCTTCCCAATCTGGACTTTTCTTACATTCAGCAAGAGATGTAGGCTCTAGATCAAGATCGATAATTGTTGCAATTTTCTTTGCAAAGTAGATATCAACATTGGTTGTTGTCCTATTCATTGATTCTCCCGTGTGCACATAGTTTATAGCTATTTCATCATGAGTTGCTTCTCTTGTGCTTCTACTTACTCATCGCTTCTTCCAGTTGCGGTGGCAAGTCCCTTTAGTTTTTCAGCTCCGATATGTGCGCACATATCCATGCTGATTTCTCCCTCCATGGGAATGTTCAGATCTGGTATGCCCTTTTTCTGAAGGTTTCATATTGGTACCAGGTCTCAACTAGCCCCCCTTCTAGTTTTGGAGAACTTCAGTGATCGTCTGTGTCAAGTTCTTCTTATCCTTTTTCACCAGGCATCCTCAGTTACTTAGGTTTCGAGGGGCCGAAGTTCTCGTCCTTTTATTCTGAGGCCTCTGGACGGGGTTAGGGATACCTTCAACTTTCTTTGGTATTTCAACTCTCTCCGGCGCATTGCATGTAAGCACATGCGACTTGGTCACGCTCTTTAAATCATTAAAGTGGTCAGGCAGTTAGTTTGCTAATACTTGCAAATCAATGATCTTCTGGACCTCTCTATTTGTTTCGCTAGTACGCAGGTCATGTGCATGGATTCTCGTGGCTTGCCATGTACTTTTTCGACATTTTTCATCAAGGGGTTGATTTCCTCCCCCCTAATGTTGGGAAACTATCCTAATCAAATATGCAATCAGCAAAATAGGTAGTATGCAAATCTCCTATCATGGGTTCTAAATACCTGATTATGGATGTTGTCTCATAACCAACGTGTATCCCAATCTTTCAGAGAGGGCCCATTGTAGTACGCTGTGGAGGGGGTATAGGTATATAAGCCTTGCATCCAAACCTCTGGAGATGAGAAATTTTCAGTGCTAACCCTTGCGCTAGTTGCATAAGTAAATGGATGTTGTAGGCCGATGGTCTAAAGTTGATGAGAGTTGCTGCATGCAGGACTGCGTGTCTCCAACATGTAGTTGGTAAATTACAATTCTACAAAAGCGGTCAGGTAATAAATTTAATTCTCTTGATTAATGCCTCTGCTAGACCATTTTGTATGTGAACATGCGGTACAGAATGCTCAACTATAATTCCCACTGCCATACAATAATCTCCAAATGCCTTTGAAGTAAATTCTCTAGCGTTGTCCATTCTGATGGACTTTATGTGATGATCGGCGAAAATATTTTTAATGTGAATTATCTGTGAGATCAGCTTTGCAAAAGCATGGTTTCTCGTAGACAATAAACATACATGCAACCATTTCGAGGAAGCATCGATGATCACCATGAAATATTTAAATGGCTCTGATAGTGGCTGTATGGGACGTAAATGTCTCTTTGGATGCGTTCTAGGAATGTAGGGACTTCATCCTTCACTTTCAGAGTAGAATGTCTAGTAAAATTTTCTGATGGCACATGTAGGGCACACAAAATCTTCGTGATTCGGGAAATTCTTTACATTAATATTATGTCCCTATGAATTGTTAATTATATTTCTCATCATCCTAAGACCTGAGTGGCCTAATCTGTTATGCTAGAGACAGAAAAGTTCAGAGTTTCTAAATATTGTTTTCAGGGCAATATAGGCTACAGGTGCCTTGATGTTGGTGTAGTATAGCCCAGTTTCTAATGAAGGAAGCTTTCTAATACCCCTTTTTCATTTGCTTCATGCTTCGTAATGAGTAGGTATTCCTTACCGTACTCTTCTTTAGTCTCAATATGGAAATCATTAGTGCGAATATCCTTGAAACTTAAGAGAGTTCTAGTCGATTTTGGGTACAATAAGGCTTCTTAAATGATCAAAGTTGTGCCCATTGGGAGTATAATTGTGGCTCTTCCTGAACCTATTATATAAGTATCACTACCGGAAATTGCTGTAAGGTTGCCAGCATTCTTACTAATCAACTGAAAGTATTTTTCTCTCTCTTAAGATGGTATTCATTGTGCCGTTGTCGTCTAAGCACATTTCCTCCATAGAGCACCACACGTGTTCTAATATAAAGTATTTTATTAATATGTAGTAGAAGGCAATCAACACATAAATAAAATACTTCAATATCAGAATATATCATGCCATTATAGACTGAATAAATGAATGAATTATTCAATAGCATCCAACCATCACAAGAAAATAAAATTGTTTGGGTACTATGCATGCAAATCCTAACTTATTCCTTCCACACATAAAATAAATGACAATTAAAGTCTAGATGCATTATGTGCGTTAGACTGAATCTGCTAAGAAGTCAGAGACTTCGACTTCTATCTTATCGGGGGTGATATGCTCTTGCAGAGAAATCATGGTGGTGGTAGCTGCAATGTCAAAAGCGGGTTGTTGTAGGGGTGGCCCCCACCTAATCCCAGCAGGCCTGGTAGAAGGTTATAAGGCCCAGAATAGGCCATGTGTAATGACATAAGTGCCCCTGAAGGGGATACTCAGATGTAAGGGTATAATTGTAAGAGCACTCCCCATGTATATATATATATATATATGGAATACAGGCCATGGGGGGACCCAGGCCATTATGGTCACTTACTCCCAACTCTCCACTACCATCTCTCTCTGCTTGGTCTGTAACCACAACAGTTGGCGCCGTCCGTGGGGACGACAGGAGCAAGCCTGAAGTTCGAAGAAGGATGGCACCGAAAAAAGCTTCGTCGGCGGCGGCGAAGGGAAAGAAGGCGGCTGGATCGGAGCGTCGCATGGGTACCAGGGCTTCGGCATCGGGTGTTGCAGGCGCGGGCGACGACGCAGGCACGGTGGTCGAGGACGTCGACGCTCGCGTTGCGACGACCGACCCCACCACCGGCGCCGCGACCTCCACTGGCGCTGCGACGACCGACCCCGTCACTGGCGCTGCGACGACCGACCCCGCCACTGGCGCTGCGATCGCCACTCGCGCTGCGATCGCCACTCGCGCTGCGACGACCGACCCCATCACCAGCGCTGCGACGACCGACCCCGCCGCCGACGCTGCGACAACCAACCTCGCCGCCCTTGCCGCAACGCTCGCTGGTAGCGCAGACCGGGCGGTTGGAGGTAGCCACAACGGAGCGGTCGGCAGCTCGGGAGCTCGCGAGGCGATCGTGCCTGTGCCGACCCGTCCGCTGGGCGTGCCGGTGGCCCCGCCCGTGCAGGCGGTAGAAAGCGCCCTGCTGGCGGCCCTCAAAGTGTTCCAGCAGGAGCTAGGGGATCTTCGTGGGGCTGTCCGCGACATACAAGAGGCTCGGAGTCAGCAGGCCGCGCCAGTAGCCGCGCTAGAGCCCACGCCGGAAAGGGCGGACAGCCGTGACGCCCCCACATCCAGCCGCGTGCCACTGCGACGCGTCGATCCAGAGTCCCCGCTTTCGTCAGGGCTACAGCAGGCAGCGTGGCCCGAAGATCCCTAGTGTCATCGAGCCATACAAAGGTGATACGGACCCCCGCGAGTTCGTGCGCGTGTACGAAACCGCAATCGAAGCCGCGGGCGGAGATGACACCACAAAGGCGAAGGGCCTCCCCCTCGCGTTGCAAGGAGTGGCGCTTTCCTGGTTTTTTACCATAGAGCCAAACTCCATCTACGCGTGGGAGCAGCTCTGCGACCACCTTCACAACAACTTTCAAGGAAACTATGTTGAGCGAGTTGACGCAGACCAGCTCTTTGCCGTGAAGCAGAAACCTTCGGAGAAGCTCCGCGACTACTTCAAGCGCTTCGCAAAGATACGATGCCAAGTCAAGGATGTCAACGAAACCACCGTTGTCAATGCAGCCATACAGGGCCTCCGCCCGGGCCCCATGGCCGAGTACAACGCAAGAAAGCCGATCAAGACAGTGACGAAGCTCTTCGACAAAATGGAGGAATACGCCAGGGCGGAAGAGGACGCACGGCGAAGACAAGGTGACGACTCTAACACCAACTAGGCCGGTGGCTCGGCGAAAATCGAAGACCCACCGAAGGACGGCTCTGCAAAGGGAAAGCGTAAGCAGGAGTCGTCCAAGGACGCGCCTGAGCGCAGGGATGCCCCGCACGAGCCGTCCGATAGGCCCAAGCGCGGCCAGCAGAAGTCGCGACGAGGCCGATACGTCCTCGACATCGAAGGCGGTTCCGAAGAAACCGCTCCCGCGGGTCGGGGTGGTCGGGGGCGCTGAGGCCGGGGGCGCGGCCGTGGCCGGGGCCGCGACGATAGAGGCCGTGGAGATTACGACGACCAACACCAGGAGCTGTGGTGCGCAGTCCACGGTCGCGGCAACCAGGGACAGGAACTTGGAAGTACGCCCGCCCGTGGTGGCCCACGTACAGCACCCATACGAAGCCCCCATGCACATCCAGGCACAAGGGGCGCAGCCACACGAGGGTCCTCTGCGGATTCAGGTCCATGTGCAGCAGCCTCAGGAGGGCCTCCTGCAGCTACAGGCTCCGGAGGCCGCCCACCGCAGGGTCATCAATGTCATCTCCGGAGGCTCCTCGCTGGAGTTCTCCTCGGTACGGCAGCGGAAGGCCTACGTGCGGAGGCTACACCACGTGGCGGCATACTCAGCGCAGACACCGCCGGACTGGGCACAGCATGAGGTCACGTTCACCCCCGCTGACGCCCAAGGCGTGGAGCTTCCTCACCACGACCCCCTGGTCGTCTGAGTCGTCGTAGCGGGATGCGACGTGAGACGTGCCCTAGTTGATGGCGGCAGCTCCGCAAACATTCTGTTCGCGGTAGCCTTCGACCAGATGGGGATCCCCCGAAGCCGCCTCGGCCCGTCGGCAGTCCCGTTGCAGGGCTTCGGAGGACAGCCTCTGCGGGCGCTCGGCCAAATATGCCTGCAGGTCTCCTTCGGCCAGGGCGACAATGAAAGGGTCGAGGACGCTACGTTCGACGTCGTCGATCTCCCATACCCTTACAATGCCATATTGGGGTGTCCAATCCTTAACTCCTTCGGGGCGGTACCGCACCACGGCTATTTATGCATGAAGCTCCCGGGGCCGCGGGCCATCATTACCGTTCGTGGCGACCAGGACATGGCCCGGCGCATCGAGCACGGCACCAGATATCACCGTCGCGGCGACCAACGACACACTTAGAATCGGCATCATAGCGCGGGGACCCACGGCGTCATTCGGGAACGGCTCGGCAAGCCCTACAGGTAGTGCAATCACTAGAGGCTTCGGCCGCGCCGAACACAAACGGTTAGTACCCCCGCCACATGTAATCGCTTGCCCGCGCAAACAGGAATGAAATAAAGTTCGGTTTGTCGCCACCTGTTATCATTGTGCAAAAAAATACGCGGCGAGAGCGCGCGGAGGCTTCGCCTACGCGTGTACTCCCGGAGTATAAACCAAAGACGCACGTTCGCGTGTGCACTCTCCGTAGCCAGGGGTACGGGTATGAGTATAAACCAAAGACGCACGTTCGCGTGTGCACTCTCCGTCAAAGACACGGGCATGAGTATAAACCAAAGACGCACGTTCGCGTGTGCACTCTTCGTAGCCAGGGGTACGGGTATGAGTATAAACCAAAGACGCACGTTCGCGTGTGCACTCTCCGTTAAAGACACGGGCTTGAGTATAAACCAAAGACGCACGTTTGCGTGTGCACTCTTCGTAGCCAGGGGTACGGGTATGAGTATAAACCAAAGACGCACGTTCGCGTGTGCACTCTCTGTCAAAGACACGGACATGAGTATAAACCAAAGACGCACGTTCGCGTGTGCACTCTCCGTAGCCAGGGGTACGGGTATGAGTATAAACTAAAGACGCACGTTCGCGTGTGCACTCTCCGTCAAAGACACGGGCATGAGTATAAACGAAGACGCACGTTCGCGTGTGTACTCTCCGTCGAAGACACGGGCATGAGTATAAACAAAGACGTGTGGGGGGACGCCTCTGCGCGCACTCTACGGAGTATAAATAAGACGCGGATGTTTTCCCTACGCACTCTACTGAGTATAAACAAGACGCGAACCCCGAGCACGTCAGGGACTTCGTCCCTGTGCGTACTCTCTGGAGTATAAATATGACGTGGATGTCGACCCCACGCACTCTACGGAGTATAAATAAGACGCGGATGTTCTCCCTGCGCACTCTACTGAGTATAAACAAGACGCGAACCCCGCGCACGTCAGGGACTTCGTCCCTGTGCGTACTCTCCGGAGTATAAATATGACGTGGATGTCGACCCCACGCACTCTACGGAGTATAGATAAAGCGCGGATGCTCCCGGTGCACTCCGCGGAACTCAAGGAGGGCATAGATATCAATCGCGCATCACGACAGAGCGTCGAGGCTCGTCTTCGCGCACCACGGGAGGTGTACGCGAGGTGCGCCACCGAAGTCCAGTCCCAAGAGCTCCAAGAGGGCGACATAGCGAGTCAGAGGCTGCCCTCAGCAAGGACGCGCGCGGAGCGCGAGGTACACCAGAGGCTGCCCCCGCCCTGGAGGGTAGGGGAACGGAGCGTGCGCGCACTTCTGCCTCCGCACGCGCCAGTCTACGGACTCTAAACAAGTTGTAGTGTCGAGGTCCGCCTCCGCAACGCGCCAGTCTACGGACTCTAAACAAGTCGTAGCGTCGAGGTCCGCCTCCGCACGCGCCAGTCTACGGACTCTAAACAAGTCGTAGCGTCGAGGTCCGCCTCCGCACGCGCCAGTCTACGGACTCTAAACAAGTCGTAGCGTCGAGGTCCGCCTCCGCAACGCGCCAGTCTACGGACTCTAAACAAGTCGTAGCGTCGAGGTCCGCCTCCGCAACGTGCCAGTCTACGGACTCTAAACAAGTCGTAGCGTCGAGGTCCGCCTCCGCACGCGCCAGTCTATGGACTCTAAACAAGTCGTAGTGTCGAGGTCCGCCTCTGCACACGCCAGTCTACGGACTCTAAACAAGTCGTAGCATCGAGGTCCGCCTCCGCACGCGCCAGTCTACGGACTCTAAACAAGTCGTTGCATCGAGGTTCGCCTCCGCCGAGGAACAAGGCCCCGGGAGTGCTCGCGTGCCCACTTCGGCTAGGTAGGCGGGGCCCCCACACAACTACTGTCAGACCACCCGAAGCACAGCGCGCAGCGCATATCCTAATGGCCAGCAGATGTATACATCGGGAAAATTTTACAAGTATAGAGGCCCGCTAGTATATCTGCCGCTGTAAGCCATTATTCGGTGGGCTCGTCCTTAACGCGCGCTAAGGCCGGGACTTCGCCCGAAGAAGATCGGCCCGCCCAAAAGTTCAGCGACTCCTCGGCCCTTTGCCAGCGTCGAAGGCGCCGCCAGGTTGCAAGGTCAGACGCAAGCAGTCGTCCCTAGCAAGGAAGCTGCCCGGGGCACAGGTCAAATAGTCAGTTCGTAGAACAAGCGCGCCTTTTATTAACAAAAAAGGGACGGACATTACAATGCACGCCTACACCTAGCCACCTCGGCGTCGCACCTGCGAGTCCTCGGCGCCTTCAGAGGTCCCAGTGCCGTCCTCGTCGCGTCGGGGGACCCCGTCCAGAAATTGGCCGAGGCTCCCCTCCCCGTAAAGGGACATCCGGAGCTCGACCTGTGCGGCGCCCACTCCGACGTAGTCCCAGATCCGCTCGTAGAAGTGCTTTATGGAGCGACGAACGGCGCGGACGGCGCCGGACATTACTGCAGCCCCGCCGGGCATCTCCAGATGGGGATCATCCAGCCCGGCGATGTGCGTGCAGCCACGGTGCCGTAGGAGCGCGCACACCATGCACGGCGCCGTATAGGAACAGTGGTTGCCGAAGGTCGTCGCGGCACCACGCGCAGCGTCGGCGGCATCTTTGATCCAGCGAAGGGTCCGCGACAGCTCCTCCGGGCCGAAGGCGTGGTCCGGCACTTTGGCCACAAGCCCCTCGAGATGGCTTTCCAGCGTTTGCATGGCATCCCATGCAACTACCGAAGCCTCGCCCAGCGTCTGGTCACGCTCCGCTAGAATTATGGCGAGTTCGCCTTTTTCCTTTTCTAGCGAGGCGACTTGTTGTAGAAGGCCGTCCCGCTCCGCCGCAAACTCCTGCCGCATCACCTCCGCGGCCGACTCCCGCGCCGAAGCGGCGAGTCCCTCGGCGTGCGCCCTCACCTCAGCGCACTCCGCTCCCAGCTGGCGGATGCGGGCATCCTGGGCAGAACGGGCCCCCGTGGTTTCGCGCAGCTCCTCCTCGGTGACCCGCAGTCTATCTTTGAGCGCCCTTTGGGCACGAGTATAGGCCGTTTGCAAGGCCTACCCCAGCACAAGCGTCTGCGGAACAGAAAGGCTTAGCAAGCTCAGCAGGCCCAAGCGTGGTCGTATGAGTACTTACCCTCACCCCCGACACCTCAAAGGTGTCCCCGAGATGCCCCGCCTCGTAAGTCTGTAACACTTGCTCGCCGACGCTGGCAGCTGCGTCATCCACAATCCCGCGCCACGCCCTCAACGTCTCCGGCGGGGGCACGAAGTCCGCTGGGCTCGGGCGTGCGGTGGTCGCCCCGCCGGCACGAGGACCCCCATGTTCCGCCAAAGGCTCCTCCTCCGGAATAAGTGACGCTGCAGACGGGGACGCAGGTGAGCCCCGCAAGGCACAACAAAGGAAACACCACGGAAGCCAAGCCACCTTACCTTCGGTAGTGGCAGGAGGGCTCCGGGGGCCCCCTAGTACCGGGCGGAGGGACGGTGGCGCCAGTCCCCGCGGAAGGCACGGTCCCGCCAAGAGCAGAAGCCTCCGCGTTCGGGGCCGGCGCCGACCGTTCCTGTGCGGCGGACGGTGTGGCTTGGGGCGTCGAGGGGGCGTGCACCGCGGGGACGTCGGCGTGTGCATCAGAGTCCCACAAACTCCCGATGCCGGTCGCCACGATGAATCCCCTCAACGTCCAGTGAAGCTCCGGCCGCAGACACGGCCGCTTAGCCGGGGCAAGTGGCGACGACGCCGCCCCAGCAGCCGCTGCCGGAGAGGCCCCTGTGGCTGCAGCACCCGGGGGCGAAGCCTCCGTAGTGGAAACCTCTGCGGGGGGCAACTCGGTTTCGGCCGCTGCTGCTGGTGAAGACCCAGCTCCGCGCGCCCCCACGGAGGGCGTCTCCGGCGTTATGGCGGCCACGGTCGAAGGCTCCACCTCAGCATCGCCGGTCCTCTCGGATCCTGTCTCGACGACCCCCGCGAGTGACGAGACTTCTTCTCTTCGGCTGCTCGTGGCGAGCCCGCCGTCCAGGGCATCCGCCGAAGACCCTTCACTCCCCGCGTCCGCGCCATCCAAGCCGGAGTCGGCGTACCTCGCCGAATCCGACTCGGTGTCTGCCGCGCCATCAGGAGCACTAGGAGCGGCACTGGCAGTTGCTACACCAAGCACGGCAGACGCTCCGCCTCGGCCCCTCTTACGAGACGGCGCCTTTCTCCTCGTCGCGCCGTCGCCTTGGTGTTGCGGGGCCGGCTCAGCACGCTCCGGCACAGCAAGGCCCCGGGCCTCGCACACTTGGTTTATTCGTCCCAGCCCCGCCTCGGCGGTAGCGGACGCGCGCTGCTCGTGCTCCCTGCCAGTATACGGCCCCAGGAACACGCGCGCAGCTTGCTCTGCATCTTCCAAATGAATCCCTAAAGCAAAGCAAGAGATAAGATTAACATGTAACACATGTCGCGTAAACGAAGGGGCGATACGGTTGACGCTTACGAAGACCGGAGGGTGCCGGCAGCAAGCAGACCCGCGGTGAAACATTGTCGTCTCGACGCTTCTCGGTGGCAAGGCGCCAGTCACGGGCGAGCGGCGCCACGCCGTACATCACGTACTCTTCGGCGAGGTCGTGCATATTAAAGTGGGCGGCCACGCCTACGAGCCGTCGGGCCCTCCGCCTGTCCTCGTCGTAGAGCGTCCGGCTGGGCGAGGTCTTGAACGCGATCGGCCGACCCGTGCACTCAAGGCCGCTCCCACTCTCCACACGGTGGTAGAACCACCGCTTCATCCAGTGAGACTCCCACTTCTCGCGAGTAGAGTTCGCAGGGAAGAGCTTGCCGCAAGTCGACCGAAGAATAAAGGTGACGCTACCGAAGCTCGACAGCGTCCCGTCCTTCCACTCCTTGGGCTGGCACCGTGCCTCGTGCAGGTAGGCGAACAACGAAGCACTAGGCCAGCACGCTCCCGAGCGCAAGGCCCAACTGTACACCGCGAGCCGGGCCACGGCGTTCGGAGTCAGTTGCGCCAGCTCCAGCCCGAAGGTCCGCAGCACGTCGCCCACGATTGCCGCCGCCGGGATGCGGAGTCCCGCGTCAAAAAAGGCGGCGAATACGAGCGCCTCCGACCTCTCGGGGCACGGTTCCGTCTCATCGGCGGCGGGTAATCACACCGCCTGGCGCTCGGACAGCTTCCCTGCACGCAGCAGCGCTTGGATGGTCTTCTCGGTCACGAGCGAGGGGCCCAGCTCGCCGGAGAACGCGCCTTCCTTCTCCGCCGCCTGCCACCAATTGTCCGCCGCCGCCGGGTCGCGTTCTTTGAGCAAGTACTTCACTTCTAGCGGTGAAGATCGCCGGCGAATGCCACAGGTACTGTCCGCCCGGCTACACCTGCCGCCAGATGCCATCGCCTCTCGCAATAGGAGTATAGCGGCGAGAATACTACGGGAATTCAGAAGGCGAGGCAAGCGTGAGGGGGGCGTCGAACTGCGGGGGCGCGGTTACGAGGGCTATTTCACGCCACCTTGCCCCGATCCTGAAACGTCGCGACGGTCTGCGTGCGGGACGCAACCGCAGTCACACAAGGTCCGTCTTGCACAATCCCCCATAACCGAAGACGGAGCGGCGCGACCACGGTGGGAAGGACCGTCAGAGCATGGCGCTCCAGTGGCCTCCGGCCGCATGGCAAACCCCGCACGAGGTTACTGGAGCACGCGAGGCCAAGCGTCGACACGACTTCAACTGCCATTAAAAGCGCATTAATGGGCCACGGGAGCACAACAGCTTCGACGCTGCGCCATTCCCCGCCCGCCACGTGTCCCCCTTCCTAGGGAAGGGGCGAGCAGCTGCGATCACGCAACCGTTCACATCCCGCCGCGCACCAGTGACAAGCCACCGCGTGCCCCACACGCGCCAAGGCGAGTCACACGGTACGACAACCTAGCTCTGGCAAATCGGGGGCCGGCGCGATTCCGGGAACCTTTACAGCGCATTACCGCATCATGAGGTCGCAATCGCCACACGCGTGGCGGTATTCGCAATGCGAAGTTGCAACTCAGAATCACCGCTGAGCCTCTGCCGCGACAGGCTCCAGTCCCGGCCTCGGCTTCAAGGATCATGCGTCTACTTCAGCTAGGGGCCAGCTCCGCTACCACCCGTTCGAAGGGTAGGGGACGGAGCGCGCGCGCATCTACTTCGGCTAGGCGCCAGCTCCGCTGCCACCCGTTCGAAGGGTAGGGGACAGAGCGCGCGCGCGTCTACTTCAGCTAGGCGCCAGCTCCGCTGCCACCCATTCGAAGGGTAGGGGACGGAGCGCGCGCGCGTCTACTTCAGCTAGGCGCCAGCTCCGCTGCCACCCGTTCGAAGGGTAGGGGACGGAGCGCAACCTCGGCGGCAGCCTCGGCGTGAGCTCTGCCTTCCTCCATGGGGAAAGCGCAGGCGGCCACTTCGGTGTCACGGCCCACGCGACAACCTCATGACCCAAACCAGCAGGGATTCAGGCGCCCGGGGTTTTCCGTACTTTGGGGAACGCAAGGGCGGATGTGCGGCAGGTTTTGATGGGTTCTCATAGACAGATAAGCTTCAGTACATCAACGTTCCTTGATAATAGCGCTAGTTGGCACAATCAGCGGATGCAGATGAACTCAAGCATATCTGTCTACGAGAACAGGTCAAACCTTGCCATCTTCATACGGGAGCGCAACGCGCGCGTAGGAGGCCGTCTCCTTGATCGCCGCACCAACCTGGCCGCAGCCGCGGCTTCGGCCTGGACCCTGGCTTCGAGGAGCGGACCCGCACGCCCGAACTCGCCCGTTGGCACGTCCCACACATGGCAAAAGCAGAGGTCATGTCGCGCAAAGTTTGGCTTGTTCTCCTTAATAGGCCACCTTCAGTGCATTAACATTTTTTCAATGTAATGCGGACGGGCTTCATCAGGAACCCCGACTGAAGGTAGGTCTGTTTAGGAGAACAGGGCAAACCTTGCCGCCATATGCAGAAGCGCAGGCGGGGGCAGGAAGTGCGGCTGGCTACCGATAACCGACGCTAACCAAGCTCCCAAGAAAAATGGACCTCCGTCTGTACATCAACATCCCCCAAGCCGCTCAGCGTCGCTAGGGAATGTCGATGCACAGAAGGGGCCCATTTTAGGGGAGCAGCCTCTATCCAAGGACACGATGCAGGAACAACGCCGCACCAGCGCCGCATTTATACCCCATCACCGGGGGAGCCAACCGGCGGAAGTCCAACCGGCAGAAGTCCAATCGGCGAGGGAGCCAACCGGCGGAAGTCCAACTGGCGGAAGTCTAACCACCGGAAGTCCGTCGCCACGTTAAGATGGCCACAACGCCTCAAGGCCTGCACCGCGCCAAGCACACTTCGCCACGTGGCCGGCCAGAAGAAGGACCGTCGCAGTGCGTCCGCTATCACTTGACGCATGTGCGACGACTCAGGGGCCCGCTACGCCTACCTACGCTGGCGCAACGTCTCCGACTCGAGCGCGCGTGCGTCTACTTCGGCTAGGCGCCAGCGTTCGAAGGGTAGGGGACGGAGCGCGCGCGCGCGTCTAACTTCGGCTAGGCGCTAGCTCCGCTGCCACCCGTTCGAAGGGTAGGGGACGGAGCGCGCGCGTCTGCGTCAGCTAAGAGTCAGCTCCGCTGCCACCCGTTCGAAGGGTAGGGGACGGAGCGCGCGCGTCTACTTCGGCTAGGCGCCAGCTCCACTGCCACCTGTTCAAAGGGTAGGGGACGGAGCGCGCGCGCGTCTAACTTCGGCTAGGCGCCAGCTCCGCTGCCACCCGTTCGAAGGGTAGGGGACGGAGTGCGCGCGTCTACTTCGGCTAGGCGCCAGCTCCACTGCCACTTGTTCAAAGGGTAGGGGACGGAGCGTGCGCGCGTCTACTTCGGCTAGGCGCCAGCTCCGCTGCCACCTGTTCAAAGGGTAGGGGACGGAGCGCGCGTGCGTCTAACTTCGGCTAGGCGCCAGCTTCGCTGCCACCCGTTCGAAGGGTAGGGGACGGAGCACGCGCGTCTGCGTCGGCTAAGAGTCAGCTCCGCTGCCACCCGTTCGAAGGGTAGGGGACGGAGCGCGCGCGTCTACTTCGGCTAGGCGCCAGCTCCACTGCCACCTGTTCAAAGGGTAGGGGACGGAGCGCGTGCGCGCGTCTAACTTCGGCTAGGCGCCAGCTCCGCTGCCACCCGTTCGAAGGGTAGAGGACGGAGCGCGCGCGCGCGTCTGCGTTGGCTAAGAGTCAGCTCCGCTGGCACCCGTTCGAAGGGTAGGGGACGGAGCGCGCGCGCGTCTGCTTCGGCTAAGCGTCAGCTCCGCTGCCACCCGTTCGAAGGGTAGGGGACGGAGCGCGCACGCGTCTGCTTCAGCTAAGCGTCAGCTCCGCTGCCACCCGTTTGAAGGGTAGGGGACGGAGCGCGCGCGCGTCTATTTCGGCTAGGCGCCAGCTCCGCTGCCACCCGTTCGAAGGGTAGGGGACAGAGCGCGTGCGTCTACCTCGGTCGCAATCCGGGCATCGGCTTCGGCTACGGCCTCAGCCTCGGAACCCACTGCACATCAAAGCTCCGTAGCCTTACCCTTCCTTCCTCTTTTCTTCATTATGGGCTTTCGCGCCTTATAGCTCCCGTCGTTGGCTTCACGGCCAGTGGAGCTCCCAGGTGGCTGTGTGACATAGTTCTTGCAGAGAACTTCATCCTGAGCCTCAGCAATCTACATCATATCAACAAATTCAGCATACTCCTTATAGCCGTCTTGACGATAGTTGCATGCAGACTGTACTGCATTGGGGTGAAACGTGGATAGGGTATTCTCAATCTTCTGCTCATCTGTGATCTGCTTACCACAAAGTTGAAGATTGGTACAAATTTTGTGTAGAGAAGAATTGCACTCCCCGACAATTTTGAAATCGGCAAACCTTAGTCGGATCCACTCTTGCTCTGCTTGAGGAAGGATGGTGTAGTTTAGCCTCTTGAACCATTTCTTGAGTGCAGTCCATAATGCTAGTGCGCTCTTCTCTACCATGTACTCATTCTTGAGAGTGAGACAGAGGTGGTGCCTAAGGAAATGAAGTGCATGATCATTTTCCTCAGGGGTGGGTTTTGCATCCTGCGGTGCACCAATCCCAATGACAATGCAGAGCTTTTTGGCTCCAAGTACTATCTCAGCATTAGAAGCCCAAGTCAAGTAGCTTTGGCCATGCTGGGCCAGCTCCTCGAACTCCCGGTTCGTGATGCCTGTTGTCTCATGTGCATGAAAGGAATAAATAAGTTTACTATCAGTAAACATGCATGGAATCAATTTACCGCAGGTAAATAAATTTGATAATGGTACAAAAGATTCTCGTAATGTTCCATAATTTTCTATAAATTTTACTATTAATTTCGGTAACTAAAGGGGATTTAAATAATTACGATTAAACAAAACAGTAAATAAATATAAAAAGCATAGCAAATAATAATGCAGTACTAAACATGCTTCAAATGCTAAAAATAATTCAAAATTTGAATTTTCAAGGCCCTTTTATGCCGGAATATGAGTTTTCAGTAAATTCTGCAATTTTCGAGGGCCTATACGCAAATTTTCAATTCAGAGAAAACTGTCTCAATTTTCTGACTTTCTGAGGGCCTTTTCGTAAAATCTAGGACCCGTTTGAAAATTCTGAGGACCCCCGTAATATCCAGAATTCGGGGGGTATTTTTGCAAATTTGTCGGCGCCGGCCCGCTTCCCTTTTTTCTTTCCTTTTCTTTGGGCCCATTCGGCCCGCTTGGCCGACTCAAAGTAGGGCGGGGTAGGGTTCCCCTACCCCGGTTCCTCTCGTAGTGGCGGCAACCCAAGGGCACGGGCGGGCGTGAGGCGAGGCCGGCCGGTGTCCAGGCATATATATATAGGACGCTGAAATGGGACACCAAGGTGTCCAGGCACCAAGCCTCCCTGCCTTTAGATTGCTTTTAGATGCGTGCTAGTGCAATGGTATATAATATATCATGCATGGTAAATCAATTATAGATGGAAAGTCTTAATCATGGATGGAAAGTCTCAATCACACTAGCACACATCTAAAAGCAATCCAAAGGTAGGGAGATTTAGTGCCCAGACACCATGGTGCCCCTGTTATGTATATATATATATATATATATATATATATATATATATATATATATATATATATATATATATATATATATATATATATATATATATATATATATATATATATATATATATATATATATATATATATATATATATATATATATATATAGGAAGGTGAAATGGGACTCCAAGGAGTCCAGGCACCTAACCTATCTACCATTCGATCGCGATCGTATTGAGATGTGCTAGTTTGTAGTAGGTATGAGATTAACGGGTATATCCATTAGCAAATAGTGTTTACCTTAGAATTCAAACGTCAGAATGATTAGTGCAATCCGGAATTTTTATTGCCATAAATATCCAGCTTGCTGTGCATTATTTCGGCGGCTTGCTGTGCGTACGCGATCCGGAATTGTTACTGCCATAATTAACCAGCGATCTGAATTAATCACGTCAATTATGTGTTAACCAGCGATCCGGATTTGTGAATCCTGCTTCCTGATGAACGTGGAGATAGGTATGTGTATAGACTGCTCAATGTGTATCGGCGATGTATTAATAAATATGGAGTAGGTATGCAAATCCGTACAGCAGTATTGGAAGTATGCTCACTTGTACATATAAATTTAATAGTCTATGGTGCATGCAAAATATCATTACGTGCAACATATGATGAATCATTGTGATCAAATCGAGTATTATACTCCAAAAAAATTTATAGTTAACAACATAAATTAATTGAATTTATGTAAAATCATAACATACATTGATTATGTAGCAACACAATATACCCATGTGTTCAAATAGCTTGCAAACACACTTGTACTCATTACATATCCCATACATCTAAATTATTTTGTAATTTATACAACATAATCAAGTCACATACCTACTTATCTTATGTGAAAATCTGTAGTTCAATCGGACAATATATGTTATATTAAATGGTTAATGAAGATGATCAGCATAGGAAAAACCGCGTGTGTTGACTTCTATTAATTTTTACATGCCGCACGGAATGATGTAGAGCGGCGAAATTGTACGAGATGTTAGCAGTTAAGGTGAAAATTTTATGTGAACTTTTGAGCTCAATCGGACAAAAAATGCTATCTTAAATAGGTTGATGGAGACGAACGACATAGTAAAAAACGCGTATGTTAACTTCCATTATTTTTTATACGTGGCACGGATTGATTTAGAGCGGCGAATTTGTACGTCATGTTAGCAGTTAAGGTGAAAATTTTATGTGAATTTTTTAGATTAATTGGACAACTAATGCTATCTTAAATGATTGATGTATACGAACGGCATATAAAAAAACACGTGTGTTGATTTCCATTAATTTTTATACGACGAACAGAGTGATTTAAAGCAGCGAATTTGCACGTGATGTTAGCATTTAAGGTAAAAACCTTATGTGAATTTTTCATCTCGTTCGAGCAACAAATGCTATTTGAATAGTTGATGGAGATGAACGATGTACGAAAAACCGCGTATGTCGCAGGGAATGATTTAGAGCGGCGAATTTGTATGTTATGATAGGGGTTTGGGTGAAAATCTTGTGTAAATTTTTGAGTTGAATCAGACATCAAATGTTATCTTAAAATGTTACATAAGTTCGAACTGGGTATACAAATGTCCGTACGGAGGTATGCACACATAAGTCACTTGAAACCACAATTGTATATACTCGATACGAAAAGATAATTCTGAAGTATATACTCAATACTTGAAACCACAATTGTATATACTCAATACTTATAAATCTGAAGTATATACTCAATACCACAATTGTATGTACTCAATATGAAAAGACAAGTATGTACTCAATAGGAAAAGACAATAGTCCGTACGGGGAAGATGGATTCCTTTTTTCCTGCGGTCTGCGGGTAGGAACAGGTCGCGCAGCCGAAACCCGTTAATCATACGTAGATTTTGTGCTTAATGTGCGCGCGCGATGAACGGCTATGGAGTGAGGTGTCCGGGCTCCAAATAGTACTCCAAATATATATATATATATATATATATATATATATATATATATATATATATATATATATATATATATATATATATATGACGCTGAAATAGGACACCAAGGTGCCCGGGCACCAAGCCTCTCTGTCGTTAGATTGCTTTTAGATGCGTGCAGGTGCAATATATTTGGTAACCTATTAAGATTCATTAATTCGAAAAGATATCAATTTGGAAAGGAATCAATCATGGATGGAAAATATTAATCATGGATGGAAAGTTTTAATTATGGAGCTTGGGCACCATGGTGCACCTCATACATTATACACCATGTAAGTGGTAAAACCTTCAAGGTAACTTTAGGTAGTGATTCTCAAATTGATTTCTTCTACGTAAATTAAAATTAAGACTTTTATAATCTAAAATATGATGATCAAAATTTTGCATATATGCTCCTCTCAAGATGGCATCCGTTAGAATCTTCCTACTGCAATGTCGTAATCACATTTCTCAAAAGTAAAACGTAAGATGATATTGTGAGTAAATCTACTATATTATCACAATATTTAGAATTCTAGACGTTTATCCACCATTCTTCTAGAGATTGTGTGAATAAAATAATTTAGGAGCAATGTGCTTAATACTTTCAAATATCCATTTCTTTATTGTGCAACACAAGTAAATATTTGTCCTTATAGATGACTATGGGGGTAAATTAGTTGCAATATCACATACCTCTTTATTTGGGGTAAATACATTGCAACTTTCTATGAGTGGATTTTCAAAGTTCCAACCAATTAGTCTGTTTTGCAGAACTATAAGAATCAGCTTGCACCACTACAAAGATATAACAAGTCTAACTTTGGTGTTTAGGGGATAAATCAAATTGCCATTATTACCGACGTATTCCATATCTTTATGGTACTAAGTGCTTATAGATGCACTTCTGGTCTTACGATTTCTTATTTCATTCTCTCAGATCTATATGGGTATTTGTCCACTTCAAGGGATTATGTAGTCATTGGTGTGGTTTTCAGATATCGATCGGTAAGTCACTTATTGACTTATTCCTTCAAGGAAAATGCTCTTCTCAGGTTAAGACTTATTTATTAATAAGTATGAGATTTATTTATATATGTTTTTTCTTTCCTTTTCATTCGGAAGCATGATTCCTTCAAGGATCTCTTCATACAAATTTACATAATCAATTAACTACATAGTTTTTGTTCATGCTACTTGCCAGAAATACTATGTAGCGAAATATACATTCATTCATAATAGTTGGGTACCTGTCTTCTGCAAGGACCTTGGACCATCGTTGTTCACCACCTCATTATTTTTATAACAACCTATTAAGTCTAATCTTCCTATTCAAGACATACATTTAACGATTATGGTTCAACCTTAATTGCTTTCTTAATTTGACCCAATATGAGCACTTCAAGTGTCTCTTGCCATGGACTTTGGTTCCAAATCTAGGATCTTATTAGAGCAATGTTGAGAAATCATAGAGGCACTGTTGTCGACAACTATTTTTTTCTCGTATATCCTCATAATTTGAGGTTATTCGTTGTTAATCAAATATTTGTCATTTCCCAAAATGAAAGATGCTTGGTTGTTTTGCATTCCCAGCATTATGGTTTGCGTGTGCATATATTGTTGGCTTTTCATCTTCACAATGGCCCTCTTTGTCGGGTCTTTCTCACCTTCTAGGTGAATTCTCTCTAGGACTCTTAAAGAGCATTTGACTATTATTTCACTAGTGTCATTAGATCATAGAACCTACTAGCATCCTTGTAGGTTTAGATCATTGAACAACAAGCCATTTTGCCTAGGTGGGTATACTATTGAAAACCCAGGATATATCACTCTTAGAGGTGAGTTAGTTGCCTACAAACACAACTTGGTTACTCCTTAATAATTTCTTGAATAATTATCTGGTAATCCCGCTTCCGGTCTATAGGAGTATCAACTAAACATCTATTTTAGCTTGGCTAGTGCGTGAATCTTAATACTAAAGACCTTCTTCATCTAGAAAATATCAAGGCATTTGACAATTTTGTGCCTTTCTCTCCCCCTAATACCAAGATTAGATCTTTATTGATAGCATACTATAAAAATCCTCTATTATGAGTATTGCATTTTGATGGAATTTCAGATCCAACGTACATCCCCAATTACATGTGAAGGCACATAGACGTATGCCATGGTGGTGATATTATGTGGGAAATGTTTCATTCTTTCAACACATACTTATTTCAATTTTTGGGGTTATTCATTATATGCAGTGAGCTAGATTTTTATTAATGCATTGGCATTAAAACCTGCATGACCCTAACAACTTAGGGTTATCCCAACTCCTAGGTGGCTATTATTCTACGACAAGGAAGCCTAAACAAAGGTCTATGTTAGCAGATTGTTCTATATTCTAGCTTCTTTATTCTTTGCCCAAGTTTCAATCCAAAAACTCATACTCGCTTTAAACTAATTTGGATCATGAACTTCAAGTTTATAATTATGCAACATGTTTTCTATGGTCACAAGTATTATTGTCATAGCCTAGGTTTTTATTTCAAAACAACAACAACAATAATAAATCAACTGATTTAAGTAAAATAAAAATAAAATAAATGTTATTTTGATTTTTTTGGGTTTCAAAATTATTTTTTCCAATTTTTTGTCTTTTTAAAAAGGTTATTTCTCTTGTCTTTGTATAAAACTAAAAACTATCTTTATGTTGGAAATAATTTAAGTGAGTGCAAATTCCTTGTTTGATTAATCTGAATTTGCTTCGAATTTTTGGACTCCATTTGGTATTTTTCTAAGCCTTATTGAATTTCCTAGATTTTCTTGAATCAAAACTCAATTTAAATTCCTCAAAACCCTCTTGGGCCGATTTCCTTTTCCCTCCTAGGCTCGGCCCACTTCCTTTCCCCACCACAACCTATTTTCTACCCCTGAGCTATCTTGACCCATGGCCCAACCTTGTGTGCTGACTTGCCTTCGCGCCCACGCTCCCGCCTCTCTCTGTCATGTGGGGCCTACACATTAGACTCATCTCCCTCATTCTTTCTTTTTCTTCCTAACGTCGTCGCCACCAATCCTACCCGGACTTCCTCCCCTTTCCTTCCTTGCTGTCCACCCCAATGGAAAGTTCACCCTCATGATCCGAATCCCTCAAATCCTATGCTCCTTTCCTTTTTCTGTGCCCTTCCTCTTTCCTTTCTCCCCCCCAATTTTCACTGCCATGATTCCGCGCGAGGAATTCCCTCTGTATGCCCCCTCTGTGAGCCTATTTAAGCCCTCCTCGAGCACCGCCTTGCTCTACCGCACACAACCCTGCCTCCCATTTGAGCTTTAGCTGGCCCTAAAATAGTGTTTTCCTTCTCTTTTTCTAGATTTAAATCGTTCGAAAGCCGGTCTCCTCTGTTCTCCGGTTGACTCTGTTCTTTTTTTCTAAATTCATCTAAAATCCTAATTTTCCCATTTTTAATTTTTAGATTTTATTTGAATTTATTTTTGGCTATTTTCTCGTGTTGACTACGACATTTTTGAGGAGTGTGACTTTACCAACGATTCTCACCACCAATCTATGGAGTAAGGCAAATTATATCGTTGATCATATTGAATCTAGTATTTTAATTTATGTATATTATTTTTTAAATTATTATGCATGCTTATTTTTATTCAAACATAGTTTAAATTCTAGATTAAATTTTAGATAATTTTCAATTCCTTGTTTATGCCCAAAATTGACATTGATCACACAATACCTTATCACCATAGATAAAACTCTAGTTATTATACTAGTATTGACTAGAAGTCTTGTAGAAAAGCTTAGACATGCATAGAGATGAATCTAGGCTTGGGTACCTTTTCACATGAAGTGTTGATTATTAAAATGTATCCTTGACATTGAAGTGTTAGGAGGTTTATGAAATGTTTAGAAAAATAAAATAAAAGTATGGTTTAGACTAAGGAAAATGGTTTGGTAGTGGGGTGCTTGGTGGCACAATGTGGGTATATGGAAAGTCTGTCTAAGTCAATTAAGGACCTGATGCGGCCAAGAGTGCCATTACTACTTTGAATTGTGCTTCAGCATTGCAATATGAAATTACATTAAATGTGGTGCGGTTTTGTGTGAAGGAAAAAAAGAAGCAAGCTTTGGCCAAGAGGGAGGAGAGAGAGGCCAGCCAAGGGAGAAAAACCCTAGTCCATGCGGCGCATGAGGAGAAGCCAACTGTACGGGTGCATGGCAATGGGCGCATGGAGTGGTGGTCATGTGAGGGAAGGCATGAGGAGGATATTCCACACACTCGGTCGCATGGGGAAGCGCGTGAAGCACGCAAGGCTCGAGCGCATGGACAGTTTGGCCGAGTGGGAGGCATGCGTCCGAGTGGGAAAGGAATCAATCAAGAAAAAAGAAATAAGGGTTTGCTTGGAAAGAAAGAAAGAGAGGGATTCTAGCCAACCAATTGGGAACCTTCTTATTTAGCATATGAAGCAAGAAAGGAACAGGAGACTGAACTTGAAAGAATTCATGAGCCAGATATGTTTGCACCAAGGAGAAAGAGACCCGGGGTTAGGAAGGGAGCCGTGTGCAAGGGGAAGGAGTCGTGTACCATAAGGAAAGCCAATATTAGGGTTGGTTATGAATTGGAAGGATTCCTATTTAGATAACTCTTTAAAAACAACTGTGTTATCTTGTGAAGTCCAAGTTCTTTTTATGGAAAACAATAGGAGAGACTCCTACTAAGGTATATTTATATATAATAAATGGAATGTTACAATATGTACAGAGCAAAAAGATTAGATTATAAATTCTCTAGCCAACTACAAATGTCGTTATGAGCGCTATGCTTGACTCTGTGCAAATGAAGAGCTACCTACATCTTGAATCCTGTTTTCTAGCCACCAAACCTGTGTTGTAGGTGTTCAAAGATTTCGCTATTTTGTTGTTTTCAAATATGCCATATCGCACTAATGAATATTTCCATGAAAAAAGCAATATCAGAATTTTGCTTTATCAGTTGGACCATTCGTACTATATTAGCATCGTAGTTCCAGTTGATCTCAACACTTCGCCAACACTGTATACTTAATGGACATCCAAAGAAATGATGGTGTGATGTCTCCTCTACACCTTTGTTATAAAAAACAATTTAGGTTACCATCAATATTATACTTTTTCACTTTAAGATGTTTCTGGTGTTCAGTCCATCCATCATAAGTAGCCAAGCAAAAACTTTAAGCTTCATTACGCATTTGCTCTTCCATATGTGCAAATATACTTCTAGACTTTGAATTTGACTGAATTGATGATTGTAACATTTCCGTGAGGTGTAAAGTGTATTGCCCTAAATATATGTCCAAGTATCATGCAAATGTTGCCGAATATGAACATTAGTCTGCATGCTCTACAATTCATCATATTCTCGGGAAGCCTCTTTTGATAATGGCAAATGGAATAGAATATAGGAGTCATTTTGTTGTATGAAATCCCTGATGGATATAGCTTGATTCTTGGCAAAAGAATAAAACCTTGGATATTTTTGACATAATAAATTGCCCTCCTAGCAATCTTTCCAAAATAGAATAGCATGACCATCATCGAGGTGTCCCATGGGAATGCCTCTGAACATTGTTATATATTTCATTACATCTCGCCACCAAAAAGAGCCACAATCATTAGATGCATGAGGTACTAGGCTCTCATAATATTTTGATCAAATCAGCTGAATCCAGGGAATATCATTTCTACCATAAAATATATGAAGATGCTTCATGAGTAACACACCATTTTGCATTTGCTCGTGAGTAACACACCATTTTGCATTCGCAAGTTCAACACTCCAAGGCCATCTTTCTTTTTTGGATCACACACTTTATCCTATGCTACTAAAGAATTACAGCGAACATGTAAATCCTTGAATCCTCTCCAGAGACAGTGTCTTAAAACTCTATCTATATGACCAATGACTTTTCTAGGCAACTTAAGCACACACATGTAATAAATTGGTTGCAAGGAGAGAACTACATTTACTACCATGAGTCTGCCTCCATAAGGTAAGAAGGCTATTATGCTTGATAATCTTCTTTCCACTCTACTTACCAATGATGAGATGGTCTTGTTGTACCCAAAGGCAGTCCAACATATATGAAAGGCATAGAACCAATTTTGTAACCAAATAATCCTGCCAGATGACCAACTTTTTCCTCACTAGCATTGATTGGAATCATCAGCGACTTGTGATAATTCACTCTAAGACCAGTAGATATAGAGAATGTTTGGAGAAGACCTTTTAAGCATATTGAACAACTAGATAGTCATGTGCGTTTGAGATTGGTATAGGATGATGAAGTACTCCTTTTCTTGCTGCTTCATTGACTATTGATTGTAACAGATCAATGTCCAACACAAATAAAACTAAAGACATGGAGTCTCCTTGTCTTACCCCTCTCTTGCACTTAAAGATGTTTCCTGGCACTTCATTCAAAAGCACAGAAGAATATCCCAAAGAGAGAATTTATGACATCCACAAAATCCAATTCTCTGGAAAAACCTTTTTCTGTGCATTACTGCAATTATGGTTGAGTGTTCTATTGTATCAAAAGCTTTTTCAAAATCCAGCCTTAGAATTGCAATTTCCTTTTTGCTCTATTGGTACTGATGGATGTATTCAAAAGCGATAGTCTTGAATTGTCCTGCTCTTGAGAAATCCATATGAGTTTTTATGGACCATTTATAAAATGACATTTGTAGCCTATTTGCTAATATCTTCATCAACAACTTTAAAACTGAGTTTAGTAAAGAGATTGGCATTGAGAGACCATGTAGTCGTGACCCCATGTTTGTGATGAGTAATTGACGTGTGATCAGGAAAATTGAGTTTGATTTGAGTGGTTCGAACCAAGATGTTGCGTGGTGCAGTCGGTTTCGGTCGGACCCTATCGAACTAGGTCGAACGTGCTTAAGTCGTTTATTTTTTGATTCGATCGGTTTGGGCTTTGAGTATTTCTTCTAATGCTAATGTATGATTACAGTATGTCGAGTGGTGCTATGTGATGTATTTCTTGTCTGTGATGGCCGCAGGATGTCGAGGTGGAGTCGTGGCGAGGCACGGGATGACCGGACTAGGCACGGGCGGTGCCAAGGTCAAAGCGGTCGAGGTGTGCCGAAGACGGTGAGGACTCGAGGTGGCTGCGAGGCTTGGAGGGCAAGAAATGAGGAAGCTTCTTGGAAGGTGCACGAGGGGCGTTTTGGTGATACGCAAAGCTGCACTAAAGGAAGTGGATTGTGGGTAAAGCACTAGGGTAGTTGGTGGCTTAATGGGCAAAGCATGTTGCAAACCCATTAGTGGGAGGCTATAAATAGAGAGGGTGTTCTCTAGTAGTGTTCATGAAAATGAGGTAGATTTTTAGAGAGAGTTGTGGAAAATATGAGAGTAAGATTTTGAGAGATGGCTTGGGGAGATAAATTAGGGTTTTGCTTTTAGTCTTTGTTGAGAAAGAGAGAAAGAGAGAAGGTGGGAGATTCTCTCTATGCTCTCCAGGCGTATGGGTTGTCTCTCTTTTCTTCTTTGTGTGTGTTGTCTTCTTGAGTTTTTGCTCCTGTGTGAGTTGGATCTATGTGAGCATAGGTGCTCTTGTATGTTTGGTTGTATGTGCTACAGATCCTTTAATATCAATCATTCAGCGTGTTTCATCTTTTGAGCCCTTCTTGTTTGGATAGTATAATATGACTGGTTCTTTTTATTTTATTTCCTTTCTTCAATCTCTTGAGTCGGCTCCTGGTTTTTGCTCTTAAATGATGTCTTTTGCTTTAGCAATTTCATTTCTTGCATGTAACCGAACTGCTAGTCTCTAGTTATACCGAGTATGGTATCTTCTTTAAAGGGTTCGGTTCCAGCTTTCAATATCAAGTTTGGTCTCTTTTCTACTTCTTAGCCGTTGTCTGCTTTACTTTGTTCTATTTGCAGTTTTCAGAGATTTATCTTCTTCATCCGAGCAATCAAAACTCTGTTTGGATTCTTGCTGTTGATCCATCTCAATTCCTGCTCGGCAAGGTGTGTGCCCTTAGAATTTTTGGACTGTTTTACTGTGCTCTGCCGACAGCTATCTCTGTGAAGATTTTTCGGTTGGCAGCAGTCCTCTTTTGAATTCCAGTACCACTGTTCGCTGTTTGCTGTTTTCTTTTTCCTGTGCCGCTATTCTTTGCAGTATTCCCTGTGCAATATCTCCTTTGCTGCTTTCGGTTTTGCTTTGGCAGCAAAGTCAGAATTTTCTTTGCCGTGACAGCCGAGTTATGCAAAGTTCTCTGCCGTGACAAGATTTCGAGCTGTTTTCTTGCCGTGTCTGCAGTCTCTTGCCGTGACAATGTTTGAGCCGAGTTTCTTTGCCGTGGCAAGTCTTTTCTGCTGTTTCTTTGCCGTGGTAATATATTACTGCAGGTTCTTTGCCGTGGCTGTTTCTCTATCTGATTTTTTGCTCTCAGCAATCTAAATTTTAGTTTCTTGCTTCATAGCTTTTACATATCTAACGGAGAAGAAATTTTTGTGCATACTTTTTGGGGCGAGTTTTTTTTAAAGTCGACATTCACCCCGCTCTATCGCCGTTATTGATCCAACAATTGGTATCAGAGCCGGTTAGCTCTTTTCCATAGATCTTAACCGTTCTCTAGAGCCATGGCGACAGACAAGTGCTCGACCAAGCCCCCGATCTTCGATGGGATCGACTATCCCTTCTGGAAGAGTCGAATGGAGACTTACATCTAGGCTCAGGGCTACGCCATCTGGCGGAAGGTCAAAGTACGATATGTTGTTCCTGCCGATGAGAACATCAACGCTGGAAACATGCTTGATGTTGAGGTGAATGCGAAGGCAAGGAACATCATAATCCAGGGGTTGAGCCGAAGCGAGTTTGATCGCATCTCTCATTTGTCGTCGGCCTATGATATCTGGGTGACACTCGATGCACACCATGAGGGCACCACTCAGATCAAGACCGTACGATAGGACCAGTTCAAGCGAGATTACAACAAGTTTGAAATGCTCGCTGGCGAGTCCCTTGATGAGTGTTTTGCACGTTTCCACAAGATCTTGAGCAACCTCCGAGCAGTCGGTCTCACATACCCCGACTCGGACAACGCTCGTCAGATGCTCGCGGCGCTTGATTTGCGTGTTTGGGAGATGAAGGTTACTACCATTAAGGACACCACCGATCTTTCGACTTTGACTCTTGACACGTTGTACTCACGCCTCAAGACTCACGAGATTGACATTGTCTTTCGCAAGTCGAAGTCGCAGTCGATGGCCTTAGTCACCGATCCCATTTCAGCTCCTGGATCTTCTTCCGAGTCACTTGGTGGATTCTCTCTTGCTGCTCTCTGTGATGTAACTGATGATCAGTTAGAGCAGCTCGCAGATGACCAGTTAGCCCTCCTAGCCCGGAAATTTTCCCATGCTTACAAGAGGAGGAGGGACAGAAAGAGAGGAGGGCCCGTGATCTGCTTCGAGTGTGGTGGCCCCAACCACATTCAGGCAAACTGCCCCAAGCTGAAGAAGGGCAAGGGCGACTACGACGGTGTGAGCAAGAACGACTACATCGACAAGAACCGCAATAAGAAGCCCTTCGCTCATGCCCAAGGCAAGAAGAAGCTCCGCAACCTTGGCAAAGCCAAGAAGCTCTTCCACCGCGTCCTCACCGCCTTCGACGACCTTGACCTCAGCGAGGTGGAGGGGTAGAGCGACGACGATGGGAAGGACGAGCAAGATCCCAAGGGCAGCGACGACTTCTCCGGCATGTGCTTCATGGCCCTTGAGGGGGAGATCAGCGACAGCGAGCTGTACTCCGACTCCGATGAGGTATACCCTTCATACGACCAGCTTAATGATGCTTTTCTTAAGCTAGGGAAATTCCATGCTAGATCTAGAGCTAGGGTTAGCGAGTTGGAGAAGGAAGTAGAGAGCTTGTCACGGGAGCTTACTTCACTTAGATCTGCTCCCTCCCGTGACGATTGTGATGTATGCACTGCTTTGCTTGATGATATGGAAAAGCTAAGGACCTTGCATGATAGTGTGTCCTCTGAGTTAGATATGGTTAAGGTGGAGAATGTTAGTCTACTTGCTGAACTAGAGATGAATAGGGTAGTTACTCTTTCATCCCCTGTTGTTGAGACTACATCTTGCACCTCATGTGAGGATAAGGACAATGCTTTCAGAGGTCTTTATACCATGCTTCTTGATCTGCCCGAGACTTGTGAAAATTGCAATAATTTGAAATTGAACTTAAAAAGGGCAGATCACAAGATTGTTGAATTGCATGCCTCACTTCTTGAGCCTGCTGTTTCTTGCACAAATTGTCCTAAATTAACTGCTGAACTTGAGTCTGTCTCAAAACAGTTTCAAGAAATGGTTGACCACAACAATAGATTGGCTCAGTATGCTTCTAAGGACCATGTTAGCTCACCATGCAAGAATTGTGATAAACTAAAATTTGACTTGATTGCTTTGGAGGAAAAATGTGTGAAGCTAACTAAGGATTTACTAGAGAAGCCACAATCTTGTTGTGATGTGATTGCTGAGAAGGGGGAGAAGCCCAAGGATAAGGTAGAGACGCTTAGCGACATGAACCAAATTGCTAGCAGTAGGACTGTCTCATCCGAGTCGGTTGTGCGTGCACAAGCCATTCACTCTTCTGCTCCCTTACCTTCTGCTGTCTCTTCTTCCCCTGCTCTTCTTGCACCTCTCTCTTTCGGGAGTGTCAGTACCTTATGAACACTCTCGAGAGGTTTGTAGGAGGCAAGAAGAAGCTAAATCTTATTCTAGACCAGTCCAAGATTTGCACGTTCAATCAAGGTCTAGGATATGATTTTCTTGAGGATGTGAGGAAGCATCCACCTGCCGTGCTTAGACCCATAGCCGCAGGTGTGATCGAGATCAAGCCCAGGACCGAGAAAGTCCAATTCAAATTAGCGGGCTTTGTCCAAGGGATTTCTGACAGCAAGGTGATTCCACCTGCCGCTTTGGCCTTTCAAAAGGCGAAGCCTCATCATGCTACTTCTACCTCTCAGAAGGTAAAGTATAATTGCACCTTCTGTCAGAAGGATGGACACTTGGTCGAGCGATGCTTCAGGCGCGCCAAGATCGCGCAGAGAGACTGTGTTGCAGCTCTTAGGCGTATTCAGGGTCAGCCCCAGACCTTGAGCGCACCTAAGACCAACACGAGGTCTAGGTTTGTTTCTGATGGGTTTGGGCAGCATCGAGGACTTGGTTTTTCTGAGTCTTCTGATTTTCGTCCTCGTTTTGCCGTTGGTCGTGACTTCCGCCGTCCTGAGGGTAGATCTCGTTTTCCCCATCGAGATAGCTACCCGCGGCGTGATCAGCATGTTGCTGGTGCCTTGACTCGCCCCTTTGTAGCAGTCAAGCCCAACAACAGCTTTAGGTCTGCACACAGACCTTCTGCTGTTTTGAGCGACAGAGAGCGTAGGGTAGATAGAGGTCAGTCGTGTGTGGCTACTTCTTCTACTCGGCGTGTGACTCAGTATTGGGTGCCAAAATCTATGTTGATTTATCCCAGTACTGAGCCTTTACTCTCTCGTTGACTCAGGTTCGTCGGGCAGGGAACAGAGAGGTTTGGCTCGTTGACTCCGGGTGTTCTCGACACATGATCGGAGACTCTCGTTGGTTCTCTTCCCTAGCTCGTGCTCCAGGTGATAAGTCTATCACCTTCGGAGACGCTTTGTCTGGGCGCGTCATCGCCAAAGGTACAGTGCGCGTTAATGAGTCTTTCATTTTAAAAGATGTTGCCTTGGTTAGTAAGCTGCAGTATAATTTGCTTTCTGTTTCTCAGCTTACCAATGACGGTTTTGAGGTGAGCTTTAAGAAAAATGCTTGCAAAATTCTTGATTCTTCGGGTAGTCTAGTTTGCGAGATTTCTCGTTATGGGAGGATCTTTTGTGCTGATTTTTCTGAGTCTTCTGGTGATCCTCTCAGGTGTTTAGTTGCTTCTGAGTCCCGTGACCTTACCTTATGGCATAGGAGACTTGGTAATATTGGATTTGACCATTTGACCCAAGTTAGCAGCCACGACCTCATTTGTGGTTTGCCAAAACTCAAGATGGTCAAAGATTTTGTTTGCGCTCCATGCCGGCACGGCAAGATGGTTGCCGCTTCTCACCCTCCGGTCACAGTGACTATGACCGATGCACCAGGACAGCTGCTCCATATGGACACAGTTGGACCAGCTCGAGTGCAGTCAGCAGGAGGGAAGTGGTATGTTCTTGTCGTGGTCGATGACTTCTCGAGGTACTCTTGGGTGTTTTTCTTAGCCTTGAAGGATGAGACGTTTACACATTTTCGAGGTCTTTTCAGTAGGCTTTCTGTTGAGCTCCCAGGTGCCTTATGAGCGATCCGCAGTGACAATGGCACGGAGTTCAAGAATTCCTATTTTGAGAGGTTTTGCGATGAGACAGGTGTAGAGCACCAGTTCTTTTCTCCACACGTCCCACAGCAGAATGGCGTCTTGGAGAGGAAGAACCGTACCTTGGTCGAGATGGCCAGGACGATGCTTGATGAGTACTCTACGCCGAGGAAGTTTTGGGCTGAGGCTATAGCGACCGCGTGCCATGTTTCGAACATAGTTTTTCTTCGGGCACACTTGCATCGCACTTCTTATGAGTTGAGATACGGGCGGAAGCCTAGTGTCTCTCATTTTCGTGTGTTTGGTTGCAAGTGTTTCATTCTAAAGTCCGGGAACCTAGACAAGTTCGAGTCACGATCTTGTGATAGTATCTTTCTAGGTTACTCGACTTCTTCGCAGGCGTATAGGGTCTGGAACTGCGAGTCTAGTAAAATGGTAGAGACCTGTGACGTGACCTTCGACGAGGCCAGTCCGGGAACTAGGCCCGATATCTCAGGTTCGTTAGAGCAGTCCGAGCCCATCTTGTGGATGATGAGGACGATGGAGATGAGGGTTGTCTACCCGATCCAGTCCTCATCCTCCCCTTGAGGTGCCTTCCTCCACTTCACCTCTAGGTGATCAGCACATGCCTTCTGCTTCCTCTGGAGCTAGTGGCTCTGTTCCTACCTCGTCAGCTCACGAGGTAGAGGCCACTTCTTCTTCTCATCCAGGACCTCCCCGAGATATCCAGAAAGATCATCCTTCCGAGCAGATAATTGGGGATCTCTTTGAGCGAGTCACACGCTCAAAGTCTGGCATGTCACACTTCTGTCTCCATTCTGCCTTTGTTGCCTCATTTGAGCCCAAGGACGTGTGTCATGCTCTGTCTGATGAGTCTTGGGTTAATGCCATGCATGAGGAGTCAGAGAATTTCGAGAGAAACAAGGTCTGGTCGCTTGTTGAGCCCCTTTGAGGTCACAATGTCATTGGGACTAAGTGGGTGTTCAAGCACAAGCAGAGTGAGGATGAGGTGGTTGTTCGAAACAAGGCTAGACTGTTAGCTTAGGGCTTCTCCCAGGTTGAGGGTCTAGATTTTGAGGAGACCTTTGCCCCTGTAGCTAGACTTGAGGCCATTAGAATCTTGCTTGCATTTGCAGCTTCTAAGGGTTTCAAGCTTTACCAGATGGATGTCAAGAGTGCCTTCCTCAATGGCTTTATTGAGGAAGAGGTCTATGTATCGCCTTCAGGTTTCGAGAACTCCAAATACCCAAACCATATCTACAAGCTTTCCAAAGCCTTGTATGGACTTAAGCAGGCCCCTAGAGCTTGGTATGAGAGGCTTAAGTCCTATTTGCTGAGTCATGGTTTTGAGATGGGTAAGGTGGATAAGACCTTGTTCATTCGCCGGCATGGCGCTGACTTTCTGCTCGTCCATATTTATGTGGATGACATTATCTTTGGCGGTTTTTCTCATACTCTTGTTTCACAGTTCTCGGATGTCATGAGCCCCGAGTTTGAGATGAGTATGATGGGTGAGTTGACCGTCTTCCTTAGCTTCCAGATCAAGCAGACTCGGGAGTGTACTTTCTTACATCAGGGCAAGTACACTCGTGACCTCCTGAGACGCTTCGACATGAGTGATGGTAAGCCTATGTCAACTCCCATGGCATCCACAGCTTCACTTGACCCAGATGAGGACGGCGAGCCAGTTGATCAGAAGGAGTATCGCAGCATGATTGGCTCCCTCTTGTACCTTACTGCCTCGAGACCGCACATACACTTCTCCATGTGTCTTTGTGGTTGGTTTCAGGCTTCTCCTCGCGTATCTCACTGCCAGGCGGTGAAGCATATTCTTCGGTACCTTTGAGCTACCATTGACTATGGTATCTGGTACTCTTCCTCGTCCTGTCTTTCCTTGAGAGCCTACTCGGATGCATACTTTGCTAGCTGTAGGATAGATAGGAAGAGCACTTCTAGCACTTGCCAATTCATTGGCACTTCTATTGTTTCCTGGTCCTCAGGGAAGCAGTCCGGAGTGCTTTGGATGGTCTCGACCCTACAGGACTTTGTGTTAGTTATCGATAGTGTTCCACTCTTTTGTGATAACACTTCTGCGATTAACATTGCTAAGAACCCAGGGCAGCATTCTCAGACCAAGCACATTGATATCAGATATCACTTCTTTCGAGACCATGTGGAGAAGGGTGACACAGTGCTCTAGTTTGTGGAGAGTGACCACCAGTTAGCCGATATCTTTACCAAGCCATTGGATAGCTCTAGGTTTTCAGCTCTGCAGAGAGAGCTTGGGATGGTTTGTCCTTATGGACTGTTGTGAGGGGGAGCTTTGTGCTTTACTGCTTTATATTTGATTATGCTCTTGCTCCTTTCTGTTGCATTGCATGCGGGTGCATTCGAGTTAGTCCTTCTAGCATAGGTTAGAGTGTTTCTCTTGCCTAGTTGCTTAGACTTCTTTTCTCTCATCTCGTGATTCTAGGATGCTGCTTGTTAGCTGTTTCTCTTCTCACTAGGCTAAGCTCACTCACTTCTTATAGGTTTTACCGAGGGTTGGGCCACCCTCGGGTAGACAGGGTACGTGTTTGCTCTTTAGTGTGCTAGATGATCAGCTGATAGTCCTGGAGTCATATGGGGTAGATGAGAGTCAGTCTGAGCCATAGTTTCCTCTATATCTTATCTATGCTCTAAGGACTGCCTTTTCTGTTTTTCTTGCTAGCTTCTCGCATTTATTGCTTTGGTTCAGGGGGAGTTCATTGGGAGCTTCTAGAGCTTAATATTGACATAACTCAACTTGAACTAAAAGCTGCATCACATGTTGAGGGGGAGCTGGATTTTCTTGCATGTCATTCTGCATTGTAATGTAACTACATGGAGCCTTGATTATTATCCTGTTATAACATGTTTACAATGAATTACATCTTGCCATGATCTGTGCCTACTTGCTAGATCTATCACGACTTTATATGTGTAGTCTAGTCTTTGCCATGATAGGTTAATTAAAATGCTCAACTTGAATTAATTCATGTCATGGTAGCACTTGAGACTAGTCTGTCTTTAGTTATCCGTTTATGATTCATGCCATGTCAAATAGGCTGAGTTGAGTCTTGAATCTTTGTTGAGCTTTAGATTGAACTATGTTAGTTTCTTGATGAAACATGAGTTAGTACAACATGATTAAAAAGCAAAAAGATCTCTTTTGTGCGAAAAAACTGATGTCACCAATTCTTTCTCATGAGACAGCTTGCCATTGCACTAGGCATGAACTCAGGGGGAGTTTTGGATGACCTAGATTATCTTCTTAAGCTTATTGCTTAGAGTAGTCACATAAGGCTTGAGATCTAGCACATGACTAAAAATGTTGGTTGGAAACGACCATGAGATTTATAAAAAAAAATTTCAATGGTGCTCAATTTGCTTAATTCCACAAACAAACCAAGTACTTAAACAAATGTCTCATCTTTGCACTTGTAGCTTTCTAAATTGACTCAATACTAGCGTCTTGGTTCCACTTAGCTTATTGACATGGCCTACATCATCTTTGGATACCTCTAGCTAGACTATAATCTTGGTTGACTTGACATGCTAAGAAATTCGACTAATTTTCATGTTATGACTTGTTTTGGCTTAACTTGATTATACATATTTTGTCATGATCTTGATAGCATAGTTATGTGTTATGGCTTGATGTAATTCTCATATGGTCATTTTGGATAGTCTTCATGGCTCTAAATGCTTAAAATAAACAATCTTCAGCCATTTCATCCAGCATCATACCTTATTCTCTCTTTTGCATTCTTGATGATTTTATTGCCAAAAGGGGGAGAATAGCGGAGAAAAAGCCATTTGGGACTTTCTGGAGCTTTGAAGAACAATTTGCCCATTCTGTTTGTGCTTCATTTGTCGACATGGTCATAAGCTTCTTTGTTTATCCTTTGGACCATATATGACTTTCTTAATTTTCAAACTCAACTTTATGCTTTTTCCGTGTTTGTCAATATACTCATCAAGGGGGCGATTGAGAGACCATGTGGTCGTGACCCCATGTTTATGATGAGTAATTGACGTGTGATCAGGAAAGTTTGAGTTTGATTTGAGTGGTTCGAACCAAGACGTTGCGTGGTGCAGTCGGTTTCGGTCGGACCCTGTCGAACTAGGTCGAACGTGCTTAAGTCGTTTATTTTTTGCTTCGATCGGTTTGGGCTTTAAGTATTTCTTCTAATGCTAATGTATGATTACAGTATGTCGAGTGGTGCTATGTGATGTATTTCTTGTCTGTGATGGCCGCAGGATGTCGAGGTGGAGTCGTGGCGAGGCACGGGATGACCGGACTAGGCACGGGCGGTGCCAAGGTCAAAGCGGCCGAGGTGTGCCGAAGATGGTGAGGACTTGAGGTGGCTGCGAGGCTTGGAGGGCAAGAAATGAGGAAGCTTCCTGGAAGGTGCACGAGGGGCGTTTTGGTGAATACGCAAAGCTGCACTAAAGGAAGTGGATTGTGGGTAAAGCACTAGGGTAGTTGGTGGCTTAATGGGCAAAGCATGTTGCAAACCCATTAGTGGGAGGCTATAAATAGAGAGGGTGTTCTCTAGTAGTGTTCATGAAAATGAGGTAGATTTTTAGAGAGAGTTGTGGAAAATATGAGAGTAATATTTTGAGAGATGACTTGGGGAGATGAATTAGGGTTTTGCTTTTAGTCTTTGTTGAGAAAGAGAGAAAGAGAGAAGGTGGGAGATTCTCTCTATGCTCTCCAGGCGTATGGGGTTGTCTCTCTTTTCTTCTTTGTGTGTGTTGTCTTCTTGAGTTTTTGCTCCTGTGTGAGTTGGATCTATGTGAGCATAGGTGCTCTTGTATGTTTGGTTGTATGTGCTAAAGATCCTTTAATATCAATCATTCAGCGTGTTTCATCTTTTGAGCTCTTCTTGTTTGGATAGTATAATATGACTGGTTCTTTTTATTTTATTTCCTTTCTTCAATCTCTTGAGTCGGCTCCTGGATTTTGCTCTTAAATGATGTCTTTTGCTTGAGCAATTTCATTTCTTGCACGTAACCCAACTGCTAGTCTCTAGTTATACCAAGTATGGTATCTTCTTTAAAGGGTTTGGTTGCAGCTTTCAATATCAATTTGGTCTCTTTTCTACTTCTTAGCCGTTGTCTGCTTTACTTTGTTCTATTTGCAGTTTTCAGAGATTTATCTTCTTCATCCGAGCAATCAAAACTCTGTTTGGATTCTTGCTGTTGATCCATCTCAATTCCTTCTCGGCAAGGTGTGTGCCCCTAGAATTTTTGGACTATTTTACTGTGCTCTGCCGACAGCTATCTCTGTGAAGATTTTTCGGTTGGCAGCAGTCCTCTTTTGAATCCCAATACCACTGTTTGCTGTTTGCTATTTTCTTTTTCCTGTGCCGCTATTCTTTGCAGTATTACCTGTGCAATATCTCCTTTGTTGCTTTCGGTTTTGCTTTGGCAGCAAAGTCAGAATTTTCTTTGCCATGACAGCCGAGTTATGCAAAGTTCTCTGCCGTGACAAGATTTCAAGCTGTTTTCTTGCCGTGTCTGCAGTCTCTTGCCGTGACAATGTTTGAGCCGAGTTTCTTTGCCGTGGCAAGTCTTTTCTGCTGTTTCTTTGCCGTGGTAATGTATTACTGCAGGTTCTTTGCCATGGCTGTTTCTCTGTCTGATTTCTTGCTCTCGGCAATCTGGATTTTAGTTTCTTGCTTCATAGCTTTTACATAGCTAACGGAGAAGAAATTTTTGTGGATACTTTTTGGGGCGAGTTTTTTTTAAAGTCGACATTCACCCCCCTCTGTCGCCGTTATCGATCCAACAGGCATGCAGTCATTTACTATTTTTGGGCTAGGTTTCTTTTGGACTAGAGTGATATAAGAGCCATTGATACTTCTGATGTTAACTCCGCCATTGAAAAAATCATTACAGAGTGAGTAGATATCCATTTTGATTATATCCCAACATTTCTTTATAAACAAACCGTTGAATCCGAGGGAGGAAGTTTAATCATGTGATCAACTTCGTTTCTTGAACAATCTATTCTAGATTCTTCTATTTGCATCATCGATGGCATTAGCTAGCCCAAGTCAAAATGCATGCATGGATTAGATGTTATTCCCATTCTTCCTTTTAATGATGTCCATAAAGCTGCCGCTTTCCCTTTATGCGAGTGAATTATTGTTCCATTATCTGTTTGTAAAAATGATATTTAATTCCTTTGTATTGGTCAGTTGCCATTGCATGGAAGTACTTTGTATTTTCATCTTCCAACTTAATAGTGCATTTCTTCTTCTAGCATATCTGCTAATATCTCAGTAGTCTTGATAAGTTTTTTTATTATATTTGGAAAGTTGTGCTCTTCACGATATAATGTTCACTTCTCTTCCGATATGTCTATGAAGAGGATAACCGTACTACAATAATGGTAATTAGGTTTAACTGAGATAGTATTTACTCCAAATTTTTGGGCCCCATCTCAGGTTCTTGAAGCAAGTAGTCAATTTGTTGGCACTGTTGGTGGCTTGAATTGGCAAATTCTAGTAGAAATTCATTATTTCAAGAAAACCTGGATGATCTACCCAATAATTCTCAAACCTAAAGATATTAGCTTTTGGAATAACTGTATCAATACTCACTACGCAAGGAGCATGATCAGAAACATTTTTGGAGAGCACTTGTACAACCATACTAGGGTATGCAACAGTCTATTCATTTGTTGTAAAAAACCAATCCAATTATTCCAAGAGTGGGTCCCCTTGCATATTGCTCCAGATGAAGGACCGACCCTTTAGAGGTAGTTCAATGAGACCGAGTTGACTGATAATGGTATTAAAGATTGAAATATCTTTCATATCTCCCATATTTCTATTCTGAATCGATCTAATAAAGTTGAAGTCCCCCGAAAATAGCCATTTTTGGTCGGAAGGAACATGTAAATGATATAACCAATCTACAAATTCATCTCTATGCTCTCCATTGCAGGGTCCATATATGTTTGTGACGGTCCAATGGTCTAAATTGGAAACTGACTTGAACTGAATCATCAGCGCAAAATAAGAACTAAAAACTAAATTTCCTTGAAAAATAATGCTATTCCAGTGTATAAGAAGACCACCAGAAGCACTCATGGAGGAGTAAATAAACATATCAAAATATTTGGGAGCAAATTTTTTGATATAAGAATGATCAAAACTATCCCGTTTGGTTTCCTGAAGATAGATTATAGAGCAACCACTTTCTTTGATTTTCTTCCAAATTGATCTCCTGTGGGGACCCCGGGCACAAGAACACTCAAAATCACCATATGTGTTCTGTACTAGTCCCATGATCAGTAGCTAGTACACACATTCATATCATTGAGCTCACATCCATACACAGCGCACATAAATAGTTTACAACAAAAGGGTGATATATATATAAGTGATGCATAGTAGAGTTTATGCACATAAGGCTGACCAGCCAAATAAACATCAGAGTCCAGAAGAAAAGGCAGCAGAAGTCTAATATAACAAAAACGTCGAGTGATATGCCATCATAGCCACAGGAAACCAACTGGAGTTGGGCCCTAAAAAGACATTTTGAAAAGGAAAACTATACACATTTTGGCTGCATCCAAGCATGCTCATGACTGCGAGCATGGCTATTTAAATTGTTACTAATACTCTGTAAAGGTTGTACAACCTTACCCACATAAGATAATCAAATATACTATTGACTATTACATGCTTCCATGCACGTGCGACAAAAATGATTATCATATAACATTTAGGTCACCTAGTTCTAACCTTGCACCAGCCTGGAGAACAAACAAGCCCTTACTTGGGTGCACCAAGTGAGCTATATGACAGACCCTCACCTCAGCGGATTACATCCCTTTGCTGTTGTTTTAGCAAGCTTTAGTCTCAACACTTTGGTGAAGGGAGCCCATATGAGTTGACTGTTACACGGAATGCCCTTACTACTTCTACACCAACCATAATGTAAGGCTATACCTAGACAACTTAATCAGCTAAAGCTAGAGCCCATATAGCATATATGGTTATACAGTGTAACTTTGATGTGAGGCAACAGCGTTCGGTCCTTAATTGACCTGGGTGAGAATCTCTCCCTATCTACATGCGAGGTTCCCCCTCACATTTGGCAGCGTATCATATTACTCACCCGCATCTGAAAACTAGGTTTTCATTTTATTTTTATACCAAACTAGCAGAGGTTCCTCCTTTGGCCTAACATTTTGAAACTATCCAGATCCAGGCACAAATTTTCCGAAATATCAAACTTAGTGAAAGCTATTACGGGGCTAAGAATCTAGGCAACATACCAACGTAATATTCGCAATTTGACAATATGTATTGTCTAAACCATGTCCTAGAGTTTACAACAGTGAGGATGTCAAATTTTCATGGAGGTTCAGTGCATACAAGCAGTTGTAACTACCATTACTCATAGTATAGGAATTATAATGAAACATACACGCATGCATAATAGATTTTACAAAAGAGAAGCTACAGAAAGAGGGTACACATGAGCTTGCATGCATGCATGTAGAGGTATGGGTGAATGGAATTGAGGTATGGCTCATCGGAGAGAGAAAGTCTTACGGTGGCATCCTAGTCGGAGAGGAAGAAGAAAGCCTAGCTTGAGTGTTCCACTGCACGAAAGGTCAATAAAATGAGTAGGGTGCTTAAGGAAGAGTAAGGCGCATTGTGACAGAGTTATTGAGGAGAGAAGCTCACCAGAGTAGCTAGAACATGGTGGCGTGCTCGTCAGCGTTGTGTACGACTTCGGTTTCTCGATGTTCTAGTGAGTCAAGTGCTTAAGGATCATGCGCAAGAGACAAGAGGGTGAGTTGAAGAGAAATGTCATGGTCCAGGGGGCTTTATAGATATAGAATGGCTGAGGGTAGAGCGTGAGTTCTCACGAGTGCAACCGAGCAGCGCTGTCAAATTCTCGCCGTGGAATGTGAGGTGTGGAAGAAGACAAGGGAAGAGATGCGTAGTGTTGAGGTGATGGGTAGGTGGAAGTTGGAAGCAGCAGAGAAGAGCTGTGGGCGCGACATCAGAAATCATGGGAAGCTCAAGCCACAACCATGGCAGAGCTAGTGTAGGCACATGAGGTGGAAGATGATCACTGAGATCTGGCCCCACACGGTAGTGAGAGCGGGAGAGGTGAGGTGAGTTGAGAGGTTTGGGCATTTATTAGACATAGCAGATGAGCTCGAAAGATTATGAAAATCTTTGCGAATGCTCCTGACATAGAGTTGGTGATTGTGTAAAATTTTCAGAGTTTTATCTTTTCTTGATCTTTTTAGAAAATCTGAAAAGACTTCCTATTGAATTTCAATATACTTATTTGATATTGATAATTTCAGAACTTGCTTCAATATTTATTTTTAGTGCCAAGATTATACTCATGGGGTTTTACAATGGTTTCCATCATACTTTCTCCTCATAACGCTTTTAATTGTATTTTCTAACATTTGATTTGGATTCAATTTGGTTTATATTTTATGCCCTTTTGATTTTTGAAAACCAAATTTTCCGAAGAAACTCCAATAAAAGCCAAGGGAGAGCAAATGCATGCAAACATTTTTAAATTACCCTCGTTTTTATATTCTCTAGGATTTCAGGGTCTTACATCTCCATTTTTTGGGCAAATTAATCCCCTGTACATTCCAACTCAAGACTTTCCAACTTCTAAGTCGTTTTCCTGAATTCATTTTGTACCCAAGAAAGTGAGTTAAGGACAAGTATGCATAGCAATACTATTAAAATTCCAACCCAGGTAGTATGACCCACAATATAGTACTATAGCAAATATGAAAATTCCCATCAGCAAGGAAGAAAAATACCATGCAAAAGGTCCCAGGATATAAGAAAGCCCAATCCATAAGAAAAGTACATAAAGATTTGAAGAAGGACTAGATTGAAAGCAAAAGTTCACCAACCACCACTGCCTCCACGAATCACTCATTTGCATCCAGTCGTACTTCATCTTTCTTTGTTGGTGAAACATGGAAGCTGATGAGGCAATGGGGTCCCGATCTTCCGATAGAATGATAACTTCGATTTAGAGGAGAACGACTTTGATGATGAAGCCTTCTAACTGGTCATGACCAGAATACCAAGTAATTACTAAACCACACTCCGAGTCATTATCAACCATGCCAAGAACACGGTTGACCAAACCACGAAGGTCTATTCCGGTATGCAACCGAATAACACGTAAGAGTAAGATAACAAGCAATCTGAAATTATAAATATTTATGAATTATTGATAAGATGGGATTTTGAATAAGGATCTTGACCGGGTGGTCTAGCCGACACACAGAAGATACAAGTTGCAACGAAGGTAAACTAAACATAAATGAAATCCAAGTAAACTAAAGGGGTGCGGCCTCCTTAAATAGGGGAGGGAAGCTGCACAAAACTAAGAAATAAGGGGTGATATTATTCATTGTACTGTTCACATGAACAGTATGGCCATGAATAGTACGGGCCAAGAGGGAGTGCCTTCCCCTTGGGCCCAAGCATTACAATGCCCAATTTGGCCCAAACAGGTTATGCAATACCTTCTTTTAGTGATTGCGATGTGCACAGGAGGAATTTAGAGGTGATACTAGATCCATTGAATAGAGAGCAAGATAAGCTTTTCATCGAGTACTCATGGACCTCAAACAGACTCTGTATATGAAATTTATGCATATTTGAAGTTAGACCTGTCAAGCTGAATCTAAATTGATTTGGAGGCTAAATTGGATTCCAAAACATGTCCAAATTGAACTCTTTCTTGAATTAGTCCAAAAGTGATGTGGTGCTACAAAAATATATATTTTCATTATTAGGTAGAATCATATAGTTTATATAAATAAAGGCACTCCTAAAAACGAGTTCACCTGATAATTTAAGTGAAGTGTACAAGCTCTTGTAAGTGGAATAGCAAGCATAGCAACTATGGTTGTATCCATAAGGGTCATGTCCTCATCATCCTCCCCTTCTTGAAAACAAAGCCATCGTCGGCTTTTGATAAGCTGAAAATATAGTAACAAAGAAATCAAGGTGTATGCATGGTATATATATATGTCATCCGTTTTAATAGTTATTCGTTGTTGCACAATTAATGTTATAAAATAGCATCAGTCATAAAAACTCATTCTATTATTAACCCAAGAGTAATCATATATGTTAATAAGCAAATCAAAATTTCTCACACAACAATTATTGTAACTAGTTTTGCAAATGTAAGTGAAGCATTTATGCAATTCAAATCTCTAAAGTTGTAAACTTGCAATGGTGGCACATATGGACAAAGCTATAATTTTTGGAATCAAACAAAATTCATCCATATAATCAAATTTCAATCAAGCACTAGCAAATTCATTTAGCAAGGGTGAAGAGATTTGTAAGTTCTTCCATAATTTATCATCTTTATTCAGATTATCTATACTAGATGGTGCAAAAAGAGATGAACACATAAGCATTTGATGAGTACTAAATTTTACTTCCCTCTCATATTGAACAAGATTCAGCACAAAAGAATTATTGTCCAAAACACCAAGCTTCAATTCATCCATGTGATCACAAGTTATGCATATTCGATATACAAGAAATTGATTTTCTACACCATAATCGCCAATCAAATTAAACTTATACCTAGGGGTGTAGGCACTAAACAAGAATTTCGAACATGCGAGTTCAGAAACTTTTCTCCATAGCATGTGACAATTTTATAGGTAAATCCAACATGATATAACATAATGAATTAGTAGGAGAAATTCTAGTCAAAATTTCTTTATATCTAACCAAAGCCACATAATCATTATATGCAATTAATTCATCGCACGAATCACTCAAAACAGCAAGCAATGTATTTATTTTATGATATGGTGCACTCAAGTCAATGCAGTATGAATTCTCTACTTGAAACATGTGCGTATCAAAATCGTTTTCCACTAAGTTTTGCTCTAAAATAGCAAGGACAGTGGATAATTTTAGTTCTTCACAAGCATACTCACCGTGAGTGATGATAACACCATGTTCTTTACCTTTTTGGCTCACCTCAGATGATGTAGGTGCATCCATCTCCTCATCTGCATTCTCAACCAATGGAGTCGGTGGTTCAATTAGCTCATGCTCCTCTTCGGCATGGTTCTCAACTACCTACAAATTATTAGTCACAAAAAAGCACAAACACAGGTTGTTTTTATATTTCTTATCATCAAGCACTCTCAATTTCTCCTCAATCCAACTTTCAACCTTACAAGTAAGTATAAACAAATGAGAGAGAGAATTATATTCTTCCTGAATAAGAAGGTCCTAAATTTCTTTATTAAGCCCATGTAAGAATTTATTCTTTGTAATTTCAGCATGTTCCTCTATGCCACAACACAATAAATGAATTTTTAATTCATGATAATATTCTCTTATAGTTCTACTTTGTTGTTTTAAACGTTGCAATATAGCTAGCAAATAATCAGCATGATATTTACGAACAAATTGATGTTTCAAAAGTTTCTTTAATGCGTGCCACGTTTGAGGCACTCTTCCATGTCTACTTAAATACTTCCACCAAAGTTTAGCATCCTCAATAAAAACACTAGTGGTAGCTCTAATCTTTTGCCTATTAGACTATTCATAACATTCAAATTTATTGACTAAAGCTATCTCCCAATCAACACAGGCATCAGGATCAAACTTACCAACAAAGGATGGCACAATTAGTTTAGTTTTACCAGAAGTACTGTCATGATCATATACCTCCCGTGGTGAACAATCTTGTCTGAAGCGTGCATCTTCAACTTCAGCGCTCCTATTTAATGGCTTGAAGAAGACATAAATCTAACTAGAAATTATCCTGTGAATCTACCATAGTTAGTAGAAAACAAGGGAACAAATCATAAGTATATATTCAAATCAACTACTAGGATCTGGAGGCTCAAAGTCGCTCACACTCAAGCTCTTATCAAGCTCTAGTAAGTTCTTACCAATACAAATAGGTGGTGCAATCGGCGGTTGGTTTGTGATAAACTTGACTCAAGCAATAAGTAAAGCGATAGCAAGGGCCGATTCAACATGATCTGCTCAGTTAATAGAATTTGTAGTTTGAAAGGCTAAATATGTAGCAATAGAGAATAATCAGTTAATTTCATAAACTGCACAGAATTGAATTATAGTTAATATCTAGCTTTTAGCCTATGTTGCTAATCAACCAAAGAGGGAAGAAGGCTAAAACTAGTGTATAGCACTGGTAGACATAAGATAATTCAATATAATGCAATCTGGAATTGAAGAACACAAGAATTGACTCAAATATGAAAACTGAAGATTTTTGTCCTCTGGATAGTATGTCGGTATTTTGATCGTACTTCTTGTAAGTTGCTTTTTTCAATTCTTCTTTTTTTTTGTTATTTCCTGGCGGCTTTTTGTACAACTTTTGTTTCGGGACAAATTTCTACAAACCAACTAAAAATTCAAAAAACCACAAGTGCCAACTGCTGCGGATTCAATTAAGAAATTTGGGTCAATTTTCACCGCAAATATATTTTAACTGCCTTATTGGAATGAAGCAAAATTTTATGAACAGATGTATAAGGAAGTTATCTATCTAATGGCAGTGGTTTAACTTAAAAAAGGAGCTTGGAATCTAAATTTATGGCTTTTTTGGTGGCAGTTGCAGTGAAAGGAAAAATCAGCCGAATTGGAATTAGGGTTGGGGTGGGGAAATTTCTTTTTGTTTGGATTTTTATAGAATCAAGGATATGACCAGCAACTAAACAAAGCTAAAACAGATACAAATTCAATTTAGCAAACCAAAACTAATAGATTGAAAAGCACAACATGGTTTGGACAATAGAAATTAACTCTTTTTATAGGGCAATTTTTCTGGACTATGGGAAATAAAAACCAATCTACTAACTAGGGATACAAGAAATTCCTGCCGGTCAACTGAAGCTCTTATACCACTTGATGAGGCAATGGGTCCCGATCTTCCGATAGGATGATAACTTCGATTTGTAGGAGAATGACTTTGACGATGCAGCCTTCTAACCGGTCACAACCAGAACACTAAGCAATCGCTAAACCACACTCTGAGTGATTATCAACCATGCCAATAAAGCGGTTGACCTGACCACAAAGGTCTATTCTTGCATGCAACCGAAGAACACGTAAGAAAAGTTAACAAGCAATCTGAAATTGTAAATATTTATGAATTATTGATAACATGGGATTTTGAATAAGGATCTTGACTGGGTGGTCTAGTCGACACATGTAGAAGATACAAGTTACAACGAAGGCAAACTAAACATAAACGAAATTCAAGAAAACTAGAGGGATGTGGCCTCCTTAAATAGGGGAGGGGAAGCTGCACAAACCTAACAAATAAGGGGTGGTACTATTTATGGTACTATTCACATGAACAGAATGGTCATGAATAGTACCAGCCAAGAGGGGGCGTCTTCTCCTTGGGCCTAAGCATTACAAAGCCCAATTTAGCCCAAACAGATGACGCAACATCTTTTTTTAGTGATTGTGGTGTGCACAGAAGAAATTTAGAAAAGATACTACATCCATTGAAAAGGGAACAAGATAGGCTTTTCATCGAGTACTCATGCACCTCAAACGGACTCCGTATGTGAAAGTTATGCACATTTAAAGTTGGACCTGTCAGGCTGAATCCAAATTGATCTGGAGGCTAAATTGGATTTCAAAATGTGTCCAACTTAAACTCTTACTTGAATTGATCTAAAAATATTGTGGTGCTACAAAAATATATTTTTTTCATCATTAGGTAGCATCATATAGTTCATATCATATAAAGGTACTCCTAAAAATGAGCTCACCTGATAATTTAAGTGAAGTGTACGAGCTCTTCTAATTGGAATAGCAAGCATATAAAATATGATTATATCCATAGGGGTCATGTCCTCATCAGAAGCTGGCTTAAGTCAACTTCTGTAACATCCTGATTTTCAGAGCCTTTTTAAGCTTTTAAAATAAAATTCACAATTTGAATTTTTCTGAAGTTAATTAAAGCTTAATTAGAATTTTTATGAATTAAAAGGATTTAATATGATTAAGTTAAACATTAACATTTGCCAAAAATATTTTATTTGAGTTCCCTGAGTCTCAAGGTATTTTTTGGGATTTTTTTCTGGATTTATTTGCTATTTTCTAGAGCTCAAAAGCCTTTAAATGAATTTCTGGCAAAAGAAAAAGAAAAGAAAATCCTAAAAGCCAGGTGGGCCGAAGCCCACCCAGCCGGTCCAGCCCACCAGCCACCCGCTCGGCCTGCCCCGCCCCGTGCCACGTGGCACGCATCCATGCCCGGCCCGCGCCCGCACCCCTCCGCCTGATGGTCGACGCGCGTCTCCCATCCGCCGCTGCCGCTTCACCCGCGCGCCATCCCGACCGCTCGCCTCGTCCGTGCGACTGGCAGGTGGGGCCCACCTGTCAGAGTCGTCTTCGGCCGGGACTCTCGTCTCCGAGTCCGGCTTGAACCCGCCCCCGCCGCCTTCCTTTTTCCGCCGCCGTCCGCGCCGCCCAGGACTCTTCGTCTCCCGGGTATAAAAGGGGCCCAACCCCTGGGGGCTCCCTCATCCCGCAGTCGCCGCCTCCGCCGCCGCTCACCGTCGTCCGCCGACGCCCGTGCGCCGCCGTTCGTCGACGTCGCCCGTGTGCACAACCGTCGCTCGCCGTTGCTCGCCGCCGCTTCGTCGCCGTCCAAGTCGCCGCCATCTTCGCCGCCGGTGAGTCATGGACTGCCGCCGCCGTCCCGAGCCTCGCCGGCCAGATCCGCTGCCCCGGACAACCGCCGCCCGCGCCTCGCCGCCTCGGCCGCGCCTCTTCGGTCCCCGCGCCCGCCACGTCAGTCCTGACGTCAGCACCGCGCCCCTTCGCCTCCCCGTGGACGCTGTCCACTGTGCACCCCGCCGTCGCCATGTGGGTCCCGCCCGTCAGCCCGAACCATAGACCCGTGAGCCGATCTGGCCATGCCAGCGCCCAGTCAGCCTTGCCACGTCAGCCCTAGGGCTTGCGTGTCACGACCCATCAGCAGCCACGTCAGCCCTAGCCGCTTGCGCAAGCAGCCCCGCCTCTGCACTATTCCGTGCGCCGGTTCCACCGTAGACTCAGCTCCCCGTGCGCCCGATCCACAGCACAGTACAATTTCTTAATTTCCCCGATTTTCTTTAGATCCAATTTTCCAAGAGCTCGTTCTCCCTCGTCCTAGCCCCGATTGACCCGATTCTTTTTCCTAAATTCATCTAAAATTGAGCTCTACCTTTTGGTTCAGGTTTGAAAGTTTTTGGAGTTCATTTGAATTTGATTTGATTTTATTTTGTCTTTTCGTTTTGCTTTCTCTCTCGTTAGATCACGTGTTCGAGGGAGCGGAAGTTGGATTTGAAGATCAAGAGCCCTCAGCTGAGCAAGGCCAAGGCAAGTCGTATTCTTTGATCATGTTGAACCTAGATTTCAAATCTATTATGTATTACTTTGTTTTAAATTATCATGCATCGCTATTTTATTATCAAACCCTTGTATTGGTAGTTAATGACCTAGTTGATTATTTCCCCCTTGATAATTTGAATACCATGACTCTGTTGACACCATAGGATGGGAAAATAACTAGTGATGCCATATAGTTGTCACATGGGTATACGTATAGATTTGATTAGCTGTGCTTCTAGTACGTTGGATCTATCATCACATGTGTTAATTAATCTTGACTTAATGATATATCGGAACGTGGTGGTTAACCACAGTTATAAAATTTGTTTGTCATGACATGGGTAGTGTCATGGGCAATGGTTATACAAACTTGGCTTTCACTCAGGTGAATGATCGTGCAGTAAAGGGGGTGCTGGTTGCACTTGGGATGTGGTTGCTTCGCCTGGGTAATTCTTAAGGACTTAACTTTGTGCGCCATTGATCTGAGCTTAATCGTGCAAACCACATGTCTAGTATGGGATAGACCTGGCATAATAATTTGTGAAGTCTCCACTTTGGTTTTACTACCGATGTTGTTATGGCGCAAGAGGGGGCAATTATCGACTAGGGGGTTACCCTACTCGACGGCGAAACCTTAGCGAGTGGGGTCAGGTGGAGATGGATCATTGTAAAAGCCTTGTTGTGATTATCTTTAACGTGAGGATTATCACATCGTGTGGGTACAGTTGTGCAACCTCTGCAGAGTGTAAAACTATTCGAATAGCCGTGTCCTCGGTCATGGACAATGCTCGGGGATTTCACACGAGGGGTAGAGTTTTTTTATGAAATCTGGTTGGGTTGAGCTGGAAAGTGAATGGTCAGTTCACTTGTGATTATATTCAATTCCTTTGATTATTTATTTAACGTCCTTTTGTTAAAGTTGCTTTTCAATCTATTTATTGTATTTACTTTAAATTGTCGCTTTCTGCAAAACTAACCTTTCAGCCATCCATTGTTAAGCCTTGCATACTATATTGCATCTTTGTTACAAACGACTTGCTGAGTACTCTATGTACTCACGGCTTTATGCCCCTGTTGCTCAGTTGAGGAGGAGGAGTATCACCAGCAGGAGGTTCCAGAAGGAGAGTACTTCGACGTCTTCGCGGATTAGGCTTCGTTCTCCACTCGATAGCCTGTGGGCGTGTCGATTGGCTGCTGCGCTTTCTTTTGGATTTCCGCTGCTAGTTTTTGTTAAGCCCTTCAGGCTAATAATTGTAAGCTTGGCCATAAGGTCGTACTCTGATGATTATCAATATAATTTGGATTTTCCTTAGAATATCGTGATGTGGATGATATTTATCTTTGTTCATACTGTGTGCACTAGCGTGATCCTGGACTAGTGCAGAATACACAGGAGAGTCCGGATTCGTATATTCGGGTCTCTACAACTCCAAAGGAGGGACTTTGCAGAGTTAATCTCCCTAGTCTTGCATCAACTGCATTGACAACTTGTCCTAAGCATTGGGTGAATGTGTCAATGACTTGATTGCATTCTAGCCCTACTCTTGAAGTTGTTGGATTGTGATTGCATGTGTGCTTGAACTTCTGGCTAACTTGGACACCATTGACTCATAAATCTACAGGGAGCTTACTGACACTTTGGAGCATCTCTGCCTGTTACCAGTGAGTTGTTCATGCTGAAATCCACTAATTGGCTCACAGATATGAGGACTCTTGTGAAGTCTTTGATGGAGATAGGTGTAAGTGGCTTTCTTCTTCGCTTGGACTTGGGGCAATGGAGGCAGTTGCGTCACATTAATCTTTGGAGTACTCACAGCCTCCTCAGACTCTAATTCTTCAATGTGAACTATTGAAGATTGTTGCCCTTCCGATGAGCCTAACAAGCATATGTTGGTTGTTGAGAACATAGACTCCCTAAACTAAAGCTTACTTGCAGTTCTCTTCATTGGAGCCACATCAAGCTCAACACACGAAGATCCAATCTCTACTGATAGGCTACTAGAAACATCCGACCAAACCTCTGGGCTAAAAGCTATGTGCCAAGTTCATTTTGGCCTAAACCCTGTAAAGTCAGTATTGACATGGTGAGGAGGCACTAGCCAACTCTACAATGATAAAGGTAGCCTTTGAAATCTTGGATTCAGAATTTCAAATAGGTGAAAAATCACCTACTGAACCTGTTCTTGACCATAAGACATAGATTGAGAATGCCCTGATGTGATCAAAGCTAACTCCTCCATTGGAAAGGTCGGAGTCCTTGTTTGGGTAGGGAGTCTTGACAAATGATGAAATAGAATAGAGACAATATCCATCTAAGGTCTCCATTGGACCTGTCAGAGTCCTTGTTTGGGTAGGGAGTCTTGACAAATGATGAAACAGAACAGAGACAATATCCATCTGAGGAGGAATATCCACCTCCACCACTGACCTTGAAGCTGAAACAGACAAGGAAGCATCATGATTGTGAGCGGAAGAAATAGAAGCTAACTCCTATTGATCCATCCCTGCTTGATCCAACAAGTGGTCCCAACCTCTAGGATTCTACTGTTGGGGCAACCAATCATCCCATTGGGGATTAGGAGGGAGTTCTAACTCCCCCATAACCTCATTGTTAGCTTGATCACCAACTTGGTTAAATTCAATGAGGTTCTAAGGGAGGTCTTCATCTCCTGGCCCAGCATATGGAAATTCAGAATTTAGAATAAAAGCTAAAATAGTCTAGGATTCCCCAACACCAACCATCACAATACTCTTCTTTAGGACCAGTTTATGGGGGACGGAATCCAAATTGAGGTAAAGTACTTTGACAAGTACACAACCCTTGATCATATACCCTAAGTACTGGATACCCTAAGTGCCAATCCAGTACCTTGCCAAAAGTGGAAACAACATGAGCAATGCAGTGCTAATTAAGGTAGTCCAGGGGTATCCTAACATCATAATCCAGCCAACTCGAGTAAAAATTGCTCCCCACCAGTTAATATCTTCATTATGTCTTTGAAATCTAAGTTTATGATGCTCATCTAGTAAATGTGGATTGCCAAAAACTAGCATCTCTCTCTAGATTGCTGAGCTTAACTAGAAAATACCAATTCTAAGAGGATGGGGAGCATCTTTCCACATGCAACTCTAGATGACCCTGGATAGAATCCCTAATATCTGGAATTGTCTATGCAATTTGCTCTTCCTACGATGCTAGATGCATGACTGCAATGGTGTAGTCTTCATGCTACTCAAGCTAAGAATCTTGAATGACAAGGTCAGCTTGAGGCAGCTGGTGTTGACCACCATCGTCAATCTGAAGCCCTGCTAGGATGAAGCAGCCAGGATCGATGATTTGAAATGCAACCATTGCAACAAGAGGTGGTGACAGAAGGGTTTTAGGAGGATTTTCTTATAGAGGTGGGGTTTTCAGGAGGATAGAGAACCAATATGAGGAAGATGAAGAGCCAGTAGTAATGAGGGATTTGGCTCGATCTTTCGATGAGAATGATAAAACAATTGTTTGATATGACATTAACGATGAGGCTACTTGACTAAAATGACAACGTTTATCCTGCAATTGCTACACCACACCCTTGTTGTTACCAACCGTGCCCAACATGGATGATCTTTCCTTCAAGCAAGCGAGAATCAAGCAAGAAATAAATAAGCACGATCTAAATTTGCGAATGAAATATGATGTTTCATTGAACAATGGAGAGGCCTAAAGTAGCCATAGTTGGTATAGTCAACACAAGTACACAACTGATGTTTTCAAAATGAAAATCAATCTAAACAAGCCTAAACCCGAGAATTGGCATCCCTGGCCATATTTAAGGGGCTAGAGATGTGGGGGAGCACATCCATGAATGCGTTGTGATGCACTTAGGTGGAGTTTTGAGGTGAGACTAGAACTATTAGAAAGAGGATGTCATAAGCTTTCCAACAAGTCTAAGATCATCTCATTTGGACTTCGTATGCATCTTTTATGCTCATTTGAAGTCAACACTACCTTTGAAAGCCGAACTAGATTCTAGAATATGCCCAGCTTTAATCCTTGGTTATCCTGGCCTTAAGTGACATAGTGACCTCCAATGTTTATCCCAAGCATGTCTGTGACTCCATGTGCCTCTCCTTGGTCATTGTCCATGTTTCTAAGCACAATCACATCACATGCATCAGGCAGCAACTCATTCTCAGAAACTGAATTAAACAATCCTAGGAACGAGCTCACCAGATAATTCAACTGTTGTGCACATGCCCTCATCATAGTTCCTTGCCTAGCATCTTGTGGATGAGTGTTGTGTGTATCCAAGGAAGTGATGTCCTCATCAAGTAGCCTGGAAGTCCCCACCAATCCCATAGGCCAACTTTAGGGAGTTCTCGCCAAACTCATCGGCTGGCCCTTTACTGTTAGACAATTTTACTAGAATCCATATATGCTGGCTAGACTTCTTGAGATAAAAACATTGACTTGCCTTATGACCATAACTGAAACAAACACAACACCTAATTTGTTTTAAGCATGCTGTGGAGATATGACCTGTCCTTAAACAATGCCCACATTATAAAGTTTGGTTTGATTTTTTTGCAATTGAAGGAAAAGATTGCGGAGTAGAGTTTGATTTGAAATTTAAATCCTAACAATTTAGCCCATCAAGAAAGGGTTCCTTGTTTGAATGTGAATGACATGTTGCTGGAAACAATTTGAATGGTATAATTGAAGAAGAAGAACTCTGCAGATGGAGATCATGCTTGATCCGCAAAAAAACTGAAACAACTTTAATCAGCATAGGATTATCAAATATTTTGATGGAAGATTTCACTGCAAAAGAAACTCACTTTTGATTTTTGGAATCATCCAGATGATGAGATTTCTTTCACAAAATGCCGAAGTCCAATCGTTATCATGTTCCCTCAACCGCAATTGATATTCCTTGCAAAAATTAGTAACTCCATCTTGCCAGAGATGAAAATGAATAGAGAAATGTTTGGCAAGGCATTATTTTAGAAAATAAATCAGAAAACCAATTGCTTTAGAGGCCACCAATGCATTACCATAATCATAGGCTCTTTTAACTTGAAATCCCAATGCATTACCACCAAGGCAATATTGAAGAGCAATTCCAGCAGATTCATCTGTCAACTGAAATGTGAAGTGGGAGAAAGTTGCAAGAAGAAAGAAACCATTCACCAAAAAAGATGAAGGATGGACAGAAGAGCCATACCTCGAAAGAACATTATCTGCAAAAATCTTTCCTAATGAGAAGTTACAATTCTTGTGGAGGACCTCGGTTGACATTGTTGATCAGAGAGATTAGAGAATAACTAGCAGAAAGGAAGGAATCTAGTGAGTTTCCTCTGATCGCCAGCTTGTCACCATTCCTAGACCCAACCTTACTTCTTCTTGCCTTTCTCTCGCACAATAAGACCTTAAGAACCTTGTGTTTCTTGATGTCCGAGTTGTTGCATCCGTTTGAGTTAGCTTTGGTTTTTGAGTTGTAATCAGTTTTTGGGAGTTCCCTTCTAAAATCATATCGGTGTAATTAGGGAGTCTGATTTTTAGGAGAAAGGGAGTCGATTTTGTTAGGGAGTCTGAGTCTTTTGTAAGCACGTGCAATTGTGAACATAAAGGAGTCATAGTTAGTTTGTAACCATAGTTGAATTGGCTTTAGGCTATGCATGCATGTATGGCCGTGCCTTAGGTAAGGCTAGGGGATACCTCATGTAAAGACCAGATTGCTTTGAAAGAAAATACAAAAAAGTCACAATGTTTGTGGTGCAAACTTATGTGCTTGTGATTGTGTGAGAGTTTCCTAATTAGGGTTTGCCACGATCCCATAGATTATAAGCTTTGTTGCTACTCTCAAGTCACCAATTGAGTCTTTACGATTCCACTCTTCCATTTGTGAACGGTACTCATGGTTTGGAGAATTCCTGATTGATTGCTTCTAATCAGCAACATTGCTATTGATTAGTGCATTGTAGCACTACCTTTCATCTACACTTGGCGCAAGAAGAGGAAGAAGAAGGACTGCTGATTGGTTGGGAAATACCCTCCTAGCCGAAACCCTAATTCAATTGTGGCCGCAAGGAGTGAAGGGTTTTGCTGAAACCCTAAGTTCGTTTGCTGCTATAAGAAGGGAGGTTGATTGCTGCCACCATAATCGCAAGGAAGAAGAAGGCCTCTTGAAGCCCTAGCCTCAAGGGAGAAGGGAAAACACCACTGTTCGTGCCATGAAGATTAGGCCAGCCCTACACATCAACTAGTTTATTAGTTGATCCAAAATGTAAGTTCTACTAGCATAATATAAATCTACAGGATGCTCTACAGGAGCATAAATATAAATCTACAAGATGCTCTACAGGCATAAATATAATGCTGGAACATAATACATTGACCAAAATTAATCTGTATAGAAATACTGGATTTTCTTCTGGAATACAAACCTAGTCTAATAACCAAGAAGATTCACTATTCTATGGGATAAACAATATACTTGACTTCCATTCATAATGCTAAAGTAAATATGGCTAATTTAGATAATTCTGGATCGTTATAATACAATAGGTCATTTATCTTATACTTTGGTAGTTATGTTTGCTCCTTGCAAATAATATAATTATCAATAGCAATGTGGTTTCAGATAGCTTATACCAATATGCATGTGTCATAGCTGATGAGTATGGCGTGGTTCAGTGTGCGCCACATGTAGCAATTGGTAGCACTTCTTGGGCAATGACGAGTAGTTGCCCTTCCTGTGTAGCAGTGAGTGACAATTCAGTGACACAAATGGCATTAGGCCATGTATGCACCTACATGCTGGTAACTGGCATATTGTTGAATGTACGAATCAACCACTCTACCATAGGCTACAAAGATTATAGCCACAAACAACATAATGTGAATGCCATACAAAGATTATAGCCACAAACAACATAATGTGAATGCCATTCTTCATATCCAATAGACACTTACGTTCATCATGTGATATATTTTAAATATCTCTCAAATAAATAGATCACTAAATGCTCTATGCTTATTTTGCTTCTGGTTTGACCAAGGTTATGCCTTGTTCTCCATATTTTTTATGCCTCTTCATATCAAGTATACCTCTGATGCCCAAATTCCTTCCCTTTTCATGCCAATTTTGAATTGTAGGACTGGTTACGACAGCCAGAGGAATTATACCCTAGGTATTCAAGATCATTTCACTTCAGTATCTATGAAGAGCTAAGAAGATCAATATCTAACTTCCCTCAAGGCTGGTCTGATTGCTCTCACAGGGGGCAATGGGACCGACATAACCAGTTTAATCAATTGAGGAATGACGGTCTGACCGCCCAAGCCCTTAGCTTGAATTTTAAGCACGATATCTGACCGCCCAAGCCCTTAGCTTGAATTTTTAGCACTATTTCAAAATCACAAATTGACCTAAGCTATGAAGAGCTAAGGAGACCAAGATCTAACTTGCTACATCAGAAACATCGCAAAACAACAAAACCTAACCAATTTCAGCAACTTCCCTCTAGGCCAGTATGACTGCTCTCACAAGGGGCAATGGGACTAGCTTGACAAATTTGATTAGTTGAGGAACGATGGTCTAATGGCCTGAGCACTCAGCTTGAATTTTCAACACGATTTCAAATCCACAAATTGACATAACTTTTTTATTCACGGCTCCAAATCACATGAAATTTGAAACAAACCTTCCCTAGGATACCAGGAACCTATTCCAATCAACAATTTCAAGGATCATTGACAAAGTTCTAGCTTCGTACATTTTAGGGAAAGTTGTACCAAAATCGAGCTAGAAGGGAAAATGGTGATCTAAGCAAGCTCATGGATTCTAGATGACTAACTGGCCTTACATGGGTTCCAAGACATTCTAGCAAGCCTTTCCACTGCAAGAATCAAATTCAATCATGATGGAATCAAGAAACCCCAAATCCATATCAAAGCAGCAAAGAAGGCAAACAAGAACTCAAGAGAGACATGGGGAGCATCTTCTATTGCCACTTGGATGTGAAGAATTACAGCCACTCCCAAGGGAGCTCAAAGCCCCAAGAGAAGCACCAAGCTCTCCTCTCAAAGCCCTAATCTCTCTAGTTGGCTTAAGTGCATCAATCCTTACCTCTCTCTAGTTCCTCTTTATATAGTGGAGGCTCACAAGAAAACCCTAATCTTGACCACAAAGTGAATATTACCCATGACACACACATGGGAGAATCCGTTAGCCCATTACCCACATGGGTTTTTCACTTAACACACTCGTGCATACATTCCAAAGTGCCATCTTCGACTTTGGCTCTAGTAGCCCAAATTTGTCATGTCTTGTCCTGTATGGAGTATCTTTGACCTAAACCACTTAGGCCTCCGCTAGGGTTTTGCAAACTGCTCACTTTTTCGGTTTAGGGCAAATGACCACAATGCCTCTTAATCGGCGTTTTCTAATTCCTTTGCCTCAAAGCATCACCCATACTTCACCGTCTTTTGTGTGGCCCCAATAACTTCCTACCAAGCCTCTCACTTGTTCGATGCCACCGAACCATTCTCGCTTGTAAACAGACCTAAGTCACTTGCATACCATATGTTCTGTTTAACCTTGATCACTTGTTCCTTCTATAGTCCTTGTCCACCTTGCGGCTAGGTTGAGTACAACCATCCCACTTAGCTTGACCGCTCTAGACCTTGGTCCTCCTAACCAAGTTCTAGTCCACCTCATTGTTGACCACAGTTGACTCTAGACTACTTGCACAACAATAGACCAAGCAAAGCATTTTTGGCCACAAGTTCATACCAACTTGACCCACAATAGTCCATAAATATATCATGCAACATATATGCTATGATTCCATAGCCCTAGAACAATTCCTGACTGAATTCTCAATTTTCCAGGCCGAAACAACACTCTTTGAAAATCCACTAGCCTATCATGGTGAAGCCGGTCAGATCGCACCTCAACATCAAAAACACCCTTCTCTGGAATTTTGTTTAAACTCTATCTACTTTTAGCTCCAGTTTTTGTTTGCAATGACACCTAGTGTTTGGTGTCCACTTTCCAAAATGGCACACCACTGGTCTTAGAGCTTGCCCAATGGTGGTCAAACCACCCAAGCCATTTCTACACTAGGCTTTACTAGCCAGTCTGACCACCATGTGGTGATCGGATAGACCGCTGGCGAAAATCAGTCTGATTGACCATGCAGAATAGTCAGACCACCAGTGCCTGGACCTTCTCCCCAAATTTTTTATTTATCTTTTCATCAACTCAATCCAATTCTATCGCCCTCGATGGTGTCATATACTCATGACAAACATGAAGTGACCTTCACATAATCTCGTATACTCTCTCTGTTCTTTTATACTTGAAATCCTAAAATCCATGCCTTTTGACTGCCAGTAGATTTAAAACTAACTAGATTGGCTATATGAAAATTATATCATTAGATTTATTATTAAAAATACTTTGATAATATTATAATTTTGTTAATATATCTAAAAGTAAAATTATAAAAAGTAACGGTTAAAGTCGTACCTTAATGGCCGTACAAAATCAAAACGTTAAGTTAAAAAGGGAGTATCATTTTGTTTGTTGGCAACTTGGCATGATTCAGAAGTTGCATGCCTCGTCCTGCATCCGCCATGGTTTTTGCCGAGCAGTCAGCAACAATTCCGGCTACCACACAGATATGTTGGTCGGCAAACCATTTGCCATTGCTCAACTATTCCCTCCCTCGACGTTTTAGATTCGAAGTAGCCAACACTAAGGATTAAAAAATTTAACTTTTAAGTTCTAACATAAAACATGTACAGAATTATTTTAATTTATCACGTCAAAGTTGTATCGTTAATTTGATTTCTGTAGTTAAAAAGTACTTCAAAATAATATTTATAGTTTTCCTAGTTAATGATGTATTATTTTTAAAAGCAACAGAAGTTCTGTCTGAGGTAATGTGAAAAGTCGATAACATCTATTCTAAGGAGTACTACGTTTGGAAGCCGGTTAGGCAGGTTTTAGGTCTAAACCTCAGGGCCATTATAAACAGTTTTACAAAAAGGTAAGTATGAACATTCAGCCATCTAGCTGCGGACCAAACCAGAAGGATCGATGCTGCAAAAGCTTCATGTAAAGAAGTATATATAGTTAGAAGTCGGAACAAATTGGGTAAGGTCAGACAAAAGAAATATTCCGCGGCCAGAAAAGGGTATATGGACAAAGATATATTCTGCGGCCAGAAAAGAGTGTATGGACATCTCGGTGCGCGTGAAGATTTTCTTGGTCAATTGAACTCTGGAACTCGTATTTCTGACTTTGTAATACACACGGATAGTTGGTTTTGTTTTAGAGCCAGCTAAGCGGTGACCTTTATCCAAAAGACAAACCATCCAAAGTCCAAAAAGTGAAGTGCTAGTTGGAAAAGAATTTGTACTTCAAAAATGTTCAAACTCTTTTTTTTGTGTGGTGGGGGGGGGGGGGGGGGGGAGGGGGGATGCTAACACATTTAGTTGAAAGACGAAATTTGTAGGCTTCAACATATAAATGAAAATGTTCAAAATATAAATTTTAGTTTTTCAAAATTTCAGAACCCAACTTTATTATCTTTTTTTTGGATTAACAGTTTCATATCTTAGGTCAAAAATTTTGACATTATATTTTGTTTTGATTTTAAAAATTTTAGCTATGAGTTCAAATACTTTGTTATATTTTGGCAAAAAAACCCTTCAAGTTTAGTTTTCTAGATTACTTTTAAATGATTCCAGTTTTACATTTGTGAGGTAATAATGTTTGAAGTATTTTATATTTAAAAACGTAAATACACCGCATTACGGCTGCTATGTCTCGGACATATTAGTAAGCAAAAACAGAAATCTATGCAATACTTCCCATGTACTCCTTGAGTGCTTACTTATGCATCCTCAAAACAATATACAAATTGTCATGAAAATTTCTGATAGAGTGTGTTAAAAGCATATATATAAAGGGTGGATTCTTTTGAGCTAATGACTTAAATATTTGAATTCTGACTATTCACAAAAGCTAATACGCAGAGAAAAATACTTGCATGCAATTTTGGCCGATACAGACTTAGTACACTTTTTATCACATTTTTCTATTGACCCCGCCTTGAAATAACGCACCGTTTAAAAGCTAGTTACTGTAGACTAAATAAGTATAAGCTAATTTTAAGCCCAAAAGAACCCGGCCAAAAAGATAAAGTTATTATTCATTGAAATTTGAACTTTTTTGTTTCTCCGAATATACATCGATTTTTGAGTTGAACTTTTGTAGGACTCTCGATCATCTCATCAGTACTATCTAACCAAATTTTGTAGAACCGAAGAAGTATGATGCAGTAGATATTTCCTCCGAATATGGCGGTTCCTACTTCCTCTTCCTCCCCCCAACACACACATATATATAAATAATAGGGGCACTATGGTGTCCAGACTCCATGATTAAGATTTTCCATGATTAATTCAGCATACTAAATTAATGATTTTCACTCCACTTGCATGTATCTAAAAGCAACTAAAGGCAGATCAGAGGCTTGAAGCCTAGACACTTGCATATTAAAATATTGTTCAGTTACATCTTTGCTCTTTATTTCGCCCACTGTGCACTTTGATATATGTAGACAAACGTGTGATTTTAAACATGTATAGAATCACAGGAACCAGTTTTGCAAGTTAGTAGAATGTAGACACCGGGACTTGATTAAGTAATGTTGGAACGTTTCTTATAGCCACTGGAACAAACTATCAATCAAACCAATAGCGATCGAACATTTAGAAGTGTTAACACTGCGCTTGAGTACATTTATAAATTCACATTTCAGTATGTACATCCAAATGAGTGGTCAACGTACGCTATGCATGCAAGCCGTATTATTAGGTTTCACGCTCCACACGCAAGCTGCTCTCAAAACCTAGTAGCTTATCTTCGCCTGTAGATTTGGACCTAAATTAAACGAAGGATTCCTTGATCTCTAATTCACTATATAAACCCTAAGAGTGTGCTGAGACCCTTCACAACAACGAAAACGCAAATGGCTGTCCTTTCTTGCAGTGCAAGTGCCTTCCTCTCCCTCACACTCTTGTGTTTTGCTACAATTCTCCCTCCACCTGCCAACGCGAGACATGTCCCTTGTAAGGATGGCACCAGTGCCATCAATGCAAGCAAGTTCTCCTGGCCGCTGTCCAGGAAGACCAGCGGCAATGGCTCTGGCAATGGTCATGGGTTCGGTTGGACTGTGTCACACAACGGGTCCGACACGACTATCGTGTTCGGTGGAGGTGTTGGTGGTGGCGTTGGAACCACCCGTGATGGAGGCGCGAGTGCCGGTGGTGGAGTTGGTGTTGGGGTCGGCGTTGACGCTGGCAAGGGCGGGGTCGATGTGGGCATTGGCGTCGGTGGAGGCGGCGCCGTGAGTGCCCACAACGGCGGTGTTAGTGTGGGTGGCGGCGGTGGAGAAGGCATAGGCATCCACATCGGTCCAAACGGTGTGACAATCACCCATGGTGGAGGCGCTGGCAGTGGCGGTGGCAATGGTGGTGGTGCTTCAGGCGGAGGTAGCGCGGTTGGACATGCAGGTAACGCTGTGGGGAGTGGCCAAGGCTCTGGAAGTGCTAGTGGCAGCCTGGGGAGTGGTGGAGGGAGTGGATACGGCTCGGGCCAAGGAGGCTCCGGAGGTGGAGGTGGCGGTGGCACGGGTAGCGGCGGCGGCCATCCGTGAGGATGATGTGATTGCCATGTTTACCAAGGATGCAAGCTTTAACGTACGTTACGTGACTGCTAGTGTGTGTAACCTCGTGTCGGGTACCGTGGGAAGAATGTATGGAGGAGTATGAATAAAGCGATGTTTTTAACTGTTGATGAATAAATTAGTGCACTTGCTGTACATGCATGTCGATGCAGATTCTTTCAAGCTCCCAGTCACAATTGTTGACTGCATGAGTGAATCCGGCGGCAAAATATGCTCCGGGGATTGTACTGTGTAGTAAAATTATTTCGTCTGAAAACTGATCCCAAAAGCTACGAGAAGTACAGGAGAAGGGATACTTACCTTGGATCTAGCGTTTTCACTTGCCATGCATCCTTCGAGAACACATCAACTTACACAGTGTGTTAGATGTGGAAGTGTGGAACGTTTTTTTTTTCTTTTGAGATTATGTGTAGCACATACACACTGTTAGTAGAAGTAGAGAACATGTGAAAGGGCGTACGTAGTCGAAGTGCCAATTAAGCAACGTCCGCAATTCGACGAAGAAATTACGGCGTGGGCTCGCTTCCCAGTTCCCACAGAACCGAGCTAGCTGCTAAATTATTGCTCCATTGCTTGTGGCAGATGCTAATTGTAAGCATGCTAGCGGTGGACGAACTTGAGGTTGCTTGATCTGGTGAAGTTAGTTAATTATAATACTGATCCTGGGAATTCCAGTAGTTTTAGGTGCGTGATGGGAAAAGACGAGTTTGACTGTTCTTGGATCCGGTGTTTTGTTTTTCTATGCGTTATCCTCCTCTGTACTCATCTCTCGTGTGACAAGTTACAAATATACATCGCTTTGGACATTGAACTGGTCGCCGGGCGATGGCTCCGCTAATGACTTTTACATTAAAGATTTTAGATGAATAATATATCAGCATTAAATCCTTGAGTTAATGAATATATTGGACTTTTACCTCCTCGCTGTAGAATCCACATCTTACAATAGCATCATGATTGTCAATGATCACGACAACAGGAAGTAGTTGATTGCTGATTATCTTCATTGATGTGTATAATCTATGCCTCGGTAGCTATATCGTTCATGGAAGAAAATCAGAGGATATTTATTTATACCCAACTCGTCCTGGTGTCGATCTCCAGTGTAGGTGTCGCCATCGCCATCCAGGTGAATTAGCCTGATAAAACCCATCATGGGTAAAAAAATCCGACTAAGAACTTGCTGAAAAAGAACAAACTAGAACAATTTGATGTAGGAAAAATAGAAGAAACAAAAGAAAAGATTACTTCTGGAAATCAACAGGTCCCCACTCATTCAACACTATCGAGAACGCAAGAGAAGAGGTGAGGGGGGCAAGCGGTGGATTGATGACCATTGCTCTCCATGGCGGATAGGGTTCCTGTTGCAGCGTGGTAACCTACGGACAATCAATTTTTATACCAATACGTTAGAAAAATATAATGATGTCATATTATTATATTTCTTTTCATGGTAAATCTAATGTATCATTTTGTATCCAAATAAATTTTTATGTATTAGCGGTAGAAATATTGTTTGACTATACACCTTTTACGGTGTCATCACTATTACAAAAAAGCTTATATTAGACGTCTCATCACAGATGGTTCATCAAAATCGTTAGTGTTAAATGCAATCACAGCCGATTTAGGTTTAAAGACCATCTTTGTTGCTGCCAGCGTTACAAACCATCTGTGAAGAGATAATATCACAGACGGTTCATGATGAGCACCATCTATGAAGTGTCACAGATGGTTCTTAGATATTTAGCAATACACAGATGTTTTTTATTTAAATCGTTTGTGATATTTCTGTAATAATAAAGCTATTATATACAATTTGTATTAAAAACTGCATATGGTATATTTCCCGCCTCGCAATCCTCTAAAATTTCATAATCTCCCGCATGAGGCCAAGTAGAATTCCGTTCTGAGATACCTTCAGTAAAACAAACATAACTTTTGCATACGGTGTCTGTTTTTTACGCTCTCATGCTTGTTGGAAAGCTAATGACGAGCCCGATCCAAAAAATGACCACTTGTGCCAGTCGCCCTCTAAGACCCCAAATCGGCCATCTTTAGCCTCAAATTTGTGTCACAAGTTTTTTATTTTTATTTTTGAAAAACTTTTCGATCTTCCATTCAGAATTTGGAGTTCGTCTCAACTGCAAAGTTGTACATCTCATCGAAACCTTTCAAACGAACACATATAAGTCATATATAATTTTGCTATTTTATCTTTTGAAGCTAATTGTTTATATTGCACCGGTATATACATATATTTTCTTAGATAATTATGTATCACAGATGATGTGTGATTCAAACCGCATGTGATAATTACGTATCATAGACGGTTTGTGATTAAAACTGTCTACAATTATTATGTATCCCTAATCGCTGGGCCTCTCGATCCTCCCCAACCCAATCCCAGCCAATAGAAGCCCACCAACCCCTACCCCACGGATTGTAGCATCACCTCTACATCCCCGCGCACATTCCGCCAAAAGTTGCCCCACTCCCGCCTCTCCCTCCCCTATACATACTCATCCAAACCCATCCTCTACCGCGTTCAAAATCTCTCTAGCCTCCTCACCGTCCTCCTTCTCTACCCTGATGGCCCGTACGAAGTAGACGGTACAAAAGTCTATGGGCAGCAAGGTGCCGCAAAAGCATCTAGCAACCAATATGGCACTCAAGTTGGCGCCGGCGACGGCAGGCGTCAAGGATATCTAACTCGTGCGCTGCATCAAGGGCGAGAGGGCCTAGGCATAGAGGCCTCATGATGAGGACATCACTTCCATGCATACAACCAATGGATCTGAATCTATACACTGGCAAGGTCCAATCACATGAGCTCGCGCACAACAATTGAACTATCAGGTAACTTCATTTCTACAAGCACATTTTGTTTTTCATGAGAATATTCTACAACCTAATGCATGTGATGTTCTTTTACTTAGGAACTTAGGAGCTAATCATGAAGACACACATGTGCGATTCAATTCGGCCTCTGAAGACAGCACCAATTTCAAACATGCATAACTTTCACATACAGAGTTTGTTTGAGGGCCATGAGTACTCGATAGAAAGCTTTTCTTATCCTCTTTCCAATGGATCTGGCCTCATCTCCAAATTCCTCCTATGCACATTGCAATCACTCAAAGAAGGTACCGCGTCACCTGTTTAGGCCAACTTGGGCCTTGTAATACTTGGGCCCCAGGAGAAGGCACCCCCTCTCTAGGCCCGTACTGTTCACGACCGCACTATATATGTGAACAGTACTATGAATAGTACCACCTCTTATTTCTTAGTTTTGTGCGGCCTTCCCTCCCCTATTTAAGGAGGCCGTACCCTTCTAGTTTTCGGGGATTTCGTTTGCTTAGTTTTTCCATTGTGAAAACTCTTATCTTCGCTTGTGTCGACTAGCACAACCGTAAAGAACCTCTACGGAATCCCACATTTTGAACTCAATTCATATATTTGCAATTTTAGATTGCTTGAGATCTTGTTCTTGCGTGTTCTTCAGTTGCATGCAAGAATAGACCTTCGTGGTCAGGTCAACCATGCTCTTGGCATGGTTGATAACGACTTGGTGATTAGTTCAGTGATTGCTTAGTTCGTACGTGATGCATTCGTAGCCTGGATCATGAGAGTTGATCATCGACAATCGAAATTATCCTTCTCATCGAAAGATCGGGACAACACTAGCACATCAATTGGTATCAGAGCTCAAGGTTGATCGGTGAGAATTTTCTTTACCTACAGTCCACAAAAAGCCATGAAAAAAATTAAAAAAATTAGGGTTTGTTCATACTATCCCAAACCAATCTGTGCCTTGCAATTTTCTTTTCAGTAATTCGCTTGTTGAATTTTTGGTTGCATCGTCGTGTCTAGTTGCTAATTTCTAGTTCTAGTTTTTGTCTAGGTTACCATTGTCTAGTTTACCATTATCTAGTTTGCACCTTGATATCCTGTTGTCGCCTTCCTTCCTCTGCACACGGTGTTCGTTTTCGACGTTCTTGCACTCGTTGGAAATCTAATGATGAGGCGCATCCAAAAAAAATGACCCACGTGCACCAGTCACCCTCCAAGACCCCCAAAATCGGCCATCTTTGGACCTAAATCTGTGTCGCAAGTTTTTGGTTTCTATTTTTCCCCATTTATTGGTCTTTCCTTTGGAATTTGGATTTCATCTCAACTAAAAAGTTGTAGATCTTGTCGAAACCTTTCAAACGAGTATATATAAGCCATATGAAACTTTGCCCCTTCCATATTTGAGACTAGCTGTTGTTTCTACTCAACTAGGCTTGGATCAGCAACATCGACTAGTACGTTGAACAGCTATTCAACTTGCAATTATTGATTTGATTGTTGTTAATCCTTGCTACCATATTGAAGCCTTCTAGCTCCACTTCCTACTAACTCAGCAGGTATCGTTTCCTCGCAATCGTTGAGCTATTCATCAAGTGAGAGTATCATGAACCAGCCACCGGATGTGCCACTTCCTTGCTGCATAGGTAAAGAGCTCATAAGAACTTGGTACAAGCTTGAGTGTGAGTGACTTTTGAGCCTCCAGAACCTAATAGTTAATAGGGACATATACACTGTGTTTTGTTCTTTATTTTCTACTAATGATGGCAGGCTCAAAATCACAAGGGGAGAATAGCAGGTCCAACGTTGAGGAAGATGCATTTCTCGGAGACATCATGCAGAGATTTTCACGCTTGTTGAGTCAACATTCGGAGCGTCTTGAGATGGTTCTAGATCGCACCAATAACGATCTTGCGGCGATTGCTGCTCGAGTGGAGCAGCTAGAGAGAGCTCCACCTCCTGCTATCGCCCCCACTATCGTCGGTGTTACACAACCCCACCGTGAGCCATCTATTGTTCGCTCATGGGCCGATGAGGTAAGAGATGAAGAGAGCCCATATGTTGCTGATACGAAGTTTGAGGGTGGAGTCAATCTCGACAATGTTCGTGAAAATCTGCAACGACTCCTCGATCGCCAAGGTATGAGAAGAGAGCCACCACGTGAGGTACCAAATCGTGATGATGCACTTGGTAAAATTAAGTTCACCATACCTCCTTTTGCTGGTAAATATGATCCTGATGCTTATCTCACATAGGAGTTAGCTTTAGACCAAAAATTTTCATGCCATGAATTTCCAAAAAAATAAAAGGGTTAGGGCTGCTACTAATGAGTTCACTGATTTTGCATCTATTTGGTGGAATGAATTGTACTGCAATGAACAACACATACCTAGAACATGGGATGCCTTGAAGAGAACTATGAGATGTAGATTTTTGCCTTGCTACTACTCTCGTGATTTGCTGAATAAGTTACAATGTTTAAAACAAGGTAGAAACACCATAGAAGATTACTATCAAGAATTGCAAATCAGTTGTCTACGTTGTGGGTTAGAAGAAACTGAAGAGGCTAAAATGGCTATATTTTTTGGAGGGCTTAACAGGGACATTTAGGATATTTTAGATTATATGGAGTACAATTCTATTAACCGTCTGTTCCATATTGTATGCAAAGTTAAATGTGAAGTGCAGGGAAGACAATCTCGCTCCCGAGGCTCTTTTGGAGTTTCTTTTGCAGGTAAACAGAATCAGGCACAGTCCTCGAGCAGGACGCCACCCCATGCTACCCCTGCCACTCCAAGCCGTCCCCCACACTCCTCCATCCGTGGGCGACCAGCGAGCACCACTCCCACATCCCGAGCCTCTGATACAAGCAAATCAACTTCAGGCTAGCAAGCTAAGAGTTCTACTTCAGTTGCATCTACTGGGAGAACACGAGACATACAATGCCACCGCTATAAAGGTTTTGGGCACATGATGAGAGATTGCTCAAATCAGTGAGCACTTCTTGTTAGAGAAGATGGTGAATATACTTCAGCTAGTGATATTGATGAAGAGCATGCCTTGCTTGAAACTGACCCTGCAGGTGAGCAAGATGAATCTGAACTTGATGAAGAATGACTGGGAGCTGCAGCAATTGATAAGTTTTTGAGCATAATCGTGAAGCGTGTCCTTAGCGCTCAAGTGGAGCATGCTGAACAGAATCAACGCCACAATCTGTTTCAAACAAAGTTTGTGATCAATGAGCGTTCTTGTCGTATGATTATTGATGGAGGAAGTTGCAATAATTTGGCTAGCATTGACATGGTTGAGAAGTTTTCCTTGACCACACAACATCACCCTCGTCCTTACTATATTCAATGGTTTAATTCATGCGGTAAGCTGAAGGTAACTCGCATTGTGAGAGTTCATTTTTCTATTGGTTCATACCAAGACTATGATGATTGTGATGTCGTACCTATGCAAGCATGTTCTCTATTGTTACATAGACCATGGCAATATGATAAAGATTATATACATTATGGTAGGACTAACCAATATACACTCATGCATAAGGGCAAGAAAATTGTTTTACTTTCAATGTCTCCTGAAGCTATTTTAAAAGATGAACTTGAACGTGCTGAACAAGTAAATAAGGAGAAAGAGAAGAGTGAAAATCATATTGTAGCTAAAGAATGCTTTCCATCCAAAAAGAAAGACATAAAAGGAACAAGTGCTAGGAATAATGAAATCAAACTGAAAGGGGCTATTTTATTAGCTACCAAATCTGATTGAATGAGTTGGAAGTGAATAATTCTTTTTGCTATGCTCGTTTTTTGCAAGGATGCTTTGTTTTCACTTGAGGATATTCCTGCTTCTTTGCCTCTCGCTGTCACTAACCTTTTGCAAGAGTTTGATGATGTGTTTCCTGCTGAGATACCCCTGGGGCTGCCACCAATTAGGGGTATTGAATATCAAATTGACTTGATCCCAGGAGCTTCCCTACCCAACTGTGCACCATACCGAACCAATCCAGAGGAGACTAAGGAGATTGAGCGTCAAGTGCGAGACTTGCTTGACAAAGAGTACGTACGTGAGAGCCTTAGTCCATGTCTGTTCATGTACTTTTGGTTCCAAAGAAAGATGGATCATGGCGTATGTGTTTTGATTGTAGAGCTATCAATAATATTACCATTAGATATTGTCATCCTATTCCTAGGCTAGACAACATGCTTGATGAATTAAGTGGCTCTACCATGTTTTCTAAAGTTGATTTGCGGAGTGGATATCACCAAATTCGTATGAAATTAGGAGATGAATGGAAAACAACGTTCAAAACTAAGTTCGGCCTATATGAGTGGTTAGTATTGACTTTTTGTTTAACTAATGCACCTAGTACTTTCATGAGATTGATGAACGAAGTTTTGCGTGCTTTCATTGGGAAATTTGTGGTGGTATACTTTGATGACATACTGATATATAGCAAATCACTTAAGGAACATCTTGATCATTTACGTGTTGTTTTTAATGCTTCACGAGCTGCACGTTTATTTGGTAATCTTGAGAAGTGCATCTTTTGCACTGATAGAGTATCGTTTCTTGGCTATGTTGTTACTCCACAGGGCATTGAAGTCGATCAAGCCAAGATTATCGCTTACAGAGTTGGCCGACTCCTAACACGGTCACACAAGTGCGAAGTTTCCTTGGATTGGCTGGATTTTATCGACGCTTTTTTAAGGATTTCAGCACCATTGCCGCACCATTGAATGAGCTCACCAATAAGGTTGTGCTTTTCAATTGGGGCCCTGCACATGAACAATCATTCAACCTTTTGAAAGAGAAGCTCACAAATGCGCCACTTCTCCAGCTTCCTGATTTTGGTAAGACTTTTGAGCTTGAATGTGATGCTAATGGAATTGGACTTGGAGGTGTGTTACTGCAAGAAGGTAAACCTGTTGCTTATTTTAGTGAAAAATTGAGTCGACCTAGTTTGAACTATTCTACCTATGATAAGGAATTACTTGCTCTCGTTCGAACATTAGAAACATGGCAACATTATTTATGGTCCAAAGAATTTGTTATCCATTCTGATCATGAATCATTGAAACATATTAGAAGTCAAACTAAACTGAACCGTAGACATGCTCGTTGGGTTGAATTCATTGAATCTTTTCCTTATGTCATAAAACACAAGAAAGCAAAGGAAAATGTGATTGTTGATGCTTTGTCTAGATGGTATACAATGTTGTCTCAACTTGATTGTAGAATTTTTGGCTTGGATACAATAAAAGAACTATACACCTCTGATGATGAGTTTAGAGATGCCTGTCCAATTGCAAAAATGGTAGATGCTGGAATAAATTTATTTTCAATAATGGATTTTTATTTAGAGCTAACAAGCTATGCGTTCCAGCCAGTTCTGTTCATCTTTTGTTGTTACAGGAGGCACATGGGGAGGATTAATGGGTCATTTTGGTGTCAAAAAGGCGGAGGACATCCTTGTTGAACACTTCTATTGGCCAAGGATGAGGCGCGACATTGAGCGCTATGTATCTCGCTGCACTACCTGCAATAAAGCTAAGTCCTGACTTAATCCATATGATTTATATATGCTTCTTCCTGTACCTAGCGTTCCATGGGAGGATACTTCAATGGACTTTATTTTAGAATTACCTAGAACAAAGAAGGGGAGAGATAGTGTTTTTGTTGTTGTGGATAGGTTTTCTAAAATAGCACATTTTATACCTTGCCATAAGAGCGATGATGCTACAAATATTGCCGATTTGTTTTTCAGAGAGATTGTTCGACTACATGGAGTGCCCAATACCATTGTTTCAGATCGAGATGCAAAGTTTTTGAGTCACTTTTGGCGCACACTATGGGCAAAATTGGGTACCAAGCTGCTGTTTTCTACTACTTGTCACCCCCAAACGGATGGACAAACTGAAGTTGTCAACCGCACGCTATCAACTATGTTGAGGGCTATCTTGAAGAAAAACTTGAAGATGTGGGAAGAATGTCTACCTCATGTAGAGTTTGCTTACAATAGATCGTTGCACTCTACCACAAAGATAAGCCCTTTTCAAATAGTATATGGCTTTAATCCTCGTGCTCCTATTGATTTATTACATATCCCCATTTCTGAAAAAGTGAATTTAGATGCTAAGAAGCGTGCTGAAATTGTCCTTAAATTGCATGAAATCACTAAAGAAAACATAGAGCGTATGATCGCTAAGTATAAGATTGCTGGTAGTCAGGGTAGAAAGAGTTTAACTTTAGAACCTAGTGATCTAGTATGGTTGCATTTGCGCAAAGATAAATTTCCTGATTTGCGAAAGTCTAAGTTGATTCCTAGAGCTGATGGTCCATTCAAGGTGTTAGCCAAGATTAATGATAATGCATCTAAGCTTGATCTGCCTGCAGAATTCGGGGTTAGCCCCATATTTAATATTGCAGATTTAAAGCCATATTTAGGAGAAGAAGATGAGCTTGAGTCGAGGACTACTCACATGCAAGAAGAGGGAGATGATGAGGACATCACTTCCATGCATACAACCAATGGATCTGAACCTATACACTGGCAAGGTTCAATCACACGAGTTCGCGCACAACAATTGAACTATCAGGTAACTTCGTTTCTAGGAGCACATTTTGTTTCTCATGAGAATATGCTACTACCTAATGCATGTGATGTTCTTTTACTTAGGAACTTAGGAGCTGATCATGAAGACGCACATGTGCGATTCAATTCGGCCTCCGAAGACAGCACCAACTTCAAACATGCATAACTTTCACATACGGAGTCTGTTTGAGGCCTATGAGTACTTGATGGAAAGCTTTTCTTGTCCTCTTTCCAATGGATCTGGCCTCATATCCAAATTCCTCCTATGCACATTGAAATCACTCACAGAAGATGTTATGTCACCTGTTTGGGCCAACTTGGGCCTTGTAATACTTGGGCCACAGGAGAAGGTGCCCCCTCTCTAGGCCCGTACTGTTCACAGCCGCACTATTCACATGAATAGTACTATGAATAGTACCACCTCTTACTTCTTAGTTTTGTGTGATCTTCCCTCCCCTATTTCAGGAGGCCGCACCCTTCTAGTTTTCAAAGATTTCGTTTGCTTACTTTTTCCATTGTGAAAACTCTTGTTCTTCGCTTATATCAACTAGACCAACCGTAAAGAATCTCTACGGAATCCCACCTTTTGAACTCAATTTATATATTTGCAATTTCAGATTGCTTGTGATCTTGTTCTTGCGTGTTCTTCGGTTGCATGCAAGAATAGACCTTCGTGGTCAGGTCAACCACGCTCTTGGCACGGTTGATAACGACTTGGTGATTAGTTCAGCGATTGCTTGGTTCGTACATGATGCATTTGTAGCCTGGATCGTGAGAGTTGATCATCGCCAATCAAAATTATCCTTCTCATCGAAAGATCGGGACAACACTAGCACATCACCTCATCGACGCGATTGAGGTTCTACTGTCTGCTAGGATCTCTATTTCTTCTATGTTCTTACCATATTTAAGAGTTGGGTTCATAGGATTAAAGGATGTGTTCTTACCATGTTCTTGCTGTGTTAGATGGGTAAGCTGCTCATTATCTTGTTATGCTGTAATGGTAGATTCTAATCTTAATAGAATAGAATGTGCTGTTGTATTTACTGCTATATTTGCTTATTTTCAAATGCTATAACTAACATTTCTTGAGGCTAGCCAAAAAGCAAAAAAAAGGTATAGAATGAACTATCACAGATGGTTTTGTGGTATAAACCGTCTATGAAAGACTATCATAGACGGCTCGAACCAAAAACCATCTGTAATACTTGCACATCACAGACGGTTCTATCTACCAACCGTCTGTAATGCGAAAGTATTACAAACGGTTCTATATACCAACCGTTTTTAATACTCGCCCATCACAGACCATTGACAGCTTGAATAGTCTGTGATGTGTGTATCATAGATGGTTTTTAGTTCAAGTCGTTTGTGATAGTGTTCTTTGCAAACGGTTCTAATTACAAACTGTCTGTGTTATATTTATTACAGACGGCTCACAAACCGTCTGTGATAACTTCCGATTATCACTGACCTATAAATTCAGACGGCTCAGAAAATCGTCTGTGATGACAACTTTTAACCGTCTGTGATAATGTTTTTTATAGTAGTGCATGTATTTTTTTTAACGGTTCAGGATGCTAGTTACCAAAATAGTAAAGTCCTCCGAAAGTCTTTTAAGTAAAAATAAAAATAAAGAAATAGAAAAGACACAAGTGAAGGCAATAATGGTAGATGTTGTATTTAACTTTCGTGTCCCTGAACGAAAAGCGTCAAAATAATTCATGTAAGAGATGGAAGTATACATCAGTCACAAAAAACATTTTTTTTCGCCTTTTTTCTCTGTTTGGTCAGCCAACGAACAGCATGGATAAGATGGGGAAAATAATCACTTCAGAATTACGTCGAGGTAGACAACCAGCGCAGGCTTGACCAGGCCTTAATTCAACATGGCACGTGGTGAGCGCCGGTTGGTCCTGTACAAGTTTGGGCCTAAACAAGCCGAAAATGGTCCTTTTCTTTAGCTCTGAGTTTCAACTCTATTTTGGACTTCTTCAACAATTTCATCCCTGCTGTAGCTACGAGACAAGGAGGACAGGTCTTAGCCGCGAACAAAGTAGAATTAGAGGGTAAATTTTTTCCGGCTGTGATTGATGTCTTATGGTTGATAGCTGTGTATAGACTATGGAGTAGAACCGAAACGGTATTTGGCTTCACAAGTTCCTCGTACGCTACCTAAACAAGAGAATGACATAAGAGGAACAGCACATGGCTAGAAGTATTATGTTTCAGTAGTTTCTTTCCTGCGTGATAGGCACGGTTTTTTTTTTCTTTCTTTTTCCTTTTTGCGTACGCACTTAGAATTTGTGCCTTCGTTCCGGATGCATTGAGTTTCATTAGTTCCTCATACACAACAAAAAAAAGAGACTACGTACAAGAGGAACTATGCATGTTTGGTTTTTTTTTCTGAAGTAAATGTACCTATGATTTGCAAGGAGAAGCTAGTGTGTTTTTAACCAATGACCTCAGCTACTCGTGTTGTATCTAACCTAGACAGCTACATGGGTATATCTTCAATACACACGACAATAGTTGAGGAATTCTTGTTAAATAAACAGAGGATACCATAATGTCATCATTGTGAACCCTCGTTGTAGATAAGATCTCCTAGAGACCAGATCGGCACAGACACATAATTAACCCTGAAATGCTGAAACCATAATTAATCCCTTTTTGTGCTATTGTGGAGGTGGCCCAGTCCTCATAACTAGCTCTTGCAGCAGATCAAATAATATAAAGGAATATACTAATGTATCTTTATCTTTTATAATTATTAAGGGGTAGGATAAGAATTTTCTACCCTATCCTATTCATATATATAAACCCCTTAGAGGAATATGAGATGACCAGAGGCACTCATTTTCATACTAGTTCTCTGTGTCAGTAGGCTCTAGCTTCCCTAGTTTCATATCCCCTAAGGAGGAAAGGGGTACCCTATACCCACTATTGTGCTCATACCACAATAATTGGCATCGTCCGTGGGGACTGTGCGAGAAGCTGCGCGAGGAATTGTCACTTCCATGAGCGAGATCCGTGGGATTTCGACCGGTAGGAAGGAAAGCTTTCCCCTGCTGCTATTCGATCTGATTTGTGCTCAAATCGCACAGTGACCTCGTGCCCCCGGCATACTCTATGGAGTATAAATAAATCGCATGGTAGCCTCATACCCCGGTGTACTCTAGAGAGTATAAAATAAATTGCACGATGGCTTCAGGCATGTCGTAGTTTGCGAAGTATAAAGCGCCAGGAACTTAGTCGTCCCGGGCAACTCATAGAGTATAACAAATTGCATGGTAGCTTCGGGCCCAACATACACTGCGGAATATAAAGCATTAGGAGCTTAGTCGTCTCAAGCAACTCTATGGAGTATAAAACAAATTGCACGGTGGCTTCGGCTCCGGCATATTCTGCGGAGTATAAAGCATTGGGAACCTCATGTGTCCCGGGCCACTCTATGGAGTATAAATAAGTCATGTGGTGTGGGGATAGAGCACTTGTGGCTGCATGCGCTTCCCACCCGGGAGTCCCCTGCACTAGCGATAACCCTAATGAGCTTTGCACACTTCGTGCGCCCTACCAGGGAGTTCACCGCGCTAACACCATTGAATGACAGTTTTGCACCTGAGCGAGGACATGTCCCACTGCCCATGACCATGCCATGTTCAATGTGGTCGTGCAGGTAGGGTGGCGTAGCTTACTCTGGTGTACGCTTTTATGCCTTGCGGTGCTCACCTGTATTCCTGTTTACAGCGTTGCTCATTCCGGAGGGGGAGCGCTTGGCAGAACACGGGACCTCCGCGTGCGTAAGCCCTGCGGACTTCGTGCCGCCCCCGGAGACGCTGAGGGCGTGGCGCGAAATTGTGAGTGACGCGGCCACCAGTGTCGACCCGCAAGTGCTGCAGGCCTACGGGGCGGGGCACCTCCAGGACGCCTTCGAGGTGTCTGGGGTGAGGGTAAGTATTCATACGACGACGCCTGAGCTAGCTGAGCTTGCTAAGCCTTTCCCTTCTGCAGACACTTGTGCTGGGGCAGGCCTTGCAAACGGCCTATGCTCGCGGCCGCACGGCGCTCGAGGATAGGCTGCGGGCCGTCGAGGAGGAGCTACGCGAAGCCTCTGGAGCCCGCTCTGCCCAGGACGCCCGCATCCGCCAGCTGGAAGCGGAATGCGCCGAAGCGAGGGCACACGCCGAGGTACTTGTCGCGTCAGCGCGGGAGTCGGCCGCGGCAGCTGCTGAACAGGAGTTTGCGGCGGAGCGGGCCGGGTTCCTGGAACAGGTCGCCTCGCTAGAGAAGGAAAAAGGCGAGCTTGCCTTGACTCTAGCGGGGCGTAACCAGACGCTTGGCGACGCCTCTGTGGTTGCGTGGGACGCCATGCAAGCGCTGGAGAGCCATCTTCAAGGGCTGGTGACTGAGGTGCCGGAGCGCGCCTTCGGCCCGGAGTTGTCCTGGACGCTCCGCTGGATCGGGGATGCCGCCAACGTCGCGCGCGACGCGGTGACGTCCATTGGCACCCACTGCGCGTACACGTCGGCATGCTTGGTGTGCACGCTCCTGCAGCACCGCGGTTGCACGCACGTCGCCGGGCTGGATGACCCCCAGCTGGAGATGCCCGGCGGGACCGGAGTAATGTCCGGTGCTGTCCGCTCCGCTCGCCGTGCCCTCGGGCCCTTCTTCGACCGGATCTGGGCTTACGCCGGGCCGGATGCTGCACGGATCGAGCTCCGGAAGTCGCTCTACGGGACGGAGAGCCTCGGCCAATTTCTTGACGGGATCCCTCGACGCGACGAGGGCGGCGCTGGGCCCTCCGAGGGCGCCGGGAACCCGCAGGTCTGACGCCGTGGTGCCTAGGTGTAGGCGTGTGTTGTACTGTTCCCCCTTTTTGCGAATGTACACACTTGTTGTATGCATTTTGACTTTCGCCTATATCCCGGGCAGCTTTCTTGCTGGGACCGGCTTCGTGCGGCCGACCTTTCAACCCGGCGACGTCTTCGACGCTGGCGAAGGGCCGAAGAGTCGCTGGACTTTTGGGCGGGCCGGCCTTCCTCGAGCGAGGCCCCAGTTTTGGCGCGTGTTAAGGACGAACACGCGGGATAGCGGCTTAGAGCGGCAAGGATGCTGCCGGACCTTTGTACTTGTGATTTCTCCGGTATGCAGATTTCCTGGCATTTTAGGATGTGTTGATGCCGCTGTTGGTGAAGTAGATGCGCAAGGGTTCCTTAGAACGGCGCTTGCGGGGGCAGTCCTTGGCACCTCAACTTTTTACAGCCCGTAGGCTGGTGCGGGCGGAGGCGGACCTCGACGCTTAGCCTTTGTAGTCCGTAGACTGGCGTGTGCGGAGGTGGACCTTGACGCTACGCCTTATTCAAAGCCCGTGGACTAGTGCGTGCGGAGGCGGACCTCGACGCTACGACTTCCTTTATAGTCCGGAGACTCGCGCGTGCGGAGGCGGACCTCGACGCTACGTCCTGCTTTATAGTCCGGAGACTCTCGCGTGCGAAGGCGGACCTCGACGCTACGTCTTATTTAAAGTCCGTAGACTGGTGCGTGCGGAGGCGGGCCTCGACGCTACGTCTTATTTAAAGTCCGTAGACTGGTGCGTACGGAGGCGGACCTCGACGCTACGTCTTATTTAAAGTCCGTAGACTGGTGCGTGCGGAGGCGGACCTCGACGCTACATCTTATTTAAAGTCTGTAGACTGGTGCATGCGGAGGCGGACCTCGACGCTACGTCTTATTTAAAGTCCGTAGACTGGTGCATGCGGAGGCGGACCTCGACGCTACGTCTTATTTAAAGTCCGTAGACTGGTGCGTGCGGAGGCGGACCTCGACGCTACGTCTTATTTAAAGTCCGTAGACTGGTGTGTGCGGAGGCGGACCTCGACGCTACGTCTTATTTAAAGTCCGTAGACTGGTGCGTGCGGAGGCGGACCTCGACGCTACGTCTTATTTAAAGTCCGTAGACTGGTGCGCGCGAGGGTGTCCCACCGTTGCGTCTTTTGTTTATACTCAGGCCCGTCACCTTTGGCTACGGCGAGTGCACACGCGAACGTGCGACTTCGATTTATACTCAGTCCCGTACCCCTGGCTACGGCGAGCGCACACGCGAACGTGCGTCTTTGTTTATACTCAGGCCCGTCACCTTTGGCTATGGCGAGTGCACACGCGAACGTGCGTCTTTGATTTATACTCAGTCCCGTACCCCTGGCTACGGCGAGTGCACACGCGAACGTACGTCTTTGTTTATACTCAGGCCCGTCACCTTTGGCTACGGCGAGTGCACACGCGAACGTGCGACTTCGATTTATACTCAGTCCCGTACCCCTGGCTACGGCGAGTGCACGCGCGAACGTGCATCTTTGTTTATACTCAGGCCCGTCACCTTTGGCTACGGCGAGTGCACACGCGAACGTGCGACTTCGATTTATACTCAGTCACGTACCCCTGGCTACGGCGAGTGCACACGCGAACGTGCGTCTTTGTTTATACTCAGGCCCGTCACCTTTGGCTACGGCGAGTGCACACGCGAACGTGCGTCTTTGTTTATACTCAGGCCCGTCACCTTTGGCTACGGCGAGTGCACACGCGAACGTGCTACTTCGATTTATACTGCGGGAGCGCGCGCGCCTCCGCCACGTGCTTGCGCACGATGAAGAAATATTAGCGACAAACGGCGATCTTCATTACATCCCCGTTTGCGCGGGCAAGCAACTACAAGGGGTGGATGTACTAACCGTTTTCCCTTGGTGCGGCCGAAGCCTCTAGTCGCTAGACCTCTGCAGGGCCCGCCAAGGCGCCTCCGACTGGCCCCGCGGACCACCGCGTTGTGACGCCAGCGCCGGCTCTAGGAGCGCTGTTGGGCTTCGCGACGCGGGCACCTGGTACCTGGCTCGATGCGCCGGGCCATATCCTGGTCGCCTCGGACGGTGATGATGGCCCGGGGACCCGGGATCTTCATGCATAGATAGCCGTGATGTGGTACCGAGCCGAAGGAGTTGAGGATTGGGCGCCCTAATATGGCATTGTAGGGGTACGGAAGGTCGACCACGTCGAAGGTGGCATCTTCGGCCCGCACATTGTCATCTCGGCCGAAGGAGACTTGAAGACGTACTTGTCCCAGCGCCCGTAGGGGTTGTCCCCCGAAGCCCTGAAATGGGACTCCCGAGGGCCCTAGGCGGCTTCGAGGGATCCCCATCTGGTTGAAGGTCGCCGCAAACAATACGTTCGCGGAGCTACCGCCGTCCACCAGGGCACGCCCCACGTTGCATCCCGCGATAGTGACCCGGATGACCAGGGGGTCCTAATGAGGGAAGTCCACGCCTTGGGCATCGCCGGGTGTGAACGTGACTTCGTGCCGCGCCCAGTCCGGGGGTGCTTGCTCTGGGTATGCCGCCACATGATATAGTCTTCGCGCATAGGCCTTCTGCTGCCGTGCTGAAGCGAATTCCAGCGCAGAGCCTCCGGATATGACGTTAATGATCCTGCGGTGGGTTGCCTCCGGAGCCTGCAGCGACAGGAGGCCCTCCCGAGGTTGCTGTACGTGAGCCTGGATCCGTAAGGTGCCTTCCTAGGGTTGCATCCCTTGCGCCTGCACCTGCACGGGGGCCTCGTACGGGAATTGGACGTGGGCCACCGCAGGCGGACGCGTCTCTAGGTTCCTGTCCCTAGCGACGCTATCGCGGAGCGCCGCGATGGAGGTGCAGGTGCGGGTATCATGGTTGCCGCGGCCGTGGACTACACACCACAGTACCTGGTGCTGGTCGTCGTAATCTCCGCGACCTTTATCGTCGCGGCCCCGGCCACGGCCACGCCCACGGCCACGGCGCCCCCGACCGCCTCGGGCCGCATGAGCGCCCTCGTCGGAACCGCCCTCAATGTCGAGGACGTACCGGTTTCGCCTCGACCTCTGCTGGCCGCGCTTGGGCTGATCGGACGACTCCTTATGCGAGGCGTCCCTGCGGTCGGGCGTGTCCCTGGACGACTCCTGCTTACGTTTTCCCTTCGAAGAGCCGCTCTTCGGCGGATCTTCGGCTTTTGCCGAGGCTCCGGCCTGGTTGGTGTCGGAGTCGTCCCCTTGCCTTCGCCGCGCGTCTTCTTCCGCCCTGGCATATTCCTCCATTTTGTCGAAGAGCTTCGCCACCGTCTTGATTGGCTTTCGCGCATTGTACTCGGCCATCGGGCCTGGACGAAGGCCCTGTATGGCTGCATTAACGATGGTGGTTTCGTTAACGTCTTTTACTTGGCATCGAATCTTGGCGAAGCGTTTGAAGTAGTCCCGGAGCTTCTCCGAGGGTTTTTGCTTCACAGCAAAGAGTTGGTCCGCGTCGACTCGGTCGATGTAGTTTCCTTGAAAGTTGTTGTGAAGGCGGACGCGAAGTTGCTCCCACGCGTAGATGGAGCCCGGCTCTATGGTAAAGAACCAAGAGAGCGCCACGCCTTGCAGCGCGAGGGGGAGTCCCTTCGCCTTCGTGGTGTCGTCTCCGCCCGCGGCTTCGATCGCGGTTTCGTACACGCGCACGAACTCGCGGGGGTCCGTGTCGCCTTTGTACGAGTCGATCGCGCTAGGAAACTTGAAATCTTCGGGCCATGCCGCTTGCTGCAGCCCCGCCGAAAGCGGGGACTCCGGATCTACGCGCCGCAGCGGCACGCGGCTAGACGTGGGGGCTTCGCGACTGTCCGCCCTCTCCGGCGTGGGCTCGGTCGCGGTTGCCGGCGCGGCCTGCTGGCTCCGAGCCTCTTGCATATCTCGGACGGCTCCGCGAAGGTCCCCCAGCTCCCTCTAAAACGCGTTGAGGGCCGCCAGTAGAGCGCTTTCCACCGCCTGTGCGGGCGGGGTCGCCGGTGCTCCCAACGGGCGGATCGGCGCGGGGACGACCGCGTCGCGGGGTCCCGAGCTGCCGGTCGCTCCGTCATGGCTACCTCGAACCGCCTGGTCCGCGCCGCCGGCGAGGGTTGCAGTGGGGGCGGCGAGGACGGCTGTCGTTGCGTCGGCGGGGTCGGTTGTCGCCGCACCCGCATCGACGTCTTCGACCGCGGGGTCCGTCCCCGCAGCGCCGGTGACGGGGCGGGTCGTCGCAGTGCCGGTGACGGGGTTGGTCGTCGCGGTGCCGGTGACGGGGTTGGTCGTCGCGGTGCCGGTGGCGGGGTTGGTCGTCGCGGTGCCGGTGACGGGGTTGGTCGTCGCGGTGCCGGTGACGAGGTTGGTCGCCACCGCGCGAACGTCGACGTTTTCGGCCACCGCGACTGCGTCGCCACCCGCGCCCGCCGCTGCCGATGCCGAAGCCCTGGTACTCATACGACGCTCCGGCCCGGCCGCCTTCTTTCCCTTCGCCGCCGCTGAAGAAGCTTTTTTCGGTGCCATCCTTCTTCGGTCTTCAGGCTTGCTCCTGTCCTCCCCACGGACGGCGCCAACTGTTGTGGCTACAGACCAAACACAGAGAGAGATGGTAGTGGAGAGTGATGAAGATGAATGTCATGGCCTCCTCCCTCCCCATGATCGGTGTTCTATATATATACATGGGGAGTGCTTTTACAATTATGCCCTTACAGCTGATTATCCCCTTCAGGGGTATTTGTGTCATTACATGTGGTCTATTCTGGGCCTTATAACTTCCTACCAGGCCTGCTGGGTTTAGGTAGGGGCCACCCCTACGACAGCAGCACTTTCGCACGTCAACAACTACCACAACCAATGCTATAGCAGCAGCAAAAGTGTTGATTAACAACCCTTTTATGTACCAAAACAACACTAGCAAAGATAGGAGAACTCCAAACAGCAGCGCAACTTCCTCTTCTTGACTTTGGTTGGTTCAGCAGGACCTTAGTAGAAACTTCTCACACGTTCTAGGTAGTAGCCACCAAGTAGATGGGTTTGGTTGTACAGCATGTGCATGCACAAGCAAACCCTAGATATCTCTTCTTGTGTGCACCACAACACACAAAAGAAAAAATGGGATCAAGAAGGATCAGCATAGGAATTAGATCACCATAGACCTAACCCTCATAGCAATCGATGAATTCCATTCGAATTCATAAAAGTATGTAGAACACAGCTTGGCCACCGTATGGCATATTGTCTATGTATAAACCTCAATGCAAAGTCCTCTGAGTTACAATGGTTGAAGCCTCTACCCTTATATGGGTGCACGTACCTGGCCTTAAGAGTCGATACAACATGACACACGTGCTCAAGTTTATAGTTATTGTATAGGACTCTGGACTTCTCCCAAAAACCAGTTTGGTTATCTAGAGAACCTCCCAAAACAAACTGACTAAACTTCTAAACACATACTATGCATATTGGTTCATACTTGGACTCTAAAGAGCACGTATATAAACTTATGGAAACATCTAGACTAGAATTGATCCTATCCTAACCCAATGCTTTGGTTGAATCCTTGTTTCCTATCTTGACTCGATCCTCTTCTTCTGGTACACACCGTGTGTGACTTCTAGTTATGCCATGCACTACCTCCCTGGCTCATGCAACGTTGGCCCATGCATGCCAAGCCCCTCCTCACGCACAGCACGACATTCTCTTCCTTCTTTTGTTCCTCATGCATGCACTGATCCATAAGCTTCTCAAGTGCGGCCCCAGTCTCCAGTACATTAGATTGCCTGTACAAAATAACACTAACCTCATTAGACGATTCAACCCCCAAACAAAACCATCCTTGGTTTTGAATATTCTTTGTAGCTTTCTTCTTCTTTACTGAAATTTCTTCAACATATATAGCACTCTCCAATTTAAGTTTCAGCAAATGCTTCTTTCTCTCATGTACAAGTGTACATGTTGAACTGGTCCTCATAAAGCATTGTGATTATATTGCCATGGCCTTCCCAACAACTCACATGCATCTATTGAAACTACATTATAATCCACTTTCCTTGCAATTGAAGCACTCATTTTTCTCTAGCACGAGCATTAGAAGGCAAACTAGAATCAGCTTTATTTGCTTCTTTACCTAGATTATTTGCCTCCTTTGAAAGAGCCCTGTTTGAATGGATTGATATCGCCACTTTGAAGTGTGAACCAACACCATCGTCTTGTTGTAATAGATACCTCCATGAGCTTTATTTGAGTGTTGGCATGTCCACCCTTAGCTTATTTGTGCTTCAATTATTATTTGGCACGTTCAGCTTGATGCACAAGTCTTAGATGTTATAGCAATGGATCATCTCCACCCTATCTTATACATCCTCATTCAACCCATTAAAGAAACATGTCATAGTAGCCTCATCATGCTCATTCGTTCCTGTACGGACTATCAATATCTTTATCTTTTTATAATATCCATCAACACTAGAACTACTTTAGCATAGTTGTTGTAGTCGACCCTAGTGTAGTGTGCTGAAACGAAATGTTGCTTCACAATATTCTTCAATTGCACCCAAGTATCCGAACAAGCTTCTGCATGACACAATTGATTCCACCAAACTAGAGTGTATCTAGTGAACTCAATTATCATCAAACAAAACTTCTTGTCCTCGGTATAGTGATGGCTATCAAAAATTTGTTCGACGCGCACCTTCCACTCCAAGTTCTCCAGTTTAGCTTTACCATTGAATGATAGGATAGAAAATTTTACCTGCCAGATGCCATCATCCATAGCAACATGCTGAGCAAAAATCAATACCATCGCGCATGCCTCCACCATGGGCAGCACCTCTGTCACACACACCTTGACCATGGTCAGCACCACGGTGGTCATAAGCACAGAGCGGTTGTAGAGCAAAGTCCATTGCACAATCAAAGTCCTCTTGTTCATTATCTTCATATGGTGCATACCGTTTGGGATATTGAGGAATTCATTCAGCATGCTGAAGTTGTGGTGGCCAGTTGTGTAAAGCCTCTGTCAATGCATCAATTCATGCTCCCAAATCATCAACCTTGCCTTCAAGCTTCCAGTGACAATCCAAGAAGTAGTCATGTGTAGCTTCAAGCCCTATTCATACCTCGGGTAGCAAAGACGTTGCATATTGAGATGCATCCCTGATTAGCTCGGCATGAGTATCAACCACCTCACCATCTTCAGTCTTCATGGAACCCGCCATCAAGAAAAAATTGGCAACAACGTACCATGGTCAACTATGGTATGATACCAAGATGGTATGACACAAATTAGTGGAACCCTAATTTGTATGCAAATTATTGGCCTAATCTTCATGGCACGTCTTCAAACCACCAGAAATCAATTCTCCGATTCACGAACACAGTTGCAGTAGACAATGTCAGTGCCTATCCTCCAACATCTTCAACTGAACAACAATTGCACTAGATGATTGATGACTCTCCTGTGTCGAACAATCCTTAGTCACCATGCATGCAGTAGCACTTCCGCACATCAACAACCACCACAACCAACGCTAGCAGCAGTAGTGTTGATTGACAGCCCTTTTATGTATCAAAATAGCAGCAATAAAGATAGAACTCCAAATAGCAATGCAACTTCCTCTTACTTCAGTTGGTTCGATTGGACCTTAGCAGAAATTCCTCACACGTTCCAGGAGTAGCCACCAAGTATATGGATTCAGTTATACAGCATGCATGCACAAACCAACCCTAGATAGCTCTTCCTCCTGTGTGCACCACAACACACAAAAGAAAAAATGGGATCATTAAGGATCAGCACAGGAATCATATCACCATAGACCTAACCCTCGTAGCAACTAGGGGTGGCAACGAGCCGAGCCGAGCCAGGCTCGGCTCGTGAAAGCTTGATAAAATGGAGGCTCGGCTCGGCTCGGTTAGGATATCAAGCTTTTTTGTGGGCTCAGTTCGGCTCGTGATGCGGCTTGAGCCAGCTCGCGAGCCCTCCCAATAATACCTGTATGAGACCCTTTATCATTTTTTTTGTTTTGTTTTGCAAGCAATGAATACCAAAGCACTTCCTTTTTTGTGAGAAAACAATTAGCCTCATCATCTTCGCAGTCATACTCGTACTCACAAAATGCCACACAAGATCAAAGTAACACAGAAAAAAGTTGTCATTTGATCATTGCATATTTGCATCGTTCATCAGTGCCTCCAAAACTTGAAGAAAAAGGGAATAATCAGCAGTATCTTTCACATATGCAGAGCCCTTACTCCTGAGATGGTGGAACATGTGGTCATTGTCTCATTGATGAACCGGGACGTCTCCACCTGGCTCTGGTCCTCCAGCAGGTTATTGGCCTGCACCACCGCCATGGAGAACTCCCCGGTGGCAATCGTCAAAATCAACAAGGAAAAAACCTCAGTCGGATCCAAAACCCCTGGAATATACCAAGCAAACCAACGCATACATATATCCAATCGGGCAAAAAAACGAAACTTTCCAACGAAAAACGCCAGATCCAATCCTAAATCACCAAAACGACACACTAAAAACCCAATCTTTCGCACAACTCTTTGGACAAGAACTCAGATCTAAGCACGAAATCCATTCAGATCGGACCCCGGAGACCCAAAGATCCGCAGAACAATCCATTCCCACCCCCCGCCCGTGACACCAACCGAATCAACAAGAAGAGACGGCGATCCAAGACCAGGAAACTGATCAAGATAAGTGGCTCCCTGGGCGAGACCGATACGGGGGTGGATCTAGGCGAGGGATCCGGGGGCATGCATGCGTGCGTGCGAATTTACAGGGACACGGAGCAGGGAGGTTCGCGCTTGCTTGCTTACCCTGGGAGGAACGAGGAGACTGGAGAGGATGGGCACGGCCGCACGGGACGGGAGGACGAAGGGTTTGCGGAGAGGGACCGAGGCCACCGAGCCGCCGAGACCGAGGGAGCCTGGCTCCGCTGAATGATCAATGTTCACCAAGTTGGGAAACTAGGGTTTTACACTTTTACTTTTTAGTGGGCCTATTGGGCCGAGCCAACCGAGCCGTTCGCGAGCTGGCTCGAGCTCGGCTCGTTTAGATCCCGAGCTTTTTTGCTGGCTCGGCTCGTTTTATTCACGAGCCGAGCCAAGCCTCCACGAGCCCGAGCCGAGCCCGAGCTGGCTCGCGAGCCCGAGCTTTTTTGCCAGCCCTAGTAGCAACTGATGAATTCTAGTCAAATTCACAAAAAATATGTAGAACACAACTTGGCCTCCGAATGGCATATTTTCTATGTATAAACCTCAATGCAAAGTCATATGAGTTATAATGGTCGAAGCCTGTGCCCTTATACAGATGCACATACCTTGCCTTAAGGGCCGAACACCACACGACACACGCTCTCAAGTTTATAGCTATACACAGGACTCTGAACTCCTCCCAAAAACTAGTTTGGTTTTCTAGAGAACCTCCCAAAACAAATTGACTCAACTTCTAAACACATACTATGCATATTGGTTCGTACTTGGACTCTAAAGAGCATGTATACAAATTTATGGAAAGATCTAGACTAGAATTGAGCCTATCCAAACCCATTGCTTTGGCTAAATCCTTGTTTCACTTCTTGACTTGATCCTTTTTCTTCTGGTACACACTGTGTGCGACTTCTTGCTCTACCATGCACCACCTTCCTAGCTCATGTAGTGTTGCCCCATGCATGCCAAGGCCCTCCTCACACACATGTATGACATCCTCTTCCTTCTTCTATTCCTCATGCATGCACTGATCCATGAGCTCCTCGTATGCAGCCCTAGGCTCATATACATCAAATTGCTTGTACAAAATACCACTAACCTCATTAAATGATTCAACTAATATGGTACTAGGGTTTTGGGCCACATCATGTTGGCTTCTGCTAAGGGAGGAGTACTTGGTGCAGTCATAGTACGACTCTACGAGTACCTTTGCTCCCTATACATCCCTGTGAACTACATGGTCTATTAGAGGATTTCTGAAACTTGACCAGCAATCTAAGCATATCCCAGAGTTTCTGTAAGAGCGAGATCTAGGTCATTTAAGATATCGTGGACTCGTTGCAAGTTCTAAATAGTTACCAAGGGCCTCAGAGGATTCCTATTGGTGGAAGGGGCACGATGACCTGAGTTTCTCTCTGAGCCTCCTACTTGTCCAGTTCTGATGAGGACATCACTTCTCCGAATACACACAACACTCCTCCACTTGACATTCAAGGACCAATCACTAGAGCTCGCGCCCGACAATTGAATTTACAGGTGAGCTCGTTCCTAAGTACTTATTTTTGTTCATTTGAGAATCGATTGCTACCTAATGATTTAATTATGATTAGGAACCATGGAGAGGACCTGGAAGTACTTGGAGAAGGGCTACGAAATGCACAAGTCCAGCAAGGGCGGTCGAATCATGTTGGAGGCCCAACTCAAGCCGACTTCGAATCCAATTCGGAGTCTAGGACCAGGCCGCACTAAAACGGACGCCCAGATCGCATCCGGGCTCCGTTTTGGACGTTCTACATATGGATGGAAAGATGAGAAGACTAAATTTCCAATGGCTCTGGTCCCATGTCAAAATTCCTTCTGAGTCAACGGGAATTGTCGAAACAAGTGGGCATTCAGAATCTATCAGGGTGCTGCGTCACCGTCTTTTGGGCCGTTCGGCTTTGTATCATGTTGGAGCCCATTAGGGTGCGTTCAGGGGTTTTGCACGCCCCTCAATCCTTTATATCCAGTCGCCACCCCTACCATTAGGGTTTGGGTTTTTGCTTAGATTAATCTGTTTTTGAACAGTTTCACCGTTCATCGGTTTGTGAGACCCCAACTTTCGAGTGCTAAATCAATACATCTGCAATTCAGTTGTGTTCTTCCTTGTTCTTACTTGTGTTCTTCGATTCGCAGGCGAGGATTAGCCTTCTTGGCGAGGTCAACCGGGCTGCACACGGTTGATAACCTGAGGAGACGTGGTGCTGCGATTGCGGAGTTTGGAATGTGTTGTTCGGAAGCCGGATCGATGTGTGTCGCGCCTCCACCAAATCGAACATATCCAGAACCTGTTGGAAGATCGGGACCCCGTTCCTATCAAGTGGTAATCAGAGCTTCAGGTGTTCCTTCAGGTTCGAGTTATCCTACCTTTGTTGTTTTCGGTTTCATCCTAGAGTCCAAGAAAAAGCCCTAAAAAATTGTAGTCATAGGTTGTTCCCTATCCTAGATCTCGTTTAGCCTTTTGCACAATTTGATTTCAGAGTCCGTAGTGTTGAGTTTGTGTCCTTAGTCGAGTTGTGTTGCTAGTTTAGATCGTGTTTTGTTTCGGGTTGTCTTGCTTCTGCTACCTCTCATACAAACCCAAGCCGTCAATTTTTGTTTTCCCACCCACCCATATCCCACCCTCTGTTTTGAGACATCCATCGCATCCCGTGATCACCCAGCACCACCCCCCACTTTTCCCCGAGCTTCCGCCCCCAGTTTCCACCAATTTCCTCCACCCGATTTCGTTTCGGCCTCCACAGCAACCATAACTCGGAGTCCCTTCTTCAAACGGCCGTAACTTTCGCATACGAACTCGAAATCAGGCGATTTTTTTTGAAATTGGGTGAAATTAAATTTTGCATCCGAAACTCCCCAACTTTGTCAGGTTTGGCAAATTTATTTTGCCCAAATTTGGCCTGGAATGTGCAGTACTCGAGCTCCAAAATTTCATTACCGAATTTACAGCACATTCATCATTTTCTGTAGGCCACACCTTACATCAGATTGAGGTGAAACTTTGTGTGGTTCCTATTTCTGTGCTCTGCTCTGTGAAAAAAAATATAAGAAAAAAGAAAAAAAGAAAAAATTTCGGCACCTAGGGCTTATAGCGAGCGTGCTATCCGTCCCTAAAAAAAAGGGGAGAGCACAGTTTTAGGTGAAAGAGTTTCATTTGTTTTGTGCTTATGCTGAATTAAGCTTCCTCATTGCCTAGCCATATTTGTTGATGTCTTTGCTTTCATATTCTAGTCTTGTTCTTTATCATATCTGCTATAGGACACATTTAGACCAGCAACTAGGACCAGTGCTTTGGACATTTATTTAGCATTACTATCTGGTATTGATTTGTGTTCTACTAACATATTTGACCGCCAAGCTCCATATACCTACTTCCGGATAGCACAATTTTTTACTCTTGCAATCGTACCCACGCTCGACATGGTATCACGAACCAGCCACCGGTTGTACCACCTGCTGCTTTGGTAAGAACACTTGTAAGAGCTTGGTAAGCCACTTCCTTTGCGGGTTCCCACTGTCCTTACTTTGTAGTTGATAGGGATAATCCTTTTGTTTCCCTGTTTTTTTCCACTAACCATGGCAGGAGACGACGAGGACGGGACACCGGTTGATTTCAACGAGTGTGTTAGTCGCGGCCAGCTACAAGCTGCGCTCGACAAACGAAATGCTTCATTCACTGAACTCGGCATGAGAATGGACACCATCGTCGCCGCCATTGCCCAGTTGAACACCATAGAAGGCATTGAGCGGGTGGAGCGGCGGATGGCTGACCTCACTAGTCGGATGGACACATTAGAGGCACGCCTGCCACCTGTCAATGACGGCCATCATCATGATGATGACACAGTGTATGATGCGGACGGCAACATTGATCAGTGGGCGACACAAGATGTATGACTACGTCGGCGTCTTCAGCAAAACCGACATGGTATGGAAGGTAATAACCAGAACCGTCATGGTAACGACGACCCTTTTGCTAAAGTCAAGTTTACCATTCCATCCTTTTCTGGTCTTTATGATGCTGAAAAATATCTTGATTGGGAGATGACGGTAGAGCAGAAGTTTAATTCTCACTTGGTTCCTGAACAACATAGAGTTAGACAAGCTACTAGTGAGTTTAAGGACTTTGCTATTATCTGGTGGAATGAACTGGGTACCATGCGCGTACAACCTGATACATGGGAGCGATTAAAAGAAGCTATGCGTAATCGTTTTGTTCCTCCCTCATATAAACGTGATTTGAGAAAAAAAATTGCAGCGCTTAGAACAGGGTGATAGTTCTGTTCAGGACTATTATGCTGAGCTTCAAAAGGGTATGGTGCGTTGTGGGGTAGTTGAGGAAACGGAGGATAAGATTTGTCATTTTTACGGGGGGTTACAGCGTGACATTCAAGACATTGTTGATTATAAAGATTTTACTACTGTCAACCAGTTGTTCTAGCTTGCTATGCTTGCAGAAAAAGAATTGCAGGGACGCAAGGAATCAGCGAAGGCAAGCACCGGACGACCCTTCTACACGCCGCAAACGACTACATCGACGGGACTGCCCAAGTCTTCTTCGAGTTTTCATTCTCCTCCACCACCTGTAAACAAATTTGCAGTAGCGCTACCGAAGCCACCTTCCACGACACGCCTTGCAGATTCTACAAAAAATTCTTTGCAGAATCCAGCCAAGAGTTCTTCTTCCGTGGCTTCAACGGGCCGCTCCTCCGACATTCAGTGCCACCGCTGCCATGGGCTTGGTCATGTGCAGAAGAATTGCCCTAGCCAACGGGCATACATCGCCACAGAAGATGGAGGCTATATCAGCACTTCGGATGTCGAGGACGATGATGATGTTGCTGCTGCCTCGGACGCCAATGGCGGTGGTGATGACGACCTGGTCCTTGGTGGGGCGTCCACAGCGAAGCTACGGAGCATCATTGTGCAGCGAGTCCTCAGCACACAGGTACAACAACCCGATAAACTTCAACGCCATAATTTGTTTCAGACTTTCTTCCCAATCAAGAACCGGCGCGCACGTGTCATCATTGATGGAGGAAGCTGCAACAACTTGGTGAGTTCTGATTTGGTCAAGAAGCTTGGCTTGACCACGCGACCACATCCACATCCATACCATATTCAGTGGTTAAATGACTCTGGAAAAGCTAAGGTAACGCAAACATGTCGAGTCCATTTTTCCATTGGTGCTTATGCTGATCATGTTGATTGTGATGTGGTTCCCATGCAAGCATGCTCTCTTTTATTGGGTCGACCTTGGGAATTTGATAATGATGCTTTACACCATGGTAGTAGTAACAAATACACTTTTATGCATAAGGGAAAGAAAGTTACTTTACTGCCTTTGACCCCAGCTGAGATTATAGAGGCCGATAGGGAGAGAGTTGCTGCTGCTAATGATACAAAGGAACATGATAAATCTGAAAAACAGCAAGTAATCCATTTGAAAAATTCGGTTATGCTTGCCACAAAATCAGACCTTGCTGAAATTGATGATGTTAATGATACATGCTATGCTTTTGTGTGCAAAGATGCTTTATTTTCTCTTGATAATATGCCTTGCACTTTGCCTGCTCCTGTCACTAACCTTTTGCAGGAATTTAGAGATGTTTTCCCCGATGAGATACCTCCAGGACTTCCACCCATTCGAGGAATTGAGCACCAGATTGACTTGATCCCTGGAGCGAGTTTGCCAAACCGTGCGGCGTACAGGACCAATCCCGAAGAGACTAAGGAGATTCAGCGACAAGTCCAAGACCTTTTGGACCGTGGGTACGTACGTGAGAGCCTTAGTCCTTGTGCTGTTTCTGTTCTTTTGGTTCCCAAAAAGATGGTTCTTGGCGTATGTGTGTAGATTGTAGAGCCATTAACAATATTACTATAAGGTATCGTCATCCTATTCCTAGGCTAGACGACATGCTTGATGAGTTGTGTGGTGCTATAATTTTCACAAAGATTGACTTGCGTAGTGGATACCACCAAATAAGAATGAAACTTGGTGATGAATGGAAAACTGCTTTTAAAACTAAGTTCGGCTTGTATAAGTGGTTAGTCATGCCTTTTGGTTTAACTAATGCACCTAGCACTTTCATGAGATTATGAACGAGGGTTTACGTCCTTTCATTGGCAAATTTGTGGTCGTTTACTTTGATGATATCTTGATTTATAGCAAGTCCATGGATGAACATTTGAATCACTTACGTGCTATTTTTAATTCTTTGAGAGATGCACGTTTGTTTGGTAACCTTGAGAAGTGCACCTTTTGCACGGATCAAGTCTCTTTTCTTGGCTATGTTGTGACTCCACAGGGAATTGAGGTTGATAGAGCCAAGGTGGAGGCGATATGGAGTTGGCCCACGCCCACAACGGTCTCCCAAGTGCGGAGTTTTCTTGGCCTTACCGGATTTTATCGCCGCTTTGTCAAGGAATTCAGCACCATTGCGACACCGTTGATTGAGTTGACAAAGAAGGGCGTCGTGTTCCATTGGGGGCCATCACAAGAGGAGTCCTTTAATCTTTTGAAGGACAAGCTTACACACGCACCATTGCTCCAACTTCCGAATTTTGGTAAGACTTTTGAGCTGGAATGTGATGCTAGCGGAATTGGTATTGGTGGTGTTTTGATGCAAGAAGGCAAACCTGTTGCCTACTTTAGTGAAAAATTGAATGGTCCTGCTCTTAATTATTCCACGTATGATAAAGAATTGTATGCTCTTGTTCGTTCTTTAGAGACGTGGCAACACTATTTATAGCCTAAAGAATTTGTCATTCATTCCGATCATGAATCACTTAAGCATATTCGTAGTCAAACCAATTTGAATCGTAGACATGCTAAGTGGGTTGAATTTATTGAATCTTTTCATTATGTCATTAAACACAAGAAAGGGAAAGATAATGTGATTGCTGATGCTTTGTCTCGACGCTATACCATGTTGTCTCAACTTGATTGTCGCATTTTTGGTCTTGAACCTATTAAAGCACAATATGCTTTTGATGCCTATGCATTCCAGTTGGATCCGTTCGTCTTTTGTTGTTGCAGGAGGCGCATGGAGGCGGTTGGCGGTTTGATGGGACATTTTGGTGCTAAGAAAACGGAGGACGTTCTGGCCACACACTTATTTTGGCCAAAGATGAGGTGAGATGTTGAGCGGTTTGTGGCTCGCTGCACTACATGTCAAAAAGCTAAGTCTCGCTTGAATCCACATGGTATATATATGCCTCTTCCTGTTCCTTCTATTCCGTGGGCAGATATTTCTATGGACTTTGTTTTAGGATTACCCAAGACTAAGAGGGGGAGGGATAGCATTTTTTGTTGTTGTGGATCGCTTTTCTAAGATGGCTCACTTTATACCATGTCATAAAACCGATGATGCCGTTCATATTGCTGACCTCTTTTTCAAAGAGATAGTTCGTTTGCATGGTATGCCTTCTACTATTGTTTCAGATCATGATGCCAAGTTCTTGAGTCACTTTTGGTGTACTCTATGGAACAAGTTGGGTACAAAGTTGTTGTTCTCTACAACATGTCACCCACAAACTGATGGCCAAACCGAGGTGGTGAACCGCACATTGTCTACCATGTTGAGAGCTGTTTTGAAGAATAATTTGAAGCTGTGGGAAGAGAGTTTACCGCATGTTGAGTTCGCATATAATCGAGCGGAACACTCCACCACCAAGGTAAGTCCTTTTCAGGTAGTGTATGGATTCAATCCCCGTGCCCCTATTGATATTTTACCTTTGCCTACTAGTGAGAGAGTTCATAATGATGCTAAGGAGCATGCTGATTTTATTGTCAAAATGCATGAGACTAATAAGGCAAACATTGAAAAGATGAATGAAAAATATAGGATTACTGGTAGTACAGGTAGAAAGGAAGTTAAACTTGAACCGGGTGATTTTGTTTGGTTGCACTTGAGAAAGGATAGATTTCCTGAGTTAAGAAAGTCAAAATTTATGCCTAGAGCTACTGGTCCTTTTAAGATAATTGAGAAGATAAATGATAATGCATATAAACTTGAGTTGCCTCCCGAGTTTGGGGTTAGTCCCACCTTTAACATTTCAGATTTGAAGCCATACTTGGGAGAAGAAGATAAGGCTGAGTTGAGGACAACTCCGCTTCAAGAGGGGGAGTATGATGAGGACATCCGAGAGACCATGTGGTCGTGCTCCATGAGAGTGATGAGTAATTGACAAGGGTTTAGGTCAGTTGAGTTTGGTTTGAGTGGTTCGGAGTCGAGCCGTTGCGTGGCGCAATCAGGCTCGGTCGGACTTTGGTCAAACTTGGTCTTTTGGGCTTAGGATGTATATTCTAATGTTTCGACAGGTTTGGACTTCGTCTGTGGTAAGTGTGATGGTATTTACGCTTTCATATGTCGAGCGGTGCTATTTGACGTGTTTTCTTGTCTGTGTGTCTGCAGGACGTCGAGTTGGAGTCGTGGCGAGACACGGTGGACCGGACTAGGCGCAGGTGGCGCTGAGGTCAGAACGGTCGGGATGTGTCGAAGACGACGTGGACTCGAGGTGGTTGCGAGGCGTGCGAGGCAAGGAGCGCGGAAGCTTCCCGGAAGGTGCAGGAGGGGCGAATCGGGAAATTCGCAAGGCTGCACGAGCGGGAGCGGGCTCCGTTGGACGTAGCGGGCGTAACGGGGCGGAGACCCGTTAGCCAAGTGCTATAAAAGGAGAGGAGGGGCTGCATGCCCACTTGAGCATTTTGGAGGGAATTAGGGTTAGCTCTAGTCAAAAGAGGCTTTAGGAGTTGGTTTTCCTTTAGTCTTTAGTGGTTGGAGAGGCAGAGTCTGGTGCTCCCTCTGTCCCCTACGATGTGTTCTAGGTGATAGAACAAAGGTGTGTTCTTCCTCCCTCATGTGTTCTTGAGTGGTGTTCTTGAGTAGAGAGGGAGAGGATGGATTGAGGAGTTTGTAATCTTTCCTTTTGTATCAAGTCGGGGTATCGGAACTCCTCTGTATTCCCTGTGATTCAAGAAATGAAATCTGAAGTTTGGTTTTCCCTGTTCGTAGCTTCTGTTCTTCAGTTTCCTCTTTGCAAGATTTCTTGATTTTCGTGGTTCTGAGTTCTTGCTTGCTGGAGAGTGCCAAAATGGGTTGCTATGACATGGGTGATGCTCAAAAGCCATTTGGCTATTTAATCCCAAGAGCAAACCGAGTTTGATTCTCATATTTCAGTTTTGGCCTCCTCTGTTCTTGTTCTTCGTTTCTTGGTTTTGGTCCAGATTTTGATTCCCTTGTTAAGATGGCTTGAAATTTGGTATGAAGAGTCCAGAGGCTATTATTTAGCTTCCCTCAAAATTTCATAGCCAAAGGATCAACGGTTGGGGAGTTATTTGGTTTTTGGCTCGGTTCTTGCAAGATTTCAGATTTTTACCCAAATCTGAAATTCTTGATTCTTGGAGTGGATTTCTTGTTATTGGCTCTTGGCTTAGTCTTCTGGGACTGTTCCCTAGCTTTCCTCAAAGTTTCCCAAGCCAAGAATCCAAGAATCGTTGCGAATCTCTCAATTTTCTGAAATTTCTGTTTGCTGTTTTTCTCGAGAGGTACTACCGCTCCTGGAGAGGTACTACCGCTTGGCTCAGCGGTACTACCGCTCATGTTCGGACCAGTCCGATCGGGAGCGATGAGACGTTCGGACGGTCCGAACGCTAAGAGGTACTACCGCTCGGCATAGCGGTACTACCGCTCAGAGGTACTACCGCTCCGGGAGAGGTACTACCGCTTGAGGCCAGAATTTTCCCGATTTGATTTTTCTCGCTTGCTGGTCTCTGTATTTGTGTTTTTCCTGCTGCTGGGGTGTCTTGTGAGCACTGGTCTTCTACCTTCATAGCTCCCATAGCTATTGGAGAGGAAGATACATGTTGGGGGCGATTTTTAAAGATCGACATTCACCCCCCCTCTGTCGCCATTTCGGTCCAACAATTGGTATCAGAGCCGGTTAGCTCTTTCCCATAGATCTTAACCGGTCTCTAAGAGCCATGGCGACAGACAAGTACTCCACTATGCCCCTATCTTCAATGGGAAGGATGGTGACGACTTCATCGGCACATGCTCCATGGCCCTTGAGGGCGACTTCAGCGACGACGACCTCTGCTCTGACTCCGATGAGGTACATCTCTCATATGACCAGCTCAGTGTTGCATTTCTGAAGTTAGAAAATCTTTATGCTAGGTCTAGAGCTAGGGTCGCTAATCTTGAGAAGGAAGTAGAATGTTTGTCATGGGAGCTTACTTCACTTAAATCTGCTCCCTCCCGTGATGATTGTGATGTATGCGTTGCTTTGTTGGAGATATGGAGAAACTAAGGACTTCTCATGATAGTGTGACTTTTGAGCTAGATATGCTTAAGGTGGAGAATGATAGTCTGCTTGCTGAACTAGAGGTGACTAGGATTGTTGCTCCTTCATCTTCTTCTATTGAGACTATTTCTTGCACCTCATATGAGGATAATGACAATGCTTTTAGAGGTCTTTTCACTATGTTTCTTGATCTGCCTGAACCATGTGAAAATTGCAATAATTTGAAAATGAACCTAAAGAAGGTAGATCATAAAATTGCTAAGTTACGAGCTTTTCTACTTGAGCCTATTGCTTCATGTGTGATTTGTCCCAAGCTTACTCATGAGCTTGAATCTGTTTCCAAGCAGTTTCAAGAATTAGTCGATGACAATAACATTTTGGCTCAATCTGCTTCTAAGGACCCTGTTAGCTCACCATGCATTAATTGTAACAAACTAAAATCTGACTTGATTGCATTAGATGAAAAATGTGTGAAGCTAATTAAGGACTTTCTAGAGAAGCCACCTTCTGCTTGTAAAGTGATTGCTGGTGTGGGGGAGAAGCCCCATGGTAAGGTAGAGACGCCTAGAGTCGTGAACCAACTTGCTAGCAGTAGGACTGTCCCTTCTGAGTCGCCTGAGCGTGCTGAAGCCATTTGTACCTCTGCTGTTGGTTCTTCTTCTGCTCCCTTACCTTCTGCTGTCTCCTCTTCCCCCTGCTCTTCTTGCATCTCTTTCTTTCGGGAGTGTCAGTATCTTATGAACACTCTCGAGAGATTTGTAGACGGCAAGAAGAAGCTTAATCTTATTCTAGACCAGTCCAAGAATTGCAAATTTAATCGAGGTCTAGGATACGATTTTTCTAAGGAAGCATCCACCTATTGTGCTCAGACCCAACTCAAGCCGACTTCGAATCCAATTCAGAATCCAGGATCAAGCCGCACTAAAACGGACGCCCAGATCGCATCTGGGCTCCGTTTTAGACGTTCTACATATGGATGGAAAGCTGAGAAGACTAACTTTCCAATGGCCCTAGTCCCATGTCAAAATTCTTTCTGAGTCAACAGGAATCGTCAAAATAAGTGGGCATTCAGAATCTGTTAGGGTGCTGCGTCACCGTCTTTTGGGCCGTTCGGCTTTGTATCGTGTTGGAGCCCATTAGGGCGCGTCCAGGGGTTTTGCACGCCCCTCAATCCTTTATATCCAGCCGCCACCCCCACCATTAGGGTTTGGGTTTTGCTTAGATTAATCTGTTTTTGAACAGTTTCGCCGTTCATCGGTTTGTGAGACCCCAACTTTCGAGTGCTAAATCAATACGTCTACAATTCAGTTGTGTTCTTCCTTGTTCTTGCTTGTGTTCTTCGATTCGCAGGCGAGGATTAGCCTTCTTGGCGAGGTCAACCGGGCTGCGCACGGTTGATAACCTGAGGAGACGTGGTGCTGCGATTGCGGGGTTCGGAACGTGTTGTTCGGATGCCGGATCGATTTGTGTCGCGCCTCCACCAAATCGAACATATCCAGAACCTGTTGGAAGATCGGGACCCCGTTCCTATCAAGTTCGACGTGTCTGGCGTGGTGGGGTAGAAGCAAGTGGATTAGCTTATCAATGTCTGCTAACTACATTATCTCAATCCCTTTAGGGTGATGCAGAAGGATTTGTACCATTCCGACCATTGGGCCTTGGGGGATCCTGTGGTGAGGAATCATGCACGACATATTATCAGTATCACCGATTGTGTTAACTTCATGCCTTCAGTAGGAATCTTCCAATGAACTCCTGTTGAAACTAAGGGAGAGTCTTCTACTGCTTCAATAAGTAGCTTCTACGATGGAAAACGGTTGGAGGTCACCACCTCTAAAGAGCTTCGTAGTGGATTCAACCTAATTTGACAGATTGCCAAATAGATGCTGAGAATTAACATCCTCACTTGCTTTTTACTGGAGGTAACTTTGTCAACACCGTGACTAGGTATCGGTCAGCTCCTGAAATACGTAGCAACTATTGGTGAATCGTGGTCACCCACGACCTCATTGAGAGTACCCTAACCCTCAGATGGTCGCATCACGCACTTGTCATCGAGTTTACCAGGCAGGAGTACCAGGCTTGTAGAGGTGCTTGGGTATTTTGATCTAGTCAGAATGACTGATACCTTTGGGAGTGGTGATGATGGGGGTAGCAAATCTTCTTCCATGCGGTCGATCTCACGGGTTTTAGTAATCGGCGAGACTGGAATGAAAGAGGATGATGATGAGGCATCATATTCCATGGCACGGATGCATGCATCCATGTCGAGGTTGGCGTAGTCTGTCAAGTCGAACTAGTTCTTTTTGTTCTAGGTTCCTACCATGATCGCATGAGCGATACTAACGAAAACAGGGGAGGATGAAAACTTCAAGGATTCAGCGCCTTATTTCCCACGGACGGTGCCAGCTATCGATGATCAAGTCATCAATCTTATGAAATAAAATGAGAAAGATGGATAAAATCCTTGAGAGAGAATAGGGATGCTCTCTTCATTACTATGAACTAGTTACAGGATGCCTTTTCAAAGGCTCAAAACTAACCCTAGCCTCTATTCTTCCTACTGGAAGAATACTACTTGCCCCACCTCTTTCTCTCTTGAGTGTTGAACTAGCTGAATGCCCGTGCGTTGCTACGGATTTAAACAAAATTAGAACATATTTGTATGCATGTTCCAACAAATTTTACCACTCGTTAGTTTTAGAACATGTAGTATGATAAAGTTTTAAAATCCGTAGCAACGCACGAGCATTCAGCTAGTAAATACATAGAGAAATGAATTTGAAACTCATTCCACCATGGGTGTATTGGAAATTATTTTGAAATCTGTTGCCATACAGGTATTGCGATTATGGAGTAATTTAACCAAAAAAATGTGTAAGGTATGCCCTTTACATGTAATCACAATGTGGATCAAAAACCTTTGAATCAATCACCATTATATGTTTTTGTCGCATTGTATTATTGTTCAAGAAACAGCCTCATCCCATCTCCAGCTATAACATACTACAAGAGATCTTTTTTCTTCTAGTACCAAACCACATATACTCTTGTTTCACTGATTTCTTGACCTACCCCTTGCCAAGATTTGCCGGAACAGGTTGCTTGCATCACCAATGTTAAGATCCATCTTAGGTATTTATTACATTCTCTGTCTGAAACAAGACCTTTGTTCTGGTTTTCTTGATTAAAAGTAAGGCCTGTATCCCTTTCTGCCTCCAGAAACTCATAGGTTACAGACATGAAATACATTTACTGGCCTTCAGTAGAGGTTTTCAACAGACTAAGCAACAGTCATATACTTGGTAAGGGAATCTGCAAAAAATTACATTAAATTCTTGATTTGCTAATCAGTATTAATTCTGGAAAGGTAAAGAATGCTCAAATACATGAGCTCAGACTATGAGCTTTTCTTTTTTTTTTGTTCCCCAAAAAAGAAAACGACAATTCTAGATGTGTTAACCAGAAATCGCTTTGAATCTTTTGTTTGTCACAGAGATTAATCCTATGACTTATATAATTTGTTCAATAATCTACACATCAACATGATATAAGAAAACAAACTTTACCTGAGTGTCGTAGGGGTGGCCCCCACCTAAACCCAGCAGGCCTGGTAGGAGATTATAAGGCCCAGAATAGGCCATGTGTAATGACATAACTGCCCCCAGAGGGGATAACCAGATGTAAGGGTATATCTGTAAAAGCACTCCTCATGTGTATATATATATATGGGTAAGCCATGGGGAGGACCCAGGCCATCACACTTATCTTCATCACTCTCCACTACCATCTCTCTCTCTGTTTGGTCTGTAGCCACAACAGTTGGCGCCGTCCGTGGGGAGGACGGGGACAAGCCTGAAGACCGAAGAAGAAGGATGGCACCGAAAAAAGCTTCTTCAGCGGCGGCGAAGGGAAAGAAGGCGGCCGGGCCGGAGCGTCGTATGAGTACCAGGGCTTCGGCATCAGCAGCGGCGGACGCGGGCGCCGATGCAGGCGCGGTAGCCGGAGACGTCAACGTTCGTGCCGCGACGACCCACCCCGCCACCGGCGTTGCGGGGACGGGCCCCGCGGTCGAAGACGTCGGCACAGGTGCGGCGACAACTGACCCCGCCGACGCAACGACAGCCAACCTCGCCGCCCCCACTGCAACCCTCGCCGGCGGCGCGGACCAGGCGGTTCGGGGTAGCCACGACGGAGCGACTGGTAGCTCGGGACCTCGCGACGCGGTCGTCCCCGCGCCGACCCGCCCGTCGGGGGTATCGACGACCCCGCCTGCACCGGCGATGGAAAGTGCCCTGCTGGCGGCTCTCAATGCCTTCCAGCGGGAGCTAGGGGACCTTCGCGGAGCCGTCAGAGATATGCAAGAGGCTCGGAGTCAGCAGGCCGCGCCAGTGGTCGCGTCCGAGCCCACGCCGGAAAGGGCGGACAGTCGCGAAGCCCCCGCATCCAGCCGCGTGCCGCTGCGGCGCGTGGATCCGGAGTCCCCGCTTTCGGCGGGGCTGCAGCAGGCGGCATGGCTCGAAGACTTCAAATTTCCGAGCGCCATCGACTCGTACAAAGGCGACACGAACCCCCGTGAGTTCGTGCACGTGTACGAAACCGCGATCGAAGCCGCGGGCGGCGACGACACCACGAAGGCGAAGGGACTCCCCCTCGCGCTACAAGGAGTGGCGCTCTCTTGGTTCTTTACCATAGAGCCGGGCTCCATCTACGCGTGGGAACAGCTTCGTGTCCGCCTTTACAACAACTTCCAAGGAAACTACGTTGACCGAGTCGACGCGGACCAGCTCTTCGCCGTGAAGCAAAAACCTTCGGAGAAGCTCCGGGACTACTTCAAACGCTTCGCCAAAATTCGATGTCAAGTGAAAGACGTCAACGAGACCACCATCGTCAATGCAGCCATACAGGGCCTTCGTCCGGGCCCGATGGCCGAGTACAACGCGCGAAAGCCAATCAAGACGGTGGCAAAGCTCTTCGACAAGATGGAAGAATATGCCAGGGCGGAGGAAGATGCGCGGCGCAGGCAAGGTGACGACTCCGACACCAACCAGGCCGAAGCCTCAGCAAAAGCCGAAGATCCGCCGAAGGGCGGTTCTTCGAAGGGAAAACGTAAGCAGGAGTCGTCCCGGAACGCGCCCGACCGTAGGGACAACCCGCATAAGGAGTCGTCCGATCAGCCCAAGCGCGGCCGGCAGAGGTCGAGGCGAAATCGGTACGTCCTCGACATCGAAGGCGGGTCCGACGAGGGTGCTCCAGCGGGCCGAGGCGGTAGGGGGCGCCGTGGCCGGGGCCGCGGCCGTGGCAGGGGCCGCGATGATAAGGGTCGTGGGGATTACGACGACCAGCATCAGGGACTGTGGTGCATAATCCACGGCCGCGGCAACCATGATACCCGCGCCTGCACCTCCATCGCGGCGCTACGCGACAGCGTCGCTAGGGACAGGAACCCGGAGGCGCGCCCGCCAGCGGTGGCCCACGTCCAATTCCCATACGAGGCCCCCATGCAGGTACAGGCACAAGGGATGCAGGTACAGGCGCAAGGGATGCAACCCCAGGAAGGCGCCTTACGGATCCAAGCTCACGTACAGCAGCCTCGGGAGGGCCTCCTGTCATTGCAGGCCCCGGACGCAACCTACCGTAGGGTCATTAACGTCATATCCGGAGGCTCTGCACTGGAATTCGCCTCGGCACGGCAACAGAAGGCCTACGCGCGAAGACTACATCACGTGGCGGCATACCCAGCGCAAGCACCGCCGGAGTGGGCGCAGCACGAAGTTACATTCACACCCGATGATGCCCAAGGTGTGGACTTCCCTCATCAGGACCCCCTCGTCATCCGGGTCACCATCGTGGGATGCGACGTGGGGCGCGCCTTGGTGGACGGTGTTAGCTCCGCGAACGTATTGTTTGCGGCGGCCTTCGACCAGATGGGGATCCCTCGAAGCCGCCTGGGGCCCTCGGGAATCCCACTGCAGGGCTTCGGGGGACAGCCCCTGCGGGCGCTGGGCCAAATCGGCCTTCAAGTCTCCTTCGGCCGAGATGACAATGTGCGGACCGAAGATGCCACCTTCGACGTGGTCGACCTTCCGTACCCCTACAATGCCATTCTAGGGCGCCCAATCCTCAACTCCTTCGGCGCGGTACCACATCACGGCTATCTGTGCATGAAGATCCCGGGTCCCCGGACCATCATCACCGTCCGAGGCGGCCAGGATATGGCCCGGCGCATCGAGCCAGGCACCAGGTGCTCGCGCCGCGAAGCCCAACGACGCTCTTAGAGCCGGCGTCACAGCGCGGAGGTCCGCGGGGTCACCCATAGGCTCCTACGCGGGCCCTGCAGATGTCTAGCGACCAGAGGCTCCGGCCGCGCCAAGGGCAAACGGTCAGTATATCCACACTTTGTAGTTGCCCACCCGCGCAAACGGGGATGTAATGCAGATCGCCGTTTGCCGCTAATCTTTCTTCGTCACACGCAAGCACGCGGTGAGGGCGCGCGCAGGCTTGGCCAACGCGCCCGTCCCCGCAGTATAAACCAAAGACGCACGTTCGCGTGTGCACTCGCCGTCGCCAGGGGGGCGGGACTGAGTATAAACCAAAGACGCACGTTCGCGTGTGCACTCGCCATCGCCAGGGAGGGCGGGACTGAGTATAAACCAAAGACGCACGTTCGCGTGTGCACTCGCCGTCGCCAGGGAGGGCGGGACTGAGTATAAACCAAAGACGCACATTCGCGTGTGCACTCGCCGTCGACAGGGAGGGCGGGACTGAGTATAAACCAAAGACGCAGGTTCGCGTGTGCACTCGCCGTCGCCAGGGGGGCGGGACTGAGTATAAACCAAAGACGCACGTTCGCGTGTGCACTCGCCGTCGCCAGGGAGGGCGGGACTGAGTATAAACCAAAGACGCACGTTCGCGTGTGCACTCGCCGTCGCCAGGGAGGGCGGGACTGAGTATAAACCAAAGACGCACCAGGGGGACGCCCTCGCGTGCACAAGTCTCCGGACTATAAATAAGACGTAGCGTCGAGCCTAGCTCCGCACGCACCAGTCCGCGGACTTTAAATAAGACGTAGCGTCGAGCCTAGCTCCGCACGCACCAGTCCACGGACTTTAAATAAGACGTTGCGTCGAGCCTAGCTCCGCACGCGAGAGTCTGCGGACTATAAATAAGACGTAGCGTCGAGCCTAGCTCCGCACGCACTAGTCCACGGACTTTAAATAAGACGTTGCGTCGAGCCTAGCTCCGCACGCAAGAGTGTGCGGACTATAAATAAGACGTAGCGTCGAGCCTAGCTCCGCACGCACCAGTCCACGGACTTTAAATAAGACGTAGCGTCGAGCCTAGCTCCGCACGCGAGAGTCTACGGACTATAAATAAGACGTAGCGTCGAGCCTAGCTCCGCACGCACCAGTCCACGGACTTTAAATAAGACGTAGCGTCGAGCCTAGCTCCGCACGCGAGAGTCTACGGACTATAAATAAGACGTAGCGTCGAGCCTAGCTCCGCACGCACCAGTCCACGGACTTTAAATAAGACGTAGCGTCGAGCCTAGCTCCGCACGCGAGAGTCTGCGGACTATAAATAAGACGTAGCGTCGAGCCTAGCTCCGCACGCACCAGTCCACGGACTTTAAATAAGACGTAGCGTCGAGCCTAGCTCCGCACGCACTCTACGGAGTATAAATAAGACACAGCAGGGGGACGCCTCCGCACGCACTCTAAGGAGTATAAAGAAGACGTAGCGTCGAGCCTAGCTCCGCACGCACCAGTCCACGGACTTTAAATAAGACGTAGCGTCGAGCCTAGCTCCGCACGCACCAGTCCACGGACTTTAAATAAGACGTAGCGTCGAGCCTAGCTCCGCACGCGAGAGTCTGCGGACTATAAAGAAGACGTAGCGTCGAGCCTAGCTCCGCACGCACCAGTCCACGGACTTTAAATAAGACGTAGCGTCGAGCCTAGCTCCGCACGCGCGAGTCTCCGGACTATAAAGAAGACGTAGCGTCGAGCCTAGCTCCGCACGCACCAGTCCACGGACTTTAAATAAGACGTAGCGTCGAGGTTCGCCTCCGCACGCGCGAGTCTCTAGACTATAAAGAAGACGTAGCGTCGAGCCTAGCTCTGTACGCAATAGTCCATGGACTTTAAATAAGACGTAGCATCAAGGTTCGCCTCCGCACGCGCGAGTCTTCGGACTATAAAAGAAGTCATAGTGTCGAGGTTCACCTCCGCACGCGCCACTCCACGAAGTATAAACGAGACGCGCAGACCTGCCCTCCGCGTTCGGCGGCAGGTAACACCAAGCATAAGGTACTATTTGGTTCCATTATAAACGCAAAGGGGTTACATGGTTATAAGCGTAGGACCCAGTGCGTCATTCCCCTGCCCTCCCGACCAACCGCTCAGCCTTGGCGCGGCGCGGACGAGCCCGCGCCGTCGTCACCACGGCGCTGAAGGACCCCTTCAAGCCACTGGAGGAGGTCCCCCTCCCCATGCAACGTCTGCTGCACGGCGACCCTCCCTGCACCTTCCCCGAAGCGGCCCCAGATCCGTTGATGGAAGTTCTGAAGGCTAGATCCGATGGAACGGATGGCGTCCGACATAACCTCGGGGCAGTCGGGAGGATCCAGTTGAGGGTTCGCTAGCTCATGGGTATGCCTACACCCACGAGTGTGAAGCAGGGCGAGGGCGAAGCACGCACCAACATAGCCGCAGTGCTCGCCAAAGGTCCTGGCGCCACGAAGAGCAACGCCGGCCCCCTCCTCGATCAGCCCGAGCGACTCCGACAGGGCCTCCAGCCTGTGCGTAGTGTCCGGCACTCGGACGCACAGATCCCGGAGGGCCTGGTTCAGAGCCTCCATGGCCCGCCATGCCGACAGGGACGCATTTTCCAGGACACGGCGGTTCTCGGCAGCAGACTCCGCCAGCTGGGCCTTCTCCCCATCTAGGACGGCGATCTGCTGCACGAAGGCGGCGCGCTCCCCAGCCGTGGCAATCTGAGCTTCCGTGGCCTCGAGTTGTGCGACCGCCAGGGCGTCCCCCAGCGCGCGAAGTTCTTCATCCTTCGCGGCGAGAGCAGTGTTTGCTTCGCGGAGGCTGGCTTCCAGAGCCCTCCGCTCCCGGATGCGGGCCTCGTCAAAGGACCGGCCGAGGGCAAGCGTCTGGCAGAAACAACAAATCAGCAGGCGTCCAGAAATACCTTACAAACGGAAGCGCACGTATTTACCCTCATCTCGGAGGCCTGCAGCGCGAGCGCTAGGAGGTCCCCCGCGCATGACGACAGCGCCTCTCAGTTGAGGCCGTTATCGGCACGCTCTGCGGCTGCGGTGAGGTCGCAAAATACCTCCGGGCGAGGGAGGAAGTCCGAGCGAGCGAGCCCCGGCCCCAAAGCGCTCAGATTTATCGCGGCCACGGCCACGTCAGCAGCAGCGGACACCCGCGGGGCATCCTGCACAAGGCTCCCAACTTTGCGCATACCTCCGCTGCTCGATCCTTCGCCACGTACGGGAGACGTCGTCTCACCTGATGTCGGCAGAATGAGCGAGCAGATCGGAGAGAGTCTCGCGAAGTCAGGTGAAGAAAGGGACTCACACCTACCTCCTGCGCCCCCCGTCACGGTCGGAGGTGGCGCCGGTTCGACCGCCCAAGGGGAGGCAGGCGCCTCGACGCTCGGGGAGAACGTCTTCTCGACCGTGCCAGACGCCGTAATCCCGCGGCAAGGCCCCGCAACAGCGTATCGACTCCTAGGTGGCGGCGGGGACTGCATCCGAGGGCGTTTCGCCTGCGGTGGCACAGGCGAGTCTTCCACGGCAGGACCAGCTCCAGTCACTGTCGCCCCCACGGCTTCCTCTGTAGGGGGCACGTCCTCGTCGGCCGCTGCGGTTGACAACGCACCTTCCACCGTGGTTGGCTCGCCAGGAACGGCGCCACCCCCCGGGTTGATGAGTTCCAACTCAACGACGGCCGCGAGCCCAAGCACGGGCTCGTGGGCGTCGGCAGAAGGTGCCGGGGGATCCGCGGCGGTGCGCCCCTCCGAAGCAGTATGGCCAGGCCCACCGCCGGTCGCACGCCTCGTCTCAGCTAGGCTAGCCGCTGGAGGGGTTGCAGGGTCGCGTATGGCGGCCGGGGAACGGGCCCGGCGTCGCGAAGATAGCACCCCCGAGGGGCTACCACCGCCCTGAGCGCCCGGAGTCCCGGCGGGAAGCTCTTCCGGCACCGCACGCTCGGGCACGGCAATGCCCACAGCCTCGCAGGTGCGGTTTACCCGCCCCTGCTTAGCCGCCTTGACTGCGGCCTCGCGAGCCCGATGCTCCTTAAGTGTGTACGGGCCGAGGAGCGCCGCAACCGCGCGCTCCGCATCTTCTAGCCGGGCCACTGCGCAGGAGATCGCGTCAGTCAGGCGGAAGCCAAACAGATACAATGGCGCGGGTAAAGCGTACTGGGCGACTTACAAGGGGCGGACGGCGGCAGCAGGCGAGACACGGATGGGTCGAACCCGTCCTCGCGGGGGCCATTCTGTCCAACATACTTTCCCCGGGAGGAGAGTGGCGCCGCCCCATACATCGTGAACTCCTCGGCTAGGTCGCGCACGCTCATTCGACGGGCGACACCGACAAGGCTCTGTAGCTTCTGCGTGTCGTCGATCTCCGCCTTCAGACTCGGCGTGCTGTTAAACGAGATCGGCCCACCTCGGCAATGCATTCTGCTCTTGTCGGTCACGGTGTAATAGAACCACCACCGCGTCCAGCCGGCCGCCCACTGCCCTGACAAGGCTGGCACAGGGAACAACGTCGCGCAGGACGCCCGGAGCACGAAGTCCACACCGCCGAAGTTGGACACCGCCCCGTCAACCTTTCTGGGTCGACAGTGTGCGTCGTGCAGGGTGGCGAATAAGCTCGCGCTGGGACGCCACCCCTCTGTCCGCATCGCCCACGTGAAGACGGCCAGGCGGAGTATCGCGTGGGGCGTCAACTGGGCTAGCTCCAACTGGTAGGCCCGCAGGACTTTGCCCACGAACAGCGTGCAGGGCATTCGAAGGCCGGCATCGAAGAACGCCACGAAAACAATAGCCTCCATGGCCCCGGGCTTCGGCTCCGTCTCGTCCCGACGGGGTAGGCGAGCCCCATTGCGATCCACGATCTTCCCCTCATCCACGAGTCGCTGCAGCGTCCCTTCAGTCATGCGGCTCTTCCCCAGCACACGGGAGCAGGAGCCTCCCGAGTGCTCCATGGCGTTCCACCACTTGTTGGCGCGCGAGCTCCCCCGCGGAACCAATTTGTACTCTTGAGAAGGATGGGTCGCCTCGCCCTGGCTAGGCAAGGAACCACTGCGGGGGTGGTAGGCGGCGTCATCCTGGCTGGCCATCGCTCTTCGCGACAAGGGAGGAAGATGCAGGCAAAGGCGCAACTGGCGTAAAAATTAGCACGGGCGGAAGCGAAGCGGCAAATCAAAAAGCAAAGCAAGAAAGGGTGCCTCCATCCCAACACTAGCACCTTATAAAGGCCGCTCGCCTGCCTTGTGGCTCAGCGCACAGACGGATCAAATTCCCAGCGATTCGGCTATCCAAGATTTGGAACGAAGAACCGCCGGAACCTAGAGGGCCGTGTCAGGTAGGTGGCCAAGCAGCGCACAATGCCCCTACATCCTCAACACGCGTCCAACTTCTCGGGGGACGAGGCGAACGGCCGCGGTCACACAACCGCTCACATCCCACGACGCACCAGTCGTGAGTCACCACGTGCCCCACCTGCAGCATGGCAGACTGCACGACGCGACAGCCTGACTTCTGCCAGGTCAGGCGTCGGCGTGATTCAAGCCGCCATTAAAAGCGCACTACCAGACTGCAAGGTCACAACAGCCACGGAGCGCGCGCGCCTACTTCGACTTGGGCGCCAGCTTCGCTGCCACCCGTTCGAAGGGTAGGGGACGGAGCGCGCGCGTCTACTTCGACTTGGGCGCCAGCTTCGTTGCCACCCGTTCGAAGGGTAGGGGACGGAGCGCGCGCGCCTACTTCGACTTGGGCGCCAGCTTCGCTGCCCACCCGTTCGAAGGGTAGGGGACGGAGCGCGCGCGTCTACTTCGACTTGGGCGCCAGCTTCGTTGCCACCCGTTCGAAGGATAGGGGACGGAGCGCGCGCGCCTACTTCGACTTGGGCGCCAGCTTCGCTGCCCACCCGTTCGAAGGGTAGGGGACGGAGCGCGCGCGTCTACTTCGACTTGGGCGTCAGCTTCGCTGCCACCCGTTCGAAGGGTAGGGGACAGAGCGCGCGCGTCTACTTCGGCTTGGGTGCCAGCTTCGCTGCCCACCAGTTCGAAGGGCAGGGGACGGAGCGCGCGCGTCTACTTCGACTTGGGCGCCAGCTTCGCTGCCACCCGTTCGAAGGGTAGGGGACGGAGCGCGCGCGTCTACTTAGTCTTGGGCGCCAGCTTCGCTGCCCACCAGTTCGAAGGGTAGGGGACGGAGCGAGCGCGCGCCTGCTTCGAATCAGGCATCCGCCTCCGCCAACACCATCCCAGACTTCGGGCTCCCCAACCACAAGCTTGGAGGCATTCACAGGCCGTAGGGGACGGAGGGGGCCAAAGGACTCGGCGACATGGCTTCGGCCCTGTGAAGCCCTTCACCATGAGAGGCTCCTGTCGTAGGGGTGGCCCCCACCTAAACCCAGCAGGCCTGGTAGGAGATTATAAGGCCCAGAATAGGCCATGTGTAATGACATAACTGCCCCTAGAGGGGATAACCAGATGTAAGGGTATATCTGTAAAAGCACTCCTCATGTGTATATATATATATGGGTAAGCCATGGGGAGGACCCAGGCCATCACACTTATCTTCATCACTCTCCACTACCATCTCTCTCTCTGTTTGGTCTGTAGCCACAACACTGAGCTTTAGAATACTATGTGGAAAAACTCCTAGACAAATAAAATCATTCATTTCAAATCCCAAAATCCTGCCACCTAGCCAAAAAGGCATATAGTTTCCAAATCATCATTTCATGGACGTATGGCAGCAAATTAGCAACGGATATAAATTGAGATGCAAATAGTCATGATACTACAATCTTTCTGTTACTATTACATAATTGTTTTTATTTTACAATACAGTAATACTGTCTTAATTAAGCATGTCTAGAATATTCTTGAGTCGGCAATTCTCTTCTAACAAAAATAGTGACGAAAGCCACAATTTTTTTTACCTCATTGATTAAAATATTGACTTCAGCACGATGGAGGATGTTCACTCGCCTTTTTCTCGTTGAGAAATATGAAGAAAATTAGTAAATGGCACATGAAAAATGACAAATAGTCAAATGCGAAGCACGTTGTTAAAAATTTTCTTAAAAAATTTAGCCCTGCAGTCAGTACCTCTAGAGAATTCCAAGTTATGTTGAGGAACGCTGGCAAGTCTCCGTTGCAGCGCTACCTAAATAGGCCAGCACACTAAGGGGCTGGTACCACACTCAAGTAGTCTGGAAATTAAGTCTCACTAAAAAGGAATCAGGATAATGTTGTTCAATTTCTCTTTCAGAGTTGTTCAATGAGCAGATATTAATTCCAACCAAAAATGTGTTTATAAAAGGAACAGAGAGAGGAACTCTCTTCAGAAACACATCCATACATCTTGCAATTTGCTTAGCATAACTACCAAGTACCAATAAATTTAAATTTTAAAACTCAACTTAATAGACCTCAAAATTGTAGAGTTCCTAATAAAGTTGGCATTTGAAAAACTATTGTATATTGCTGCAGTAACAGTTTAGAATTGTACCATTGCTGCAGTTACTGAAGGCATGATGTTCTGAAAATCTGAACACATAACAAATTAAAATAACAATATTTCATCGAAAAGGGCAAACTTACAAAATGCTTGCGTGAATTGCAATTAGGTCTTGTCCATAGATTTTGTAAGTTTACTGACTGCTGTGTGCGATGCTAGATTAAAAGGGATGGGTATGTTTAGAATTTTTGCAATTTAATCTCTAGAGTTCTACAAAATTGCAATTAGGTCCTTCTTCCTCTTTGGATTTCTTCCGATTTACTCCTCCAGAACTCTGTTTTCTTCGGCTTACGATGTGTGTAAGAGCAACTCCAGCAGTACTACTCAAAACAGGGCCCCTACTTTTCATTTGAGAGCTCCCCCTACTTTTGAGGGCCCTGTTTTTTTGCATCTACTCCAACAGCACCCCTCAAATTTAAGCCCTCAAATCCATTTCACTGCAACTGACACATGGGACCCACTCCTCATTCTCTTCCTCACCCCGCCGTCTCCAGGCGTCTCCGTCGTCTTCGGGCACGCTGTCCACGAGCGCCGCAACGCCTTCGGCCGCGAGCTCGCCGAGGAGTCCCCCGCCCCCACCGCCGACGTCGTCATCCCCGTGCCGGATTCGGGGTTCTACGCCCCAGATCCGGTGGCGGAGCTGCCGGATCTGAGGCCCAGCGGCCGGATCCGAGGCGGCGTCGGAGGTGTCGGCGGCTCTCGGGGGAGCGGCTCTTGGGCGACGACGAAAGAGGCGGGCGGAGGAGAGCGGGGAGGCGGGCGGAGGAGAGCGGGGAGGCAGGGGAAAGAGGCGGGGAGGGGAAAGAGGCGAGCGGGGAGGAATCTGGCGGCCCGACGGGCGGAGGCGTCGGGCGCGGCGACGGGCGAGCCGAGGAACCGGGCGAGTGGAGGCGGCGGACGAGTGGAGGAGCCGGGCATGGCGGCGGGCGAGCCGTGGAGCTGGGCGAGGCGGGCGGGCGGGGAAGCGGAGGAGGCAGGCGGGCGAGGGAGGCGGAGGAGGCGGGCGGGCGAGGGAGGCGGAGGAGGCGGGCGGGGAGGGAGGCGGCGGGGAAAGATGCAGGCGGGGGGAGATTCGGCGGACGGGAAAGGAAGAGGCGGGCGGGGAATTTTCACGGTGCGGGAAAAAAACAGGAAAATGAGGAGTGAGGGTGGAGCCCCTAGGAATGAGGGGTGGGAGGGTGATTTGAGGGGCTCCTCAAATTTGAGGGCTCTAGTAGGGGCCCTGCTGGACCTCCATTTTTACCTCAAGCCCTCAAATATGAGATTTGAGGGCTCAAGTAGGGGCCCTGCTGGAGTTGCTCTAAGGCGTCGCCTCGCCTCATGCCTTACCGCTTAAAAGGTGTGAGGGAGGTGGGTCGCCTTACCACCTTAATAACCTTAGCGTATTATCTACACCAATGATATTCTAATAATTTAATTCCTACGCATATTAAATTTTCTTAGGGACATCACCTAAGCATAATACACATCTTTTTAGCAAGGATTTCTAAATTTAGCAAAATTTAGCCGGTAACTTTTATTTCTGCCTATTTTATTTTATTTCTCCTTTTTATTTCTTCTCTTTTTTTCTTTTTTCCCCTTTCCTTTTTCTTTTTTTCCCTTTCCTTTCTCTTTTTCTCCCGGCTCCTCCCCCACCTCCCAGATCTGGATGCCTCCCACCGTCCCACGCGGCTGCGCCCGCCCTCGGGTTCTCCTTCCTCCCACGCGGCCGCGCCCGCCGCCCGGCTCCTTCGGCCTTCGCCCGCCGCCGCTTCCCCCTCCGGCCCCTCCCCGGCTCCGCCTCCCCCTCCGCCCCCTCCCCGGGACCCCGGCTCCCCCTCCCCGCTACGGCACCGCCCCATCCCCACCGCCCCCTCCCTCCCTCGGCCCCCCCACCGCCCCCTCCCCCACCGCTCCCCCTCCCCCGCCGGCTCCCCTCCCCGCACAGAGGAGGCCGGATCCGGGCGGGAGGCGTCGGAGATGGCCAGATCCGGGCGGCAGCGGCCTGGATCTGGTGCGGGGTCGGCCCCTCCCCGACTCCGCCTCCCCCGCCGCCTCCCCCTCCACCCCCTCCACGGGACCCCGGCTCCCCCTCCCCGCTGCGGCGCCGCCCCATCCCCACCGCCCCCTCCCTCCCTCGCACCCCCACCGCCCCCTCCCCCGCCGGTCCCCCTCCCCCGCCGGCTCCCCTCGCCGCACAGAGGAGGCCGGATCCGGGCGGGAGGCGTCGGAGATGGCCAGATCCGGGCGGCGGCGGCCTGGATCTGGTGCGGGGTCGCCGGATCCGGCGGCGGAGAGCGGATGCGGCCGGATCCCGGCGACGACGCGGGCGAGCGCGACCACGACGGCGGGGGCGACGGCGGCGGCACGCGAGCGCAGTCGGGCGGATCCAGCGCAGCGGAGGCCGGATCCGGGCGGCAAGACCGGCTGTGGCCGGATCCGTGGCGGTGGAAGACGCGGAAGCAGGTGGCCGCCCGAAGAGGCGGCGGCGGACGGAGATGCAGCGGCGGTGAGCGGTGGCCGCCCCCGGGAGGAGAGAAGCAGAGAGAGGCCCCACATGTCGGCGCTTTTTTCTGTGAGGGTGGGAGAGCGTAGGACACACCATCACCCTCAACTCGTTCTTTTAAGAGTAGAGATTAATTTGAATGGAATTGTCTTGTGTTTTGAATCAAATTCCATTGTTCCTCTGTCTTCTCTCATCAACCCTTAAATACCATTGAAGGGACACCAGTTATCCACCTGAGAAAATGTAATATGGAACTAGCGTGTCCAATTGGGAAGGTAGTTATTGTCAGCGAGAGTGGACACTTGATCGTCGGTTGCAGTTAGTGAGAGATGAACTTGCGCCATAACTGCAAGGCAGTTGTTATCAGAGAGGCAGGGCCGAAACATTATGCTGTTTGGGCTGGATACAATGCATGTCTTACCTATTGCACAAATGGAGTTCCCTAGAAATGGGCCCAAGTACCAGTTCATGAATTGTCCGAGTGGTTTGCTAGTCGGGTAAAGTGAACTGTGAATCTTTGACCAGGGTACTCAGGTAACAGCTATAGGAACCTTACGACCACGGGGTATTTTTGGGCCTTAATTAGGTATTAAAGCCATATTTAAATGATTATTCAATCCTCATCAGGTAGAAATATAGGTAATTGCAACAAAAAAAAAATTGAAGTTTGCTATGGAAATCATATTGTATTCCTACTATATTATCCCTGTACAATTTTCCTTTTAGAAATATAATTAATAAAGGTTAGAAACATCTATGTACAGTTGGTTTGTTAGTGCATACGGTTGGTTGATTTGTCTATTTTAGTCATCAAGATAGAGATTTCTATATATATTTCTATTGCGAATGGTCTTCAAATACTTTATACTTTCCACGCTTGGCATCTCAATAAGCATGAGGTGCTACGTGGCAGCATCGTAGCAGCACGGGCGTTCGTCTGCGAGAATCTTCTCATGCGGGTAACCCAAAATAGTGATTTCATTTACCCTGACACCTTAAATGAATCCTATTATTGCTTCTATGAAGGAACTGTTTAGCAAATGAAAACCCTCTATATAATGGCAATACAGACTCACAAATGCCCAATTCGATCGTCCTCACCCTTGCTTGTCTCACCGTGTCTTTTCCCAAGAACCCCGAGACAATCCACGTCGGATGGCAGGACAGCCTCAGCGACCTTAACGATGGCGTACTTGGCCACGTCCTCTCCTTCCTCCCCCACCAACAAGGCCACGCAGACTGTTGTGCTTTCCCGCTGTTGGCACCACGCCTTTGCCAATGTCCACACTCTCACCTTCAAACGGGAGGAGGGCTCCAGTGGGTTGACCTCCTCGGATGACGACTACCACGGCAACAGGGAGAAGAACCTCAATTTGGACTTCGTCAACCATATCAATGCCATGCTCCTATGCTACCGACCCAGACTGTGCTCCTTCCATGTCGCATTCGACTCGTTCCACCAATTGGTCACTAACATTATGGACTAATGGCTCACCAATGTGATGCAGCCGGTGCCCTAGAGATCCATGTCGACACGCGCTGGAAAGGCTAGCGCCTCGATAGCTGCGGACGCAATGATGGGTACCATCGTGACACGTACGGCCCATATGGACATAGCAATGACAATTTCAGTAACCCAAAACACCACGACAGATAGAGCATACCAAGTCCCAAGAAGGATCTACACCTGCTGTCGTCGTTCGAATGTTGTGCCTTGACTCATGCTTCCTCGACCTACCAAACGCCCCAGGCCTCAACCTCCCATCCACTGAGATGTTGACACTAAGTTGGATTGTCCACTCATGGGGGACATCCAGCGGATGGTGTCCAGTAGCCCACGCCTCACTAACTACTACACAACAGGGATATAGTAACACCAACATGTGTTACTATAGTTTAAAGAAAGTGTTACTAGCTCTCCTAGTAACACATTTTTTATGTGTTCCAATTGCCCATGTTACTATATACTGGTCTATTGGAACACCATATATGTGTTCTTTTACATCCAAAAAAGTGTTACTAAATTGTAACACATTTACTTATATACTGGAACATTTGTCTAGTATTAAAGTGATTCTCTACTGTAACACTTTTTAGAGCTCTAGTAACGCTTCCTCATTTTTGTAGGGCACATAGTTTGGAACAAAGGAACATATGGTTTGTAACACATGTTGTACCTATTGTAACACTTTGAAATTTGGAAAAAAATATTTATTTTATCTTTTGTGTGTGGCATATAGTGTTATTATTGATTTTTCATAGTAAACATGACACATTGTAGAATCACATAATCTATAAGTTTCAATAACCATATAAAGATCCATAGATAATAGAAAGGTTTCAAACATAGTACTTGCTCAGATGAAGTGATAGTATATATACACAATGATATGACTTTAGAGAGTAAACAGACATAGTAGTGAAGAGTACAAGTCCATACTACTAGAAACAAAAATGCAATATCTAATATTCTTAAAATCCATCACTTCTTCATCCATTCTTGTACGCATCGATATATAGGAATTCAGCCATTGATCATTTGAACCTGCAAATAGGTAGCAAGTTGTAACATTAAGTATTATTCTATCTATGTACACCACAGTAAAGTAAAGTTTAGAAAGCTAGTTCAAACATACAAATATCGAAGGTCAAGCAATTGGTACTCCTTTGGCATGGGCGTCACCAATGTTGTTGTAGGTAGGCATAGGCCTCACTAATGGCTCATCTTTTTCAACGGGATGATTGATACGCACTTTGTAGAATTGTTTTCCTGTCTCAACTCCACCAACATTTGCTTTTGGATTAGTGCTAATAATAGTTGCATATGCCACAATTTCCTTATTTGGATATTTGGCAGTCATGAGTAGCACTGTGGACCCAACCTGCATTAATTTGACATAATCACTTAGCGACCAACAAGCATTTGTTGTATATATCAAGATAGCGACACATGTTGCTAAGAGTAAGTGCGGCCTATATCTTTATGAAAATGGAATCGACACTTCATATTGCAGAACAAATCAAAACATAAGATTTAACTCGAAATAGAGAAATATTTTCTTTTTGCTCATTGGACAACACTATTGCTGGTTAGCAATCCCCCTATTGTGTATAAAATTTTTTTGATATACACGTGCGTGTCCACTAGTATCAAGATAATGCAGCTACTAGAACAATTGATATTATATCTATATACCTTCATTGGATGATCTTGCATATGTTTTGGACGCTTCTGGCATGTAGCCTTGTCGCGAGCCACATCCTGATGATCCTTACACATGTAAAATGAGGTATGTAATAATATATGGCACAAATATTACTATAATAAATGGAAATATTTGATTCTTATATACCTTTTGTTTCTTTGTTATTCTACCTTCGCCAGAAATCCTTGGACAAGAATCAAACTGAAATGAAGAGAAAGATAATTATATTTATACATTTTTACAAAGTTATGTAATACTTATCTTGAATAAATTTGACATTGCAAGTAAAATATATCTTATTCAATGGTTCATTGAAAAGGTGTACCTCTATTTGTCTAGAATCTATAGCAGAGCCATGTGGGGATGATGCTTCTGCTTCCTCAATTGATATTTCCTTGTCATCAGCATGACCTTGGCACTAGTTCCAATAGAAAATCATTAAATCATAATCACCGGGCAATAATATTGACGTACAATGAATGAAGAGTATATTAATATTCATAAAGACAAGAGACCAATTGATAACCTTTTCACTAGACAAATATAGATTATCATCATCACTATATTCAGATTCACATCTTTCTTTATCCCAGTAAAGATCAGAAAGGGGGATAGCATTAGTTGTTAAAAAAACTTTGTAGGTAAAGAAGTACTAATTTCATAAGCAAGACATTTTACCAATTCATTCGTCTGCTTAAGCAATACCTCCTTCTGATTTGGTGCAACACATTGAACTCTCTGAAAATTTCAAACAATATTAAAGTCAAGAGATACTAAATTAGATGAAAACATGAAAATAAAGGAAATACCTTTATGTTAAAATGCATTCCTTGTTTCTGAGAATTACCATGATCACTTGCTGTGCAATTCACCTAGAAAAGATAAAGAGGTTGAGTAACATTTCAATATAATATAGTTACAAATTAAAATAGACATTGCTACCATTGTTGGCTCCTCATTCTCATGGTGCCTCTGATTGCTTTTTAATTCTTCAATCACTTTGTCTTGCATTTTAGAATGCTCCTTGAGTTGCCTTATTTCCTCCAACATGTGAGTCTCTACATCAGATGATGATCCATCTAGTGTGACTACATCAATGTCCTTGAAATGACGTGTTGTTCGACCATAGACTTGTTTCGGAATTGGAAGCAATCCCATGCCATGTACTTGTCCAGCTTTCTCTTCTCCCAATACTTGATGTAATGCATCACCTTCCCATGCAACTCTTCCCTCGCTATTTTGTGCTAATTCTGGTTGTGTGTCCAGGAGATTTTCCAACTGAACCTATAATTAAGACATTCATACATTAAACAAACTAAAGGGCTTCAAATTTGCCAAAATCTCATGTGTATGTATCATACCATAGTCTCATTTGTCCCATTTCCCTTTTTTCTGTGAGTTGCTAAGTAAACCTTTGCTCTATGTGGCCGCTTTTTTTCAGGGTCAGCTTGTCTCTGAAAACAGTATCAATAAAAGAAAAGAAAAGGAAAGCATACATAAATTTTTTAAACAATGTAAGATGACTCACCAAGTCTTCAGACCAACGAGCATAACTCTTTGTACCAGCTGTATGTGTTGTCTTCTTCATTTCACGACTTAATTTGTTCTTCTCACTAAGGGCCTACAAGAAAGTAAATTAACAAAAGAATGAACCAATATATACATAAAAATTGAGGATATAATAAATAATTATCGTAAAAAAATGCTAAATAGCATAAATAATGGTACCCTTTTACTACCTTTCCTTCTTTTGACTTCCAATATTTTACTAAGGCAATCCATTGTTCTTCATCGACATCATTTGGACAACGCTGGTACAAAACAGACCTTTTTTCTTTGGATTGAATAGTGTCTTTTTTAATGTTGCCTTGTATTTTCTCCAATCTCTTCCAATTGATTTCAATATCCATTTCTCACATGAACGAGGATAGAGAAACTTTGTCTGAAATAAGAAAGAGTTACTGATGAATGAATTTTAGGAAAAACTCTACATAACCCCCTAATTGTAGTTCAGGCGGTGAAGTAGACACACTACCAAACGTCAGGGGGGTTATATAGATATTTTCCAGGAACTTTACTTTCTCACATGAAAACTAGCACACAAAAATTTAAATTCACAATATAACATCTTGTAAAATTTAGCAAACCTGTATGAGCTGAATTATAGTTTTAGCACTAATCTTCTTGACTTTTCTCCAATCTTTGATATCCACTGGACAATATCCACCATTTCTTGCTATGGTGCCTAAAAATTGCCCTAAGAGACCACCTTCTTCTCCAATGGGTTGCCCAAGGATGTTGCATTTTACTAGTATCCGATCTCCTTCAGGTAGATCCCAAACATGTGTTAAAACGGTCCCCTTTCTCTTACGTACTTCATCACCATCACCTATTAAAAAAACTTAATAGTAATACTAACCAATTGAAGATGCAGCCCACATAAATTGGATCGATCTAACTACATATGTACCTGACGTGTTCTGGTTCTCATCATCATGCTCCTCAACTTCATTGGTGTATAGTGCTTCAGTATGCTTTACATTTAAATGTTTCTTTTTCTTTATACCTCCTTTTCCCGCGAACAAATGTTGGGGACATGAACACATGTTTAGAATAAATACAATCAAGGGCTCTATAATCTTTTTATTAGACTGCCATGATTACACTTACTAAATCACGAACAATGATGGAGTCGAATCTACTTATCTTTGATGAAAATAAATATTTGATGACTACCATAATTTGCAACAGTTAAGTTGTACTTGAATAATCAAATATACATAAATGAGTAAATTATATATTCATTCTACTACTTTAATTTTATTTGGTTTAGATTTGGATGGTTCTTTGTTGCACTTGGTAGGCACTAAGGTGGCCAGCCTGTTCCTCGTCACAAATAAGCTCACCATCTTCTCGCTCTCATACTCATTAAGCATTTCCATCACTTCAGAATCTTGTTCTATTGCGACCAAACTATCTCTTCTCTTGTAGAATAGATAGTCGACTGATGTGTACTCATATTCCTCGATCAGATCAATCAAGTTGTAAAAGCATATCTCATCTCTATCCATTTCCCTTTGCACATGTTTCTGTCTTGGAGCTGCCCCGTGGCATTCAAGATTTAGGGTCCAAATATCCGCAGCCATAGTAGCACAATCTAATTAAAATTTAGCACCAATAGGAAAATAAGAATGAAGTATAGGATAATTCACAAATAAGAATCAAGTATAACAAAAGAATAATAATTAGACAAAATGCATATTTGTAATAATATTTGTACTTAAAGCTTGAGAAAAAGTAAAGTGCTATGGGTGATATGGTCCAAAACTAGATCTCGATTAACACCTGAAATGGATGCACTATTGATGTACAAACATCAAGAATCACATGAACACGATGATGTTGATGCATTGCAAATAAATCAGAATACAAAAATGTAATATACCATGGTTGTTTTCCGGAATCATGAATCGAAAGTCGAAACAGCTTAGTTTATGAGTGTATCAACAACACGTCAAGTTTGCAAGAGCTGTAAAATCATCATCTCAACTTTAACTAGTACAAGCCTGGTAAAATCATCATCACCTAAACTTTTTTCAAAAAACTCATAACTTCAATTTAAAATGCGACAATGTTGTAAGTATATTTTGTTCACTTGTTTATATGTATGACTTTTTGCCAAGTCCATCTCATGCATTTTCTAATTTGTCACGATATATTTCTCTCCTAATTGAGCTAGTCCTTTCCTTTCCAAAAGTCTAATTTGTCATGATATATTTCTCTCCTAATTGAGCTAGTCCTTTCCTTTACAAAATAACTAGATAGGTAAGGCGCCCCACGCCGCGCCTGTGCATCCTTTCGTATTGCTATGAAAGGTTACTTCTGATATTAGGGTTGTAATGCCTTGAAGAAATTCATGAAGCAGTCTGAGAAAGAGACTTCGTCGTGAGTATATTTAGTTAAAAAATATGACGGTGGAACCAATCAATGTTAGTGTATTAAACTGAAGCAAATTTGTGTGGCTGAAATATCAACAGAACACCTATCATCAAACCTACAAAATAGAGCACAAACTAAATGAAATGTAATATCTAAAAAAATTCCAAGCTGCATACCATAAATATCTTGCAAAGTAGGGTATGTTTTTTTCGACTGTAACTTATAGCTTATGACTTTTGGTCATAATATGAGCGTTCGTGCGAATGAATTGAAATCCGATAAACCTCTTCTAAAAGGTTATCTCAATAAATCACTTTGAAACGGATTCGAAGAAACTGTCTTATTTGTGTATTCGAGAGAAGTTATAAGTCATAAGACATATACTAAAAAGAAAAAGGTCGTAATCTAGGGGATGTTCAGCATAGATGAGAAAATGTTTGTGCGATCAATATTCTAGATGTATTTGTTTATACCACATTATGCTGGCACACACTGCACAATAAATGTTCAGGTAAAGGAGAATTTATTTAGAGAAAATATGAATATACATATCACGGTTTAAAATAGCTGATAAGTACTGTCACACACACATAGCTAAAAACTACTAAGTCAACACACTGAAGCATACTTGAAAACTTTCACGCTGCTTTATTTTCAGACCATTTGGCATCAACAGAAGACATGCAAGAGCGCCTAAAGATTTTCTGACTACTTTGAAAAAAGAGCTAAGATGAATAGTTTTCCACACTACTAAGTCAACCGTTATAATGTCATTTCAGCTAAAAGCTAATAGTTGTAGCTGTTTGGAATATGGCTAGCCTAGAGTAAACTCACATTGTAGGCATGCTAATAATAAACTTCCCTCTTTATGTTGCTTGAGTTCCCTTCAGAAACAGCACGACTGACTTTCACGAAAGATTCAAGAACAAAGCTCATTTGCATGTTTGATGCCGACAGGAAAAATGGCAGTAATCACATTTTCAAAATCAATGAAAATCCTTTAATGCCTGCCTACAAATTTTCTGATTTGAAGTGCGGAACCACCTAGAGGAAGGATGATCTAAACTTCCAGCCTCAAGCCCCTCCAGAACATACTCTATCCTAAAACCAGAGAACAATGAATTCTATTATATAAATCCTAAGGAAATTAGGAGCTCTTCGTATCAGATAAACAATGCAATCATACTTATTGGCTTTGCCTCCAAAGATAATATTGCCCCCTCAAGCTCTGCCTAGATGGTTGGCGACAGTAGCAGCAAAAAGCAAGTAATATCTATGAAAACCTGACAACCAGAAGAGAAAATGATTGTACTATATATTCTCCGTAATGAGAAACAATGTATAGAAGAACCAAACTAAAAGAAACAAAGAATGGAAAAGCACACATATATAGAACTAACCTTGACCGCTGTTGCATATATGCAGAGAAGGGGAAAAGAATTGATTAAATCACATAGCTGCATGGCTACAAATCACCAACTGAAATCATCTACAGTCTATATTAACACTCACCAATGTTTTATGCTGCAGGCAAGGCAGTAGTTGGAAAATACCAAATTCTACAATCACCTACTCTTCTTTATAGATGGTGGTCACTGCACAAAAAGCTTTTGATGATGTAGGGAGCATAGGCAATATACTCTAGGGAAAAAAATAAGCCTTATATCCTCATCACGTATAAATCAACAAAATGCAAAAGCAACGCACAAAGAATAGAACCTCAAGACTAATTTGTACATGGCATACAATAAAGTACGGTTATTATCCTGCTCCCCAAGAAGATCTCGACTTCTCGAGGATGGGTGTGGCCGGCGGCTGGACTGCGGGACGGCCGGACGGGTGGGGGCGGCGGGCAGACGGCTGGATCTCGAGGACGTCCGGACGGGTGGGGGCGGCAGACCGGCGGCTGGATCTTGAGTTCTTGAGGACGGGTGGGGGTGGCGGCTAGACTGCGGGACGGGCGGACGGGTGGGGGTGGCGGGCCGGCGGCTGGATCCCTACGCTCGGCGATGGAGAAAGAGGCGAGGAAGGAGGAGACGAGGGTGAGGAGACCGAACGAGAGGCCGAGCCGCCGAGGAGATGAGGAACGTGGGTGGCGGTGGGGAGTTGTGGGGGGGAACCAGAGCGATTGACTCGGAGCCGAGCGCAACGGAAAAAAAAGGCGCGCGCGGACGCGGGAATAGTAGCAGAGATAGACAAGTTGTAGAGATAAGAGATATATATTTTAACCAATCTGCACAACAACTTTGGATCTTCGAATATGTATTTAAAATTAAGGAATGCAAATTTATTCAAATTTATTCGAGCACTAGTTAACGCGAAGAATTTAGTAGAATTGAAGAAAAATAAATAGGGTTATTTGAAAACAAAAACGGTAATTTCCGATTTCTAGAAATCATTTTTGAGAATTTTTCGATTTTCAACCTAAAAGAAAACATAGTGGTAACCGAAAAAAATGGAAATGATAACGGCGACGGCGACGGTGGCGACGCCCTAGTATGCCACTGTATAATTGTGTGAATGATTCTTAAGTGTCATGTGCGATAGGTCAAGTTATATGACTCTTGGCGTGTTCTACAGTTTAACGTGTTTATCGTTTCTTAAATATCGTCTCCATGAATTTCGATCGTTATCGATGTGCTTTTGGCCGTCCGCAATGACCTAACGCCCAGTCGTCTAGTTGCTTCCCTAGCTGAGATGCAGATTGCAATCGGGAGATGAAGGTGTCCGGCACGGCCCGCGAGGAGGGGCTGTGCCGGCGAAGGAAGGAGGGGAGGAGGTGGCGGAGCGCCAAGGGCGCCCTATGACATGACGCTCCCACGTCTCTAATATGTGTATTATCACAGACATCTCTGATATGTTATTATCACAGACGGTTCGTATAACAAACCGTCTCTGATAATGACACATCACCGATCCGTGGCGTATCCCCAGGATTTCGATCTCACCCATCTATTCTCTCCACCATCGTGCTACAAAGGTAGCGCTACCGCCATTCAATGCATCCAGCTTATTCCTTAACGACATCGACTACCGTCGTGATCTAGAGCCTTCCTTATGACACCACGATCGACTGTACAATACACTCTTATCGTAAGTGTGTCTTGTGCAAACAAATACGAGATAAAAAAGAACAGGCAAAAAAGCCAAAAGTATAGAAAAAACGAAATTATGTATAGTGCAAAATAAGTTACAAGTTAGAAGTTCAAGCCGAAACGAGCGAAGCCTTAAAAGCATGTCATAATAATTCAATGGATTTCCTACACAACAATTAACTAGATTTACTTGCGATTTCATTAAAATTTCTACCCATTCAATGTGTTTGAAGATTGTACGGGTTTACAGCCCGGCCAATTCTTGCCCACACGCTCTGGTGATAGCCGGATCTTACAGGGGCATGGTACATCAACTTCAATAGCTGCACAAAATAAATGTGAACAGAAAGGTTAGCTTGGTAATGCAGTTGTGAATGCACTAGTTGAACACCTAATAGGTTCTATAGAAGGTTCTGTTAGAAAGAAGCAATTAAGTAACTCATTAAACAATAAGTACAATGCCTGAGCAATTATATCAACTAATACCCCATTGCTTACGTAGGTACACCTATGCAAGATATCAACAGTTCAAAACTTCAACAGCAAGTTAAGCAGGCAAAAAAGCTAATACATATGAACAACTAGCTCCCAGTGCTTCCAAGTAGACATAGATAAATCACACCAGGGGCGGATGCACAGTAATTCATGGGTATTCAGCTGAATACTTAAAATTTTTGACAAAAAATTACTATATATTAGCTATAATACATATCTTTACTATTATAAAAGAAGGAGTTGGTGGTTGGTCCGGCCTCTTCTATCCCTTCTGACAAAAAAGGTACGTGGCTGACGTGTGGGTCCACCCCACTCACGACCTTGCCAATTTCAATCCAACGCCTCCTGATTCGACACATCTCCCCTTTTTTCTCTCCAACCTCCCCTCTAAAATCCCAAAACCAAACCCACCCGGCTTTTCGCGTCCCCGTTCTCGTCTGTAGCCCCCTTCCTCCGCCGCCGCAGACTTCTCTCTCCTCTCTCTCCGTCGCTCAACGCCTTTCCGCTCCGCCATCCCCTCTCTCTCCTCCCATCCGATGGAGGCTCTCGCGGGCACCACTTCTTCCTCCCTCCTCCCGACCTTTCCCACCCACCACCAGCAGCCGCCGTCCCGCCTAGCCCTTGTGGCCGCCGCTCCCGGCGGCGGCAAGGACGACGCCCAGGCCGGCGCCATACCTAACGGGTCTCCCATCATCAAGGTAACAAAGCTTCTACGCTTAGCCACTTACGGGAGGGAGAACGAAGAGATGGAGGTTTTGTTTGGGCATTGGTTGCTATGAGTAGATGGGTGTGGCAATCTGGAATTTTGGATGAATCCAGAAGAGGTTGGCTTTCTTGTGCTCGGGGAGTTTTGTTAGATGCTGGATTGGATGCGAGGCATGGGTAGTGAAGAATCATGTCTCCGGATTTAGGTTCACAAAGATGTTATTCATCTCCTTGTTGCTAATAAAATAATAAAAAAAGATGAAGTAGTCCATTTTAATTTCATCTACCTTTTGATCTGTCATGCATGTTCGATTCGTACTAACCTCTATGTAACAGTCGAAGAGTGATCCAAGTTAAAATGGAATTATCGTGCCGATCACAACTGACAAGTCACGCACGCCCTTATCAACCCATACCACTCCTGACTCAAGTGGATCTAGAGCTGGCCTGTTTAGAACACCTATATCTAGTGGTGTGCAGAGCACAACTTTTGCCCATGGTTTACCTCCACCGGCTTTGGCCGTTAATTTGATGGAACAGGTACCTTCTGTTAGTTAGCCCCTTCAGGTTTTTTTTGGGTCTGCTGAACGAAGTGTCATATTCCTGTGTTGTATATATCACTGTGCTTACCAGGCGCGGTTTGCTCATCTGTGCACTGTCATGTTTGGCATGCATCATCGACGTACTGGATATCCGTTTGGTTCACTTGTCGACTTTGCTAATGATTCAATGGGCCGTAAGTTAGCTACTTGTTACTTTTTGGATGAAAATTACACACTGTTAGATCCTAATATCCTATAGTTGATTGCTTGGTTTTGATGTGTTGTGCAGACCCAATATTTTCGCTGTCACCCTTAGCAATCCACACTAGAAACTTGCTCTCTGACCCAAGATGCACACTTGTTGTCCAGGTATGTAAGTTCCTCAACATGCTTAACATGTTTTACTGGAGCATGAAGGTTCCTTATTAACAATAGCATGAGCTCCTTCACAGGTACCTGGATGGAGTGGATTATCGAATGCGCGTGTTACAATATTTGGTGACCTATACCCTTTGCCAGCTGAACAACAGGTTCATATTTAGCTGCCTTTGTTGTTTGATATTGCAATCAGCACGGTAAATACTTTTCTGTTGATAAGTGGCATCTTAATCATTACAAATTAGGCTCTAAGTCCTATTGTGAAGCTACTATAGTGTGAAAGCCATATGTGGACTAAGATTTCACAACAATGAATTCTCCAAGTTGGTAAATTTTTTGTTGGAAGTTACAGTACAATTATGCCTCTAGGGTTTCTTTAGCACTGATTTCTATTTGTTAATTCTGAGTATAAAGGGAACTACAAATCACTAATGTTGTTATTTATATGTTGAAGACAGAAGAAATCCCATGGCTTGCTCTGTTGTCAGTTATGTATTTCTTTTCCCTTTTTAAAAAAATTGTAGAACATATTTGCATGTATGTTCTAAAAAATTTTACCACCCTTTAGTTTCAGAATATATAGTATGATAACATTTTAAAATCCGTAGCAACGCACGGGCATTCAGCTAGTATATAATAGCAATTAGGTTTAAATGGTTAATATTTATTTTTCTGGACTGCTGGGCCGAGCCAGACAAAACTGACCCAACCCAACAGCCCAAACGGACGCACGACGCGCCGACGCCTTACGCAGTCCGCCCACTCCGCTCTTCGCTCGGTCGCCCATTCCCGAACTCGCTGTCTCGCTCTCTTCTCCACCAATCTCCGCCTCTCTGCTCTCCGGCTCAGTGACTCAGCGCAGCACGGTGCTATCACAGCGGGCCAGCGCCCAGCGGCTCTCTCGGTCTCTCGGTCTCACTCTCTTAGCGCAGGCGTGGCGGGAGGAGCCTTCTCATCTCTCGTCTCCCCATTTCAGATCTCATCTGCGTCGGCCGCCGGATCTACGGAGACGCCAGATCTGCGTTACGCGGTTACGCCTGACGGCCGTGACGCCGAGTCCGCATTGAGCCATTGACCCATTCGGCATTTCAGCCATCCCCAACTCCCTCTCGACCTGCCGTTTGCCGAGCGCATCAGCCATCAGGTACATCGATAGTGTTCTCCTTTGTGATTTGTGAATGCTACATTACATCTGTTATTCTGTTAGGTTTATCAATGCTATTGCTACATATGCCTGATTAACTGATTTGATATGTAAATCTGTTAGGTTTTCTTGCAAGGCTGTGCACCTGATTTTTTTTTGGCAATATTGCTGAAGCACTGGAATATTCTAGCAACGAGGAACGATCTTTATATCATGACCCACTTCATCAAGCTTTGATTGCATTCAACAGTTGAACATGTCATTTTATACCAATTACCATGTTTGTAAGCAAAATTTCTAATGAACTTTCTGATTGCAGAATGATGATCCTCGTCTCTGATGCTTTGGTTTGGTGAAAAACAACAGGGATGGGAAAGTTATAGCACAAATCTAGCATATACACCTCCACAATATCTGAGATATGGTATTCGATTTCCACTTTCATAGGAGGTGTCTGATGTTTGATTTCGCAGGTGTGAACAAATAGTTCCAAGTATCTGATTTTTATGGATGTTTGATTTTGTAGATCTTTGAACTTTAAAAAATGAAGAAGTCTGCAAATTTGAAATCTTTGTGGGAGAGAGCTGAAAAGAGCAAAAAAGGACATGATCAGTAAGTAATACTAGCTTGTAGAAACAAGTAATCAACTACTACAAATTATGGCTACAAAAGGTTGAGGTTGTCATTAGTCCAATAGATGCATTCGTATCGTGCACATTACCGATCAAATCTGCCGTTCCATCTGCTCATACCGTGAAAAAAAATTTGCATCTACGAAATCACAAGCAACCGCTCCGTCCGCTGCATCTACGAACTTCGATTCGAACAGAGCTAGAGAAAATATAATCATTGGAATAGCTAGTTGCTTTGTTCATTATAGTATCATGGAAATCATAGCTGAATTGTTTCAAAATAAATCATAGCTGAATGCATATAATGATGCTTCCTGCAACTCTGAGCCATATATTTTCATACTGACAACTGGAGCACATTTTATTTCAGTGAACCAAATCCAGAGGTCCAAGCTCAGAGAACCAAATTTGTAGAAATTATTACAAACATTTTGCAAGAGCATTGCCCAGTGAGTTAAATCCGAAGTTTTTCCTATACATGCTAAATTGGCAAAGTATTCTGATTCATTTGTAATAGTATTGAAGTATCACATTACTGATGCAGTGATAGTATTTCTTGTTTTTAGTGAATTAATGGACTTAAGTGCTATTAAGAGGTTGTTGCAATCCAAAAGACCAAGTGATGACTACATAGCTGGAGTAGAGGAAATATCAATTGAGGAAGCAGAACTTCTCAACTTCTCAAGTTCATTCATGTGGAGAACTTTTGCATTCAATTTTCTAAAATATCCACATAGATATATATGACACAGGTTGTGATGAATGGGAAGATGATGTAGAAAATGAGCCATTCCATGTCACACATCTTGGAGATATGTTCAATAATGCAAATGTAAGACATCAATGGGCTAGAAGAGACATTGAGGGAACCACAGTGGATGCTAGTGACAATGGATTGAATGATCAATCATAGTTCATGAGGTCAGTCAGGCATGACATATATTGAATTTGTCTTAGTTTTAGAAGCTTTATTATTATTATTCCAATTAAAGTATAGAAACATTCTTAGACTATTTCCTTTTTCTGGAATTGCAGATTACTAATGTTATGTGGCATCCCTAGTCACCTTGTTCAAGCCTAAAGTATGATGGATGCGTGGTCGTTAAGTTGGATAGCATACATTTTTTTATTGTTGAATCCTTCGAGAATTTACATTCTATATGTAAATGTTCTAGATGATGGTTCATGATATTCTGAATATTACCACAAAACACGTTGGAGGCTGTTTTCAAATTTCCTATTTCATTTGTGATGGCACTTGTTTCATATTGCCACAAATATCATTTAAAGGTCATACTGAAATGCCTTATTTTATGGCCTTTCTATGCATTTTATAACATTGAGACAATTTTTTCTTGGGTGATTACTTATTTGATTTAACTTTTTTTGGCTGCCATACATGATTGTTTTTGCATAGCCTTTTTGTTAGACTCAAAACCACAAAAAAACGTTTGCACTCAGGTTTTGAGCATAGAAAACAATATTACATGAAAATGTGTTGTAAATTTGACTGGTATTCATGTGGACCAAAAAGATGAAATTCTAGATCAACCTATATAGTGGTAGGGTCAAGATAATTAGTGGGTTCGCGCAACAACGTCAAAATATCTATATTACTCCCATTTTATTTCACATTTTTTGTTTTTTGTTTTTCATTTTTTCCTTCCCCGTTGTACTTGTTCCTCTTTTGATCTAACTCCATCTAGAGTGTCTTGAGCTTGGCCTAATAAATTGACAAAAGGCTCTGGCATCGAACTAACCATTTTAATCGCCTACTCATTGCTACTTGGCTCTCTTGTGATGACCACGATGTGATTGCTTAACAGCCTTGACGACACCCATGTGCGATGTCCATGTCGCCTATGAATAGGAAGGTCCATATGTATATGTTTCTTCGTAACACTTGGACTGTAACATTATCTTGTGTTACTACAGAGCATATATTTGTTACACATTTTATATGTTCCATTTATGTGTTACAACATAGTACACTTTTGTAACAGTTTGCTTGTAACGTTAACTTTGTGTTACTATAATTATTGTCAGTAACACATTTTTATAAAAAAAAAGTGTTTTGTGTTACAACCGAAGTCTGTAACACATTATTTTGTGTTACTATGAAATTTCATTGGAACACATTGATGAACATGTTACAAGAAAGTGTTACAATATCCATGTTTTGTAGTTAGAACCTTTGCCACTGAGACCAGATCTCCCTCAGAAATTCATAGCATATCGACTTAAGGATGTGGCCACTGACGCCGTTCAAGATGTGGCCAGGAAGGCAATGTTGTACCTTTGTCGATACTATGATGATGAATTTGATGAATCACTATTCCATCTTATTCCTCAAGACGATGACGAAGGATATAATTTTATAGTACCCCAACCAGAAATGGAAGAAGACCCTCGAATTGAAGAAGCCGCTCAACACATAGCATATCAGGAAGCCCTACACTCAAAGACGTTGAGCGAATACCAAGATTTACATCTTTAGTTATATTTGGCTCAACAAGAAGTGGGAATCCTAAAATGAATTTACAGCGCTATTAGCGACTTGAAGAAGGTGAGATTTCCGGGTGTGATGAAACACCCAATGTCTCCGCCCAGACACCAAAGAAGCCAAAAAGAATGAAGGCCCCTCAATACCGCAAGCTTTTTCAAGGATCCTCTTGCATGTTCCGAAGAAGCCTAACATTAACAATGATCAAGAAAAGGGAAAGGAACCAATTATAGATGAAGAAGAAGATCCTGAAATAAAAGTATGGTACACGACAAACAATCTACCATCAGATGAAGGAATTAAATGAGGAAGTTGTGTCATATTGTAAATTACGCTAGTATAGAAGTAGTTCTATAGTACTATCTTTTTAACTGTGTAAAATAAGTTGTCATGTATACCTCATATGTATGGTATGTATTCAGCTTGTATAATGAATAAAAGTTATGTTTCCCTATTTGATAATTTGATTGTTAAGAGGAATATGCAACCTTTGGAATAGAATTATGAACCTGACTGAAATTCTTGATATGATGTCACAAAGTCTCATTTGGATCCTATTGAATTCGGTGGAGATCATCTTGTTTTCCGGGGTGGTCATACGTCCCCTAGAAGTTTGCGAGCAGAAGGTCACAAAGTTGCTCCCGGATATAGATTGATCTGACCAGCTAGTTAAGCAACCAAGATCGGATACACCCCTCGAGAACTATGGGCAAGTAGTCTACCATCACATTATCATTGCCTCTTGTAGCTCTAATGGTAGTGGTGTAAATCTACAAAAAATTCTAATGGATTATGCTTTCCATCAAATTTCTTGAGATCCACTGGTTGGAACCTGTCCAGCCAGTGAACTGCTTGAAAGCCTACTGAGAAAGCCTGACAACCTATGATCAAGTCAAGGTGCCTTCTTTGGAAAGGGGTCGGGCTGTAGTCTATTGGAGAATGATTCCTCCTGTAGTTGTACTGAGGAACAGGTGCTTCAATTCAGTCGTGGACACTCACATGGTGTCTCCAACTAGATGTTTGGTTCAAGCAATGTTGCAGATCACCTGGTCCATGTGCTCATCCATCATAATGAGGGGGAGGAGTGGTTTCATTATCGAATAGGCCTCTTCCCTCATGGCTTTCTTGTCAAAATCTTTGGGGGTCTTGAGCCAGTTGTTGGATTGTTACTAGCCTGGTCATGTTGTGGTACAGCACAAATTAGTGATACCCTAATATGTACGTGAATTGTTGGCCCGATCTTCATGACACGTCTTCGAACCACCATAAATCAATTTTCTGATTCACAAACATAGCAGTAGCAGTAGACAATGTCAGTGTCTATCTCCAAGCCTCTTCAATTGAACAATAATTGCACTAGATGATCGATGGCTCTCCAGTGTCGATCAATCCTTAGTCACACATTCATGCAACAGCAACACTTTTGCACATCAACAACTACCACAACCAATGCTATAGCAGCAGCAAAAGTGTTGATTGACAACCCTTTTATGTACCAAAACAACACTAGCAAAGATAGGAGAACTCCAAACAGCAGCGTAACTTCCTCTTCTTGACTTTAGTTGGTTCAGCAGGACCTTAGTAGAAACTTCTCACACGTTCTAGGTAGTAGCCACCAAGTAGATCGGTTTGGTTGTAAACATGTGCATGCACAAACAAACCCTAGATATCTCTTCTTGTGTGCACCACAACACACAAAAGAAAAGATGGGATCAAGAAGGATCAGCATAGGAATTAGATCACCATAGACCTAACCCTCGTAGCAACCGATGAATTCCAGTCGAATTCATAAAAGTATGTAGAACACAGCTTGGCCACCGTATGGCATATTGTCTATGTATAAACCTCAATGCAAAGTCCTCTGAGTTACAATGGTTGAAGCCTCTACCCTTATATGGGTGCACGTACCTGGCCTTAAGGGTCGATACAACATGACACACATGCTCAAGTTTGTAGTTATTGTATAGGACTCTGGACTTCTCCCAAAAACCAGTTTGGTTATCTAGAGAACCTCCCAAAACAAACTGACTGAACTTCTAAACACATATTATGCATATTGGTTCGTACTTGGACTCTAAAGAGCACGTATATAAACTTATGGAAATATCTAGACTAGAATTGATCCTATCCAAACCCAATGCTTTGGTTGAATCCTTGTTTCCTATCTTGACTCGATCCTCTTCTTCTGTTACACACCGTGTGTGACTTCTAGCTTCGCCATGCACTACCACATCATGTTGGCTTCTGCTAAGGGAGGAGTACTTGGTGCAGTCATAGTACGACTCTACGAGTACCTTTGCTCCCTATACATCTCTGTGAGCTGCATGGTCTATTCGAGTATTTCTGACACTTGACCAGCAATCTAAGCATATCCCAGAGTTTCTGTTAGAGCGAGATCTAGGTCATTTAAGATATCGTGGACTCGTTGCAAGTTCTAAATAGTTACCAAGGGCTTTAGAGGATTCCTATTGGTGGAAGGGGTACGATGACCTGAGTTTCTCTCTGAGTCTCCTACTTGTCCAGTTCGACCCGTCAGGCGTGGTGGGGTAGAAGCAAGTGGATTAGCTGATCAATGTCCGCTAGCTCCATTATCTCTATCCCTTTAGGGTGATATAGAAGGATTTGTACCATTCCGACCACTAGGCCTTGGGGGATCCTGTGATGAAGAATCATGCATGACATATTATCAGTATCACCGATTGTGTTAACTTCATGCCTTCAGTAGGAATCTTCCAATGAACTCCTGTTGAAACTAAGGGAGAATCTTCTACTGCTTCAATAAGTAGCTTCTACGATGGAAAACGGTTGGAGGCCACCACCTCTGGAGAGCTTCGTAGTGGATTCAACCTAATTTGATGGATTGCCAAATAGATACTGAGAGTTAACATCCTCACTTGCTTTTTACTGGAGGTAACTTCATCAACACCGTGACTAGGTATCGGTCAGCTCCTGAAATACGTAGCAACTATTGGTGAATAGTGGTCACCCACGACCTCATTAAGAGTACCCTAACCCTCAGATGGTGGCATCACGCACGCACTTGTCATCGAGTTTACCAGGCAGGAGTACTAGGCTTGTAGAGGTGCTTGGGTATTTTGATCTAGTCAGAATGACTGATACCTTTGGGAGTGGTGATGATGGGGGCAGCAAGTCTTCTTTCATGCGGTTGATCTCACTGGTTTTAGTAATCAGCGAGACTGGACTAAAAGAGGATGATGAGGAGGCATCATGTTCCATGGCACGGATGCATGCATCCATGTCGAGGTTGGCGTAGTCTGTCAAGTTGAACTAGTTCTTTTTGTTCTAGGTTCCTACCATGATCGCATGAGCGATACTAACGAAAACAGGGGAGGATGAAAAACTTCAAGGATTCAGCGCCTTCTTTCCCATGGATGGTGCCAGCTATCGACAATCAAGTCATCAATCTTATGAAATAAAATGAAAAAGATGGATAAAATCCTTGAGAGAGAATATGGATGCTCTTCATTACTACGAACTAGTTACAGGATGCCTTTTCAAAGGCTCGAAACTAACCCTAGCCTCTATTCTTCCTACTAGAAGAATACTACTTGCCCTACCTCTTTGACTCTCTTGAGTGTTGAATTGCTCTAAATGGAATTGTCTTGTGTTTTAAATCAAATTCCATTGTTGTTCTATCTTCTCTCATCAACCCTTAAATACCATTGAAGGGACACCAGTTATCCACCTGAGAAGATGCAACATGGAACTAGCGTGTCCAATTGGGGAGGTAGTTATTGTCAGCGAGAGTGGACACTTCATCGTCGGTTGCAGTCAGTGAGAGATGAACGTGAGCCATAACTGCAAGGCAGTTGTTATCAGAGAGGCAGGGCCGAAACATCATGCTATTTGGGCTGGATACACTACAAGAGAAGTGCCATTTTTTGACATATCATTTATGTCATAATATCTAAAATTATGTCATAATTCACCTTTTATGACATCTGTGTGACGAAAATCGTTATGTCAAAAAATGAGCGTCACAAATTTGTTTAATGACGCTTGTTTGTCCCGTGTCACAAAAATTATGACATTCATTTTAATGTCACAATAACTTATGACATTTGTTTTATGTCACAAAATCCTAGGCCTTGCCACGTAGGATAAAAAACGTCATAAAATGTTGACGTGGCGCTGACGTGACAGATTTAAAAACGTCATAAAATGCTGACGTGGCAGCTATAAAAACGTCATAAAAAATGCTAACGTGGCACTGACGTGGCAGATTTTAAAACGTCATAAAAAATGCTTACGTGGCAGATGACGTGGCAGATTTAGAAACGTCATAAAATGTTGATGTCACACTGACGTGGCAGATTTAAAAAACGTCATAAATTATTTGGGCTGAAATAGTAATTGGGCTATTTTTTTCTCTGGCCCGATGGGTACCATTTTTTTATGATTGCAGCCTATTTTTTTTTCAGCCCACAATTTTGAGCCCATATATTTTTATCAGCCCATACATTCAAACCATCCAACAAAATGCACAAATAGTTGCTGTCTCAACACACATTCAAATCAAATCAGGTCTGATATTAAATATCAAGCATTTCATGCATCACCAAATTCAAAACACATAAAGTTGGTGTCTCAACACAAATTCAAAACACATATAGTTGTTGTCTCAACCTCATCACAGGTATCCATATCAAAATGATAACTCTAGCCACCAAAATTTCATCTATAGCCTAAGTTTGAGAGCTTACTACTCAGCATCAGATGATGCAAATTTGCTGCCAAACAAGGAACGAAGGAAGTACATAGCACTCTGAACATACATTTTGCTTCTGAAATTACATGCAAATAGGAAAACAAGTAACCAGAATAGATATATTTGTATCTACGAAAATTCATAGCACTAAAATAGATCAGCATGCCTCTCTAGAACACATGTAGTATGTAAACATATCACTGTGTAGGCTGATCAATATGCAAACAGCAAAAGAATTTACTAAAACAGATTAGGCCCTCTTCTGTACCAATACATCTCTCCGAAACAAAGGTCATGAACTCGTTCACCCCATCCACGTGTTCCTTGCTGAACATTCTACTATTGATCCAAAATCTATCCATCTGCACCAAATCAAGAGATACACTAGCTCAAAAAAATATTACATATGATACTTGACCAAAGTTATCTTACATGTGACATGCAATACACAGTAGTTGGGCATTGCTTTATCTATAATAATGGGTCAAAGATATCGTCAACAATATTGCTCATGCAAATAACACTTATTGTCCAATAGGATTTGCTATATTCCTAGCTCTGTAACAAAAATTGAGACAAGAGTTGGTATTGTCATGAAAAATTCAACTTGAATTTGGTACAAAATCAGTAAGCTACTTCTAAAAACTAGCATGTAAGATTACTTCATAGTTTATTCGACACAATGGTGCACCAAAACAAATCCATACCTTCGAGGGATCTTGGAATGCCTGCTGGGCACTGGTTGCTGAAAAGACGCGTCCTCACCGGCGGCTACACACCCTGCTTGCCGTTAACATAATAATCAGAAGTACAGAACTGGGCACACTAACATAACATATATCACTATAATAGAACTCAAATTAACAGGGCTCATGAATATATCCATTGATCACATTCATCACAGATAACATTCACAGTTAATCATCACAATGCAATGGATCAGAATCCACATTTCACCAGCACATTGCAAATGAGTTAACATAGTAATAATAAGTAATTATTCGTGAACAGTAATTAAGAAAGCAAAGAAATAGATGAAACGTTGAAGTAGAGAGGGGATTGGAGTAAACCGAGAGAGGGAGTAGTAGCAGAGGGCTGAGTTGTCGGTGAAGCGAGCCGAGGAAGGAGGGGTCGCCGGTAGAGTAGATGAAGTGGTGGCGGAGCTGCAGCCGAGGATGGAGCAGAAGTCGGGGAAGAGGTCGCCGATGTGGACGTCGGTTGAGAGGTTGAAGCGCCGGCGGATCCGTGGAGTATGCAGAGGTCGGCGATGTGGAACAAGTTGGGGTCGTGGTCGCCGAGCTTGGCGTCGGGATGGCGGCGCTGATGGAGGTCGACGGCGCACGGTTGAGGGCGGCGGCGCAAGGCGGTCGGAGAAGAGGGAGATGGTGGAGAGCGGCGACCGGAGAGGAGCGGCGGGTGGATGGTGGCGCGGTAGGGAGAGCAAAGAAGGGAGGCGGCCGGTGGATCTGGAGAAGGGGGAGCTGTGGTTGGCCGGAGGGAGTAGAGAAGGGAGGAGAGAGGCGGCGGAGAGAGGTAGGGCGGTGAAGCTTGGTGGCGCGGAGAGGGCGGTGGCGCGCCGGATGTGGAGAAGAAGCTGCCGGAGAAGAGGTGAGGCTCGGCGGCCGTGGAGAAGAGAGGCGGCCGACCGGGGTTGAAGAAGGCTCGGTGAGGGGAGGTGCGGCGCAGTGGAGCAGGGAGGATTTGGGCGGTGCCGAGGGAAGTGGGGAAGGTGGCGGCGGGTGGATGAGGCGGCGGAGAGGCGAGAGAAAGGGAAGGATGGGAGTGGAGAATGGAGGCGACCGGTGAGGTAAGGCCCGGCCCTCGCCGGCGCCGGATTTGGAGGAGAATGGGGGGAGAAGGAGAAGAAGGCGACGGGGGCACTGAGAAGAACCGGGCTCAAAGGAATTCCTGGTGGCGGCGGCTAGGTCTTCTGGCCGAATGGGAGGGGAGTTGGTAGTTTTGCGATTTTGCCCTCCTGGTTTCTAGGGTTTGCAATAAGGTTTTTCTCCCAATGAGATTTCTTCTGTTCTGCCCCTTGGAAACTCCGATTTCATCCCGAACAGATCCTACGCATTCGTGTTGATGCGCACAGCTGTACGGAGTAGTCCAAATTTGTCGTTTATGCGCCTAGATCGCGCCGGCCTATGGAAAAGCACAAAAAGTGTAAAATAGTCCATTTTGAGCAATTAAATATGGAAAAACGTGTAAATGATGATTAATGATCTTGAAATGCGAAAAATAATGGGGTAAAAACCAGTTGGTTGGGCCCTGAGCAAGCTCATTAAAAAAACAGTTGGTTGGCCCATGTGGCAGTGGGACCTATCTTGACAGGTGGGCCGTATGCCAACAAGGAAAATGATGGTTTAAATAATTCAATATAATAATTTGTGATGCACCAGTTTTATCATTAAGTTATGACATTCGCAAAGTAGCCCCTATGACACAACAAATATTGTCACTACATGGATATATAATAATTTCTGACACACCAGTTTTGTCATTAATTTATGACGTTCACAAAGTAGCCCTAATGACACAACAAATATTGTCACTACATTGATTTAGACTTGCATCATGACATTTTTGTGACATACATATTATTTTTGTCACTAAGCCAAATTACCTCTACAAAAATGTCATAAACTAGATGATTTAGTGACATTTAGACCCTTTGTCATGCCATATATGTCACAAAATGACACATCTCTTGTAGTGATACAATGCATGTCTTACCTATTGCACAAATGGAGTTCCCTAGAAATGGGCCCAAGTACCAGTTCATGAATTGTCTGAGTGGCTTGCTAGTCGGGTAGAGTGAACTGTGAATCTCTGACTAGAGTACTCAGGTAACAGCTATAGGAAGCTTACGACCACGGGGTATTTTTGGGACTTAATTACGTATTAAAGCCATATTTAAATGATTATTCAATCCTCATCAGGTAGAAATATAGGTAATTGCAACAAAAAAATTGAAGTTTGCTATGGAAATCATATTGTATTCCTACTATATTATCCCTGTATAATTTTCCTTTTAGAAATATAATTAATAAAGGTTAGAAACATCTATGTACAGTTGGTTTGTTAGTGCATACGGTTGGTTGATTTGTCTATTTTAGTCATCAAGATAAAGATTTCTATATATATATTTCTATTGTGCATGGTCTTCAAATACTTTATACTTTCCACGCTTGGCGTCTCAATACTTTGTGCACACGTGGCAGCATCGTAGCAGCACGGGCGTTCGTCCGCGAGAATCTTCTCATGCGGGTAACCCAAAATAGTGATTTCATTTACCCTGACACCTTAAATGAATCCAATTATTGCTTCTATGAAGGACCCGTTTAGCAAATGAAAACCCTCTATATAATGGCAATACAGACTCACAAATGCCCAATTCGATCGTCCTCACCCTTGCTTGTCTCACCATGTCTTTTCCCAAGAACCCCGAGACAATCCACGTCGGATGGCAGGACAGCCTCAGCGACCTTAACGATGGCGTACTCGGCCACGTCCTCTCCTTCCTCCCCCACCAACAAGGCCACACAGGCCGTTGTGCTTTCCTGCTGTTGGCACCACACCTTTGCCAATGTCCACACTCTCACCTTCATACGGGAGGAGGGCTCTAGTGGGTTGACCTCCTCGGATGACGACTACCACGGCAACAGGGAGAAGAACCACAATTTGGACTTCATTAACCATATCAATGCCATGCTCCTATGCTACCGACCCAAACTGTGCTCCTTCCACGTCGCATTCGACTCGTTCCACCAATTGGTCACTAACATTATGGACTAATGGCTCACCAATGTGATGCAGCCGGTACCCTAGAGATCCATGTCGACACGCGCTGGAAAGGCTAGCGCCTCGATAGCTGCGGACGCAATGATGGGTACCATCGTGACACGTACGGCCCATATGGACATAGCAATGACAATTTCAGTAACCCAAAACACCACGACAGATAGAGCATACCAAGTCCCAAGAAGGATCTACACCTGCTGTCGTCGTTCGAATGTTGTGCCTTGACTCATGCTTCCTCGACCTACCAAACGCCCCAGGCCTCAACCTCCCATCCACTGAGATGTTGACACTAAGTTGGATTGTCCACTCATGGGGGACATCCAGCGGATGGTCTCCAGTAGCCCACGCCTCACTAACTTGATGTTGGACTCATGACCTTGTGTCGCTGCATACGGATGATCACCGTCCTAGATAGGCCCCTCCTCAAGAGACTCATCCTCCGGTGCTGCCATGACGCATGCCTTACCATAGATGATTCTACCTCACCCTCACTAGATCACATCTGAAGACAGTGTCCTGCAACATTGATCTGTACGACAAGATGTCTAGTGAGGCAAGAGTTTGTCAAACTCACACGGTTTCTTTAGTGGTTCACCGATGCAAAGCACCTCTAGCTAATATCACCTCGTATGGGTTATGGCATCGAGAGCAACTCTTTCAGGGGCTTTTCATCTGAGGGACCTTATGAGAAGGTCTAGTATTAATTGCGATGAACCATTGTTAATGTCTGTGTAGGTAAATTACAATTTTGTGAAAGATTTGATTTTCTATCTGCTTTTTAGTTTCTAGCGGTTAGATCGGCTCGGCTGAGCGGTCAAACTGATTGAGCAAAATGGTCTGACCAGCTTGGTTGAGCAGTTAGACTGGCTGTCCTCTGGTTTCGGCAGTGAGTATTGAAATTTGGAAAATTGGTCATGGATTGGGTATTTTGGTCCTAGATCAGTGCATTCATGTTGCACAAAACATGTTTAAACTAACGTGGCCCAACTGATGTAGTGGATACAACTGGCTTAGGAATCAACACTTGCCCTCTTTTGAAATTAGATGCCTCCAACCATTAGAATTGGTGCGGTCACCTCAGTTTTGCGTATATTTCACTCATTGTTTAGCACGCTCTACTTGGTGTAGTAGCTCTTGTACAGGGTTATATTGCATCAAATCGACATGATTTCACACATTCTCATTTAGCCCTTCAAAGAAATGCACCATAGTGCCTTTCGCGAACTCATGTACACCAGTATGGATCGTGAGCACTGCATCTCTTGAAAGTATTCATCCACGGACTTGGAAACTTGATAGAGCTATTGTAATTTTATATGCACCGTCCTTGCATAGTACATTGGTACAACCCTCGATTGCATGACCCATTTCATCTCCTCCCAAGTGTGTGGAAGTTCTCCTACATGATTCAATTGATCCCACAAAATAATAGCTTATTCAGTGAACTCAATTGATGCAATACATACCTTCTTTCCTTTGGAGAAGTGGTGGTTGTCAAAAATCTGATTGACGTGCATGTCCCACTCCAAATAAGCTTTTGAATCAACTCTGCACTGAAACTCCGATATGGTTATGTTAATTTTACCAAGACCATCGTCCTCACGTTTAGCACCTCCTGTACCATGTCCTCCATGTCCAGCACCTCAGCGATCAGATAAATCCTACTTAGGATGTTAACGAAAACCTCCACGGTCGTTGGGCATGTCATCATAGAATTTAGCATCATACTAGTTGTCGCTGTAATGCGAAAAAGCACGTCTCTCCAAGATGGGTGCATGCTGCCCCTGTGGTCAAGCTCCTCCTGGTGGTGGTAGCCTCTCCTCGAAATGACAGATGGACAAGTTCAGATTATTAAGACCCTCAATGAGATGAGCATTCAATGTTTCTTGCAACACCTCCTTGATTCACACATTCAATCCTTTGATGTCCTTGTCAAGATCAGCATGTAGCATGTTCTCTCGACGATGAAACTAGTTGGTAGTAGCGTTGAATTGAGCACACATACAACCGGTGGTAAAGTGTTATCATAGGCCGATTCTACCAACTCTTCGTTGTGATCGTTGTTCGATCCATGCTTGCTTGTGCCCGACATCTTGTCAACTCCCTAAAATCAACAAAGAAAATCCTCACGTACCATGAGCAACTACGCTCTGATACCACGATGATACGGATCAACTAGTAGGCTAGCTAATGTGCAAGGATGGCCCGATCTTCATAGTTCAAATAGTAGCAAATCCCCTTCTTATCCTTATGGCCTATAGTGAATTTAGGGTTTTGGCTTGATTGCACAACCCTTAAAATAGTAGCCCGTGACTTCTCTAGCTCCTCTCTAGCTTTTGGTCCAAGAAGAATGGCAACAATCGCAGATAGCCCAGCCACCAAACTGAGCACCAAAAGAGGAGCATGAATTGGAGGGTTGAATTGTATAGATTCCATGGACAATTTCAAGAATGACGTGTTCTCAATTGGGTGTTGTTTTCTCCTTTCGACAGCCAAGCCTCCCTCTCTCTTGGCTCCTTCTTTATTCCTTTCTTGTTGTAACACCAAAACAACACGCAATTGAGGTGTAATTACATATTGCAAATTGTGAACACCAAACAAAGTTGAATTGGCACTTGGGGCCACATCAGTAGGGCATCAAAATTGTACCACCCTAGTACTGTCAACCACATGCCCAAAGCAAAGGGGTAGAATAGACATAGGTGTTGCCTGTGCAGTGAAGCTTGATGGAGGTGCGGCGAGCTCGTGGCCAAAGATTGCTTGTCAGACTCGATACGGCTGTGATTTTGATGAGTGGTTGCTCTGTTTGTAAATTTGGCTAGTGAGTGATTTCTTCTGTAGCCTTGTGTGGCACTTCCTAGACCTCGATTCCATATTTTGGCGTGCCTCTAATTGCGAAGAAGGACATTGTATCTCTGAGAACCATATTGATTACACTACGGCATAGCAATGATGATAGGTTTTCTGGGATACCGTTGTGATGCGCCTAGTCTTGTCTCGTTGGCTTTAAGTGCCTCCGTTCAGTCAGTACTTTCACCTTCTATATATCTATTGTGCTTAGTATGCTATACTAGTGAAATTTCAATTTATATCTCTCTAATTTAAAACAACAGTAGTATTGGGTGACTTTGCACAATAGACCGTGTGCTTTGCACTGCATAGTGACGATATTGGTCACAGTGAAATTAGTGTGACAAATTGGAGACATAGGCTAGGCTTTAAGCTTTCTCGTTATCTATTACAGTCTTATTATTAGCCATATATTTCTTCATTACTTCTCTGATAGAGCAATTTTCCTTGTGGTATTAAATTGTCAGCTGTTGTTTGAATCTGGAAAGTAGCAATAGTAGTATAGCTCTAAGCATAACTAATTACTTAGAAATTGACACATATAATCGTGATCAGACTAGACCATTTGATACGGGCAGCCCTGATCTTCTCGACGTAGGATCACGATAACTAGTGCCTCTCAACCAATCTCTCTAGCTGCACACCCGTGCCAATGCATGGACTCACAACTCTTTGGAAATTCGCTAAGATACACCAAGCTTTCTCCACAAGACCACGAGTGGAGAAACGCCGTGCCCTCAACTCCCAATGAAAAAGCAAACACGACCTTGATTCGAGAACGGTCACTCAATTCCTCTCAAGTAATCCTCGCATGGACACTATGATGAAAAGAAACAAGCAATATGATGTTCTAGTTTCAATCTGAAAAAGTGGTCTTGAACCCTAATGGAGGGGGTGGCGGCTACTTAAAGGCACACCCTAACCTCACGCACGCACACGTTTGGGCCTAAGGCCGAGTTCCAATCTGGTTCGGCCCAAGAGACCGAATCAAACTCTACTATTCAATCCCGCAACAACTTGGACACAACTACTTGATATGGTTCGGACTCAACTCGTAAAAACAAGATACATGACTAAAATTAGATGGGTTTCGGTCAGCCCAAGTGGCACGCAGGCCGGGCACGTGTTTTCTTCTGTTTTGGAGCGACCTTCAAAGAAACAGTCATAACTTTTGCATACAAGCTCCGTTTTCGACGTTCATGTACTTGTTTCGAAGCTAACGAAGAGTTTGATCCAAAAATCCATAAGTCCGGGTCTGATTCATTCGCGAGGCTCTGAAAAATAGTGCATTCTCCACTGGTCATCTCCAAAAACGTCATTTGCTAGTAATAGGGGGAGGAGAGAAGCAGTAGGGGCAAAATCGTCATTTTGCGTCTAGTGCCACGCAGGATGCTGACATGGCAGTGATTTGGCGCCTCGTGGGCTCGAAAGTAACGATTAATTAGTCAATCACATCTTAAGAGTGGCAAAATGTTAATTGCAACGAAGAAAGTGGCATTTGAATAAGTGGCATTCTTAAGAGTGGCAAATAGTTAAATTTCCCTCCAACGCCAGGTAGTGGTATCTAGGGTATCCGTTTGTAGCTATAGCCCCTGTAACCGGATTCAGAGGGCGGCTAATTTTTCTAGCTGTATGGAGTTTTAAATTTTCCGCTCTGCCCGAGCAACCTGTGATTCTCCTTGTCCTCCGTAAAATACTCCTAGGTCCAACATATTCTAAGGAGATCCTTTTTTTTCAGGTGACTATTTTTAAGACGAATGGTTGTAAACAAACTTTCGCTCCCCATTCCAACGAGAGATTCCCTTGTTTAATTTAGGTTGCATTTGTTCTTAAGCCCTATCGATATGCAGTTACTGCTATCAAGGAAAAAATGATGGACTGCAGTTTTTTATTTTTGGCAGAAATTTTTGGCTTTTGCTATTCGCAAGAGAGAGTACAGAGAGACAGACACTCGCATACGATTTTGGTCGATCTAAATAAAGTTGCTACAGTATCTACTACAATCGATTTATAGACTCTACCTTGAAAAAATATTTCGATTGACACCTAGTTACTATAGAACGAACAGACCCGACGCAACTACCTGCTTACTGTTTACCAAGGACTAGGTAACTCGAACTGTCATCAAAAAAGAAATAAAAATGGCTAGCTACTTGCTAATTGTTTTGCAAGGACGAGGTGACTCGACTGTCCACAAAAAAAAGAGGAAATAATCACTAGCAGAGCTGGAATCAAGTGGTATTTACGGAAACTTGATGTATTGGATTTGGATCAGCTCGACTCGGGACTGGTCAATTTGGACGCAAGCTACCTAAAGTGCTGGCTAACACAAGCTAGGGCCAGAACAAAGCACGAACCAGCTTGAGCAAATTAAACGCGAATGGGCTCGACGGTTGTATACAAATTCTTAGTATCTCCGATGATAGTTTAGATATTGCAGAAAGTCTGGACTCCAATGGTACCACTCATCCTTGTTTCAAAAAAAAATGGTATCGTTCATCAAATTATGCGCCCCACTCCTTCCAAGTTCCAAACTAGCCCGGCGTTTATCAGGACCGCAGAACACTCTAATGGCAGTCCCAGTGCAGAAATCACTTAAGTAGTTTCTATCTATACCATGTCATATAGACACTACTTTAGACACTATTATCTCTAATGCACCATATCTATTTATAACCCAAACAATTAATTAAGCATCAAAATCTCTCTCTCCTCTCCACCAATCATAATTTTTCTCCATCTATCATGAAGATACCACCATCTCTCCAATGCAAAATTTGGTAGTGTCTATTGCATTGGTTTTCTCATAGAAACTAGGTCTTGCATGAGACCCAGTTTCTTCCTCTTTTTCTTCTCTCTCTTATTTAATATAGCGCCACATCATCTAAAACTCCTACATGGCAATCTAATTAATGCCATAAACAATATCCTATGTGGAGCACTAGGACTGCCCTAAGCCGGCGTTTGTATACGCCATAGAAATTAAACACCCCTAAATCCCATTAAATGCTGGCTTAGATAAACGTCGAAGGAATTTTAAAGGTTTGTTCTGTGTGCTGCAAAATCCCGCGAAATTCCTAGGTTCCGAATAGATCAAATGGCTGGATTACTGGCTAGTGTGCTCTTCAAAATTTTAAAGCAAAAGTCAAATCAATTGTTCATATGCGTAATCTTTCCGCTGTAATCTTTCACTTTCATCCAGTTCCCAAGTAGTCAATGTACACGCAAAAAAAAAAAAAGGCAAAGCAAATACTATCACTCCATCTCCCTGCTCTCACTCTAGTTCCTTGCCCTTCGAGCCGCCCTCAATTCTCCTCAGGTGTTTATGGGGCATGTGAATATGGTATTTTTTTAGAGGTACTCTAATTTTAAACAATTGGATCTAGATCGATCACCCCCACTTCCCTTAAATTATGTGTATTCCTCTTCCTTCCTCTTCCCTCCTTTAAACCCTAGCCGCCGCCCCACCCCCCATTGTAGGGTCATCATCGTCTCAACGTTGTCTGTCGACAAGTCACTACTGCCACTACTCCTGCCTTCCTCCCTCTGCCCCAGCCACCCTCCCGCGCCCCGGCAAGCTACCTCCGCCCCCACGCCCCCTTTTTCCTCATTTCCAGTTAGACCCCCGTGCCACCCTCCTTCCTCATCTTCGGCAGCGGATTCATCACCACTTGCCGTCGCCTCCTAACAACTTTCATCCTATCACCCCCGCCGACCTCCACCGCCCACCGTCCTCTTTATAGGATCAAGGATACCGACTAGAGGGGGGGTGAATAGGAGGTTTTTAAACTTTTCTTTTCTTCTAAATAATTTTCTACAATCTCAATTTAGCAAGAATGTAAAGCACTTAAGCCTACACAATTCTAGTCAAGAGAGAAATAATACTAGCTCTATATTAAGCAAAGGATCACAATAATGCTAACAAATACGAGCTAGAAGAAGATATGAGAGAGATATACACAACCGATGTTTTACCGTGGTGTTCGGAAACTTGTTGGTTTCCCCTAATCCACGTTGAGGTTAGCCCGAACGAATCGGACTGGCTCCACAAATTAAACCGAAACACCTTGAGTCCACTAGAGGTAGCTCTTCCCCGCTCCGAGTAGGTGAGCTCCAATCTTCACACGAACGCCAGGTCTTCTCACAAACTCCTTTGAGAAGATCACCGATTCAACTTCGCCCAATCGTCCCGGTGCACAACAAGCACCAAGAGTAATAAACCAGGGCTTCACTTGAATGCAAACAAGTGCCAAGGATCAAACTAATGAATGATATGCACTTTTTGCTCAACCACCTCAAATGAATGCTCAAGAGAGAAAAGAGGTGTGGAATGAATGCTCAAAGCTCAAAGATGCTCAATGGAGTCTCTAACTTCTGTCTTTGAGCAGTGGTACGGGTATTTATAACCCTCACAAACCAAAACTAGCCGTTTGGAGCAAATCCTAGAAAAATCAGGGCGAGCGGAACTACCACCGACCAAAGGTCGGTGGTTCCGCTCCACCTCTAGCGCGGCATAACGGCTATGTCAGAGGCTCTGCAGTAGCCGTTGGAAAGTCGGCGCAGTACTACCGCCGTTATAAAATGCGGTACTACCGCTCTGCAGTAATTCCGGGAAGTCGGCGCGGTACTACCGCTTGCACCGGAGCCCAACTTGGCGCTCTCTAGAAAAAAGGCTTCGGAAGTACCGCTCTATACAGCGGAACTACCGCATCCAATGGTAGTTCCAGCATTAAAATCGTCGGTACTTCCGATCCCGCGAAATCTCAAACCTCACTCGGAGGGTGCTCTTTGGAAAAAAGGCGCCGCTCAGAATTCGGAGCTTCTGGTCGCCGGTAGTTCCGTTTTTGCTTGCGGAACTTCCGCTCTGCGGTAATTCCAACGTTGAAAACTGTGGTACTATCGCTTTTCCAGACAGAGCATAGATTTGCTTTTTAAAACAGATTTTTAAAGAATGCATGATCCTAATTTGATCCCAATGGCACAATAAGTTTGCTATCAAGCTACTTGCCATGATCGCTCTTTATGGTACGATTATTTAGTCTATAATCCGGTCTTCCACCTTTTCTCCTAAGACCAGTAAAAGTAAAAAAGGATCATATTCTAAGTATACCTTTGTCTTGAGCCGTTTTTGATCTTCACATTGGTCCTTAGCTTGCATCTTTGTCAACCACTTATGGACTCAACCTTTAAATACTCATTAAACACGTTAGTTCCATATTCACATAAATTCATTAATTACCAAAACCATTTTTACGGTAGAGATGCTTTCACTCTTCCGACCCGAGGCTCCAGCGGTGCCACTGTCACCCACCACCGGTCTACCACCCCCTCTCTACATCTAAATCTAGTGTTTCGGTGAACCCAAACCCTAAATTGGGTGAACCTTAAACCCTAACTCCCCGAAACAATTGCCGGAGTGAGTGTCGCTAACGTCGCCGTAGACGAAGCCAGAGCGTGAATCTTGAGGCAAATTGGAGGGATAGAAATTCGAGTACTCCCAAGGCGAAAAATACTGGAATACTCCTTAGCAATTTCCTTATTTCATTTCTTTTATTCCAAGCAAGTCCCAAATAATGAAAGGATTAACTTACTATACTACTTTCTCTGTCCACAAATGTAGGTTGCCATAGGTACCTTGCTGTCAAGCTTTTCAAGTTTTGATCATTAATATATGTTAAAGTATATAGATTAACTAAATAAAAACAATACCATTAAATTTATCTTGCAAAATACTTTCATAATATATATTTTTATTATATTTGCTAGTGTATTATGATAATAAATCGTAGTCAAAGTCTTGCATTAGAGACCATAAAAAGTCAAAAACAACATATATTTATGGATAAAAGGAGTATGTCATAGGTAGAGGGAGAGGGGGCATGGGCAGCCATGGATTTGATCTCCCCCTCATGGTATACTAGGGGGTGCTAATTAGAGCTTCATCTTCTAGATTCATATTTCTAGCTTTGTAATTTTGTCTTTTTTCGGTTTTTTTACTTTTGGGGGCTTTTTTGCCTTTTTTTCTTTTTTCTTATTCCTTTGCATTGTCCATAATGATATAACCTTTTTTCTTTTTTTTTCCTTTTAAATTTAATTACGTTAAAAATACTAACAGCAACTACAATGCAAAAGAAAAGTCCACAATAGTGCAAATAAACCCATAGCCAGAGCTACTAAGCTCTAATGAGGGCATTCACAGTGGTAGACATTGCACAATAATGTCTATAAGCTCCACGTCATATAAATACTGCAACTCCAATGTATAGTTTCTATCGGCGGACTCAAACAATAAATCTATAATCTCCTTTCAATGCAACAATTATTGTAGATAGACATTGATCTCTTTCTAATGCAAATTTTTGTTGTTTCTTGTGTATTGGATTTTGTACCCAAACAACTCTCTCTATCTCTTCTTTAATCTTCTTCCACCTCAGCATCAATCATATTTGGTACGCCAATTAATGTTATAGATATTATTAATGAAGGATGTATTGGAAGTGCCCTTAAGAGCAAGTACAATAGAAGAGGTGGTTGCCACCTCTAGGACTAGCCACATAAGCAAAAAGAGTACATGTGGCTCATGTGGAGGTAGCTAATACAATAAGTTGAGTAGAGGTTACCTCTACTAAAGCACTCAAGCATTTAATATTTCGCTAGAGGCGACCCTAACCCTTATTGTACTTGCTCTAAGAATTAGCATCGCCTCCAAATCCTCGTATGATGTGCTAGAGGTCACCTCTTGCATGAGGGGCAGCTTGCCTGTCTCTCCTCTTGTCTCTCTCTTCCACATAGGATTGTGTTGACGTGGATTTCGCTAGATGCGTCCTAGTCAGCATCATTGTACTTGCTCTAACACCACCAAATCATAGGTAGAGGGAGAGGTGGCACGCGTAAAGTTTACATTACACTTATTTATGTTTTAAAGAATTTATTTGTTTGTGTTGATACTTCATGATGGCTCACCAAATAAGCCCTGCTCGTTTCAGCTTCAGCCCCTGGCTTATTTTCACTATTCATAAATTTTGTCTTTTTCTGATTTTTTTTCGTTTTTTAGCTTTTTTGCCGGTTATTTTTTCCCTGTATTCGTTTGCGTTGTCCGAGATGAGCTAACATATTTTTTCTATTTTTAAATTTAATTACCACCTTCAGCAACAGTGAAATTTTAGCCAGCTACAATATATTTTCAGTTATAAGCTACAGCTTTTCAGTCCAATCGAGCAGGGCCATATATTGCACAGTTTATTTGACTGGCTCCCTTCGTGACTAGCTAGCGTGCTCTTCAAAATTTCGAAGCAGAAGTCAATCAGTTAAGCTGTTCGTACGCGTTGCATTTCACTTCATGATAGTTAAGCTGTTCGTACGCGTTGCATTTCAATACATTATCATGAAATATCTCCATAACCAAAGCTTGCCGCCAAATATCTCTCGCCAAAATATTGATTTTCCATTACTTTCAACAGCAGCATCGGACCAGCATCTATCCACGTAGCTGCCATCCTAGCTAGGATGAAAACGGATCGCATTCAAATTAGATAGTACTTAAACCACATTCATACTCATATTTATAAATGAATATGAATATAAACCCGGATATTTTTAATACAAATATAAATCGAATATTGTAACAAATATAAATTCAAATCGAATATCTACTTAATTCGGTCGGATTTGAATATCTTATATAGTATGAAGACATTAATGATATTTTATCTTCGTACAATCATACTTAATTATTCTAATTCATTTATTTCACCTAAAGAAATACAAATTCACATTCAATAAAAAAAACTTGTCCAACTAATTAGTTATATTGTAATAAAATATGCATATTACTTTGTCAAATACAAATGCGGATATAGATAATCCGGATAAAATAATATTTTGAATGGTAAAAGTTTATGTCATATTCGTATCCATATTCTTTATATAAATTTGAATACAAATACAAATAGGATAGAAATTGTTAATTGAATGGGAAAATCTATTACATATTTGTATCCTATCAATACGGTAACTGAATAATATGGATAATTTGTATCCACTTTTCACCCTGAATTCTACGCTCAGCTCGGACTCGGGTAGGTTCTTTTGGACTATAGCTTTGACTTTTTGCTTATAATTTTTAAATTATGTCTATTCGTGAGATAGTATATAGAGAAAAATAGTCACATGTAATTTTAGCTAGTATATCTAAACTCAATATAGTATCTACTATAATCTTTCTATAAATTTTATTTTAAAAATATATTATTTAAAAATTAGTTACTATAAAAGCTCGAAGCAGTCGCCAGCTCAACTTATAATATGCTGAACCACTTCACACTCAAGCTCACCGCGCACACAAAAGACCAAAGCACACACCATTCCAATGGATCACTCCACCTCCCTGCTCCGCCTCGTCTTCCTCGCCGTCGGCGCCGCACTCGTCCTCCTCGTCGTCCGCTCCGCCTTCCGCCTGCCCCGTGCAATAGACACGCAGACCACCTCGCTATTCGACGTCGGCGGCGGCGGCTGCACCCGTTTCTCGCCGTGGGCATGCCGCCATGCCCGGGCCGACCAGGGGTCGAAGTCGTCGTCCCTGCCGCGGCCGTCGCACGAGTCCGACGTGCAGCGTCACCCGCTCGACCCGCTCACGGTGACAGAGGTTAACCGCGCGCGCGAGCTCCTCCGCGCGCACCCGCCGTTCGCGTCGTCGCCGTCATTCCTGTTCGTGCACTCCCTCGCGCTCGACGAGCCAGACAAGTCCGTCGTCCGGAGCTGGCGGAAGGGCGCTGATGCCCTCCCCCCACGCCGGGCCGTGGCGGTCGTCCGCTTCCGCGGCGAGTCCCACATCCTCGCCATCGACCTCGGCGAGGGCGCCGTCACTCCTCTGCCTGTCCCTGCCTCTGGCTACCCGACGATGACCATGGACGAGCAGGTCTCCCTCTGTTGGGCGCCGTTTAAAGACTCCGCGTTCAACGACACCATCCGCCGCCGTGGCGTCCGGATGTCGGACGTCGCCTGCCTGCCCATCTCCCTCGGCTGGTACGGCCCCACGGAGGAGAACCACCGGCTGATCAAAATCCAGTGCTTCTCCGCCGAGGGCACTGCCAACTTCTACATGCGGCCCATCGAGGGACTTACCGTGCTGGTCGACATGGACACGAGTGAGGTCGTCCACATCTCCGACCGCGGCGCCGGCATACCCATCCCGGCCGCCGAGAACACCGACTACCGGTACCTGCACGGTCACCACGCCAACGACGAAGGCGTGAAGGCGGCGACGGGGCTCGGGTTCCAATCGGTGCGTGCGCCGTCGATGGAGCAGCCGGCGGGGCCGGGGTTCGAGGTGGTGGACGGGCACACGGTGCAGTGGGCGGGGTGGGAGTTCCACCTCAAGGCGGACGCGCGCGCCGGCATGGTGGTGTCGCGCGCGCGGGTGCAGGACCCGGCGACCGGCGCGCACAGGGAGGTGATATACAAGGGCATGGCGTCGGAGCTGTTCGTGCCGTACATGGACCCCACGGAGGCGTGGTACTTCAAGACGTACATGGATGCCGGCGAGTACGGGTTCGGGCTCCAGGCCATGCCGCTCGTGCCGCTCAACGACTGCCCGCGCCACGCGCGCTACGTCGACGGCGTGTTCGTTGCCGCCGACGGCCGGCCCTACGTGCGGGAGAACATGATCTGCATCTTCGAGCGGTACGCCGGTGACGTCGCGTGGCGACACTCCGAGAGCCCCATCACCGGCATGGACGTAAGCACACATATCTGCTTGTTCATTTGTTTCGCCGTGAATTTTTTTACTACTACTTGGCGCCAATGCTGAGTCCCTCGATTGTTTATCAATTGTTTGGCTACTTTCAGAAGGTGATAACTTGACAAATGACCATTTTCTATTCAGCTTCTAAAAATCAATTTTTTTAATAAGTAGCTTTTGAACAAAATGATTTTTCAATGCAAGATATATAAATTAATTGTAATAGACAAACGCTTTATTTATATCGGTCAAAATCGTATATGAATTTCTCTTCATATCTCGATTATAAATGTCTAAAATCATAGACCATAACTAAAAGTTATAAATCATAGTATAAAAGAACAGATCCAAAGATTGGGGACAGACATTTTCAACTCAGATGTGGAGTCTAAGAAGTATCTTGAATTTATAACAATCAACAACAACTTGACAAGATTTCCAATCATCGTACAAAGTATCTTGAGTTTTCCTGGAGTACAAGGTAAAATTGTATACATCGTAGACTTGTGATAATCCACAGAACATCTAACATCAAAATGTGCATATGTTGTCTGCCCTTGATATTTGGAAGTTTATATTGGAATGAATGGCTATGGTACAAAAAATTAATTAAAATTGCACTAGGGTCCTAAACTTGCGCACTAGCGCAGTTAGGTCCTCAACCTTAAGATCATCCTGACAGGTCACTAAACTTGACCATTTTTGTGCCACTGAAGTAGTTACAGCTGTCATAGATGTGAATTTTACTGATGTTAGTCGAGCTTTTGTTTATCTTGTTCTTGTTTTTTTCGCTGCGAATAATTATTTCCTCAGCGGCAATGCTACGTCAGGCTAGACTGCCATGAGTATGTGACAAACGAGCTGCTCCTCCTGTTTTGGCTACTTTGTCAAAGGTGACAAAGACGGGTTAGATTAAGGGCATTGTCAACCAGTCTTACAAAAATTGGATCTAGACGGCGTCTAGGCCTTAGGGGGCCCCTTTCCGCTTTGCCCGCTTAGCCATTTTTCTTACCAAAGCGGCAATTAGACGCTAAGTGGCGGTGTGTTGTCCGACTAGTGCCTCAGACTTCTTTTCTAGGGGAATCATCAACACCGGTCTGTGAAGAAGAATCTTGAAGAAAATATAAAAGCCCTTTCCTGATATTTTTCCTTAACTTGTGATGATGATTGATGAAACAGCACTTGTTGGTTTGCATTTGGAGTGACGCAATACACTGTTTGCTTTGAATTCGATCGGTCGATGTGTGCAGATAAGGGAGTCGCGGCCGAAGGTGACGCTGGTGGCGCGGATGGCTGCGTCGGTGGCCAACTACGACTACATCGTGGACTGGGAGTTCCAGATGGACGGCCTCATACGCATCAAGGTGAGTGAGATCCTCTCTTCTCGTCTTCTGTCCGTTACATCCACACGTGGCACACACGTGTGAAAGGGGGATACAGGTGGCAGTTGTAGCTGACAGAGCAAGAAAGGTCATAAATCAGGTCACAAAAATCTGAACAAATCAGTTAAATTTTGATGTACTTCACCAACACTGCTATATATTATTATTGACATAAAGTACAATGCATCGATTGTCTATCTACTAGTTGCTGTCGTCGATTTCACTTCTGAACAAAATTGTTCTGCAAGTGTGTGTCTATATATATATATATATATATATATATATATATATATATATATATATATATATATATATATATATATATTTCACTTCTGAACAAAATTGTTCTGCAAGTGTATATATATATATATATATATATATATATATATATATATATATATCACTTCTGAACAAAATTGTTCTGCAAGTGTATATATATATATATATATATAGACACACACTTGCAGAACAATTTTGTTCAGAAGTGAAATCGACGACAGCAACTAGTAGATAGACAATCGATGCATTGTACTTTATGTCAATAATAAATCAGGTCACAAAAATCTGAACAAATCAGTTAAATTTTGATGTACTTCACCAACACTGCTATATATTATTATTGACATAAAGTACAATGCATCGATTGTCTATCTACTAGTTGCTGTCGTCGATTTCACTTCTGAACAAAATTGTTCTGCAAGTGTGTGTGTATATATATATATATATATATATATATATATATATATATATATATATATATATATATATATATATATATATATATATATATATATATATATATATATATATATATATATATATATATATATATATATATATATATAGACACACACACACGCTAGCTGCAGGCAGATTCTCATGGGTCCATAGATTAGCTTCCTGTTAAAATAACAGGGATTCTTGCTAGTGCCAAGTGGAGCTCCACATCATAGAATGGCCACATCAATTGGACCCCACAGCTAGAGCTGCCTCATCCTTGCAACTAGCGACTGCCCAATTTGTCAAAACAAATGGAGCGTCATTTTCGTCCCTTTGATTTGCCAAGAAAATGTCCAGTGTCCATTCATTACCTTGCATAGTTGCATGTCCCCATCTTTAGGGACCTCACTTTTCTAGGAGAAGAATGGGAGCACGCAAGCATACCCTCTTAATTCCCTGCATAGTGCATAACACTTCTCATTCCCTGTCCAGGATTAAAAAATATGCAAAAAGAAAACAGTTGTTCTTATGTACGGAAATCCATATTCATAGTGTACAAACTGCGGCTAATTATGTTCATACATGTAGCATCGCTGTTTGATTTGATGAGATATTGAACTCAAGTCTGGCTAGCTCACGGTGCAATGACTATGGCAGGTTGGGCTCAGTGGGATCCTCATGGTGAAAGGCACGCCCTACTCCCACATGAACCAGGTCCGGCAGAACGAGGACACGCACGGCACCCTCCTCTCCGAGAACGTCATCGGCGTCATCCACGACCACTACGTCACCTTCCGCCTCGACATGGACGTCGACGGCACCGACAACTCCTTCGTCCGGGTCAAGATGGCCCGCCAGGACACCGCACCCGGCGAGTCCCCTCGGAGGAGCTATCTGAAGGCCACTCGGCACGTCGCGAGCACTGAGAAGGATGCCCAGGTCCGCCTGAAGCTCTACGAGCCGGCTGAGTTCCATGTCATCAACCCGTCGAAGAAGACACGGGTCGGGAACCCGGTCGGATATAAGGTCGTCCCCGCCGGCACCGCCGCCAGCTTGCTGGACCCAGAGGACCCTCCTCAGAAGAGGGGTGCATTCACAAACAATCAGGTGAGAACATCTCTCCCTTATAACCAAATTCAGACTCAGAATACAATGCATTAGGGCCTGTTTGGCAGAGTTCCACCAGCTCCAGATCCACCTAGATCCACCGTGGAGCAGCTCCACCGTGGATCTGGGTTTCATCCAAGTGTTTGGTACAGCTCCACCACGAATCTGGACTAATATACAATTATAAAAACATATTCAGGGGGCACAATGAAAAATGAAAAAAATAAATAAATAAAAGTTTCTTCTTCCTCGGTTCGCACGGGAACCGTGCGGCACGCGGCGACGGCCACGGCCGGGCGCGGGCACGCGGCCGGGGTCGGGCACGGCGGCCACTGCAGCCAGGCGTGGGCACGCGGCCACGGCGTAGGCTGGGGGCGGCCGGGGTGGACGCGATGGTCGGCCGCGGTGGCTGGGGGCGGCTCGCCGGCCACTGTGGTGGCGGTGCTCGCCGGCCGCAGTGGAGGCGAGGACGGTCGCGATGGGGACGACGGACACAGTACGAGCGAGGAAGAAGCGAAATAGAACAAAACGAACCGTTTTTTGTGTAATCAGTGGCATGGTGGGTAATTTTCCCCAACTCCATCAAACTTGAGTTTGGTGGAGCACCCCTTGAGGTGCTCCATGGATTTGGTGGATCTGGGGGCAGATCCACTGTTTTCGTGGAGCAGATCCATGGTGGAGCTGCTGGAGCTGGAAGTGTTTGGCTGGGAAAATTGAATTTGGATCTGTTTTTCGTGGATCTGGAGCTGGTAGAGCTCTGCCAAACAGGCCCTAAGAAGGCATGCACACACATGAAGACAAAGAGTAAGTAGGAGAATGAGTGAGAACCCGGCTGTTTATATTGACTTTTAGTTTTAGTTTTTGACTTTAGTTTATAAATAGTAACAGCTTGTAGAAAAACTTGGAAAGAAAGAGAGACTCGTGTGATTTTAGCCGATATAAATAAAGTTGCTGCAGTGTGTACTATAATCAACTAGTAGACCTCATTTTTTTAAAAAATACTCTATTAAAAAGTTAAGTATTGTAAAAAAAATTATTTACCAAAAAAAAGCGTTTAAAAGCTAATATGAACCGGGCTCATGCATATATGTAAACAAATGAAGACTCAGGATGCAATGCAGTAAGAAGGCATGCACACACATGAAGATAAAGAGTACGTAGGAGAACGAGCGAGAACCTGAGCCCAGACGCATATATGTAAAATTATAACCAAAGAAACTGTACATAGCTATTTGATTTACCTATGTGTGTAACATTACGTAGTTATGTATTTAATTTTGCTTTTGTGCAACAGATTTGGGTGACACCCTACAACAAAAGCGAGGAATGGGCAGGTGGGCTGTTCGTGTACCAGAGCAAAGGCGAGGACACACTGGCTACTTGGTCTGAGAGGTATGTATATACTTACTTTATATATACTACAGCTGATGATCCTTCGGCTGCAGAATCGTGTGGTCTGAATGTCGGGTCACCTGATTACGTGGACGAGCAGGGACCGTCCGATCGAGAACAAGGACCTGGTGCTGTGGTACACACTGGGGTTCCACCATATCCCGTGCCAGGAGGACTTCCCCATCATGCCCACCGTGTCGTCCAGCTTCGACCTCAAGCCGGCCAACTTCTTCGAGAGCAACCCCATCCTCAGGCAGCGGCCGACCCAGGAGAACGACCTGCCGGTCTGCACCGCCACCGCCGCCTGAGACGATGGACGATATGCATCTATATATCTGGGATCTTGTTCACGGTGAATGGATGTTTCGGTACTTTTGATTGATCTGGAGCCGTGGTTGTGTGCTCTAGCTAGTATGTAGCTGTTATGTATGTGCTAGGTGACCGGGACCGAAACTAAACTGGGGTTGGTTACGCCTCCGATCAGGACACGAGTGGTGGCGTAGCCTCCCTGAAATCTTGGAAGCAATTAGCCGAGATCAACCCAACATTCTCTGCTTTGATTGTAAGGCTAACATCATAAGTCCATCTCAATAAAAACAGCATACCAAGGCAATATGTTGCATGACCAATGAAGTGACATACAAACCCAGTACCTATATTGTACTATCCTATCTTGAAATGAATATTCATTATACTTAATGGGAGTTGGTTTGCTTTAAGGTCCTTTTATCCAGAATCAGAGGTTTTCCAATAAACCCATGCCGGCAACATGATCACAAAAAATATTGGGTGGTAAGCCTTTAGTAAGCGGATCCGCAAGCATTAACTTAGTACTAATATACTTGATACTTATGGTTTGATCCTGGATTCTATCTTTCACAGCATGGTACTTAATGTCAATGTGTTTGGCAGCACCACTTGATGTTGTTATTTGCATAAAAGACTGCGGGTTCATTATCGCAGTATAAGGTGAGTGGTTTAGAGATGCTGTCTACCACTCTAAGTCCCGGGATAAAATTCTTAAGCCATACAGCCTACTCGGTAGGCTCATAACATGCCACAAACTTAGCTTGCATCGTTGAAGATGCCGTAAGGGTTTGTTTGGAGCTTTTCCACGAGATAGCTCATCGAGCGAGTGTGAAGATATAACCTGACATGGATTTCTTAGTATCAACATATCCCGCAAAATCTGAATCTGAATAACCAACAACTTCAAGGCTATCAGAATTCTTATATGTGAGTATGAAATGCTTAGTAGCTTGCATATAGCGCAAAACTTTCTTAACGGCCTTCCAGTGGTCCGGTCCTGAATTTCACTGATATCTACCAAGCATCTCGATTACAAAAGCTAAATCAGGGCGCGTATATACTTGAGCATACATAATGCTTCCGACAGCTGAAGCATAAGGAACCATCTTCATCTGATCAGTTTCATATTGGTTCCTTGGATATTGAAATGTCCCAAACTTATCGCCCTTAACAATAGGAGTAGGCGAGACAGAGCACTTATGCATATTGTATCTCTTCAGTACTCTGTCAATGTATGTCTTCTGAGATAAACCTAATATTCCTTTCGACCTATCTCGGTGAATCTCAATGCCAAGAACATAAGAGGCATCACCAAGATCCTTCATATCAAAATTAGATGAAAGAAATCTCTTGGTCTCAAACATCATATCCTTATCGCTGCGAGCCAATAAGATATCATCCACATAAAGTACTAAGATAGTGAATTTACTCCCCTTGAACTTAATATATATGCATTTATCAACTTCATTTTCCTTAAAACCAAAACTCCTTATGATCTTATCGAATTTGAGGTACCACTGCCTCGACGCTTGTTTTAAACCATAAATGGATTTCTTAAGTCGACATTCTTAAGTCGACATCCCATGTGCTCCTTGCCTTCCACGACAAAACCTTCTGGTTGAGCCATGTAAACATTCTCTTGCAAGTCACCATTAAGAAATGCCGTCTTAACATCCATCTGATGCAGCTCTAAATCATAAGGAGCTACAAGTGCCATAACAATTCTGAATGAATCTTTAGTTGAGACAGGAGAAAAGGTGTCATTATAGTCAATCCCCTCTCTTTGTGAGAAGGCTTTTGCTACAAGCCTTGCTTTTAACCTTTCGATATTTCCCTTAGAGTCATGCTTGGTTTTGTAGACCCATTTACAGCTTACTGTTTTGACTCCGTCAGGAATTTCTACTAAGTCTCATACATCATTAGTGCTCATAGACTTTAATTCATCCTTCATGGCTTCAAGCTATTTAGAAGAGTGTTCACTCATCATGGCCTCCTTATAAGAGGTTGGATCATCTACCTTCCCTATATCATTAATATCCTCTTCATATAGACAACATAATCATTTGGGATGGCAGATCTTCTCTCCCGCTGTGATCTTCTAATAGGTTCATTAGTTATTATAGGAGACTGCTGAGGCTCATCATTAGTTGTAATATTAGAAATTTCAGAGACCTCAACAGTGGGTGCAACAACAGTATTCTCTACTGGAGGTGCAACCATCTGAGGCACAGGAATAAAGGTCTCTGGGATGAGTGGTAAAGGAACATAAATCCGCTTCTTCTCAAGATCTATTTTCTTGGGCTCTAGGTCCTCGTTATTTTCTAAGAACACAGTATGCCTTATTTCTACAAACTTAGTTATCCTATCAGGACAATAAAAAACGATACCCTTTGAATCTCTCAGGGTACCCAATAAAATGGCAACTTACTGTCTTACAGTCTAATTTCCCAATATGTGGATTAAATATCTTAACTTCAGCACGAAAACCTCATACTCGTAAATATTCATACTCGGTTTCCTCCCAGTCCATAATTCATAAGGTGTTTTAGGTACTGATTTACTGGGAACCCGATTAAGAATATGTGTGACTGTCTTTAGTGCTTCCATCCACAAGCCAATTGGTAAACTACAATGGCTAAGCATACTCCGTACCATATCCATAAGTGTACGGTTTCGTCTCTCAGCTACCCCATTCTGCTGAGTTCACCCAGCATAGAATATTGGGCAACGATGCTATTTTCCTGAAGGAACTTAGTGAAAGGGCCATGAATTTGCCCATAAGAGGCATGTCTTCCATAATATTCTCCCCCACGATCCGATCTTACCACTTTAATTTTTAGGTTGTGCTAATTTTCAACATCCGATCTTGACTAAAACTCACGCACAACCTGGTCTAAGGCCGAAACAAACTCCAATACGAACTAAAAGAGAAATACCTAAACTGATACCTCTGGATTCTCTCTCAATTTGCGACGTGACCATGAGGATTCCGTGGCTGGCACCTCATCTATTGTATGGGGCTTCGAAATAGCTTTCCAACGAGTCCAAGAACGCCCAAATCAGACTTCGTTTGTGAAAGTTATGGGCGTTTTAATGTTGGACTTCCTGTCTGAACCGAACCGAATCCGAACTGAATTTAAATCTTTAAGGATTCCTTTTCTTATTCAAGGGGCTTCCAAATCCGTTTGGAATCTGAAAAGGAGTCCTTCTCATCATTTGAAAAATCATGGTATGGTCGGATTTACTCTTACTTGTATTGCAATACTCGGACTCTTTATGTTTAGTAAGTCTCACGCGTCTCTCCGGACAGCCCGCGCAGCAAGCAATGAAGTTGACATAACTTTGTGTAGGAAGCTCCAATCATGCGCCGTTTGATTTGTTGGAAAGTAGACTTCATTAGATTTCCAAATATGTATTTTGTGTGCATTAGAAACCTCAGAATTGGCGTTGCAATCTTCATGAACATTGTGGACAGAATTGCAATCACAAGAATTTGATTGATCTTGCGTCTTCCTCTTTACCCAAACTAGCTTTCTTTCTTTGCCATCCACACCTCTAATTCCATGCATTGTTGGCTTGTTTGCATTACGCAAAGGAGGAATCACAAAGCATCCACACGAACTAGGATATTCTTCATTCTCCCATAACCGATTGCTTTTTTCTCCTTACGCAATTCAAAGCTACTAAGCCTTGTAACTTCAAATTGCATGAGTGAATCACAAATCAATGTAGTATTCACACTCTTGGCCACCTCAACTAGAAAAAGAAATGGGAAAAATACTATTGCAGCCGGCCCCAAAGAAAACCGGCCCAAAACCATGCTCACGGCCCACAAAAAATTGCGCACGGCCAAAAAAAATGCGCGGCCCGGAAAAATTTGCGCACAGCCCAAAAACAAAATTGCACATAGCGAAAAATCCTGCACGCGGCCCACCAGAAAAACACGCACGTGGGGCCCATAAAATTCGCGCGCGCGCCGGCGGCCCAAACCATGCGCGCGGCCCATAAAAACTCACGCACGCGCGCGCGGCCCACATCACTCACGCACGGCCCAAGCGCAACCATGCACGCGTGATACGGGGTCGCCCGATCTTCTCGACGTAGGATCAAGATACTCACGTGGATTTGATGAACCGTAGTGATCCCCCGTTGCCAATGCAAGAGTTAGCACTCTATAATTCGCCCAACCAAACGTGCTGAACTTCACGACCACCGATGAAGTTCCATCGCGCTCCCAATTCCCAACGGAAAGGTTGAACGATCTTGATTTCGATGAACTCAGCGAACTCCCAATTCCCTCATGTTGGTTCGGCCAACAGAAAGAACAAGAGTATTTTATTATCAAACGTGGTCTGTGCCCTAAAGGCTGCCAATACAAGGGTTATATAGCCCCTTGGGACGTCCATATGGTCCCCAAACCAAATACAACTCAACCCTATATGGTTTTAGATACAAACTCTTACAAAAAGGAAACTATATTTTTCACCCGTCACATTGTTTCGGTCATAACTTTTTATCCGTGACGAATTTGGAGGTGGGACCAGATCCATTGCGTAGCCCTTGAAATTATCTTTCCAACGAGTACAAGAACACCTGAATCGGACTCCGTTTGTGAAAGTTATGGCCTTTTTAGTAACTGCCTGTCAGGCTGTCCCGAACCGAGTCCGAGTTGAATCCTGAGTTGAATCCGAGTTTGAATTGGATTGAGCACGTGGGAAGTCTGAATTTGACTTGAAAATCTTATCCAAAACTTGTAGTTTAAGTCCTTGGGCTCCTCCCTTTTGCTCTCCCACTGCATGGGCTTCTTTCCACCTTGATGAGTTACATGGGCTGCTTGGTTTCCTCCTTTCCATTCCCATAGGCTTTGAGCTCTTCGTTCTTGGTAGCAAATATGATCACCCTGCTTATGCTTCTCCATTGCTTTGGCCCCGGAATCATCATAATATTCAAACCTAATAATAAACAAGAATTTGGCATAAGGTAGTATATCGTTCCCACGAATAGAAAGAAAGTCATTAAGAAACAAATTCACCTGACAATATTTAATGCGGCTCAATACTTCTTTCCAGTGAAATAATGTATTTGATTGAAAAGTTCTAATCATGTTTGTGTCCGCATCATCCTCCCCTTCTTCAAGAAAAGCCGTCCTCGGCTTTTGATAGCCTGAAATTGTACTAAACAAAGAATACAATGTGTATGCATGGTATATGTATTGGTCAGTTACACCCCTTCCGTCTTTCACATTATTATTACCTAGAGGTGTAGTAAGCAAAAAGAACAACACATATGCGTGGTATATGTATGAATCAATTATTGTGTCGTTGTCATTCTTACTGTTTTGCACAAACCAATTGATACTACAACAGCTATCAAATGCATACATTGCAATGTTTTCATTCACACCATTCTCCCTCCCACAAGAAAAAGTCGTCCTCGACTTTGAGAAGTACGTGGACAAGTCATTAATGGGCAAAACCAGATCAAACGGTTCAAATATGGAAGAGAAAATTTTAAGTGTCTTCCATGCTTCAACTGCGCTACTCTGATTATTTGTACATGATTGTTCATTAAAAGAGGAACAAGTAGGCACAAGAACTCTTTGTAAACAGCACGCACTATTGTTAAACCTCATCTCCTTGTGATCATGATATGGCACAAAAGTTTGTTTATCCAAAATATGCAATTTCAAATCAGCAAGCTTTTCACATGTAATGCATATTCGATAAACATAAAAGTTGTCATCTACACCATAATCTCCGATCAAATTGAACTTATATGTGTAGGCATAGGAACTAACTAGTGATTTTAAACATGAAATTTCAGCAACATTCTGAATGACACTAGATAGCTCTTTAGGATCATCGAACATGATATAATATAAAGAATCACTAGGAGATATTCGAGTAAGAACTTCCTTATGAGTAATCAATTCCACATTATGTAAATTAAGCAAAGAAATTTTAGAACATGGAATTTTCATTCGCACATATGAGTTTTCACAAGTACTCACTGTTTCACAATTAATTTCAGTACCAATATTGTTACCTTTGTTGTTCTCCTCAGTTGATGTAGGTGTTGTAGGTATTAAATCATCATGATGTAACAACGGGACAGCAAGTACTTCATCTTGAACCGTGGTTATCTCCTCATCTTTAACTTCCAATGATGCCGGTTGTTGAATGTTTAATTCCTCATCTTCAATTTCAACCTGCATAATGTGAGAAACAACACTAGAAGTAGATATTAATGTGTTAGTTTCAAAATCAACCTCACTTTGTCTATCTTCTACTTCTCTCTTTTCTTTTGGTGTATCTCTCTCACTCTCAATTTGGATGTTCTCAAACTCACATATGGTGGAATCACACAGCTCACTCTTTTCAACACTCTCACTCAATTTGGCTATGTGGCTCTCATTCTCACATGGGTTTTGATGCATCTCAAGTGTTGTTTGTAGCAATGGGGCAGCAGTACATGTCTTCTTAACCGAAGGGAAAGTCCCATGCTCGGTCATCTTCTCATGTGTCACACTAGTGGAACCATAAGAGCTGAAGTATGGACATGGATTGAACCGTGATGTACGTCTCTCCATAAGTCTCTTCTCCTCCTTAATAGCACAATTCACAAGATCATGCATGCTACTAAAATATTTATGTTGAAGTGCAGCAGCGATCTTATAATTCAAGCCTTGTTTGAAATATGCCTTCTCTCTTAATTCGCTGGTGACACCGGCACGACGGAATGCATGCTTCAACTCATAATAGTAATCTTGAACAGCGTTACTCCCTTGTGTGATGCTCTCCACATGGTGAAGCAATTCCCGCTCATAATAGGTTGGCACAAATTCATTTCTCATGATCACCTTCAAATTTGACCAAGATCTAATGAATCGTTTTCCAGATAATTGTTGCCACCAACTATAAGCATAGTCTTTAAACTGCATAGTGGCTCGCATCACTTCTTGGTCTTTGGGAAGCTTCTGAAATCTAAACTCTTTCTCCAATTGCCATTCCCACTCAATATACTCCTCTGGATCTTCACTTCCATAGAACGGAAGAGACAAATTGTTGGGTTTGGAATCACACCATGAGGAACGAAATACTGAAGATTCATTCCTATTTTGTTCACACCAAGAGGATCGAATTGTTGAATATCCTGTCATGGTTAGTTATGCAACATATATATATGTGGAAATCACTCAATCTCACTATTTTCTCTCCCAAGTAAAGTTCTTACCCTTCCGAAGTGAATTAAGGCCAATAAAAACTTACACCTGGTAGAAGTGACAACAGCAACGTGATGATTAAGCGAATTCAAGAGTGTTCACTACTTGCACAACAACGGTTATATGGTGGAGCTTGGTATGAAAGTGTATATCCTAGCAATCTGAAATTCTTGATGTTGTAAAGTTAAGTAATAATCCAAGCTAGAATACTTTGAGTAAGTGCTGATCCAAAAGATTTAAGTGAAGTATATGAACGCACACGCAAAGATCAATGTGACTCGATGCAAACAAGGGAATGAGCTAACTAGAGGCAATCTGAAATTAAAGATTAGATAGCTCGTTTTGCACCAAGTACTAGGAGAGACGCTAGCCAATTGCAATGATATGAATGTAAGGGCACGAGATTGCTCAAGAGATTAAATTACACAATCTGAATTTATGGACTAAGAACTCACCCAAATTCGGCCAATGTTTTTTTTTTTCTTTCTTTTTCTCTTCTTCTCTTTTTTTTTTCAGCTGTCTTTTTTTTTTTAAAGGCCGAACTAGCTTTAATTGTTCCTTTGATTTTTTTGCAGGTCTCAAATATTTAGCAAAGTGTAAAATACTCAAGAGCAGCCCTAGATGCAATATTCAACAGCTAGTCTCAAAGATGAACAGGATTTTTTTTTGCGGTACTGTAGCAGATCGCGTACTGTAGCAATACGGTACTGTAGCGATCGTGTACTGTAGCAGATCAATTTTTTTTGAATTTTGGATTGGATACAAAGATTAAGCTACGCAAATAAACACGAATGATCAGCACCTAACCAAAGTTCTAATGGATCAAAACTTAGCAAAACTCACAAAATTAACAGATGCAAAAACTAGGGTTTGGATATTTTTTTTTGTGGCAATTTTTGGTTTTAATGGACTATAGGACAAAAGTAAATCAATCTAAAACTAAGGGTAAATAATCCTACCGAGTAAACCGCGCTCTGATACCAAGATGATACGGGGTCGCCCGATCTTCTCGACGTAGGATCAAGATACTCACGTGGATTTGATGAACCGTAGTGATCCCCCGTTGCCAATGCAAGAGTTAGCACTCTATAATTCGCCCAACCAAACGTGCTGAACTTCACGACCACCGATGAAGTTCCATCGCGCTCCCAATTCCCAACGGAAAGGTTGAACGATCTTGATTTCGATGAACTCAGCGAACTCCCAATTCCCTCATGTTGGTTCGGCCAACAGAAAGAACAAGAGTATTTTATTATCAAACGTGGTCTGTGCCCTAAAGGCTGCCAATACAAGGGTTATATAGCCCCTTGGGACGTCCATATGGTCCCCAAACCAAATACAACTCAACCCTATATGGTTTTAGATACAAACTCTTACAAAAAGGAAACTATATTTTTCACCCGTCACATTGTTTCGGTCATAACTTTTTATCCGTGACGAATTTGGAGGTGGGACCAGATCCATTGCGTAGCCCTTGAAATTATCTTTCCAACGAGTACAAGAACACCTGAATCGGACTCCGTTTGTGAAAGTTGTGGCCTTTTTAGTAACTGCCTGTCAGGCTGTCCCGAACCGAGTCCGAGTTGAATCCTGAGTTGAATCCGAGTTTGAATTGGATTGAGCACGTGGGAAGTCTGAATTTGACTTGAAAATCTTATCCAAAACTTGTAGTTTAAGTCCTTGGGCTCCTCCCTTTTGCTCTCCCACTGCATGGGCTTCTTTCCACCTTGATGAGTTACATGGGCTGCTTGGTTTCCTCCTTTCCATTCCCATAGGCTTTGAGCTCTTCGTTCTTGGTAGCAAATATGATCACCCTCCTTATGCTTCTCCATTGCTTTGGCCCCGGAATCATCATAATATTCAAACCTAATAATAAACAAGAATTTGGCATAAGGTAGTATATCGTTCCCACGAATAGAAAGAAAGTCATTAAGAAACAAATTCACCTGACAATATTTAATGCGGCTCAATACTTCTTTCCAGTGAAATAATGTATTTGATTGAAAAGTTCTAATCATGTTTGTGTCCGCATCAACGCGTGCACGCCGTCAGATTGCGATCCAACGGCCGAATGCCACCGCCCAAAAGTGTCCGCTCATCCACGCCGTCAGATTTAATCGGACGGCCAAAATTCCTCCACACGCGACTTAAAAGGGGCCAAAACCCTAACCCTAGTTCATTTGCGTCCATCTCTTCGTGAAAATCATGGAGCCGCAGCGGCGCGCTCGCACGGAGGCAACAGCGACGACGCGTCCGCGGAGAGAAGCGGCGCGACATTAGCGGCGGCGGCAGAGAGGAGAGCGTAGAGGGGCGGGAGGCGGCATCGGCGGCGGCGTAAAGCGGCGCCCTCGCAGCCCTCCTCGCCGGCGCGCGCGTGCGACCGAGGTTGCGCGCGCGGTTGTCGAGTGGGGCTATGGCGACGCCTGTGACCGGTGCTAACCGGGGATCCAAAAGACATAAGTTTTCTGCCCCGATCTACATTTTTATTCGGTTGATTTGGGGATTTTCTTAGGGTTTTGCAAAATTTCTTGAATGCCCTCCTTCTAATTGCTAAACCAAGCCTCTAAACCTTAGATCTGAAATTTTAATTAGTGAATCCGAGTTCGGTTGGGGCTTATCTAGGGTTCAAGATGATCTAGGGTTGCTCTGATACCAAATGCTAAATTAATCTAAGTCTAAACATGAATCTTAATCATTAACCCTAGGTCTAACTTGAACACATAGCAATATTCTTAGAGCGGAAGCGTGATTGACATACCCGAACTGGGAGAAGCCATAGGGAGGTGGTTAGCGGCGTGTGCAGGGGTGGTTGGCCGGCGTCGGAGAAGCCGTGGACGGGACGAAAGAGGGCTCGGTCTTCGTCCACCTGAGCGCTCTGAGAGATCGGGTTGTGCGGGATCTTCGTGGCCTAGAGAAAAAACGTGAACCCTGGCCCTGTCGAGTCCCTTCTATTTTTATAGCGTTAGGTGACTGGGGCCGAAACCAAACTGGGATTGGTTACGCCTCCGATTAGGGCGCGAGTGAAGGTGTAGCCTCCCTGAAATCTCGGAAGCAGTTAGCCAAGATCAACCCAACAGTATGAATGTATGTGCTGGGCTAGTGGGCTGTACGATCATACCCAACTTGAAGTAGAACAAGCTGCATGCTGTGATCAGGTTTCTGCTGGTACTATGTTATAACGAAAGTGCATGCAATTCGTCCTATCTAGTTAGTTTTTTTTTAAAAAAATCGAGGATACGTAACACACATTTGGTTGGTAGTACAACCCATCCGTGTAGAACACAATTTACACCCCATATACTGATAAACAACAACTAAAACTAAACAGTTTGCACCAGACAAACAAAAGATAGCCACTCTTTACGAAAAGTAGATGGGCACGATAGCCACTCTTTACGAAAAGTAGATGGGCACGACAAATCCACAATGACAATATTCCTTCACTCGCAACTTACCATGTGTACAATAGTACATTAATTATATACATATATGTCACTGTATGCGTATAATAACAATAGTGCAGTAATGATGAATGTATGTGCATAATAGCAATAGTACACTAATGAATAGGAAGAATCACTTTTTTGGGGTGGTGGACTTATGGATGCAAGACTCTACTAATTTTTCGTGCATGTGAGTAAGCCTCAGTAGAAAATTTATGAAGTTATGAATTTATCCTCAATATCTATTATTCTAGGCACATGCTAAAAGGATATATTCGCATGCGTGCACGTGTGGTATACATAGGTGATGGTGGGTGTGCTGTTAAGTCTTTCTCGTAATCGAAAATAGTACACTGAGTAATCCATCTAATCAAACTTTGTTGGTATTCGTGTCAGTTGATGCTGCTCCTGGCGAATTGAGATCCTCTGACGTTACGCCGGGTCACTGACGCGTGGGCCCCACGCGACGCGGAGGCCACGCGCAGTGACCCAACGTCACTCTGACGTTACGTCAGAGGAACTCGTTCCGCTCCTGGCAGCGTTCAATCGTGGCATACACTACACTTAGGTAGCGTTTGACCGATTTCAGCTCCTCTTTTTGGGCTTTGTAGTCGATTTTTCGGTCAAACGTGCGTCTTCAAAATTGGATCACAGAAAAACTAAAAAAAGCCAAGTTCAAAGTAAATTAGAAATTTAAAGTCTCAATCTTCTAATTTCTCTTAAAGCCAACTTAAAAGTCTAAAATAAAAGAGCCAAAGGGGCCCTTACAGCACGCCACCAATAGCGCTCTTTGCTCCCACCTTCCTCAATGGCCACCTGTCACCACTTGCCCACCGCTCTCCATCATAACAACAACAATAATAAAGCATTTTGTCCCAAATAAGTTATGATAGACTAGAAATGAAACCTTCTCAAGATCAAAGAAATGAGAGTCTTGAAATAAAATCTACAATACTAAAACCCTAAACCGTACAACTTGCTATCCAAGCCGAGAGTCTAAAAACACTGCCCCTAACTTTCTTATGGTTTCGGTACGTGGATCACTAACTTCCATGCACTCCAATCCAAAACTAATTCTTTAGATACATTTCAATCCCTCAAATCTCTTTTAACTGTTTCCTCCCACGTCAATCTTGGTCGACCTCTGCCTATTCTTATGTTTTCAGTACGTCTTAAAATTTCATTACGTACTAGTGCCTCAAGAGCCCTTCGTTGAAGATGTCCAAACCATCTCAAGCGATATTAGACAAACTTCTTTTCATTTGGTGCTACCCCACCCTATCACGTATATCAGCCTTGTGTGACCACAGATCCACCGCAACATTCTCATCTCCGCTACACTTATTTTCTATATATGTTATCTTTTAGTCGCCCAACATTCTGCTCCATATAGCATCGCAAGTCTGATCGCCGTTCTATAGAACTTACCTTTTAACTTTTGAGGGACTTTTTTGTCACATAGGACACTAGATGCTTGTCGCCATTTCACCCACCCCGCTCTTATCCTGTGGCTTACGTTTTCATCAATCTCACCGTCCCACTATAGCATCGATCCCAAATAACGAAACATGTCCTTTTAGGCACTACCTGTCCATCCAATCTAACATCTCCATCATGTGCCCTAGCATCACTGAAATCACACCTCATATACTCAGTTTTAGTCCTACTAAGTCTAAAACTCTTTAATTCTAAGATCTTCCTCCACAACTTGAGCTTCCTATCAACATTTATCCTACTCTCATCAACCAGCACCATATCATCAGCGAAAAGCATACACCAAGAGATATCTCCTTGGATATCATGTATGACCACTCTCCGCCACACCTCGAGAATTTCAACTATTAACTTTATTTCAACTGGAGAGTAGACTTTCACTAACCAATATCCAAAACACTCTTTGTCACATCGCACAGCCACCACAAAATCATCGATTAAGACACTCGTTTAGGTTTTATCTTTTGGTTTTTTGCTTCTAGGTTTTAGTTTTTTAATTTTATTTTTTGCTAAACTTTTTGGTTTTTTTTCCTTTTTCCTGTATTAACTTGCATTGTCCGTACTGAGATAATCTGTTTTTTTTCTACTTTTTAAATTTAATTACGTTGGAAAACTACCAGCAACTACAATGCATAAAAAGCCTTAGAGCAGTGCCCACAATGCTCAACAGTAAAAAAAAAGAAGCCGAACTGAGCGCCTCTAAAATCCATAATCACGTTAAGGCTAGAGTAAATCTCACCATTCATATTAATGGAGTACGGAGTAATCATGGTGGACGCTTTATTTTATTTCAAATGCTATAATTTACAATAATCAACATAATTGTTTACTTCATGGTAGCCCAATTGGCTCCGCTCGGTTGGGCTGAAAAGCTGTGGCTTATGGCTAAAATTTTACTGTAGCGGCTGAAATTTCACTATAGCTGAAGTTTGCTTATTTGGTGTAATTAAATTTAAAAAAATAAAAATAGAAAAAATATCCTAGCTCATCACGGACAACGCAAGCGAATACGAAAAAAAGAACCGGGGAAAAAGAACAAAAAAGTCAAAAGTTCAGAAAAAAAACGAAATTTATGAATAGTAAAAAATAAGCCAGAAGTCAGAAACTGAAGCCGAAACGAGCGGGGCTCACCAAGAATCCCAAGCGAATCGCGTATTCCTTAGGTATCTTGCCTTGCTTTACCATACTCTGCATTTATCACCCAATGCAGGTATGAGTATTAAAAATACTCCGCAAGAGAACTTGAATAATTAATTGAAACGTTTATTTCAGGTTCAACAAAACTAATATCATTATTTTTACTTAACTATGCAGAGGAAATCAAGTCACTAATCCGCACTGCAATCACTTCACAATGGAGTAGAGCTTTCCTATGGAGAGCCCCGAATACTTTCAATGCACATGTCATCAATAGTCTCCCTCTACAGACCCTGGTGTCAAAAGGAGCGATGACTAGCCCATGGATGAGTTCTTTTGTACTGGTAGTTTATAGTTTACAGTTTAAATATTTGAATTCTGACTATTTGTGAGAAATAGTATGTACAGAAAATAGTCGCATGTGATTTTAAACAGTGCAGCTGAACTCAGTATACTTTTTACTACAACTTTCCTATTAATTTCGTCTTAAAAAATACACCGTTTAAAAGCTAGTTACTATAAACAGTATGAGTATAAACCACAAATAAGCACAATCGAACCCACTCCATACTAGTCACAATGACTAACCTTTTACAAGACTAGCCACCTCGGCTCCAAACAACTGTATCGATTGTCCACGTGACTGGTATATTGCTACACTAGTATCACAATTATAAGTTATAAATATAATTTTGTCAATTATCTAATAGAATAAATGCAGTAATTAAGTAATAACGGATAAAAATAAGATAATGTCATTAAGAGGGGTATGAATGTAGCTTATCTCTTATTAAGAAAACCAATATTCCTTTGTCGACTAGCGCTTTTCTCAGCATCTCCTCTATAAAATTCTGGTTTAGTCAACTTCTTGAAAACTAAAATATAGCTTGATTGTTGACTTAACTACGCTTAACTAGTGATATAATAGTAGTTAAATATTAATGTGGACTAGTATTAGTATGTAATATATGAGTGTATATAACAAGGCTTTGGTATGAAGATATCATACTTATATTAGAGATGGGGGGATTCCTGGCTTCTGCTTGGGTGCACGTCACTGTTGTGGTTACAGACCAAACAGAGAGAGAGAGAGAGTATGGTAGTGGAGAGTTAGGTGAGTAATGGCTTCGCCCCTCCCTCACGGCTGATATTGTACTCATATACCCTCTTGGGGAGTGCTTTTACAATAGTACCCTTACATTTGAGTATCCCTCTTGGGGGTACTTAAGTCATTATACATGTCCCGTTTTGGGCCTTACAACCTTCTAACAGGCCTACTGGGCTTAGGTGGGGCCACCCCTACAACAGGAGCCTCTCATGGTGAAGGGCTTCACGGGCCGAAGCCATGCCGCTGAGCTCTTTGGTCCCCTCCGTCCCATCGGCCTGTGACCCTCGATGGACTAGATACACTTGGCTTTGTGCTGGTGGTGGCGAGAGCCGGCTTGTCTTCCGTTCCCGGAGCTGCGCGGCTTCGAGGTAGAGGATATCCGGCAGGCCGAAGGCCTTGACAGGGCCGAAGTCAGGGTGTGACATACCTCGCGCCTCGAATGTTTTCGGGCGCGAAGTAAAGCTTGGGTGGCTGCCCCAGGAGGTGGCTGCGTGGCCTGGTAATGCGCTTTAATGACGCCCGGAATCGCGCCGGCCCTTGTCAGGGGCAGGCTGTCGCGGCCGCTCTATCTGCTCCGCGCTGGGTGGGTGGGGGCACGCGGCAGGCTGTGATTGGAGCGTCGTGGCATGTCAGCGGTCCTATGACCACGGCCGTTGGCCTCATCCCTAGGGAAAGTGGCCACGCAGCAGGAATGCATCGGCACGTCACGCGCTGATCGCCCACCTACCGCCGCCTGCCGCGGCTGTCGGCGGTTGCGCTGCCCGATCGTGGGTAGCCGAACCGCTGTAATTCTGCCGCTTGATCTTCTGCTTGCAGGGGAGACGGGGGACTTTATAAGTCATCACTGTGGGCATGCGAACGCTCCCCTTGGCTGCCTGCTTGCTTGCGCTTGTGCGTTCCTTTCCGTTTTCTTGCGCACCCCGTTGCTGCTTCCGCATCCACTCGTGTTCGTCGTCGTAGTGGGAAGAGAGGAATGGCTGCGCGCGACGACCGCCCCGCTGACAGTGGCGCCGCCCTCGACGATCCTGCGCGCCGTCTTAGCGAGAGCGCGTCGTCAAGCCAGCGCTGCCTGACGCCACCACCGGCAGAGTATCGCCTGGTTCTGCGCGACCAGAGACAAACCAACCATCGTTGGGATGCCATGTGCTGGGGCGGAGCCGCGTCACGGAGGAGACCCTCCAAACCCTTCTTCGGGAGAAGAAGCTGGAGGACCGTGCCGGGGCTCGCTTGCCTGGGCCTGACGAGACGGAGCCGAACCCGGGGGAATCGGAGGCAATCGTCTTCGTGGCATTCTTCGATGCCGGGCTCTGAATCCCGTCGACACTCTTTGTTCGCGAAGTGCTGCGAGCCTATGGGTTGGAGCTGGCGCAGCTGACTCCGACCGCGATCGTCCGGTTGGCCATCTTCACTTGGGGCGATGCGGACGGAAGGTACCCGTCTCAGCGCCGATTTGTTCGCCATCTTGCACGATGCACGGTGCCAGCCGAGGAAAATGGAAGGGGAAGCGTACTCGAACTTCGGCAGCGTGGACTTCGTGTTGAGGACGGACTGCGCGCACTTGTTCCCCGCGTTGGCTACGCGGGGAAAGTGGGAGTCTGGCTGGACACGGCAGTGGTTCTACCACCTTGTGACGAGCACGAGCGGTCTTCGAAGCCGGGGGGAGCCGATATCATTCAACCGCTGTCCAGATGTGAGGCCCCGTTCCGGCGACGAACAACAGGCGCGAAGACTTGCTGGCATCACCCTCCGATTCAACATGCGTGACCTCGCCGAGGAGTTCACCATGTACAGGATATCTCCGCTTTCTTGTAACTGGAAGTACGAGCAGCGGGGGCCCGATCGGAAGGACGGCATCCACCCGGGGGTGTCTTCGCTCCATAAGCCTTCCGCGCCCTGTAAGTATCACTGCCATAGGCCACGCACCGCCTTGGTGGTTGCAAACCCTTACGCATGACATTCCGCTCTCGCGTGTAGTGCGCCGGTTAGAAGATGCGGAGCGCGTGGTGGTTGCGGTTCTTGCACCGTGCACGGAGGAAGAGCACAAGGCCCGTGAGTCCGCAACTTCCTTGGCAAAGCAAGGGCGGATTAACCGGGTATGCGAGGTTCTGGGAATTCCCGTTCCGGAACGCCCGGTGCCTGTGGAACCGCCGAGCGGCGCGACGGTGGTGGCGCCGTCTTCTCGATGCGAGGTCCGGTCGGAGACTATTGTCTCCAGCCCACCGGACGTGCCACCGGTCGAGCTCGAACCGACCGGTTCGGAGAAACACACTATCCGCGACGAGGCCTTACATGGCGGCGAGGCTGCGGGCTCGAGCCTCGTTGTTCTCAAAGGTGATGCCTCGTCGCCTCCAGCGGCGACCGTGGCCTTGTCGCTGACGACAGCTACCGCGGCTACTAAGGCAACCACGGAAGTGTCGCCTGCATCTCCGAGGGCGAAACGCCCTCGGGTGCAGTCACCGCCACCTTCGACGGGCCGATTCAGCATGGTAGGCCCAGTGACCGAGGTCCTGGCACCCAGCGAAGATGTTGCTGAAGCCGAGAGGGTTGTTGCTCCTCAGGGCAGCGAGGTGATCATGACCGAGGTGGATCCTGGTGAAGTGCCGCAGCAGAGGGTACTGGAGGTAGGTGTGGTTCGTTTTCCTCCCGCGACTTCGCGAAACTCTCTCCGATTTGCTCACTTATTCCGTCGACATCAGGCGAGACAAGGTCTCCCAGACGAGGACAAGAATCAAGCAACGGAGGTGGCCGCGAGGTCTCTGGCCTAGTTGAGTAGGGGACTGTGTGTGCCCCAACGGTTACCGAAGGCGCTGGGGTGGGGGCTCTAGGGCTTGACACCTCCGACTTCGTTCCTTAGTGGGAGACGCTTCGCGCCTTGAGCGAGGTGGCGGAATACGCTAACGGCCAGCTAGATCGGCAGGCGCTGCAGTCCTACGGGGGCGACCTTTTGGCGCTTGCGCTGGGTGCTTCGGAGATGAGGGTAACGATCCCTGCTCGCGTTGCATGTCTTTTGCTTATCTGCTGGGTAACCCTTGTTCTTGCGCCCGTGTAGATGCTTGCGATCAGCAAAGCCCTTGAGGAGACTCGCGCGCGTGAACGGAGGGCGCTGGAGGACCAGCTGCATGCCGCCGGCGATGCCCACGCCATCAACGATGAGCGCATTCGGGTGCTGACGGCGGAACGTGATGAGGCTATCTCCGACGCGCAGTTGGTAGGCGCGAATGCGAAGAGCGCGGCACTAGCCACACAACGCGCGATGGAGGAGGCTCAGCGCATCGCGACGGAGGAGCGGACCGTCCTTCTACAACAAATCTCCGCGCTAGAGGCGGAGAAGGAGCAGCTTACTGCTTCCCTTGCAGAGGAGGCCTTATCTTGGGACAACGCGTCTGCCTCCGCGTGGGGGGTGATGGAGTCTTTGGAGCAGGCCCTCCGGGGGCTTTCCGTGCATATGGAGGACGCCACCCACAACCGTTGAGATCTGATGGAGACGCTTGGACGAATCGAAGAGGGCTCGAGCGTCGCCCTTCGCGGCGCCAAGGCCTTCGGCACCCACTGCGGCTACATGAGTGCTAGCCTTGCCCTCGCCCTGCTGCACGCTGGTGGGTGTGAGCACATCAATGAGCTAGCGAACCCCCAGCTTGACTTGCCCGCCCAGCCCGGGATGATATCTGATGCGGTTCGTGCTGCCCAGCCTGCCATCCGAAATTTTCACAATCGAATTTGGAATTACATCGGGGAGGATGCCGCGATGGTTGCTTTGCAGTGGACGCTGCACGACGAGGGGGATGTGCTCCGCTGGCTCGAAGAGGTTCCTCGGCGCGGTGAAGGCGGTGCGGGCGCTCGTCACGGCGAGGATGGCGCGGACTCGTAGGAATAGTGCTGGGTTTGAGTGCGCAACGCGCCATGTGTATGTCTGCTACTGTAATGCAACTTCTGTCTTATACGAGCTAAGCGACAACTCTCCTGTGCTCTTTGTTATGTAGTATGCTGTGAGTTGAGGTGTCATGTAAGGGGAAGGTCCTCAGGCTTGACCTCGCCCCTCGTGCTGATAGTAGTGAGCAGACGTGCGAACGCCCTGCGCCGCGGACCCCGGACTTTGGAAGTAGTCGCGCGAGCACTCCGTCCCCTACCTTCCGAAGGGGTGGCAGTGGAGCTGACGCTTAGTCGAAGTAGTCGCGCGAGCGCTCCGTCCCCTACCTTCCGGAGAGGTGGCAGCAGAGCTGTCACCTAGTCGAAGTAGTCGCGCGAGTGCTCCGTCCCCTACCTTCCGAAGGGGTGGCAGCGAAGCTGGCGCCTAGTCGAAGTAGTCGCACGAGCGCTCGGTCCCCTACCTTCCGAAGGGGTGGCAGTGGAGCTGGCGCCTAGTGAAGTAGTCGCGCGAGCGCTCCGTCCCCTACCTTCCGTCCCCTACGTCTTATTTAGAGTCCGGAGACTGCGTGCGGAGGTGTCCCCCCACGCGTCTTTATTCATGCTCATGTATAGTGCGCACGAAGGTAACCCTTTGCGCGCTTTTGGTAAGAAATGAGAAAATTTTGTGTGAACGGTGCACTTTATTAAATTCCCGTTTGCGCGGATGAGCGGTTACAAGAGGTGAGGTACTAACCGCTGGCCGCTTAAAGGTGGAGATGACCTCAGCCGTCACTACCCGGTGGTGAAGCTGCATGCGTCTGGAGCCTCTAGTTCCCGGGCGGTTCGCGCAGGAGCGTGGTGGGGCGCCCCCCGAAGCCGTGGAAGGTCCTTGCACTCGCATACTCGGCTTAGGCATAATACTGCCGCAGTCTGTCTGCATTCCACGTGTGGCGGAACGTCTGCCCATCCAAGGTGGCTAAACGGTATGCTCCCTTCTGTAGGGCCTCCGCAACGATGTACGGGTCTTCCCACCTGGATTCGAGCTTGCCTACCGCTCCGCGTGGAGTGCCATCTTAAGGACGAGGTCTCCTGGTCTGAATTCGCGTGGGTACAGTGAACGATCCCGACCGCGCACCATCTATCATGCGTACTTTATGACGTGCTGTGTCGCGCTTGCCCGATCTCCATCAAGGAGGTCCATGGACAATTGGTGCTCCTCGTCTGGTGCTTGGACGGGGACCCTTCGCGAGTCAGCCTTTATTTCTTCAGGTGTGATCGCCTCGTCACCAAAGAGGAGCTTAAATGGCGTGAACCCCGTTGGGCGTGTGACCGTTGTACGAAGGGACCAGAGGACGATGTGGAGCTCGCCCGGCCACTTCCCCTTTGGTAGCCCAACAAGGCGCTTCTTGATCGCGGCGGAGATAGCACCGTTCGCCCGCTCCACCGCACCGTTGGACTGTGGGTGTCCAACCGAGGCAAACCGGAGTGTGATGCCCACGTTGTCGCAGAATTCTTTGAATGGGGCTGCGTCGAATTGCAGACCGTTGTCGACGGTGATCTCCCTGGGCACGCCGAACCGGCATATGATGTTCTGCTAGAGGAAGCGTTGCATAGCTGCCGAGGTAATCTTGGCCAGGGCTACCGCCTCCGACCACCTGGAGAAGTACTCCAGAGCGACCGCTACGAACCGCAAGTCACCTGGGGCCCTAGGAAGCGGTCCCACGACGTCGATGCCCCACCGCGCCAGCGGCCATACCGGGGGTATGGGATGGAGGCTTGTCGGGGGCCTGCAGATGGCCCTTCCCATCCACTGGCAACCTTGACAACAGCGCATGAGATCCTGGGCGTCCGCGACAGCTGTTGGCCAATAAAAACCCTACCTGAATGCCTTGCCCACTAGAGATCTTGGCTGAAGATGCGAACCGCAGAGCCCCGCATGAATTTCTACGAGGAGGCGCTTTCCTTCTTCGCGCGAGAGGCACCGCAGGAGCGGCGCGCAGACTCCCTTTTTGTAGAGCACCCCGTCGAGCACCTGGAAGGACCTAGTGCGGTGCTGTAAACGCCGGAGCTCGGTGGGGTCGTCCGGTTCCGCGATGCCGTGCAGAAAAGCGAAAAGGGGTTCCCGCCAGTCACCCTGCTGGGTGATCTGGTGGACGAGGGCCGCATCACGGTTATCTTGCACGATGGCTGCCGCTGGTAGGACCTCGTAAAATGCCCCTCGGGAGTTGGGAGCTGCTGACTGGCAGCCTTGGCGAGGATATCGGCTTGCTCGTTGTCTGCCCGAGGGATGGCCTTCACCGTGACACCCAAAAAGTGTCGTTCCCTCGCTCGTACAGTTGTTAGGTACTTAGCTAGCTCCGGGTCCTTGGCCTGATATGATTTGTCCACATGGCCCGCTACTAGCCGTGAATCAGTGCGGACGAGAACTCGCCTCGCTCCCATCGCTTTGAGCTTTCCGAGGCCGAAGAGCAACGCCTCGTACTCGGCCGTGTTGTTCGTAGCAGGAAATGCTAGGCGCGCCGAGTACGACAGGCACTGCCCCTCAGGTGTTGTAATAACTGCACCAACCCCTGCGCCCGCGACGCCGTAAGCTCCGTCGGTATTGAGCATCCACACCGGGTCTTCGGACTGGGGGACCGGCTGAGCTGGAGGGGTCCATTCTGCAAGGAAGTCCGCCAGAACTTGAGACTTGATTGCCGTTTGGGAGGCATATGTGAGGGAGAATGGAGCAAGCTCGGCCGCCCATTTGCCAATTCGACCTGTGGACTCCTTATTGTGCAGCATCTCTGCTAGAGGGAACGAGGATGGCACCGTTATCGGGTGTGCCAGGAAGTAATGCCAGAGCTTTTTTGAGGCCATGACCAGGGCGTAAGCAAGCTTCTCGAGCTCCGTATACCGTGTCTTGGCGCCCTGAAGGGCTTCGGAGACAAAGTACACTAGTCGCTAGAGAGCACCCTCTTCGAGGACGAGGACGGTGCTGATCGCCGTTGTCGAGGCGGCGAGGTAAAGTAGGAGGAGAGCCTCTGGCGCTGGGGCCACCAGAGTGGGAAGGACTGTGACGTGTTTCTTGAGGTCGTCGAAGGCCTTTGCGCAGTCGTCGTCCCAATGAAACCCGTCGCAACTGCAGAGAGTCTTGAAAAATGGCAAGCCCCGCTCCGCTGCCCTGGAAAGGAAACGGCTCAGGGCCGCCATGCGGCCTGCCAGCCTCTGGACCTCCCTCGTCGTCTTGGGCGGTTCCATACCCAGGATAGCGTCGACCTTGTCGGGGTTTGCTTGAATGCCTCGCCCGGATACGAGGAAGCCCAAGAGCTTGCCCGCCTGTACGCCGAAAACACATTTGTCCGGATTGAGCTTGATGCCTGCCTTCCTGAGGTTGTCGAAGGTCTCCTGAAGATCCCGACCGTGGGAGGCGAGCTGCCTGGTTTTTTCTACCACGTCATCCACGTAGGCCTCCATGTTTCTTCCTAGCTGAGCGGCTAGGGCCAGCGCGACGAGGTGGGTGAAGGTTGCGCCCGCGTTCTTCAAGCCGAAGGGCATCCTGATGAAGCAAAAGGTCCCAACCGGTGTAATGAAGCTGGTTTTATCCTCGTCGTCCTTGGCCATGTAGACCTGATGGTAGCCGGAGTAGGCGTCCAAGAAGCTCATGAGCTCGCATCCTGCGATAGCGTCGACCAGCTGATCTATGCGCGGCAGAGGGTAGTCGCCCTTCGGGCATGCCTTGTTGAGGGCAGTAAAGTTGATGCGCATGCGCCAGGCGCCGCTGGACTTTTTGACCAACACCGGATTGGCGAGCCAGTCCGGATGCTGGACCTCGCGGATAACCCCCGCCCGAAGGAGCTTCGCCACCTCCACCTTGGCTGCTTGTTGCTGGTCCATGGACATACGGCGAAGTTTCTGCTTGACTGGCTTGGCGTCAGGGCGGATCGCCAGGTTATGTTCGATGAAGGCGCAGTCCACACCTTTGATATCCTCCGGGGACCATGCGAAGACATCTATGTTGGCCCGAAGAACTCGGAGCAAGTCCTGCTCTACGTCCGGAGGGAGGCCCTCGCCTATGGATACAAGTTGCCCCTCCGCCTGTAGTGGCACTCTCTTCACTCCGCCCTCCGGGTGGGGCTTAGGTGTCCATCCTGGGGCGGATGGCGTGTCCGCCTGGTACTTGTCGGCGAGGACATGCACCTTACGGTGCATGCTTCCAGCTCTGGTTTCGATGCTCCTAGCCATATCCTAATCACCGAAGACAGTGATGACACCCCGCCGGCCCGGGAGCTTCATGCATAGGAAGGCGTGGTGTGGGACCGCCTCGAAGGAGTTGATGGCCGGCCGGCCCAGTATGGCATTATATGGATACGGGACGTCCACGACATCGAAGACGATATCTTCAGTCCTGGCGTTGTCGGTCTGACACAAGGAGACTTGGAGGTGTACCTGACCCAAAGCCTTTAGCGGCTGCCCTCCGAGGCCCTGGAGGGGGGCTTCCGAAGCTTTTAGTAAACTCCAAGGTACCCCCATGCGATCAAGGGCCTCCGCGAACAACATGTTTGCAGAGCTCCCTCCATCAACGAGGATACGCCTGACGTCGCAACCTGTGATGTCGGCCTGGATGACCAAGGGATCTTGGTGAGGGAATTCCACGCCCTGGGCATCGGCTGACGTGAAGGTGATGCTACGATGGGACGTCCCCAGAGGTAGTTGTGCTGGGGAAGTGCTCGACGAAGAGCCTCCAGTGATGACGTTGACACCAAGGCACTGGGTCCCTCCGGGGGGCCCAGCACGCGAGGGACTGCCTTGCGTACACTGTACGTGGGCTACCGCGGGGGTCATTGTCTCCGGGGCCCGGGCGTGGGCCATCGCTTGCCGCAGCGCCGCGATTTTGGTGCATGTTCGCGTGAAATGGCCCCCGTAGCCATGCACCTCGCACCATCTGCCGTATTCTAGGATTTCCTGCTCCGCACGCGGCTTCTCATCGCGACTTCCTTCACGTCCCCCTCCGGCGCGCGGGGTTAAGGCGGGTTCCCGGGGAACGCCTTGCGCAGCGAGGACGTGGCGAGCCTTTTGGGGTCTTCGCCGGGTACGCCGGGGCTTGCGCCTGTCATTTGGCGAGTTTTGGTGCACCCCGTCGTCGACGCGCTCACGAGTGCCACCCGCGGACACTTGCTTGTGTTTTGTCCTCGGGTTGCCTCTTATGCTTCTCCTATGCGGCGACAACTCCGCTTGACCAGCATCGGAGCTGTCGCCGCTGCGCCTCCACGCGTCCTCCTCGGCCCGGGCGTACGCTTCCATTTTGTCGAAGAGCCTTGCCACCGACTTGAGTGGCTTCTGCGCGTTGTACTCAGCGAGCGGTCCCGGGCGGAGATCTTGTATCGCTGCATTGATGATGGTTGCCTCGTTAACGCCCCTGACTTGGCAGCGTACCTTGGCGAAGCATTTGAAGTAAGTCCGGAGCCCCTCCTTGGGTTTTTGCTTGACTGCGAAGAGCTGGTCCGCATCAACACGCTCGACGTAGTCTCCCTGGAAGTTATTATAGAGTCGACCGCGGATCTGCTCCCACGCGTAGATGGACTGCGGCTCGAGGGTGAAGAACCACTAGAGCGCTACCCCTTGTAGCGCGAGGGGAAGTCCCTTGGCCTTCGTGGTGTCGTCTCTGCCAGCGGCTTCGATAGCGGTCTCATACACGCGCACGAACTCTCGCGGGTCGGAGTCACCCTTGTACGCCTCGATGACACTCGGGAACTTGAAGTCCTCAGGCCATGCCGCCTGCTGCAGGCCCGCGGAGAGCGGGGACTCTGGGTCTACGCGCTGTAATGGGATGCAACTAGACGTAGGGGCGTCGCGGCTATCCGCCCTCTCCGGAGCGGGTTCCGATGTCCGCCGGGGGCGTGTTGGCTCCGGGCCTCTTGCATGTCTCGCACAGCTCCGCGGAGGTCTGTCAGCTCCTGCTGAAACACGCTGAGGGCCGCCAACAGGGCGGTTTCCACTACGGACGTGGCTGGGGCCGTCGGTGCGCCCGGCGGCGCGATCGGCACGGCGGTGGCGACGGCCTACGCGCCCAGGCTGCCCGCCGCGTTGTCCTGGAGGACCCTGGAGCTAGTGACGAGGCCCACGTCGTCGCCAAGACCGCTCACCGCTCCTGCGCCGGGTGGGAAAGTGGACGTGCCTGGGTTGCCACCGCCGGGGTTGGTCGTCGGGGCGGTGGTGGCGGGGTTGTTCGTCGCGGCGGTGGCGGGGTTGGGCGTCGCGTCGTGAGCGCCGGTGCTCACAGTCGTCACACCTGCATCACCACCCGTACCTGCAGCTGCTAAAGCCGAAGCCCTGGTATTGACGCGGGATTTTGCCGCTTCCGCCTTCTTCTTCTTCGCCGCCGATGGTGAAACTTTCTTTGGTGCCATCCTCCTTCGGATCTGGAGGCTTGCTCTTGTCCCCCCCCCCCACGGATGGCGCCAACTGTTGTGGTTACAGACCAAACACAGAGAGAGAGTATGGTAGTGGAGAGTTAGGTGAGTAATGGCTTCGCCCCTCCCTCACGGCTGATATTGTACTCATATACCCTCTTGGGGAGTGCTTTTACAATAGTACCCTTACATTTGAGTATCCCCCATGGGGTACTTAAGTCATTATACATGTCCCGTTTTGGGCCTTACAGTCTTCTAACAGGCCTACTGGGCTTAGGTGGGGGCCACCCCTACAACAGTCACCGTTTTTGCTGTCTGTTCGATGCGTGTGTTGCTCTCCGATTGACACGTGCGTGCGGGCTCCTTGACCAGGCGGTGGCCCGCAGTTTCGCTAGGTTGGTTGTCGCTTCGGTCGACGCGTGGGAGGTGCTTTGTATATTGTGCTCGACGCTTCGTTTCTGCGCTTCGGGATGGTTCTACTCATCGTGGACTTCGCCAGGGAGTCTGTTTTCCGTTTTAGCTTCGGCGATGCGTCCGTGTGTTTCGCCTTTTTGGTTCCTTGTTCTGGCTCTCTCTCTCTTGCCTTCTTGTTTCTGCTTTGTTTGCTGCGCCTCTAGATCGATCTGCATTTGCAGGCGCGTCCCCTCTGATTCATTTTGGTTGCTCCCTTGGGTTGTTGTTTTGGTTTCCCCTCGTCTGCTGTCTCCTACGCTTCTCGATTGATATGCGTTTGGAGGCGCCTCCGTTCTGATTCGCTTTGGTTGGTCCTTAGTTGTGCTTGCCGATGTGTTCGTTGTTGGTTCGTTCTTTGTTTGTTTTAGCTTTGGGGTGTTGTCCGCTGTGGTGGTGTTTCGGGATGTTTCTGCTCATCGTCAAGTTCGCTAGAGAGTTTATTTTGCGTTTTAGACCGGGAGCTCCGTCCATGTGTTTTGTCTTTTCGGTTGTTGGTTCCGGCTCCGTGTTTTACGTTCTTGTTCCCACTTTGCCTGCTGCGTTTCCGAATTGATCTGCAATTGCAGTCGTGTTCCCTCTGATTCGCTTTGGTTGGTCTCTTGGGTTGTTGTTTGGGCTTGGGTTGTTGTTTGGGCTTCCTCTCCTGGGCTTCCGTGCACGTTTATTCGGCATTTTAGCTTGTTGTTTCGCTCTTTAAATCCTTGCTATTTTGCGCTCTTTATTAGTACTATTTACAGGTGAGCCTTTTTCGCGTTGGGATTTTGTAAAGGAAAAGTTTGGGGCCGAATAGCGTTTGCCTTGCGTAGTATATTGTGCTTAGTAGTTCATTTGTGTGTTGAGGATGGTGCTGTTCATGCTGGTTTCTTTCTTCGCTTCCTATGTTTGCTGCTTTGTTTGTATAGTTTCTTCTGTCTCTTCGTTTTTGTTCTTTTATTTTATGCTGCTTTTCTAAATTATTGTTCCATGCATATGTGGACCCGGTTCTTTTTATAGGGTTTTTACGCCTTTATTATTTGTATTTTCATATTATATTACATTTCTTCTTATGCGTATTTGATTCTCTTGATCTATTGTCATCGCTATTTTGTTCAGTTATGCGTATTTGATTCTGTTGATCTATTGTCATCGCTATTTAGTTCAGTCGCTTTGATTATTGGTTTATCTTCCTGGTTACTGCCGGTGTTTTCGTGATGCAGGATCGTTGTTCGCTGGTCGGTCTACTCGTTTGGGCTGCTATTTTGGAATCCTTGGTTGCATTCCATTGTACTCACATTTCGGCTTAGCCTGGTAATACTTTCCTGTTTTACGTTATGTTACCTCTGTGTATATTACATCGATTTCATTCATTTTCGTCATGCGACACCTATTTTTATGTCTATTTAATTTACATAGTCTATTCTCATATCTACTTAGTTAATTCGCCATAGTTGTTGCTTTATGTTTATGTTTAGCATTTCTGATTGTAATACTCGTTGGTGACCAATGCTATTTGTATTTCGGTGGTATATTACATCTGCTTTTATTAGTAATTATTTTGCTCACGCTGCATATAGAAATGATTGCTTTTATTGGTAGTATTTGATCGTTATATCGCATCCATCGTTATCTCTATTTGATTTACATAATCTATTATTATATCTATTTACTTCATTTGTTTTAGTTATTGCTTCGTCCTCATGTTTAATCCTGTTGTTTTTGTTTTTGTTTTATTCTTCTGATGTGAGATATTTGTTGGTCATGTTCGCTTTGCTTATTGTTTTCTTTTCATTTTTATTATTGTTCTTCTATAAACGCAATATTCGTTCTGCTTATTGTTTTGTTCACAGATTTATAATTATTGTTTTATAAATACAGGGACATTCTGCATTGCAGCCCTCTCGGGCCTTCCTGATCCCAGTTGTCTTGCATATTGCTTAAAAAACGTTCTCTAATTCGTTTTCCTTTCTTGCGTTGTTCTGGTTAGTACCTTTTCTACCATAATTGGTTCTTTCATTCACTTCCTTGGGTGTGGATGTTGATACAAGCATTAACACTGGTGAAGGCCTTTATGTTTTCCGTATAAATGGTGTTATTCATCACCGTATTGGTTCATTGATTCCTAAACCAGGCCAGAAACCACAATATGCATAGCTATACATCTATGATACACATAATGAGGTTCATAACAGATTATCAATCTTCAATAAAGAGGACAGTACAAATGATGAAGCAGATCATAATATAATTGCTTCCTTAATTATTATGCTTAACTGTTTCAACCCATTGGTAAAAAAAATTCAGAATGGCACGTGATCAACTATTATCTCAAGAAAATTCAAATGTCCATATTCGTCTTATCGGTTCGTCTGATACTCATGATCATCGATATTCTTTGCCAACTGTACCTGAGCTAGCTGCCTTAGTTGTCGGTGATCTATCTGTAGAAAGCACCAGGTTTGATATAGTTGTTCAAACTCACCCTGGTGAACTAAAAGAAGTATCGCCTCTGAATCCTTCTTTGATGTCTCTTCAATATCCACTGCTATTTACATATGGTGAAAAAGGCTTTCATCTTGGTATTAAATATAGAGCTATTGATGATAATTTATCCCCTGCTAGAGACGAAGTGTCTATGCTTGAATACTACTGTTGTGAATGTCATTATCGAAGAAATGAATCAAATCCTTATACATGTTGTGGCTATCTTTCAAGTCAAATAGAAGTTGATAGTTATTCATGTCTTGAAGCAAATCGTCTTTCATTTCATTTCTTCAATCAAGATGTGCTTGTTCAGACACATATCAAGGTATTTCGGATGCACTTGGTGAGGGCACATCACAAGGCAAAATATTGGTGTTAGAATCTTACTTCCTGCAAGCTTTACTGGTAGCCCTCGATATAATGCGCTCAATTACCAAGATGCTATGGCTATCTACCGTGAATACGACCCTCCTGATTTATTCTCAACTTTCACCTGCAACTCGAGATGGCCAGAAATTATGGACGCACTCAAACACGAGGCTGGTCAAAAAAATATGTAGATCGTTCTGATATTGTGACTCGAGTATTCCATATGAAGCTTACTGAATATATTTCTGATATAAAGGTGGTCACACTTTTGGTGTTGTCCGAGCAGGTTAATTTACTGCTTCCACTATAAATACACTGTTTTACTTTGTTTTTATTTTAGTGTCAATCCACTGCTTTTTTCTATGAGTTATCTTCTTTGTTTGTACCAGTTTTATATACTATTGAGTTCCAAAAGAGAGGACTACCTCATGTTCATACTCTCATATGGCTTGCTAATCGTAAAATGGATCTAACTACTAAATTCATAGATTCTCTTATATGTGCCGAAATTCCTAATGCAACTATTGATCCGCTTGGTTATGTTCTTGTCAAAGAATTTATGATGCATGGTCCATGCGGAAATCTTAATCAAAAGTGTCCATGTATGAAAAATGGAATCTGTTCTAAGAGATATCCCAAACAATTTTCCTCAGAAACAACCATTGATGAATCTGGTTTTCCAACATATCGTCGCCGAGATAGTAATCATTTCATTACCAAGAATGGTATCAAATTGGACAACAGGTGGGTCGTTCCATATAATATGAACTTGCTCAAAAAATTCCAAGCTCACATCAATGTTGAGTGGTGCAACAAAACGAACCTTGTGAAATATTTATTCAAGTATCTTACCAAAGGTCAGGATAAAGCAAGACTAACTTTTTGTACTACTGAACAAGAATCAGACACACTCAATACAAAAGCTAAACAAGGAATATATGAAATTGCAGATTATATTAGATGCAGGTATTTTTTCCCACATATTAAATCAAACATTTTTTTCCAGCAAATGAATTTTTCTCTTTTCTATTCTATATAAACATTTTTGCATACAAATGAATTTTGTAGATACTTATCCTCATGTGAAGCAATTTGGCGATTGTTTGAATTTGAAATACATGACTGAATACCTTCTGTTGAACGCTTAACTGTGCATATGCCTGGTATGAACAAAGTTATATATATCATGAAGAAACACACTTGCAAGAAATCATTACTGACCCAAGGGTTTATAGAACTACTCTAACTGAATGGTTTATCACCAATCAACAATTTGTAGAAGCAAGATCGTTTACATATTATCAATTTCCATCAAAATGGAGATGGGATCCTAATAATAGAAAATGGATAAAAAGGAAACGTGCAACATCAAAAATAGGTCGCATATATAATGTGCATTCAAGTACTGGTGAATTGTTTTACCTAAGAATACTTTTGATGATTGTTTGTGGTGCACAGAACTATGAAGATGTCAGAACTTTCAATGGTGTGCATTATCTTACTTTCAAAGAAGCTTGCAAAGCTCGTGGTTTGGTTGGTGTTGATACAAAATGGTCTACTTTTTGATGAAGCAATTATTTGGGCCACTGCATATCAGCTTAGACATCTCTTCATGGTAGTCCTTTCTTTCTGCAGTGTTGTTAGTCCTCAAAACCTATTTGGTAAATATTGGCATTTCCTTGCTGATGACATATCATATAAAATACGACAAGGATTGCAAAATCGAACGTACCCCATACCAGATAATTATTTGCAGACCCAGTTGATAAATGAGCTCTTTAGTATGTTCTCAAACAATGGACTTGACTTTGGTATATACAACATAACCAGTGAATCAGTATATGGTAGCCACACTTCTAGTAACAGACTTATCGTTGAAGAACTAGTATATGATAGAACCACTCTATCAGGACATGCTAATTCATTGTGTGCTAAACTCAATGCTGACCAATCTGCTATATACAACAAGATTATAGGATGTGTTGCTCAGAAAACCAATGGCTTTTATTTTGTGTCAGCACACGATGGTACTGGAAAAACATTTCTTTGGAATACTATCATAGCTACATTAAGAGCTCAAGGTGAAATAGTTCTTGCTGTAGCTTCATCTGGAATTGCTTCACTTCTCCTTCCAGGTGGTCGTACAGCTCATTCTCGTTTTAGAATACCTCTTGATATCAATGAAAGGAGCTTATGTAATATAGCACGTGGAACAATGCTTGCTCAACTTACTAACAAGACCTCTCTGATTCTTTGGGATGAAGCACCAATGACACATAGACGCTGTTTTGAAGCACTTGATAGAACATTACGCGATATTATGTCTGTTGAAGATACTGCTTATATGAATATACCTTTTGGTGGAAAACTTGTTGTTCTTGGTGGAGATTTCCGGCAAATATTGCCTGTTATAGAAGGTGGTACCAAAAGAGGAATTATTCAAGCTTCACTCATTAAATTATCACTTTGGCACCACATTGAGGTGCTGAAATTATGCACTAACACGAGGCTTCATGATCCAAAACTCCCGATTGCAGAACGCAAAGCCCTCTCTAGATTTGCTCAGTGGGTGCTTAATATTGGTGATGGTTAAATACCAATGATAAAAAAACCAAGAGACAATAATGCAACTTGGATTACTATACCTGACGATCTTCTCCTGCTACCAACTCAGAATAATTTGGATACAATTGTCAATGCTATCTATGATTCATTTTCTACAAACTATCAAAACAGTGACTATCTAGCAGAGCACGCAATCATTTGCCCAACTAATGCTGTCGCTGATGAGCTAAACAAAGCTGTTTTTGATAAGGTCCCTGGTGATACTAAAGACTATCTCAGTTTTGATTCTATTTCTCAGTCCGAGAATATCTCAGTTTTGATTCTATCTCTCAGTCCGATGCTCAAATTGGTGATGCTAATCTACTATATCCACCCGAGTTCTTAAATTCTATAATAGTCAATGGTTTACCAGATCATGCTCTTTGTCTCAAAATAGGTGTCCCAGTGATGTTACTGATAAATATAAATCAATCTATGGGTCTTTGCAATGGAACACGGTTGATTATCACAAGACTTGGTGATCGAGTTCTTGAAGGACATATAATCACTGGAACCAATGTTGGCCAAGCTGTTTGTATCCCCAGAATTGTGCTAAATGCAACAAGTCCTCGATGGCCTTTTACTCTCCAGCGACGATAGTTTCCAATCAGGCTTTCATATGCAATGACTATTAACAAAAGCCAAGGACAAACTTTAAACAAAGTTGGGATTTATCTATGGAATCCAGTGTTTTCCCATGGACAATTATATGTGGCAATATCACAGGTTACATCACGTTCAGGCCTAAAGATACTCATTGAAGATGTGTGCTCCCTGTAGTGAAACAAAAAATATAGTGTACAAAGAAGTGCTTCCTACTCTATAGCACTTTTAGTCGCCTTTATTCTTCTCTCTCCTGATTCGTTGTTCTTGCTTCAAAAGTATTTCCCATATGTCTTTATATGCCCTACAAACAGGAGCTAGCAAATTTAGCTTTAGTATATAAATCCATACTTTTGTACACCACACTGTAATATATCTTTATCCATCTTTTCACACATATGAAAAACATGCTGTTACAGTTTTATATACATCTTCCGTGTATTTTGCTATCTTTTAAAATGAACTGATATATTTTCCTTGTGCCAAAAAACAACATATGTATCCATGTCTTTATCTATACATATCTGATATGTTACTGTTCTGCTCTTTCTTTGTGTGCATCGCCTATGCTCTCAACTGTTTTTATGCTTTTTTATCCTCATATCTACTTATATTTTCATATCTATACGTTTATCTATACATACAACAGATGTTATTGTTTTGCTCCTTGCTTTCCTATATCATTTATGTTGCTCAATTCTCTTTACATATTTTGTTGTCCCCTTATCAATACTAGTATAGTGTCCGTGCTAACGCCACGGCGGCATTTTAGGGATGCACACGAAATCAACCAAATGAATTTTTGAATGGCCATACATGTTTTGTTCCCTGCTTTCAAAGCCAATTTTTGAATGGCCATATATGTTTTGTTTGGATAATTGGGTTCCTCCCCGCCGCACCGCGCCGCCGCGCCGCGTCCACTGCGTGCGCGCACCGCACCATGTGGACGCGGGTCCGCCGCGGCTCGTCCGCCCCGCTGCGCAGTGTCCTCCCCGCCGCACCGCGCCGCCGCACCGCGTCCACCGCGTGCGCGCCCCGCACCGCGCGGACGCGGGTCCGCCGCGTCCGTCTCGTCCGGCCCGCCGCACCGCGCCGCCGCGCCGCGTCCACCGCGTGCGCGCCCCGCACCGCGCGGAGGCGGGTCCGCCGCGTCCGTCTCGTCCGCCCCGCCGCGCCCCGCGTCCACTGCGTGCGCGCCCCGCACCATGTGGACACGGGTCCGCCGCGTCTCGTCCGCCCCGCCGTGCCGCGTCCGCCCCGCCGCACCGCGTCCACCGCGTGCGCGCCCCGCACCGCACGGAGGCGGGTCCGCCGCGTCCGTCTCGTCCGCCCCGCCGCGCCGCGTCCTCCGCGCCGCCTACGGCACGCCGCACCGCGTCTGGCGCGTCCGCGCCGCGAGGAGCTCGTAGCTCGTAGACGACGCGACGTCCGCTAAGTTTGGAGCTCGGAGCTCGTAGACGAAGCGACGTCCGCCGCGGGAAGATCGGAGCTCGGAGCCGTACCCGCGAGACGAAGCGATGTGCAAAACTGAATCGTCGCGACCTGCATGCGAAGGAGCCGAGGAGGAGGCGGCGACGGCAGCGCGGCGTGGGGAGGAGAAGGTGAGGGCGAAGCGGAGGAGCGGCGGCAGCGCGGGGTGGGGAGGAGAAGGCGAGGGCGGAGCGGAGGAGCGACGGGAGGAGGCGGCGGAGCGGGGGGAGGAGGCGAGAGAAGCGAGGGCGGAGCGGATCTGGCGGCGAAGCAGCGGAAAAACCGAGGGGGCGCGGGGGTGGGGAGGAGCAGCGGAAAAATCGAGGGGGCGTGGGTGGGGAGGGGAGGAGGAGGAGGCGGCGCAGGGTGGGGTGGGGAGGAGGAGGAGGCGGCGGCGGCGCAGGGTGGGGGGAGGAGGAGGCAGCGGCGGAGCGGAGGGGTGGGGGAGGAGGAGGCGGCGGCTGAGCGGGGGAGGAGGAGGAGCGGGGGAGATGGAGGCGGAGGAGGAGCGAGGGCGGAGCGGATCGGCGGATATTTCGCGAGTGGGGGAGCGGGAGGGGTACTGCAGATCCATTGAAGGATGACCGTCGGATATGGTTGAGTAAGGAGAGAGAATGGAGGAGAGTTAATCTGGTGCGCACGTTTTTAGGATGGTGTATTTCTAGGTGCATATTGTGGTGTGGATGTAGTTAAGGTCATGACTGTGGAGCAGGTAATTGTTGGGTGGATGTAGGATAATTTTAACTGGTGGTTTATTAGTTTAGATCATTTATGTTCCTCACTTCTTTCTACGCTTTCTTTCCACTGACATGTACTTATGTTACGCAGTGATATGCATATATTATTTGTTTTAGTATGCTTTCAAATCAAACTATATATATTTTACAGTTCCAAAAAACACCATATATATGCAACATTTATTTACGCATATCACAAATGTTACTGCTTAGCTCCTTCCTTGTCTACATCACTTGCATTATTCAATTCTTTTTACACTTTCTTTATCCTCTTATCTACTTCTGTTTTTTAATCATATAGAACTATTAAGTATTTTACTATCTCTTTTTAGAGTGGATATACTGCTTCATACATATAACCACTGTTATTGTTTTCCTTCTTACATGTCTGTATCATTTATGTTGTTCAAATCCTTCTGCACTTTCAGAACTTTTCTCTATGTCCCTCTATATTCCCTACAAACAATAGGTACAAATTTCATCTTTAGTACATAAATATGTATTTTTGTGCATCGCATTACAATATATCTATGTCTACCTTTTCGCGCATATGAAATACATACTATATCAGTTTTATACATGTGTTATATATTTTATTATCTCTCAACATGACATCATATATTTTTCTTCTACCAGAAAACACCATACATATCCGTGTGTTTGACTATATATATCAGACGTGTTGCTATTTTGTTCTTTACTTGTGTACATCGCTTATGCTGCTCAATTATTTTTATAATTTCTTTAGTTTCATCTCTACTTCCGTTACTGCTTCTCCTATTCAATTCCTTTTAGCCTTTGTTTCCTCTTTTATTTACCTCTATGATACAATGATATAGATCTGCTAACTACTTTGCTATGCCTTCAAATGAACTTATATACTTTTCTCTCCCCAAAAATACACCATCCAAATGCATCTGCTTATTATCAAACATGTTACTTATTTACTCTCATATCTACTTCTGTTAATACTTTTCCTTTTCAATTCCTTTGACCGTTTGTTTCCCCTCTTATCTACCTCTATCATTCAACAATATAGATCTGCTAACTACTTTACTATCTCTTCAAATAAACTTATATGCTCTTTTGTTTCCCAAAATATGCTATCCAAATCCATATGCTCATTTGTGCATACCACACACGATACTGTTATGCTCCTTACTTGTGCACATCACTTATGCAATTCACTGTTGTTTACGCTTTCTTTTCGATCACATTTCTTCCTGTTTACGAGTGATATATCATACTTCACATAGCCTTTCCTATTCTTTCCTCTACAAAAAAAGATAGCATAAATGTATATACTACTATATGTACATACCAGCTATTATTATTTTCATTCTTACATGTGTATATCATTTATGCTATTCAGCTCCTTCTACCCTTTCAAAAATTCTCTATGTCTCTTTATATGCCACACAAACAATAACTACAGAATGCGTCTTTAATACATAAACCTATATTTTTGTACGCTGCATTACAGCATATCTACATATACCTTTTCACATATATGAAATACATATTACCTCACTTTTATATACATCTACTATATATCTTACTCTCTCTCAAAATAAACTCAGATGTTTTTGTTGTGACAAAATAGAATACATACCCATGTGTTAATCTATACATATCAGACATGTTACTATTTTGCTCTTTCCTTTAGGATATCACTTGTACTACTAAATTATTTTTGTGATTTCTTCCTTCTCATATCTACATACGATGATCTGTTCATGAACATACCGTTTATCATCTAACCTCTTCATATTGTGTAGGTTCCATATGGCACATACACTGTTAAATCACATCGACCAAAATTCACATAGGTGGAAGATCCTTGTACGTTTAGCACGACTTTGGGAATTTAAAAACCCACATAATGCAGCAGATGTATATCGTCTAGATTTCATCATGCTGGACAAATAGGTATATAATCTACAACTGTTCCATTTCCTCAATACAGATTCTACTTTGCACTTTCATATAGTATTTATCTTTAGTATACACAAATTATTAGCACATTAGTACTATTATTCTTAATCTTCTATGCATGCAATACATTCTCACTTTTTTTTACATCTGAATACTAATTTACTTTTTCCCAAGGAAATGTTATGGAAGGATTAGTTCCCCAAAGATGGCTTCATAAATTTACATCCTTGCTAAAAGAAGGATCTATTTATGAAATTGAATACTTTGAAGTCCTTCCACCAAAAGAGACATATAGATCAGTTGATGCTAACAATTTAGCACTGTTTTCAAAATACACCAGAATTAATGAAATACTACTAGAACCAGAAGGCTTTCCTGTTTACGCATACAATGCAATCCCTTTTTCTGTCTTAAATAATCGTATTGGAAACAATACTTTATTATCAGGTGTGGTATCTCCTTTGTCAACATAATCAATCTAGCATGTTTATACATTTGCATTACATCAATTCTGCTTGTTTTTTGTTTACACTTTATTACTCTTGTTTCGCGCTATTATTGCTTACCTATTTACACATACAATCCAATCCCCTTATCTATCTTAAATCATCAAATTACAAACAATACTCTATTACCAAATATAACACCTTCTCTATCAGCATACCTAATGTAGCTTCTTTATGCATCAACATTACACCAATTGTGCCTCCTTTTTGTTTACCCTTTACTATTTCCTGTTAGATACTGTTGTTCTCATAACAGCTGCTTCACAACTTATCGACACAACCACTAAATTAGGCCCAACTGTTAAGCGTACTATCGACGTAACTGATGGAAGGTGCATATCTTTTTTTTCCAACATCTATTTCTTTATATCCTACACCTGTCTACATCATTCTTATACTAAACTAAAGCAAAAAAAATATCTTTGCACCTTTTTGCAGCCAGACAACAATCATAACATCATGGGGCCAACATGCTTAGTCGTTCAACGCTGAAATGCTTCTCACTGTTTCTCAAGATACACCAGTAATTGCTTTATTTGTTGGCATGCTCGTTGGTACATATTCAGGTCCATTGCACTCCCTTTTCTATAAAAATACATATACAATAAGACACTATAAAACATTTCTAATTTATTTCATGCTCTACTTATTTTGAATTTTTCCTCTGCACTTATAGGCCAACTTGCATTACAGAGCAGCTCTGTATCAAAATGGTATATCAATATACCAATCCCTGAGATACACGCTCTACGAAACATGTAGTATTCATAATTTTTCTACACAATTAGAGTAACACATACATATCATACGTTTCCTTCTTTACTCTTACATTTCTTTCACATTCACTGATAATATAATACGCAGCATCAGCAACCATCCCCATCAGATTGAATGGCAGGAACAACACCATGATCATAACAATCCAATACCCACAACAGTACACGACTTGCTGGAGCTCATACCTAACGAAGCTTTGGTAAGATACATCTAAACCTTATGCATATCTTTATACCCAATCTTTCACATAAGATAAACACTAATTGTTTGCAAATATGCTATACACAGGGACAACGCTACAAACTCACTATTCTTATCACAGGTTTAGTGCCAACACAATCATGGTGGTACATATCATGTTCCTCATGTTGGAAAAAACCTTCCCACATGGAGATGGATATGAATGTCGAAGATGTGGAACTAAAACAGCAGAACCAAGGTATATATCATATCTTCTTGGCACTGTGATTAGCTAACCAAAAAAAATCTAACACATAATCTTCCTCCACACTTGTAAAACAGATACGAAATAAATGTGTATGGCACCGATGCTTACAACAATCAAGACCACAAACCTATCCACGCAGAATTTATGTTTTTTTGGTGACATAGGCCAACAGCTTGTTGGAAGACCTGCCATGCTTCTGGTTGCAACAACTGAAGGACAAACAGACAATGTACCAACTGAAATCCAAGCAATTGTTGACCAAAAATATGAAATTATCGTTCAAATGTCACAAGGATCATTGCAAACTGACACTCCATCATTTCACGTTCGACAAATAACAGCTCAACCACATGACGCACCCCTTCTATTACCAAATAAACAAGAGGCTTCGTCATTAGCACAGAGTGAAAAACAAAGCATTGAACATCATGAAAAACAACTTGTTTCTATTCCGTTCATAGCCCCAGCTATCACTACCATCCATCCACAAACAGCTACTCCAACAACGGCCATTACTGCTTTAGAGGTCAGAAAAATATTGCTACCATCATACTTGTTGCCATAATATCCTGTCTAACACATATTATACACAGTACATTTTTTATACATACTTCTTTATATTTAACCATTTACCCATCTTTTACAAGACTATGCCATCGGTGGCCTCTGAAAAAAGAACATATGAGTCTATTGCAGCTCCAAAAACTGACTTCTCTGGCTCATCTACGAAACCAAACAGAAGGTGCTTTCTGTCACTCTACCTCATTACATTCCACACTGCTATTCAAATATCCAAAATATATATGCTTTAAGTATACGCTTTCTAACCTTACTGCATATACATCTTTGCAGACCAACAGACATTGCCCACAAAAGTAAAGCTGCAAGAAAGCTATTCCCTGGTCCAAAACACGACGCCCCCCACTAGGTATATCACAGTACATTCTCCAGACCTCCTACTTAGAGCATCTTCAAGAGATACTCTATATGGCTCTTAATATTTAAATTTTAGAGTTGAAGGGTAAAAAGTAGCTCCAACAAATTCCCAAATAGACTCCCAAAAATAGAACACACCCAAAAAATGGGCTCTCGCTCTCTACTTATAGAGGATGATCTAGGCTCCCAATACTGTTTTTCTGGTTTAGGGTATCTGTTGGAGGGAATGATTATTTTGGGATCTTATATCGTGGTTAGGATCTGTAAAAAGAGATTTAGGGTGTGAATTTATTGGGCATCTCTTGGAGATGCTCTTACTACCCTGAAAAAATTAATAATCTCACACATCCTCGCATTACTGTTTTCGTAATTTCCATACAGGCAAACTGCATGCTCTTCTCGCCATCAACACCATATGTTTTCTGTAGCTCAAAGCTTAGTGCTTTCCATCGTTACTTGCATGCTGTGTATTAATATCGCTGTGACGTTCACTGCTACCAAAACATGCTACTGTCACCAACAATTATTTTGTTGTACAGAATGTCATCAGCTATACTAAACCTAGCAGAAAACATACCATCGATAAATAGCTAACTCCTGTCATTTACCCTGTGTTACCTATTTATTCCATACCATCTTGTTCTTCACGCTCTATCGCTTTCTGTCTCACCCTACCTTCTAATTTGCCCCTCTCAATTTATCCACATATTCTATTTCTATCTGCAAAAGTCCTAATTTGCTCTTCTCAATTTATATGCATCTTCTGTTTCTCTCTGTAATTATCAATGATGTTCACTATATTAACACATCAAAGCAAACAAAATTACTAATCATATTGCTTACCAATATAAAATAAACATTTAAGCTATCTTTATATACCAATCAATTTCTTACAAATATTACATTGTGCGGCGTCTCGCCGCGCATACGCTACTAGTTGACTAACAACCGGCAGCCAAGGGCCCTATTTATAATTATAGGGTCACTAAACTACTAGTGTGTTGGTATTTAGTACTAAAGTTAATTTGCTTGTGGCTGTATGCAGACTTGTATGTTTAAATCGAGACTATAGTAAAATTGTCAAGGTGCCGCTTTATCCAGATAATGGCTATTAAACTATTTGATAATCCAGTAGTGAAAGCTATGGGTGCCACAGAAATTGGCGAAGAAACAATGGCTAGACCGGATGCTTCTCGATGAAACGATGTCCTATACCAGACATTTAATTACTATGGGCATTCTGGTATTAGGCTTACACGTAGGCCCCATTGTTCGTAGTATATTGGTTTTTTTTTTTACAAATTTACCAACTATCTAATGGTGTGATTACTACCTCTCGTGCTTAAGTATGACATGTGGGCCGCAATATTTCTATATATAAATAACAATTAGACTCGCATACACCCTAGAGCACGGTGATCGAGAATGGCGGCACACAACTAAAGCCTTTGCTCGGCTAGTCTCAGTGGTAGTAAAGTGTCGTACGACATGGTGGCACCAATGGTGGCAACAGTTAGGGTTTGGGAATGGCAAGTAGAGGAGAGGCATCGGTAGCTCTCAACTGCGCCGCCAGCAACCGTTTGAAATAGGGTTGAGAATGTGGCAAGGAGCAATCTGGAGTCAAGCTAGAGGAGAGGCACATTGCATGGAAGCAAAGTCGTACGTCAGAGGTGGAAGGCTCAAAAGCAAATTCGAGGATGGGGGTTGTGGGAGCTGATGCATCGACTCAATGGCCTTGCACACAAATCAAATGGCTACTGCACGCGTGTATGCAAATTCCTCCTCCCTTTTCAAAATAAAAGGCATATAGCTTTTGCAAATTTATTTTAAGATATAAGATACACATGCAAAGTTATTGATCATTTTTCTTGTCTGCCTTATTTGTCACATCTGCTCTCTACTACATATATAACGTAACTCTCTCGTAAACTATTATTTCTCAACTTTCCAAGGTATTTATAGCATAGATAGCATAGCTACTTCCTCTTAATTTTATAATCTTTATACCTAGTCACAGTTATAAGTCGCAGCTAAAAAGAACCTATCTATCTTTACTAATATAACATAGGAGTTTGTCTGTTCGCCTCCTCGCTCCTCCCATCCCCTTCCCCTTACACGTGTGATCCCCTTCCTCCCCAAAATGCTGGCTCCCTCCCTCAAGTCGCCAACTACTTTCTCCCTACAACCCGCATCTCCTTCCCCAGCATGGCTACGCCTCTATCCAAACTGCCCACCACTCTAAGGCTCTAATTAGCGTCATCTCCTCCCTTCATTCCCCAACCTCCATCTCTTGCACCGCCCTCCACCTATCCTCACATCCACTCCTCTCCGTTGATGGAGATCCCCATCGCCGCCAGTCCTCCCTCTATAAGTTGTTCAAGATTACCCATTCCATATTTAAAAATGGGCTTATTCACAAAATACCTTGCTTATAATCTCTTTCTTGTTCTGTTCATATGCTGCTTCTCTGGTTGACATCTAAATGAATTCCTTCTTGCAGTTGCATTTAGACTTTATGACCACATAGGCACTGGCAACATTAAACGTGAAGAGGTTTGTATCTTTAAATTGTTAAATCATTCTTCATATAATTCTGTCCATTGAACAAAATACTATAATAATTTTTTGCAAATATTACCACACAATGCAATTTAAATGCATTGCCTAGTCTTCAGTACCGACAATGCATTTTGCTTCACAGAAAAATATACCCAAATTAAGCAGCATAAATAACAATATTCTCTCCTATGAACTACTATATATTGCCCTTTTGTGAGCAACGGCTAAGAGCAATATCATAATACTTGTTGTGTCAAGAATGGATGGGAGTCTAAATTCTGCTGACAAATTTACCAAGAATATGGTTTATAAATATGTTCTTACATCCTATATATCTTATGTATTTCATTTGTACATTACATAAGAAACACTATATGCTACTAAATGTAGACATACATGTGTGTAATATAAAAAATTGTTCAAAGAGTGGTTTTAGATCATAATTGCTAATATGTACCACTCTTATTTAAACATGGGAGTAGTAATGTCCACTATTTTTTAGGAGCAGTTTCCATTATCGATGGTCAAACGCGTGTTTTTCACAGTTGCATGGGCTGGGCTTGTTTAGGGTGGCCATGGGTCCACTCAGGCCCAAACGGAACAGGCGTGGACAGCGTCTAGAGGAAGAAAGCTTGCGGCTAAAGCACGCGCAGACGCGCCCCGTCGTCCTTATCAGCCATTCCAGCTATCATCGCCCACTCACTCCACCGAGAAGTCCAAATCCTCCACGCAAAAACCCTACACGCCGGCGGAGCTTAGCATCTCCACGGCCTCCTCCACCTCGTGCTCGCTCGCCGGAGAGATGGAGCACGACGCGGCCCCGCAGGCCTCCTCGCACGCCCCGGCGCCCGGCGCCCAGGACGATGCCGCCGTCGACGACTGGGCGCACGACGACGCCGAGCCGATGGCCGTGGATTCCCAGCACTCCGGCGCCTCCGCGGAGGGGGGCGAGGCCGTGGCGGATGCTGCTCCTCCCGCGCCCCCGTTAGAAGGTCCCCGCTGCCCCCCCCCCCCCCCCGGTCCCGCTTTTCTGTTCCGTGGTTACTGGTACTGGTATTAGATCTGAACTCGTTCCGCGCTGATCTGCGATGCTGGCGCGCTCGATTGCGTCGTCGTCTAGGTTTAGGAGGGTTAGCAGTGGCTGTGTGGGTTGCCGCTGCGGGAAAAGGGGTGATCAGGATGATGATGATTCGGCAGTAGCGATTTCTGCTTGCTCGATTGGGGTATAGAAGAACAAGAAGGCGAAATTCAGTTACCAGATCTTACTTCACGCTAGCCTCTCTGGCTAGACACCCGTTTGTATTCTTAGAGTATATGTGATGTTTAGGTCTAAGGGGCAGTGATTTGTAGCTGGTACTGCTTCTGTTCGTTTTGTCGGATCGTGATTCCATGTGCTACCCCTCAAAAAGATTAAATTGGATGGTGTTTTGTTGTCATGTGCTTGGTCAGTGTACAAGTAGGACATGCATGTTCAATGGCGTGCATAATTTATAGTCCGTTGAAAGTGAGACTTTGCTTGGGGGCAAATAAGGGCACTTGCTTCAAATATGGTTCTGAGTTCTTCTGCCTGTTAGTTTTTCGTTGAAAGATAATTTTGTGCAACACTATGGCCATGCATCTGTAGACCTTTATTACAGGACTGCTAGTAGAAAATTATGTAATGAAGGGCAAAAACTACTAAAACGGAACAGAAAATGTATAAAAACTTCCATATAGAGCTGCGTGATCGGCACATGGAAACTGGCATGCTTGAAAAATTGGCAACAAACAAGTTTTTCTTAGTGCATGTTGTGTGTGACACCACTTTGAACTTTCCTAAACTCTGATTTTCTTTTAACTGAAGGATCTTTGTCTAACAAACATGGACAGAATAGCTACCCAGCTAGTCGAACTCGATCTCCAATCTGATATCTCCACCAAATCCATGTTTCCTTGCACAGAACAAGTCCAAGGGGAGACAGGACAATCTTTGCTTAAGTTTCTTTTTGCTGTGTTCCCACAAGGAAACTAGGGTCTCTGTTTGTGGGTCCTGTCTTGTTCCCAAGTGGCACTGAAGGAGTAAGCTTGTGTGGTCTGTGTTTGAACTGGTGGTAGTTTTTCTTTTGCTTCAGTTTGTTGTGTTCTTGTCTTGTTTCTATCCTTTTCTTTAGTTGTTATGTTCTTTTCGGCTTTTAGGCCAATATAATGAACCAAGGAGCAGCTGCAAAGGGCACTGCAATCACTCACAAACTTTGAGTTTCCATTGTTGAGGCTAACAGGCACTAATACTGCTTGCGTATGCAATCAGGCCTGACCCCTCTAAAAATCCAAACATTGCAGGCTTGCTTGGGACCTTTTGCCCCCGTCTGTTCATTCTTGCCTGATCTAGAAGCACATGGCCCTATGCTGATATTAGCATTACATTAGCTGTGCATTAACCCATGACTGTCTCCGTAAAGAAATGATCACAACAGAGTTATACCAATAACAATAAGGTTTTCCAAACTTTGGGTGGCTGTAGTTCTTCAACCAAATGTCTGATTAACAACCTGGTTAAACTGTTTTGCTTGTTTCAATGAACCCAACATTCTGACCAATTGACCATATTGAATATCTTCTCATTCTAGCTTGGGTTTGCAAGCTGTTCTGTGGGTTGCATCAACCTCCTTTCCCATTGATAGAATATAAAGTTATGTCCTATTTAGTTTGGTAAATGTAACTAGCCAACATAATGACATCCCTGTGATTATGGGTTATTGCTTTTGAGAGATGATTGTGATCTCTTTGTGGCTTAATCTAATGATGCCAAGTCTCTCTATGATTTTCTTTGGAATTTTTCTGTCTGAAAGTTGTTTTTGTTGGAAAAATGGAAGATGATATTTTTAGGTGCATGCTGGAAATATTTTTTTCTTAATGCTGAATTCAAGTATTGGCTGGAGAAAGCATGTTATTATTTTTTGGCTCTGATATTTCCTGTATCTATGTGAGACTTCTCTCTGAATCTTATCAGCCTGCAATAGTCGTTTTTTCTGTATTGGGGAAACCTCAAAATTCTTGTCACCTCCTAAACAAATTTGTACTTTGGCTAGTGATGTCCTCTGTGGTAATATGTTGTATAGTTGTAGTATGAAGTTCTTGATCACTATGTGCTAAGCTGTGATTCGAACTATGTACTTTCAGGTGTCAAAGAAATTCAGTCATCTCTTCAGTCTTTGGAGTTGAAGACAAATGGTATGTATGAAACCCTTGTTCAGGTTGTTACTGTAGTTATAGTTATCGAGAACTCAAATAAAAAGTTATACCCTTTGTTAATTTTGTGCCTTCATTGCTTGCAATTTTTGGCAAATGGCAACCTGCTTTTCTACATGTAACAGTCAGACTCTTAAATATCAGATGGAAGTAATTTCAAGATGCAATTCCAATCACACTATTGTTAATTTAGATAATGTACTTCATTTAAAAGCTGATACTAGTTTGATAATGTACTTCATTTAAAAGCTGATACTAGTTTAACTGAGTGAAACAATTTATTCTCTCATTTTCATATATCACAAATGCAAAGCTGATACTAGTTTAACTGAGTGAAACAATTTATTCTCTCATTTTCATATATCACAAATGCAACTTTCTGGAGGGGCTGATGATCCAGATGGTTTCTTGCATTTAATTTTTGTGTATTTTATTCCTATTGGATGTCATGAACTATTACTCCATGCTGTTGCAACAAAAAAAATTAGGCACCTAGACCTTTTAGATTCTATGATGGGCCCTTTTGTCTGTATGACAGTGCCAAGATCATTGTCACTGTTTATTGCGCCTGTATTTTTTGTTCTGTGTGTAGACTTGTTAAACCCCAACTTTTGCATGAATCCAGTTGCTGCACATGAGGAGGCTCAAGAGGTAATAGAGGAGGAAGAGGAAACAAAGCGGCATTTGAATGTGGTTTTCATTGGCCATGTTGGTAAGTTTTGTTTTCTTACTGCCTGCTTTCTTCCAACCTTTTTTCAGTCTTAGCCAGACATGTGCATATAGATGTTTTGTAATTGTTTTTTTTTTTTTTTTGCTATGTCCTATGTGGAGTGTCTGACATAGTATGATTTGATAACACGTGATGAGAGTCCTTGTCTTGGGAGTTTACAAAATTCATGAATGTTGATAAGACTGTATGCTCATCTTGTGGGGGTCATGATTCGATGTAACTATGCTGGCTAGAATGGGGACTATTTTATACTTTATTCATGCTTTAATTGAGCAGATGGTTGCTCTCAGCTGGTTATAATCTGTGGCTCTGTGCAAGGAAGTATTGAACAAATTAGCAGATCCATCTAAGCAAACGAAGTGTACTTTTCATTTAGACAAATGGATGTGTCGCATATGCTTGCTTTGGCTGTTAGATGTCAATGTTACTGTGCTGGTTGATACCCCTGCTTATAATACCTAGCTTATAGCTCCAAAGTATGTTTATCTTGTTCCAATTTCATATTTTTTTGCTTATGGAATAGTCATCTGACACACCAGTTCTTGACTGTTTTCTTCTGCTATGGTAGACTTGTTTCTGCATTTATGTTTCTGCTAATTTTTTCTTCTGATTTTTGATATGCTGTGTTCTTAATATTTCCATATTCAATGAATAGTACTGGTGTTCTGTAAGTTTTTTTTCACTAGGAACAGTGTTAATGAATATACTTAAATCTTATCTTCATTGTTTCATGGTTACAGATGCTGGAAAATCAACTACTGGAGGGCAGATATTATTCTTGAGTGGTCAAGTTGATGACAGGACCATCCAGAAATATGAAAAGGAAGCAAAGGATAAAAGCCGAGAAAGCTGGTGAGTACTAGTTTCTTTGCATTGCAATATTTGCCTGTTTGCAAGATTTAGGTTAACCCATTCCACTGTTCATACTAGGTAATGAAATGGATGCTCTTTTCGTATCTTCTGTTGTATTGCAATCTTTTTTTCCCCGAACCACTTGGTTTGTCTGACGCCTTTTTTATGCTTTGTTTTCTTTGTTCATCTACCATATGAAACAAAAAAGAAAATAATAAGTTTGAGCATACCATACATTAGTTAATTCTTGCATTGACTTGAAAATAATGCTGTATCATTTATTTATTGCTTTGACATGCACTATGTAGCTATTTATACTTTGAACAATAACATGTAAAACTTAAATCATGAAACAATGCCTACAGTTGAAGGGAGTTGATGTGACAACTGCTGTTTGCAGTTAGCCTATGCTTTGAATATCTATAAGTGTTAAAAAGAGGTCCAACAGAAAAATACTGCGTAGTTGTAACATACTGGTGTAGAGGAAAATTTGAGCTTAATGCTTATACACTATATATTCCTCTTGCTACAAAAGAGAAAACAAGAGCATCCATAGGGATATTATTTGTACAGGATGTTCTTTTCTAATTATAAGAATTTGAAGAAATTAATGGATGTTAATTAACTTAATGGTAAACTTTATCCAGGATCTGTGGTTATGTTTTTGTTAACTTCTACCTGTCTCTAAAACTTCAGATTGCTGTAACTCTAAAACAAAATAACTATTGAGAAACTTACGCATTGATACATTAGAAGCCCTAATGGAGTCATGCAACCTTCATCTACAGGTGTTGTGTTGTTTGTTGATTGGTCTTAATTCTTAAACAACAGAAAAATGTCATTTTAAATATTGCATTTTTCCATGTTGCACATTGTCATGTTGAGATGTTTGAATAAGATGCCTTTCCACTGTAAACAAACACATTTAATTCTCTTCTTTTTTTTTTACGCTCATTTGGAGCATCTTTTATATGTTATTTTGAAAGTCTCATGCCCAAACAGAAAAGAATTCTGGCTGTGTCTGATGTCTTATTTATTTGGGGGTTGCCAATACTTGGCTTTCAAGTTTGAAATTCACTATACTGCTACATATTATTTATAATCTGAATACTTGCAGGTACATGGCTTACATTATGGACACAAATGAGGAAGAGCGAGTTAAGGTATCTCTTCCATATTGATCGTTATTGGCTTCTAAGAGCTCTATTGAAAAATTGTGTCATGGTGTTGAAACGCCATATTTGTTGAGGAACAATTTGTTTTTATGATTTGTCTAATTAGGTTGCTCTAGCCTGATGCATACTCCAAACTATAGTTAACAACAAATAGTATTTTATTCTGCTTGCTGATAAGGTTCTCTCTAGGTGTCTTTGTCTTGCTACGCAGGTGTTTACTCATCATAGTTATTTATATTTTTATGCTTTTTTTCATGTGTTCAGGGGAAGACTGTCGAAGTTGGTAGGGCCCACTTTGAGACAGAAAATACAAGATTCACTATTTTAGATGCACCGGTATTTTTCTCTCGCTATGTTACATATGATACTAATATAAGTTCATATAGTTGTTAGGTTGTTTATTATTTCGCATGATACTGTTCTAATCCACAAGAGCTTTTCTGGTGACTGGAACTCTAGTTTTAACTGTACATAATTTTATTGGTTTATGTTCTTCCTGAATCTCTTTGCCGATTACTGTGTGATCAACATGAACACTGGATAGATTACTTATAACTTCTAAGAATATTTTCTTATAGTTTCAGGTTCTTACTTGGATAAGTTTTACTAGATGATATTAGACTTAACAAAAGAAAGTTGTTATGCAATAGGATTGACTTGTTATTAGACCTGTTTAAGGCCAGGGCCAGACATGGATTCAGGCTGGGCCTGGAAAAGCCTGGCCTTGAAGGGCCAAGCCCGAAAATTCATTTTCCAAACAGGATATTTACAACAACAATAACAATAAAATCTTTTGTCCCAAACAAGTTAGGGTAGGTTAGGAATGAGACCTCTTCAAGATCAAGATGAGTTTTGAAGACCTACAATGCAAAAACCCTAAGCTGTACAATCTGCTTTCTAAGCCGAGAGTCTAAAACACTGCCCCTAAACTTTCTTATGGTTCCAATACGTGGATCGCTAACTTGCGTTCCTATCCAAAGCTAATTCTTTAGATACATTCCAATCCTGTCTCAGGAGGCCTCCATTGGAGGTGTCCAAACCATCTCAAACGATGTTGAACAAGTTTCTCCTCAATTGGTGCTCTACCCCTACCCTATCATGTATATCATCATTGCAGATGCGATCCCGCCTTGAGTGATCACAGATCCACCGCAGCGTCCACATCTCTGCTACATTTATCTTCTATATATGTTTTCTTTTAGTCGCTTAACATTGTGCTCCATATAGCATCATGAGTCTAATCGCCGTCCTATAGAACTTACCCTTTAACTTTTGAGGAACATTTTTGTCACACAGGACACTAGATGCTTGGCGCTATTTCACCCATTCCGCTCTTATCCTGTGGCTCACGTCTTCATCAATCTCACCGTTTCACTGTAGCATCAATCTCAAGTAACGAAACGTGTCCTTCCTAGGTACTACTTGTTCGTAGGACTGTGCACATTTTAACCGAACCAAAAAAACCGAACCGAACCGGTCAACTCGGTTTGACCGGTTTTCGGTATTCGGTTCGGTTTTTATATTTTAGGTTTTTTTAGTGTTCGGTTTTTTCGGGAAAAACCGACTAAACCGAAAACCGAACCGGAAGGCACAGGAGACCGTACTGCGCTGGCGCGCTCGCGTCTGTGCGGCCGTGCCCTTGGTTCACGGTCAGGTCCCCGCTTCTCAGGTGGGCCCTATCCATGGCGCTCCGGGCCAACTGCTGATTCGTTATGAGCAAGTCCTAACGTTTTGCATTGCCAGACTCATGGCTTGCAGTTTAAAAGCGATCATTCCTCCGGATTGGGTAGCTTAAACAGACCGTCCAGCTTTTCCTTTCTAAGTGCGTCCAGCCTAATCTTCCTGTTTGCGTACGATCACAAATCGTGGGGTAAATCACAAGTTTATCACCAATTCACCATTACGAGAATATGAGTACAGAGTACTTCACAAAACAACTAGTACTTGCAGTGCTGCACTAGAGTAAATTACCCCTACTATATTGCAGCTACGTGAACAAATGCACATATATACCTCGCCTACTCGTCTCGCTAGTCACTATATCGTTTGCAATTTACGTCAACTTTGGTAAATATGGTATTTACCGATATCGCACCGAAATAAATTGGGATTTACCGATACCGAACCGTATTTTCAAAAATACCGTAAACTACCGAACTAACAATACCGTATTTACCGTATATACCGAACCGATTTTACCGAATTAACCGAACGCACAGCCCTACTAGTTGTTCGTCCAGCCTAATATCTCCATCATCTGCCTTGGCACCGTTGAAATCACACCTCATATACTCAATTTTAGTCCTACTAAGTCTAAAGCTCTTCAATTCTAAGGTCTTTCTTCACAACTTCAGATTCCTATCAATATCTATCCTACTCTTATCAATTAGCACCACATCATCAGCAAAAAGTATACACCGTGGGACATCTCCTTGTATGTCCCGCGTGACCTCATTCATCACTAGAGCAAAAATGTATTGGCTCAATGTTGACCATTGGTGTAGTCTTATCTTAATAGGAAAGTCATTAATAACACTACCACATATTCTGACATTAGTCACAACATTTTTGTACATGTCTCTAATCAGGGTAATATATTTTGTTGAGACTTTTCCTTTGGAAATATTCAAATAGGATATTTCTTTTTAAAATTATTTTAAAAAAACTATCTTAATTATCTTGCTGAATTAAATTATATTTTTGTTGTTTTATTATGTTTTCGTGGTTTTTTTGGTCTTTGGGCTAGGGCTGTGGGTCAGAAACTTAGGCCCGAGCCCAAAAAATCGGCCTAGTTGGGCTGCCCATGAACAGGTGCACTTGTCATTTAGTGGGTTTGCCATTGCATTTATGCAATCAAATCGTGTCATGAGACCATGTTTTAGACAAATATTTAAGTCTTGTACATGACATAATTGTGGAAATAAAAGATTTAAGATATATAACAATTGAGGCCGAAGCAAAAAGGTTTAACCAGTGATCTAAAAGGCGGTATTATCTAAAACATTTAAGTCTTGTACATGACATAATTGTGGAAATAAAAGATTTAAGATATATAACAATTGAGGCCGAAGCAAAAAGGTTTAACCAGCGATCTAAAAGGCGGTATTAGGCGGCCGCCTAGGCGGGCCTAGGCGCTGGGCGGAGCCCCGCCGCCGCGCTTTGGCCTAAGCGGCCGTCGGCGGTCAAAGGTGGGCCATCGGCGAGGTCAAAGGCGGGGTCTAGGGCAGACGGAATGTGTTCTAGGGAGAGAGAGGCACCTGGAGTCTGGAGATCTCGTCAGCTCACGCGTTGTCGGCCGTCGTCGTCGCCGGATCCACTGCCTCCGCCGTCGCCGCAGCCGGATCCGCCATCGCCGCAACTGGATCCGTCGTTGCCGCAGTCGGATCTGCTGCCTCTGCCGTCGCCGCCGCAGGATCCGCTGCCTCCACCGTCGTCGCCGCCGGATCCGCTGCCTCCACCGTCGCTGCAGCTGGATCCGCTGTCGATGCCGCCGGATCCATTGGAGCAGCGGCGGCGTTGAGGGAGAAGGGGAGGTGGCGCTTGGGAAGAACGAGAGGCGGCGGCGACGACATTGGAGGAGAAGGGGAGCGGGGGAGAGAGCATAGGTGAGGGGAGGGGAGGCGTGCGAGAGAGAGAGAAGCGGTGAGAACGGGGGGAGGCATGCGAGAGCGAGAGAATCGGTGAGAATTGAACGGGGAGAGAGAGAGAGAGAGTGCAGGTAAGGGGAGGTAAATGGGCAGGTGGACCGGTTATACACATAAATAATCCTAAAGATTAAATAGGCTAAGAAGAAAATAAAATAAAAATTAATAAACCTTAGTTTTAATTCCACCGCCTAGGCCCTTTAGGCGCTAGGCACCACCTCGCCGCCCGCCTAGCGCCTAGCGCCTTCTTGAACATTGGGTTTAACATTCGGAAATGTGCTGTGATTTAAATGGCTTTGTTTCTAGTGAAATGATTGAACTTCTCGTTATCTTGTGTACACTGATATGTGATGAGCACTGATTCTTGTATTTGTCTTTGAATAGTCAAGTGATTCATCATTGTTCTAATTAATTCCTTCTTTTTGACGGCATCGCTGTTCTGCGTCATGCTTCTGTTGGAATAACACTTGTATTCCTCATGTGGCCAAAGGGCCAATATATATACATGTACAGGTGGCATATATGCAAGAAACCCCTTATACAATGGGGTAAATACACAGACACATAATACACATCTAAGACCCTACTCAAACTTATGGTGGATCAACAACATGAAGTTTGGAGAGATGAAAACTGTGCTGAGCCCTGGTTTGTGCCTTTGTGAAGAAATCTACCAACTAAAGCTCGGAAGGCACATACTGAAGAGCAACAATCTGGTCTTGCACCTGTGTCCGCATGTAGGAAGCATCAACACCAATATGCTTTGTAAGCTCATGCTTCACCGGATCTTTAGCAATACTAATAGCACCTGTACTGTCAGACAAAAGAGGGGTCGGTGCAGAAACAGAAACACCAAAGTCCTCAAGTAACCACCGTAGCCAAGTAACCTCCGCAGTCAACAAAGCCATAGCTCGCAACTCAGCCTCAGCACTCGAACGGGAAGCTGTTGTCTGCTTCTTAGTCTTCCAAGCAATAAGAGAACCACCAAGAAAAACGCAATAAGCAGAGAGAGATCGGCGATCAGAGGGATCACTAGCCCAGGTGGCATCAGAATATGCCTGGAGCTGTAAAGAGCTGGAGCGAGGGAAAAAGAGACGACGAGAGATAGTTCCACGAAGATATCGTAGAACACGGAGAAGATGACTATAGTGGAGCTGAGTGGGAGCAGAAACAAACTGACTCAAGATATGCACAGGGTACGAAATGTCAGGGCGAGTGACACCAAGATAAACAAGGCTCCCAACAAGATGACGATAGCGAGTAGGATCAGCAAGAGGCTCACCATCCGTGGAACGAAGATGAACATTAAGCTCCATGGGAGTCTCAGCTGTCCGCTGATCAGTAAGAGAGGCACGATCAAGAAGATCCTGAATATACTTTTCTTGGGACAGATAGAAACCCTCAGAAGTAGAAATAACCTCAATCCCAAGAAAGTAGCGAAGAGGACCAAGATCTGACATAAGAAACTGCTCATGAAGCTGCTCCTTGACAAAAGTGATATACTGAGGATCATCTCCAGTAATGATCATATCAACATACAAAAGGAGAAGCGTCCGACCACGAGATGAAGTGTGAATAAAAAGAGCAGGATCATGAGCACTCGGCGAAAAACCAGCTGCAGTGACAACAGAGGAGAAACGATCAAACCAGGCACGAGGAGCTTGCTTGAGGCCATAGAGAGATCGGCGAAGACGACAAACCATACCCTCAGGAACAGAATATCCATGGGTGGCTACATGTAGACCTCTCACGCAACTCGCCATTGAGAAAAGCATTCTTGACGTCCAACTGAGAGATAGACCACTGTCGAACAGAGGCCACAGCAAGAAGAGTGCGAACGGTGGTCATGTGAGCGACAGGAGCAAAAGTCTCATCATAGTCACGGCCATGCTCCTGCTGAAAACCACGCGCTACAAGACGAGCCTTGTAACGCTCAAGAGAACCATCAGAGCGAGTCTTAACCTTATAGACCCACTTGCACATGATAGGGGTAACACGCGCAGGAAGAGGAACAAGATCCCACGTGCCAGTACGCTCAAGAGCAGCGATCTCCTCCGCCATCGCATGCTGCCACTCCTGATGAACAACAGCATCACGATAAGAAGTCGGTTCAGCAAGAGCAGTGGCAGCAAAACCAAAACGCTCAAGTGGCCGAATAGACTGGCGATCGCGAAGACTATAACGAGGAGTAGCCGAAGGAGATGACCCGTCAGAAGGAACCTCAACTCGCGGGCGACGAGTATAATAGAGAGGATAAGAAGGAACAAGATCAGGAGCAGCCTCGGGAGAGGATGCCGGTGGTGAAGAAGGTGCTGACTGAGAAGGAGGTACTGGAGAGACCAAAGGCTGTGGTGGAGTGGTGACTATAGGACTGGAAGGAAAAGTCAGAAATGAAAGCGGCTCAACGACAGATGATGGAGTGGAGGAAGGAGACGGACGAGGATAGAAAGGACGAGACTCATCAAAAGTAACATCCCGAGAAATCCGCATCCGTCGACCAACAGGATCCCAACAACGATATCCCTTGTGCTCAGCATTGTAGCCAAGAAAAACACACTCAACTGACTGAGCGGTCAGTTTGGTGCGCTCACGAGGTGCAAGAAGAACATAGCACACACACCCAAAAAGGCGAAGTCTGGAATAATCAGGAGTCTGGCCACAGAGACGCTTAACTGGAATCCCACCCTGCAGAGCAGAGGAGGGCTGAATGTTGATCAAGAAAGTAGCAGTAGAAACAGCATCAGCCCAAAAATGTGGTGGAACAGCAGAAGCAATCATGAGAGCATGAGTTGTCTCAAGAAGATGACGATGCTTGCGCTCAGCCACACCATTCTGAGCATGAGCACCTGGACAAGAAAACTGAGAGAGAGTGCCCTGTTCAGCAAGAAAGCCACGAAGGACTCCCGACAAGTACTCTCCAGCGGAATCAGCGCGAAAAACACGAATAGGAGTCAAACTGAGTGCGAATCATGGTGGCAAAGGTCTTGTAGATAGATAAAACCTCACTACGAGATGACATAAAATATATCCATGTGTGGCGAGAAAAATCATCAATAAAAATGATATAATATCGATGACCTCCTTTCGAAACAAAAGGAGCTGGTCCCCATACATCAGAATGAACAAGATTAAAAGGACGCTGAGACACTGACTCACTAGAAGGATAAGGGAGTTGCAGTTGTTTGCCAAGCTTACAACCCTGACAATGTAGAGAAGCATCACCAGACGCAGACCCTAAAAGACCTCGACGAAGTAAACAAGCCATACGGGAACCACAAAGATGTCCTAAGCGATGATGCCACTGAGCAAACGAAGCGGTGGAGGCTGCAGCAGCTGCAGAGGTGGAGGCGAGAAGACTGACTGGGGCAACGGAAGGAAGGCGAAGCCAGTCAAACTCCCAAAGCCGTTGGGAGTCACGGCGGCGAGGGCCAGTACCAACCAGAGTCCCCGTGCGACGATCCTGAACACAACAAGAGTCAGAGTCGAAAATAACACGACAACCATGATCAGTGAGCTGGCCAGCAGATATGAGCTGCATGGTTAGTTTTGGAACATGAGACACAGCAGGAACATGAAAAGAGGTATTTAAAAGAGTGCCTCGTCCTGTGACAGAAAGAGAGGTACCATCTGCTGTGTGGACAGTGATAGGAGCAGCTAAAGGACTAATGGAAGTAAGACTGGTGGAATCAGATGTCATATGAAAAGAAGCACCAGAATCAAGAATCCAAGGTGATGTACCTGAGGAAGGAGAAGTAGAAGGTGGTCTCTCACCGGAAGACTGAGCAACAGAACCAGACGATGCAGAAGCAAACATGCGGCCTAGCAATGTGAGAAGCTGCTGAGTGTCAGGGGTACCAGAACTCAGCTGAGAGGAGGAACTCTGCTGTGCCCTCGGAGGACGAGCACCACGACGAAGATCCTTCTTGTAGCAAAATTGTTCCACATGTCCATCCTTGTTGCAATAGGTGCAGTGAAGGCCCTTACCAACAGCAGCTGTCACTGGTGGAGGCACAGCGGGTGTAGAAGCCGAAGAAGCCACCAAAACTGAAGGAAGTGATGATGATGATGATGATGATAGCAGACCTGCTCCACGAAGTCGAATCTCCTCGGTACGAACAGCTGCAAGGGCTTCCAACAAAGTCACACGTGGATGACGAGCCAGCAACTGAGCACGAGTCTGCTCAAACTCAGACCGAAGACGTGTCAAAAAATCGTAGATGCGGCGAAGCTCCATGTGAGACTGCTGACGCTGACAACACTGACAGGTGCGGCAAACATCTGGCCCCAAAGAGTCGATCTGACGCCATATCGCAGACAACTGAGCATAGAACTCATCCACAGTGGCATCTCCCTGCTGCAGCGACTGCTCCTGTCGCACAATAGAAAGGTACAAGGAATCACCAGATGGCTCATAGCGGCTGCGTAGATGCGTCCACATCACATGTGCGGAAGATAGTCCAACAATATCACCAGTGAGATGCACCTCCATGCTAGCAACCAAAATGGCAGAGGCACGCGCATCTTCATCAATCCATGTCTTGTAAACAGCATACTGAGTCTGAAAAGTCTCCATGCATCCTCAAAAGCGTCAGAAGCCTTTGTACGAGCGTCTTCGGAGGCATCCTTCGGGAGTACAGGCTCAACAGGTGGAGTAGGACGAGACGGACAAGGCAACTTGCCCGTAAGAAACTCCCAAAGGCGCTGACCACGCATGTGGATGCGCATGTGCTGAAACCAGTCCCGATAATTGAGACCATCGAAGATCACCGGGCAACGAGGGACAGAAACGGTGCCTGTAGAAGAAGACATCTTTTTTTGCTTTTTTTTTTGCTTTTTTCGGTCGGTTTACAAAACCGACTCTCAGTCGGTATTCACCAAACCGAACACCCGCACCAAAAAAAATAGATCGGCGGCGGGGGAGCCGGCGGCGGCGGCAACGGCGACTGCGGCGGAGCCGGCGGCAGAGCCGGTTACTGCGACGGCGGGGCGAAGATGAAGCGGCGGCCTGCTACACCGGCTGCCTCAGGCGGAGACGTAGACGACGCTGGCGGCCGCAGACGGAGAACCCGATCGGCGACCCGCGAAGCCGGCGGCCTCGGGCAGATCGGGGTCGGCGACGATGACGCGCCGGTCTCGAGCGGAGCGGCAGCGATGCTGGCGGCCTTCGGGCGGAGACCCCAAGCGGCGACCCGCAAGCCGGCGATCGGCGACGATGATGCGCGGATCTCGAGTGGGGGGTCCCGATGAGAGATCGACGACGACCCGGTGCGAAGAGGAGCTCCCGAGCGGCGGCCCCAAGAGAGATCGGCGACGACACTGTGCGAAGAACCCGTGACAGACGACAACGACGATGAAGAGCGGTGGTGGAAAAGAATAAGCAAGCGCAGCCAGGCAAAACCCTAGGTATGACGAAGCTTTGGCTCTGATACCATGTTGGAATAACGCTTGTATTCCTCATGTGGCCAAAGGGCCAATATATACACATGTACAGGTGGCATATATGCAAGAAACCCCTTATACAATGGGGTAAATACACAGACACATAATACACATCTAACATCTACATCTTGTACTTGTTAGGTGGACATATTTGTGACTATTAATCATAGTTGGTACTTTCCACTGTGCACAGCATGTGACTTCGCACACACATGCCACTTCTGTTTACACATTTAAATTCGTGATTGATGATGCTTTCTTGTGTGACTGGTTACCTGCAATATCTGATGATTTGAAATGCTTGTTTCCTGTGCAATATTTGTTTACTTGGATGATTTGAGTTTGCAGGGTCATAAAAGTTATGTTCCAAATATGATAAGTGGTGCATCTCAAGCAGACATTGGTGTTCTGGTAATCATGGGCTCAGGGCATTGTTTCAACTTCCATTTAGCTTTGGCATTTCTGTGGTAGTCAACATGTATCTTTTCTTTTTAGGTTATATCTGCTCGAAAAGGTGAATTTGAAACTGGTTATGAAAGAGGAGGACAGACTCGTGAACATGTACTGCTTGCAAAAACTTTAGGCGTTGCTAAGTTGGTAGTTGCCATCAATAAGATGGATGAACCTACTGTAAAATGGTCAAAAGAAAGGTATGCTTGATAAGATATCCTATTTTATTATATTTTGCAAATTGAAAGATTTTAATATCATGGCAGCATAGCCCGAGGAAAATCATCAATCTTACTATTTGTTTCAGGTATGATGAAATTGAAGGAAAAATGGTCCCCTTTCTCAAATCGTCGGGGTACAATGTTAAGAAAGGTATTCTACTTTTGAGGTTACCTCAACGTCTAAATTATCATAAACACTCATTTTCAAGCTTACATTTTTTTTGATGGAAAACATTTTCACGCTTAAATCATTGTTTTGATGTGACAATTGTTTTCTACGTTAAAGTGGAGTTCTGAAGTAGTCATTTTTGCAAATTGTGTCTTCAATATTGACGTGTTCATCAATTGATGCCTCTTTTGCTTTATGGTTAAAATAACTAGATGTGTTGACTCTAGATCTAATCACTTCGTTTGTTGGGTGTGCTAAGCTCACACCTACCCTGTGGTCCACACCAAGGTTCCAAAAACCGGTACCGGCCTAAATCCCGAGGCCGGTACCGGTTCCCGGCCGGTTACCGGCCGGTAACCGGAAAAACCGGGGAAAACCCGGTCAAAATTTGAATTTGAAACCGGTAACCGGAAAAACCGGCCGGTTACCGCCCCAAAAAACCGGTAAAAAAACCGGAAAACCCGCTAAAAAACCGGGAAACACAAGAAAAAATTGAATTTCGGATGTTTCGAAGCATATTTAGTTCATACAATAGGTAATCTAATACAAAAAGGGTTTAAACCAACCTAGAAGATGCATTATGCAATCACAAAAGACTCACAAATATAAATGCACTTCGAAAAAACCCGGCCGGTTTTTTTCCTCCCGCTCACCGCCGGGAAATCCGGTTACCGGCGGTTACCGGCCGGTAACCGCCGGTAATCCGATCCATGGTCCACACTACTTCATGAACTCAGTAGAGAACTGAAGTCATTTTTGCAAATTGTGCCTTCAATATTGATGTGTTCATCAATTGATGCCTCTTTTGCTTTATGGTTAAAATAACTAGATGTCTAGACTCTAGACCTAATCACTTTGTTTGTTGGGTGTGCTAAGCTCACACCTACCCTGTGGTCCACACTATTCATGACTCATTCAGCCTTAGGATTTTCTTTTGTTTTAACGGGTATTACTTTGTACTGTGTAGTACCTGTTTGTAACTTGCTAAGAAATTTTACCATGAACTTAATAAGAAATTTTAGCATGAAACCATCTGTCAAAACATGATGTAAGTTTCCATTATCATACCTGATTGTAGGTACTGCGATAATGTATTACCAACCAAACTTTTTCTTACTATTTCATTGGATTTGTTATCAGATGTCCAGTTCTTACCAATATCTGGTCTTTTGGGAACCAATATGAAGACCAGGATGGATAAAAGCATTTGTAGTTGGTGGGATGGTCCATGTCTTTTTGAGGTTCTGGACCATATTGAAGTTCCTTTACGTGACCCCGAAGGTCCAGTAAGGTTAGATAGCTATGCTTATTTTTAAACTGTACATACTCCCTCTGTTCAAAAGTATGTGACGACACTTTGGACATGACATGGTCTCCAATATTTAATTTTGACAGTCATTTTCTATAGTAATAATGTAATATGTTAGAAAAAATGTTATATTATGAAACTATTTTTCATGACAAATCTAATGATATTATTTTCAACATTGTCAACTTCTGTATGCATTGGTGGTAAAAGTTTTGACTGCATGTTTTATAAAACATCATTTTTTTACATAGGGAGTAATAAACAGCTAATGTAGATGACTTCGCTTCTATGTTCAGGCTACTGTTTATTGTTAATGCTTTATGCAAACCTCTGTTCCAAAACGAAAGGCTTTTCAAATGAACAACTGTTAAAATATCTTTGCTTATCATATTTTTTGTTTTGTGCACTCGTATAGAAGTCTGCTTGAATTTTGTTCTTGCTCAGATGCCAGATGCAAGCTTTTACAGTTTTATGTATTAACAAATGCAGGATGCCAATAATTGATAAATATAAAGATATGGGCACTGTTGTCATGGGGAAAATAGAGTCTGGGACTATCAGAGGTGGTGACAGTTTGTTGGTTATGCCAAACAAGGTTTTTCTTTCCGTTTCCTTTCTTTTTTTGATGTAACTCTCTCGGTATACTTGATCTCCTTGGGAGCCTACAATTCAGTTTTGCTGCAATGTGTCTGGTTTCTAACAGTCCAACGTGAAAGTCATTGGTATAAGCTTGGATGAGAACAAGGTACATCGTGCTGGACCTGCCGAGAATGTTCGTGTCAAATTGTCAGGGATTGAAGAGGAGGATATTATGGCTGGTTTTGTACTTTCAAGCGTTGGTAAGTATATTCTTAAAGAAAAGTTAATATAGTATTTGGTTGTCCACTTGGCACCTCTAAACATTTAAATCATTAAATGTGGCATCCAGTTTTTTTTTTATCGTAAAGCTGGTCTAGTTCTGGTTTGATAGCACTGGTTAATTGTTTGATAGTGATTCAGCCTAGGGTTGAATGGGTTGTCAACCTAGGTAACGGGTAGATTAAGGATGTGTTTATATTGGGCTTGACAAGGAAAGGAAAGGAAAGGGTTGGGTTGGCTGTGCCTTCCCTGTAAACAAGGGCTGAAGTGGGTCAAGCTGGGGGTGAATTTATATTTCAATACCACTAATAATTAATAAACTGTCAAGTATCAACACAGGATGAATTTTGCGACCTCATAAGCTAGTGAATTGTGTGCCAAATGGCAAGCCAAAATTTGCCCAGCCCTTACAGTTAAAGTGGAAATGTTTTTTCTTTTAACCTATTGTGTGCTATCCATTGGATATATTTGTTAGACTCCAATAATTAAGTTAGTTCTGCATAATATGGCACATGTAAAATTTTAAAGATTTGTGAAAGTTGTTTATTTGTGATCTTGTGGATCATTTCCTAATTTGACTTATGTTCTCATCTTGATGATGTCTATCCATGCAGCTAATCCTGTTGGTGCTGTCACTGAATTTAATGCTCAGTTGCAAATTCTAGAGTTGCTTGACAATGTAAGTGTCGCTTGCTCCTTTTAATAACATAAATTGAAAGAAAATTACTTGCCATGTTTATCATGGTTGCTACCACGGTTCAAAAACCCGCTACAGGCCTAAATCCTGGCTAGGGGCCGGTACTGGTTACCGGTTGGTAACGGGAAAAAATCGGCCAAATTTCAATTGTAGAAATTTGAATTTGAAATCGGTAATAGAAAAACTGGCTGGTTACCGCCCAAAAAACTAGACAAAAACTGCTAAAAACTGGAAAACCACTAAAAATCGGTTTTTCAAATTTGAAATTGAAAATTGTAATACATTCATGGTAAAAAGCATGAAGTCAAGCACATGAGGTGTATGCGTCTTCCTAATACATTCTATTAGTGTTAAACAATGTAAACATCATCAGGGAAACTAACTTTTACATTCAAAATTTTAAATTTGAATTACATAAAAAAACCGCCGGTCTAACACATTCATGGCAAAAAAATGAAGTTAAGCATGGCAGGTGCATGTATCTTTCTAATATATTCCATTAGTATTAAACAATGTAAATATCATTAGGGAAAGTAATTGTTGCATTCATAATTTTAAATTTGAATTAAATAAAAAACCGCCGGACTAATACATTCATAGCAAAAAATATGAAGTCAAGCACGAGAGGTGCATGGTGCATGCATCTTCTTAATACATTCCATTAGTATTAAATAATGTAAACATCTTTAGGAAAATCAACTTTTACATTCAAATTTTCAAATGTGAATTAAATAAAAAACCGCCGGTTTTTGTTTTCCCGGACGCCACCGGTATAACTAGTTACCAGTGGTAACCGCCAGGATTTGGAACCCTAGTTGCTACGCAGTTTCTGGTTTTTACTTTGAATTGGAATATGCATATAACTTTATTGTATATGATGGGAGTCTTACTTTTGTTGCATTTCAATTTGCTGATGGTACTACATGGTTGATGCAGATCAGGATACAGATACATATACTGTTTGTTTGAATCTGGAAAGCAGTTCTTTCAAACTTAAATTGTATTTAGCAATCTCTGTTCAATGTGTAGATTATGTGATATTTCATGTATTTATGGTAGTAGTAGCAATTTCAGTGTTTATTTGTGGGATATTTCCTTTCAGTATGAAGTATCAATGCTCCATGTACCTCTATGACGGTTGTCAGTTTGTCACACATTTAGTATGTCAAAATTTTTAGTTCAATATTCCACCAATACTTGAATTTTTTTATATTTACACCATGCCATGTATCTGCATTGCGCTACACAATTATGAAGATTGGTGCCTTTTTTCCCCTACTATTGATTCTATTAAATCGATCAACATCAACATTCTATTTTCCCTGGGATGTTCCGTAATATTTTATACTTATCTCGACGTGCTAGGCTATTTTCACTGCGGGCTACAAGGCAGTGTTGCATATCCACTCCGTGGTTGAGGAGTGTGAGATTGTTGATCTCATAGAGGAAATTGACATGAAGAAAAAGAAAGAAACTGATCCAAAGAAGAAGAAGCCAAGGAGGAAGCCTCTTTTTGTGAAGAATGGTGCGGTTGTAGTTTGCCGCATTCAGGTATTCTCATCGAACATCATTAGTATTTCATAAATGCTCATTGCAGGTTCCACTAATTTTAACGTGTTTTGCAATTAGGTGAATAACTTGATATGCATAGAGAAGTTCTCTGATTTTCCTCAGCTTGGAAGGTTTACACTTCGAACAGAAGGCAAGTATACATGCTTTGGAAAATATTTCTTTCCCTTTCGAAAGGAGAACCAATTCAGCAACTCCGTCTGTTATCTTTTTTCTTGGTTCTTTTAGACGACATTGTATGGGTTTTTTACATTTATTTTAGAATCATTGCCACTGCTTTGTACTCTATTATTTTTATGAAATGTTTTTTCTTGAGTTATTTGTGTCCTATTTGTTGGGGTGCACTTTCCATCATATTTAGTGGGATTGTAATCCAACTATTGGTTAAATTACTTACTGTTCCATTTACCTTAACGGTTGCAGGAAAGACGGTAGCTGTAGGGAAGGTTGTTGCTGTTCCTCCTGTTGGCAGCTCAACATTTTCAGCTTAAGTCAATTTTGCGCAGGAGTGTCGGTAACCGAACAAATATCATTTTTTACTAATCTCAGCAGTTCAGGTTTATTTTCTTTTGAGAGTTATTTTATATATGGAGAATTATACCTTTCACTACCTTTATTGACAGGAGAAGGAAGCGGCACTGCCCCTTGAGATAGTTTTTGGAAGCAGTAGATTGGTTGTTGAGCATACCTTTTTTCCAGCCCGGCTTGAAAATTATCAATCATTTAGGCATAGCAGTTATTATTGAGATGATTGCACAATTATAGTTCAGGTCACATGTTTTGTGGTTGTAAAATGAGTGGATATATGTCCCAACTTTACAATTAAATATCAATATTGGCAAAAGATGTCTTGCGCATAATCTTAATTCCTCCCCAGGCATACAAACTATTTTGCCATGATCCTTGCGGTTCATGTAGTTTGTGGAGTTGCTTTGCCGCAGAATGGCTACGCCTGCCAAACTTTATTTGCCCATAGGCAAATTTGCAAGAACTAGGAAGTACGTTGTTTGATTCTCTTGTACAACTTTTTTTTTTTTGGCACTTGACCCTACTTGTACGTAGTTTGAAATTCCTCTCTACAACATGTTTCAATTGCGATTTCTGACGATGTGGGCAACCTACTCCAGTGGTGAGGTATCTCTAGTGTGTCAAGGTGGTTGGAATTGGACCCTCTAAAGCGGTGATTTTGTATGTGGGGATACTCGGATTCAAGGAGGTATTTCGTATTCTTACAACTGTTTAGGATTTCAGTCGCACGTAGAATAATAAATAGTACTTGCTTATGAATACAGTACAGCAATAGTATTTTTGCGCAAAGTACATATACCTGTTGATTACATAGTTTTACGTCCACTAGGCTAAACTAGGTTATTTTACAAGTAGAAGATCCAAAAGACCTGTTGATTACGCAGTTTTACGGCCACTAGGCTAAACTCGGTTAGTTTACAAGTAGAAGGTCCAAAAGACCGCATGCCCATAGGCTACGCTTCGTACTCATTTCGTCTAAACCAACGTTCATCTTCATAGTACTCATTTCCTTCTGATGTTTCTTCCTCGTGGTACTTATTGTCTGGATCAAAATATACAAAAATAAATACATTCGTACTTAACAAGTTATAATGGTGAATATTTATACGGACAAGGGATTTCAGTGAATATCTGACAAGAAGGGTTCATTGGGACCTATCATTTTTATTACTCGTGTATTTTTGTTTGATAAAGCAGTTTCAGTTCAAACTAAAGTGAAGTTACAAATGAGTTTTGAGGAGCAATGAGTAATAATTCAATATCATTATCATTTCATCGTATTTTAACCTTCCAAAGACTATTTATACCTTGAAGTTAGAATCACGCGCACACACAGCTTTATTATGCCAGAAGTACAGCATGATCGAATGAAAAGTAAACTTTTATAGAGTTTGCTCAATTTTACCTGAAAGATATCTCAACCTTACATGTTAGGACAATAAGCATGCAACATGATTGCGTGTGACGGAGTTGAGATAACTAACCGTTCTACCACTTCCACTAGGGCTGAAAAAAAGCTTGAGTCTCGCGAGTTGCTCAAGCTCGGTTCGAACTCTAAATGAGCTAAACTCGAGCTTGATTCCAAGCTTGCGAGCTTCAATGAGCCAAGCTCGAATAACTAGTTAGAATTCAAATCGAATTTAAATATTGATGCATGCTAACTTTTACCAAGCTTACTCAAGTTATTCGATTGAGCTTGAGCTTTTTTATTGTTGAAAATTAGTACATGTTAAATTGTTTTGTCTATTATTAAACTTATTTGAGCCGAACTCAAACTCGAATTTTTCTTATTCCTGAAAATTTGTGTGTGTTAAATTGTTTTGACTGCTATCGAGCTTACTGGAGTTTTGACTGAGCCGAACTCGAGCCTAGGTATACGCTCGGACCCCAATTCAAGCTCGCTCAAGTTTCTATTGAACTCGAGCTTAGGAGGTTAGGTACATTCAAGCTCAGTTCGTTTACAACTCTAACTTCCACTAATTCTACTCTACCTGGATCTATGACAGGCAATATCATCAATGGGCAGCCCTGTTTCTGCTAGGTTCACCAAAGCACAATACCAGTGCCTGCCTAATCTAGGATCCCTTCATCTGCTGTACATAGTCCCTACCGCTGTGGTACCATAGACATCCACTTGTTCTGTGAAAGTAGCTAGTGCAGGTTGTATACTGAACCAGTTCGGCAAGTTGATGAAGCGGTTTGGATGATTTATTATGTTATTACTTGGCATGAGGTTCCTGTTCTTTAATGAACTTCGAGCGAGACAGTCAACATCCCTGCCTCAGTCGATTTCCAAAGAATCACTCTGAGCGAGTGATCTAACAATTTAATACATAATAATTCATGCATCCAACGCGTCAACTTATGACCGTGGACACCGTGATACGAAATTATAATTCATTTTTCCACTACTACACTAATTTAAGAGAAAAACTATATGATGTCATACCGTTTAGAGCCGAATCAACGGACCAAAGCTTCATCATCTGATTACACACTTCACAATGTTCTAGATTGCACATGCATCACAAAAGTCATCCTTATCCACTTGAGCCCACCGACACTCAGCATCCCCCTACCCCCATCCCTCACCTCTTATCTTCACGACGGAGATCGGACCAGCTAATAGTTCAAAAGTAATTGACAACAATTAGTATTGATATCTAAACAATGTAGGAAATAACCCATACTTAATATACGCAACTAATAAGAGTTTAATATGATCAAGTATCCTGGTTTGCCTTTGTGGCTTGAAGTCGTGATTCACTCCGACATAACTTTTTGGATCCACTTCACTGAGATCCTCCGGATTCACTCCTGCTCTATCCATAGAACCCTTCTAAATTCACCTCAAGTCCAGCTCCATCATAACCTTCGAGATCCATCTCAGCTCTAGCTTTCGCTTCTCTTGTTGCGTAATCTAACGTACACACAAGACAACAATACCAAATAAGCCTAAGGACAAAGCTACAAACTATTGCCAGAGAAATACTACAAAAGAATGAAACAGAACAAAGCTGGAACACTCTTTAGGAGAGAAAACCGATGATCGGGTGGCTTTTGAATGCTTCGGATTGATCAAGGATGATGAACAGCATCATTAGAAGGGTCTACAGTGGGCTATGTTAGTCTACAGCTGTGAACCAGAATAAAAATGGCAAGATCAGTCCATCAACCGGTCAAATTGACGTAGAACCTAATGCACCGGGAACGAACCGGTTGGAACAGTGCTGAACTGGGCCTGAACCAGCTCTGACTCAGATTTGACTCGGTCGGACTCAGTGCCGACGCAATCGGTTTGTTCGGGCTCAGAGGACTTGGTTCGACTCAACTGCAAAAGTACTGCGCGGCTCAGGTTCGGTCGGACTCAGGTCAGTTGCGCTGGAAACGATTGGGCTTAACCGCGTGGTTTAGGCTCCAGTCGGACTCCATGGGCTAGCTTGGCTTAGCCAATTGCTCACAGTGTAGTGCCCATGACACAGCGCTCGTCTTCTTCCTTGCGATGTAGCGGCGCAGAAGAGCTAGGGCATCGGCGGCGCTCCAGTGGCAGAGCGGTGATGACAACGCCATCAAGGCGTGTTCCAGGTGACAGGGAACCCATTTGTGGCGGCGCAAGGTTACGTGGAGAACGAAGATGGCTGGAACGGGTGGGGCAAGGGCGGCGGCCGTGGAGGGGAAGAGCTCACCAGCAGTGAAGTCCGGTGGATTTTCGGTGAGGGTAGTTAGCGAACGTCACGGCGTGGCCTTGGGGATCCGCCTCATATGGCGGTTTGGTCCGAGGTGGTGTGGGCGAGGCCAGCGACCGTGGCGGCCATGGCGGAAGGGTGGAGCTCGGCGGCGAGGGGCTACGGCGGCGGCGTGGCTTGGGAAATGGCACGGAGAGAACCAGCGTGGCAAGGCAGAGCTCGTGAGGCTCCCGGTGAAGAGGATGATGAAGGGGCGGCTCAATGTGGTCGCAAGGGAGGGGGGAAGAATATGGTGGGTTCAATTTCGAGGAAGAAACGAAGTTGGCGGCGAGTTTGGAGGTTTACCATGGCGGTCGTGGAAAAAGGGCTGTGCTTCCGGCGGACTTGGGGAAGACGATGGCCAAACGCGGTGGTGTGGCGAGCTGGGGTTTAGGCCGAGGGAAGCAGGTGACGTGGCCGTCGGCGGTGGCGTTCGATCGATCGGGGAGGTGGACGGCTGTGATTTGGAACGGCGCCGAGGCTTCGTGTCGAGCATGCGGCATGACGGGCAGGCAGAAGCTGTGCAGCGACGCGTGTCCGGTGAGGTGGCCGTGAGGCTTGCCGAGGAAGGAGAAGCGAGCGGCGGCGTTTGCTCGGACGCGAACAGAGGGCGGAGGCGGCTCCTGGCCGGGCACCATCGACACGGGCTAGCTGAGCGAGCAGCCACGTACGTCGAGGGGACACACGTGGCTGGTCTCGGAGGGGATGGGCCGAGGCAGCGGATGCGTGGGCCATGCGGGACAGGCCGTTGCGGCCCAACGAGGAGGTGGTGTGCGACTCGGGCGGTCGGGTTACAACTGGGCCGAAGGGAGGAATGCAGCCCGAGCCGGGCAAACAAATGAGGGGAGATGGCTGGCAAGATGGGTAGGCCACAGCCCAAGGAGACATGGTGGGAGCAAGTTTGGGCTAGTGGCTGTACAAGTATGGGAGAGGAGTTCGCCCGATATAGTTTTTTGGGAGAGGAACTTCTGGCAAAGAGAGACACTCAAATAAAAGCGGGAGGAAGCAAGCTCAAAAGTTCAGGAATTTTTTTACACAAATTTTGAAAATTCGGGCTCTCTCACCTAAGGTGACAAGTAAGCAATATAAATTCTAGGAATATAAATACCGCAAAGTAAAGGCACAAGAGATTGACCACACAAATATGAACACACGATGTTTTGGTTTTCCTAGTCCACGTTGAGGATGATTGAACAATCAGTTTAGATCTGTGCCTTTAAAACTTCCCTCAACCCATTATGGTCACTCTTCCTCCACACTGAAGACGGCGAACATCAAGTCACTCACAAACTTGGGCCTCTTCACACATTTCTTAAAGAGATCACCGGCCAACGACTCCACAAGCTATTTAAGTGGTGGCAACCCCCTAGAATAATAAGCCAAGACATTCACTTGATTTCCACCAAGTGCCAACAAGCTCAATATTCATGCAAATTGTAACATACCAATTTTTGGAATTTTCAAGTTTTGCATTAAAATATTATATATAAAATTTACATGAATTTCTAAAATTATATAAAGCTTTAAGTGAATTTTCTTTGATTAAAATGATTTAATATGATTAATTCAGATAACAAATAAATACAAAATATTTTATTTGAGTTTTTAGTGTTCCAAAGTATTTTCCTAAATTTTCTCAAAGTTTTTCTGAGCTAGTTTACTATTTTTCTTGGCTTATTTGAATTTAATGTATTTTCTAAAAAGGAAAACTAATTTAAAATTGAAATCTTCGTGGGCCAAATTCTCTCTAGCCCATCTCCCTCTCTCTCTTCGCTCGGGTGGAAGCCCAACTAGCCCAGCCGACCACCGCTCGCAGCGCACTTGCGAGCACCACTTGTCCCTCTGTCTCTTCGCTGTCATTGACATGTGGGCCCACTAGTCAGCTTCGTTGTCTTCGTCTTGCACCCAGACTGCGACGCCATGTCTGCTATGCACTATTTGCCATGCCGCCTCTCCCGCCTTTTTAAGGCCGTCCTCGCCCTCATATCCTCACACTGAGCCGCGACCGTCCTTGAAACCCTAGCCATCGCCTACCGAAGTTGTGCTGTCATCGAGACCTAAGCCCTCACTGCCAGTCATGTCTATTCACTGTCGACCTCAGCAATCTCGCCGTTGAGTTTCCCATTACTCGCTCTTCCAGATACACTCTTTTGAGCTACCAGAAACCTTGCCATTCACCATCGCCACCATCGTCGGAGTTGCGCTGCCGTTCATCATTGACCATCAGTCCCTGTGCACCGCCGCCTATTTGTCTATCGTGTCAGCAGCTAGCTCAGTAATGCCATCCATATGGTAGTCGCGTCAGCACATGCGTGGCACGCCATTCCCTAACTCTAGATTGGTTCACCGTAGACCCAATCCACCGTGCACCGAGGCACTGACATGGGGACCACACGTGTTAGGTTTCTATACTATAGACCCAGTTCACCATGAACCCAAACCCTAGTTTGTGGACTCGGTCTATAGACCATGGGTCCCGCATATCAAGCTCTTTTGATTTTCTAAAAATCCTAAAAGCAAAGATTTCTGAATATTCTCTAGCCCCACTTGTCAGTCTTTATGCTCCCTCTCCTTTTTTTTTCTAAATTTCTCAGCCGATCGAACTTCTGAAAGCTAATAATTGGCTTCACGTGATTGAGAGGAATATGACTACCACTCAGTGTGATGACACTAAGAAAATCTTGTATGCTAGACATCAACTGGAAGGAGTTGCAACTGAATTTGGGTGATTACCTCCACAAGTTCACTCAGCTTGCCCACTATATGCCAAAAGATGTGGCAACTGACAGGGCCAAATAGAATTGCTTCTTAAAGGGACTAAACTTAGGACTTGTGATATTTTCACCGATCATAGAAGCCTCAAGTATATCTTCACCTAGAAAGAACTAAACCTAAGGTAGAGGAGGTGGTTGAAGTTGATCAAGGATTATGAGCTCACTATCCAATATCATTCAGGCAAGGCAAATGTAGTGACGGATGCTCTTAGTCACAAGGTGACCACCCTACTTTGAGTTATCTTGTTGCTGATTTTGAGCACATGGATATCTCCTATTGCTTTGCGCACACTGTTCAAGTTGAGACTTGCTTCTTGATTTTGCTATTCCTAAGTGAGTGTGGAGGCACAACAACATGATAGGATGCTCCAGCAAGTGAGAAAATGTCTGGATGAGGGCAAGAAAGGGGATTTCAGCATAGATTATGTTGGTGTAGTGCAGTTTAAAGGCCGCCTTTGTGTGCCACAGAAGGTTTATGTCAAGACTGAAATTCTAAAAGAAGCTCATCGTACTCTGTACACAATGCATCCTGGTGAGACCAAGATGTATCAGGATTTGAAGAAGAGTTTTTGATGGAAAAGGATGAGGGTTGATATTGCTTAGTATATGGCTTCCTGTGGTGTTTGCTAGCAAGTCAAGGTAGACATAAGCATCTAGTAGGATTTTTGCAGCCTTTGGAGGTTCAAGTGTGGCCATGTGATAATATCTTCATGAATTTTATGGTTGGTTTATGTCACACGCACTAAGGGAAGGATGTTATTTGGATTGTGGTAGACAAGTTAGCAAGTCCGCGCACTTCATTCCCATCGCACAACAAATACAATGGGCAATTTGGCTCCGCGCACTTCATTCCCATCAGCTAGTGCACACAGTAGATAACAAAGATACATATTATCCATAATGACATTTATTAATTAACTAAATATAGGTCTTGTGTCTAAAGCTTTACATCCACGGCTCATAAGCCAAAATTAAATACAAGCAATGGAAGTAAAAACCGAAGCGAAAGAAGCCTATCTAGTCTATCCACAGGCAAACAACTATGGGACGCGGCCTACTCATCTTGGTCCTCACTAAAGTCAAAGTATTCTTCCTTCAAGCAGTAGTATTTAAACAAGGGTGAGCATAAAAATGTATTCCACAAGTTGCCTAGGAAATACAATAATAATGTAAGGTTAACAAGTGAAATCATAATAGGGTTATTTGAACATAAAGCCAAGTATGACAATATAATAAATAATTTTGAAAGTGTAATCATAATAAAAATCTTAATTTTTAATCATATATAAACACTTGCAGGCACCAACCCATCACCATTTTAAGCACAGGCACCAACTTCAACCTACCTTTTCTCTTAAATCATCTTTCTGAAATCCTTTTGGAAAATAAAAGTCTAATTCACAAAAAACTATACTCAGCTTGCGCATGATCGTGGACACGAGTATCTAGGATAGTTTATACACTCTGCAGAGGTGGTGCAACTTTACCCATAAGAAATAATCAACTTATGTTGTTGGCCATAACACGCTTCCTTAGGTATACAATTAAGTGATTATCACATTGCCTTTGTAGTGCAAAATCCTCAACTTGATCGCACCCCACTAATATTTCACCACAACATATATTCCACTAAGTTGGGGTTCTCTCTTGTGCCGTGTGAGATTTCCCGTGGCCTACGCCATACCCACATTCAACCTGTAGCGAAATCAAGATTGGGATTCATAAATTAGTTAGCCAGGTTTGTTCCATACCAGACTTGTAGTAGCATGATATGGCTTTGTAGCAGTAGCTCACAAATCATCCCTTAATTGACTTAGTCAGACTTTTCACATACTCGTTGTGACACTGAGCACCCACCACCAAACTAGTTGTCTAAATCTAAACCATATTTTTAATTTTATTTTTCAAACATATCACACACCTTCTTGACTCACCAAAGTTAAGAATACATTTTAATAATCATCATTTTATGTGAAAAGTTATCCCAAATCTAAGATTATTTCTAAGCATGTCTACGTTTTGAGTCAAAATTTTTCAGCCAATACTAAAGTACTAACTAGAGTTTTATTCTAGGGTGACAAAGTATTTAGGTATTAACTATGCCTTTAAATTGGATTTAAAATATATTGAGTAAACATATGCATAAAGAATAATTTGAAGCAACATAATTTTATTTACAAACTGGGATCAACATGGTTAATGTGTGTAACTTTCCTTGCTCAGCGAACTATTAGCGAGAGTCGTCATCGAAGTTGCACTGTTCTGAAGCATCGTAGTCTACACATGAAAGCGACCAAAATAAAGTTTACTTAAATAAAATCAAAAAAATTATAAAATAGGTACTGGGAGGTATATTGTGAATTTAGAAGCTTGAATCGCTCGATTAGAAGTTTTCAGTGTTGAAAAGTTCAGGGGGGTTTGCACATAACATGCCTTGGGAAGAAATGGTATGAACAGTACCAATCTATTGCTTAAACACCGATCTTAATGTCGATCTTTGCAGTTTCACCTGCTACAATTGTTACAAAATTACTTGTTTATATTAAAGTACAAACGTATCAAATAACTCGCCTGGTTATTGAGAGATGTAATGATTTGGTGGGACGAGCCTCAACACTTTGGTTCTAACAAGTTCCAATAAATATAAATCGATCAAATCACATAATTATTTCAATCAAGTAGAGTTGGGTTCAACCAATCCCTGCAAAAATATTAGGCAAAAGAATGTAAGCAAACCAGAGGAAGGCATGATCTCCAAACATTTATAAAAACTAGAACTGTATGGCATGCGTTAACTCATAGTCTTCAGCTTACTTGCTAATATCATCGAGGTGGTCATCAAAATCAACAACTTGCTGCCATTTCTTCGTAGTAACATGATCAGCCAAGACCACATTAGTCGATGGTTCTTTTAGAGTCAGCTGACTACTTCCATCTGATCCTGCCTGACGCCAGCTTTTCGATGAATCCCTGGTGTATAGCTGCATTTGCCATTAACCATGTGTCATGAATCATGCAAGCTAAAGACACAAAATGGCAATGATGTTTACCATGACACAGCCAGGGATATTAGTCCTTCAAGAATCTTCTGATATTTTTATAATAAGTCGATTATTTCCATAAGTAATTCAGGGCCTGGTTACATAATGCAAGATGCAATGTATAACGAAACATTCCAGCAAGTTAAGTCAAGGATCGTCCATCTCTGAATCTCCATTTGTGGGTCTTAGTTGACTGACAGGTCACAGGTTGATAAATATTCATGCCAGAAATCATACATAATGATAAAAAAACTTTGAACTAAAACTGTAAATCACGTTGGGCAGGGAAATTTATCTAGCATTAATCCATACTGCAGTACTCAAAACATGCAAATTGAGCAAAATCTCAAGTCATTTGCCATTTACACATAGGGTTAAATGAATTACAATTTACAATTCACTACTAGATGGGTCTTTTGATCTCCGCTACTAGCATAGCCATTTGCTGGACAAAACACTTTGCTTTATTTGATGCTATAATTATAACTGGATTTATCAACTTCCAGAAATGAACTCACGGTCACAAATTAGTTTGTAGTTTTACATATCCCAAAAATCTCACAACAAATTAATATGACCAATTGACCATATGACATGACTTCACAACATCCCTGAATCTTATAGCACATAAAAACTCTCACTCCGAAATTGCTTGTTAGGTCATACGACAACTAAGTACTGTTTCTATCTGTTGGTAAGTCTGAAAGAAATCTATTCTACTTTGCTTCTACAATAGGAACTTGAGTCTCTTGCCCGTTGGTATCAAGGGAAGCATATGATGTCTTGCAAGTTCGATCAGCAATTTTTCAAATTACATTACGAGGAAAATTAAAATCAATATGTGTTGCCCCTAGTGGTTATGTTCATAACATAAACCTTCTTTGCTCTCCTTATTTTTCACCCACTTCGCTTGTAGCATGCTAATAATGGGGTGACTTACTTACGGAAATGACACAAGCGGAACCTGTGTGGAGGCAAATGATATTAGTTTAAGCCTTTAAGGTGATCAGGCATTGAAGAATTAAAATAGCACAAACCCAGCTAGCATTTAGGAAGCCCAAAGCTTTGGAAACCATATGCCCATCGCCAAAAGAATGCTCATGCTTGAACGTTGCTTATTAGTCTATATCCATGAAGTGTAGTACCAGTAAATTAGAAAATTACATTCTAAAATTATATTCTTCTTTAGAATCATTTGAATAATTACTCAATTAACTTGCAAGATATCATACAGACTCTCTAGCAAGAAGTGAATTATCTGGTGGAAGTGTCACCGAAGATAAAGATTGCTTTCCATAAAACACTATTACATTGATGCTGCAAGGTCACTATTCCAGAACTACGTAAAAGACATACATGGAAGATGCTAGACCCAATAACAAAGCTTAATTGAAGACACAGAGCCAGAGCCTATGCTCCTTTCAAATTTCAAATAGCAACACAAGCATATATTCCTCTGCCCCAACACACAGTCCACAATTTGCTCCTAGCATAGTTCCAATATACATATCATCTTCAATGTCACGGGATTTAGTAAAGACATGACAGAAATCACCAAACATTTTTACAAACACAACAGTTTGGTGACAATACAAACCTTATCGGATTAGTTTAAGATCAAAATAGAACAAGTTTTGATATAAAAATGATACAGAAACAAGGAGGACATGGACACACTGACACAGAAGTCCATCCAAATCAAAGTGCTCAGCTACAATCCTTCAACACAACATAAGATAGTTAATACGGGCCTAAAAATTCAATAAATCATAAATGTCGTAAGTGGAGTTAATTCTTTTGTAGTTGGAGAAATACTTGTCAGTGCCGAGAGTGAGGTGAGGGAGGATGGCACGTTAAGTGAAGGTTATGTGTGAATTGTGGTGCCATGCTTAACGGCTCATGAGAAAACAAGCATCGCCCAAGAGAGAAAAATATCTGCGCGTGGGAGGCATCTAGAAGCACTAGTGCATGCAGCTGCTGATGACATAGAGCAACCAAAGAGCCAGGGAGATGTGAGCCACGTAAGCAAGCAAGATATGGAGTTCGGCATGAATAGGGGCAGAACCAAATAGTGGGTCCCTGTATCACAGGACATCGAGTCCAAAAAAATTTTAGTAGGGATTAACACTTTCATCCCATATGTGAACCCTCTAAACTAAGCTTAGTACACCTGGTTCTTTCCTTGAAACCCAATGAAGGAAGCACTATCAGCCCAAATTCCCAGTAGCTAGCAGTAGTCCACGAGAAGACTCTGCTTCTGTCAGTCCATGAGGCAATTACAGCAGACTGAGCTAGCCCTTGAGCCAGCGTAAGAGGGGTGGGCCGCAACAGGCCACGGCGTCCAATCCCAAGCATGTCACCTCACAGCAACCCTTGATGCTTATTCGCCTCGCATGGTCGGTCAGGAGATGTGCACCACGTCTACCACACAGACGCACCCAGTTAGGCAGCAACCAGTCATTCAAGAATGGAAGAAATCAGCGCCACTGGCCGCCCTTGCTTACCATCTCACCGTAGCGTCGCCTGCTCCGTATTGCCTCACACCCTTGCCAACCAAAGAAAGCTTAAATCTACCCGATCAATATGTACTTTGCACTAAATTTCTTTCAATTATTCCAATTTATAAGTTAGTATTTCAATGCGATGATTGTTAACTGATTTTTGTCAAATTGTAGGGTTAAGACTTAGGGTTTTAATTTTTGATTTTTGGAATACTAGCCTAGCTTGTTGCAAATTAGGAGAAAAACTGTAGTATTTGACCGCAATGTCAAGTAAGCCACTAGACATATTTTCTATTATATTGTTTTTGAACTATTGAATATACAAATATCTAACTGACTTTTCAATTAGTTGGTGATAATTTTATAAATGATATACTTATTTGCTATGTGGAGAAATAAGAATTAACGAAAATTACTAATGATGTTATGGTTCGTCATTTTATGAACTTGAAAGAACGTAAATACTAAAAGATAATACATTAACTTAAATTTAATCATTCTACTGTTTTTTACTTGAAAATTTTAAGTAATTTTGTTCTCTTTTAACAGGCCATTGAGATTGAATGATATATTTTATCAATGCCAACCAAATTTTGTCTATGATTTCGCCCTTAGTTTCTTTAGTTTGCTGCAACTAATCAACATTATTATCAGGCTTTTTATTTTGGTAAGTATTTTGGTCACTGCTTCTTTATCATCATACACTATCATTGGTTATGTTAAAGTAGTGATACTAAAAATTATCAAACACATTACTATTTAGCACAATATTGCTTGAAAATTATATATGTTGTTATATATACGGTGAAGTCGTTAACCCTAGTCATTTTTGTTTTAGTTCCGCCCCTGGGCATGAACCAAGAAAGTCAGCTGCACATATTAGTTGGTTCAATCTGAGTCCAATTATGAGTTACATCAGTCTCTTTTGTTTGAGTTCTACTGAACATGGATGTAATGTCTTAACGTAGGCTAGGTTGTTTAGTCGGTTTTTTTTTTGTTTCTTTAGAGAACCAGACTGGTTTTTGAGAGAACCTCTAGAAAACCAAAGTTAGGTGGGTTGTCCTGCTAGAGCAGGACCAAGTTAGATCCTGACTCGTGAAGCACCTGCGTGTGCAATCTTTTTTGTACAAGTTCAGGGTCAAGCTTAAAGACCAATTCGAGTCCGGCCATAGCCTAGGTTAGGGTATAAAGCCTAGTCCGGGCTTTCCTTTGAGGGAGCAGACGTCATTATTTTGGAGTTATCAAAAATCAGAAAATTGCCATGTGTTTGGCAACCATATTGGTGTTCTTGTTCCTGTGAATTCCTATCTAGGGTTTTCATCTATGATACCCCGATATGTCGCCCAACTACCGTTCCCGTACGCGATATGTATCCGACATGGGATACACAGGCGATACGTCGCGATACGGTATCGCCAAGTATTGGGAAAATTACGATTCAAAAATACATAAAAAAATCCGATACTCCTCCGATACTTCTCGAGAGAGCTCTAACGGTCGGGGATAAGGGGGGTCGGCGGTGGCCTGGAAAAGGGGAGGGGGCGGCGGCAATCGGGGAGAAGGGGGCCGACGGCGGTAGGGGAGAAGGGGGGTGGGTGGCGACGAGGGAGACGGGGGATGAGTGGCGGTGGGCGAGAAGGGAGGAGGGGGCTGCCGGGGGAGGGGGGAGGAGACGGGGAGCATGCAGAAGTGCCTGGCATAGGGAGGAGTTGAGTCAGGATCCAACGTCGCCATCGCCATCTGTTGCCGGCGGCGCGCCTCGGCTTCGTCCGTCACCTGACCGCCTCATAGGTCGGGGAAGAGGTGGAAGTGGGCGAGAGGCCGAGATTTGGGTCACTGGTGGGTGCCTAAGTGTGGTGCTTTGATGATGCTGAGTCAGGTGGTGGGTCCCACTCGAAGAGAAGGAAATGCAATAGCACAGATCTTGATGCACTGTGAATGGTAGAGATAGCATGGGTAGATCCTGTGTGTGTGTCATTACTATTATAAAAGAACGAGTTGGTGGTCGTACGTCCCTTCTCCTCTAACCGCCTCATTCTCAACTTCTCATCTCTCTATTTTTCAACTTATCAAAATATCCCTCTTCCATAGCATGATTCTTTATATATTCAATAAATTTTGTTGCAACGCACGCGCAGGTAACTAGTATGTATATATATGTATATGGATATGTATGTGTGTGTGTGTGTATATATGTATATGTGTGTGTATATATATATGTATATGTGTGTGTGTGTATATATGTATGTGTGTGTGTATATACTTGCCATATCGGCATATCCTTGTTTTTTAGAAAATATTGTTTCGCCGTACCCGTATCGCGTATCGGGGCAACATATGTTTTCAATGAGCATCGTGGGTTTTGATCTTTGTATCAATTTGCTTACGTGCTGGTCTCCATGATCTTTCCTGTCTGGTTTGTGGGCATCTTGGTCACGACTCAGAGGATTGCTGGGGCTTGGTTGTGCGCCTGTGCTACCAATCGATTTGCTATCTGCTCGCTGCTGTTTGGATCGAGAAGAGGAGATCGCTGCTGCAACCAGGCCATCAATTTATTTAATTTCCGCTACTGTTGATCGATATGAAGGTTGCAATTCCTGCTGCTGTTGATCAACGTGAAAGCTACTGTTGCTGGTGGGGAAGATTGGAGCTTTCTACTGCAAACCAGGAGGACAACATTGGTGTTTTTATTACTGCTGCGTGCATTCCTTTTCATTACTGTCGGTTAGCCTAGTTGTTGCTAGTTGTACATGAACCTAGGAGAGAAAAGGTAGCCGCTAGCTGCTGATTTCTTGTACTGTGAAAGATTGGGCCAACAACTCATGGACAGATAAGGGTTCCGCTAATTTTTGCTGTATCAATAGTGCATTATGATTATTCGTTCTAAATGATGGCCTGTTGAACCTTGCTTGAATCAAGAATATCAACAAAACAAACTTATTCTAGACATTAGCTAATTGCCGAGTTAAGCTTTTAAGCTGAACTTGCACATTTGACAAGAAACTAAAACCAGTAGATCAAACTTCTTGGGCTATTATATAAGCTCTAGCAAACAATGTTTGGTCAGTTCTTTCATTGACTGCCAATGGGCTACAAGCTTGACAAGATAGTTACAAACAGAAGCAAAGAGCCAACAGAATCCTAAAAATTATGTTTTAATTTGGAAATTACTTGTCAATCATTTCACAGCAAATCACATAGGAGAGCTTTCCAAATTCTTTTGGACCTTCCTAAATCTAAACCACCTAAACTTGCAAGTGATCCCATCTTCACCAGGTAAATCTACTTCGCAAGCCCGGCACTTGGTAGTCTTTTGTGAATCCTTATCCACAGTAGATTTTGGCTTTGTTTAGATGAGTAAATTGTGACTGGATCATGCGTAAATGTAGAGGACTGCTAAACCATCTCTACTAAAACTACTAATCCCTCGGCATCAATTGGCAAGCTATTAAGGCATTTGCACAAAGATTAGGACGATTACCTGAACGACCGGGTCACGACTTTTCCCCTTGACAGCCTCCTCCAGCTTCTCGTTGTCCAACTAATCAATCAACATGAAACCCAAAGAAAAACCCTAATTAACACCCAGATGGGATCTCCACTCCCTTAACCGCGCAGATCGGGAGAAAGTGAGAAACAACACTCACAAGTAGCACGGCGGCGCGGGGGAAGTAGCGGAAGATGTGGTCCCCGACGCGCTTGGCGACGACGGGGAGGTCGGCGTCGTCGCGGCGCGCGTTGGCGTGGTAGTATCCGACGACGGCAAGGCCCTGTGCCGCAAAGTGGTCCTCGACGAGGGTAAGCGCGAGCTCGAGAGTGGGGAGCAGAGGGAGGTGGTGCGGGTGGTGGGACAGCGGCACCGCGTCGACGACGGAGACGACGGTGGGGGAGGAGGGCGAATCGAGGAGGCGGCCGACGAGGAGGCCGTTGACGGCGGCGGCCGGGTGCTTGAGCGCGTGCAGCGCGAGCTTGACGTACGCCGCCTGCGCCACCTCGTACCGGCACTCCGCGCCCATCGCGATCTGCTCCGCTCCGGCGCCGCCTGTGCTTCTCTGCTTCCGATCGGAGAAGGCTTTCTTGGTTTGCTTTTTCTCTTGTTTGCCGAGACTTGAGATCGGATAGGATCAGCCTTTGAAGGGGCAGACTCCGATAAATTGCTGCTGGTCTGTTTCTAAAAAATAAATTGTTGCTGGCCCTCCGATTGGAGATTGGATGGCCACGATGGCAGCTCAGTGTATTAAGGGCATTATTGTGCATCTTTCTTTAAAAACCATTCAAATGATTGTGAAAATTTTCAAAAACATTTGGGTAGATGGACCATAAGATGATAAGTATCATGCGAAATTTCGACTCAAAAGTCTGTAGATTAGGAGAAAAAAAAGACAAATTCAATGAATAGTGACCTCTATCTTTATATTTTGTTTTATTTGTAGATCTTCCCTAGTTCCCTTCAGTAAAATCGGAACCGAAGTAAACCCGGGGGGGTTGCGGCCCGCGCGCCCCCTCCACGTCGCCTCCCCACGCGCGGCCGGGCGACGGGTGTCCCCCGGTTTTTGGTACGGCCGGGGGAGGCAAATCCCTCCACTTTTTTCGAAATTACGTAAAGGTCCTTTTTCCTCGCGAAAAGGTCCCTGCGCCCAGTTTTTTTCGAAAAATTTTTTGGATGGCGACCCGCGGGTTTCCAAAATTACGCACAGGTCCTTATTTACTTACGTACAGGTCCTTGCAGGTCCTCGGTTTTTTACGGAAAAGTCCTTTTATTTTTCCGAAATTACGCGCGTGTCCTCGATTTTTTTTTGAAGCTCCCTGCGAGTTGCCGTCTCTTTTGCTTTGGTCCACACGGTGGCTGGCGTGGCGTGGCGCCACGCCTACGTGGCTAGTTTGTCATATCGGAGGAACATATGCTTTCCAATGATGCATGCTTATGCTGATCTCTTTGTGTTACGATTCCAGATTGACCTTAAAGGAAAGATATGTGTTTTCCTATAATAGCTCAATCATTTGTCAACCAGAGAATATTAGTGCTCACGGTGCTCACGGTTTATATTTTGCGAAATTTTTATGACCATTTGCACTGTATTTTGAAGAGGATGCACAGGAGGGCCTTTGGAATAAGTTTGCATTTATATAATTGCATCTGCGTACACAACTTGCAGAATACTCATTGTACTCATCATTGCTATATATAATGCTGCTTAGTTGATGGAGATCAAGGTTACATCGCCACTGATCAACTGTTCCCGGAGGAGTGCCTTGAAGACCATGGAAACTAGGCAACAGTACCCCAGTCAATTGCCTGAGGGCATATGGATGAGCCACATTTGAAGTTATCTTTGTTTCCACTATAGTTATTTCCTTAGTCAAGCCCTGCAAGGCTAATAAATATAAACTCAGACCATAAGGTCACAACTCAGTTCTTCAACAATATTTGATATTTTCTTAGTTATTCATGTGTATAGATGATATTTCATCGATGTTGTAACTGTATGCACTAGTTTGTTCCTAAACTAGTGTGAAATACATAGAGGGTTCGGAATTGAAAGGACAGGCCCCGATAGAGATGATATCTAAGTCTTATCAATTATAAGTCATGATCTTAGTTAGAATGGCCATTAGCTTAAAGACATGAATTTTCAAAACATAGATGGAAACACTAGGAGCAAAATGAGAAGTATAAATCTGTTGCTTAACTTACCCCTCTTGTTTGTTCTCCCTTTCCTCTTAACTTCAAAAGTTGTTGTTTCTTTCCCTCACTTCAAGGTGATGCTTTATCTTACCTCCTTCTTAAAACGCATTATTATTTGTACCTTCCCTTGTTTCAAAATTCTTCGAAGAGATGTAGGAGCGTGTGAATTAGTAAGTTAACATGCTTAAGGTAGGTTTGCTCGTCAGTTCTAAACTGATAAAGAGCCATGACCCCAGGTTAGTGCACCTTAACAAGTAGACTTTACATAGTTACTTAAACCTATGTTACCCATTTTGTTTCGGTGCGTGCTACGCAAGCTTTCTGGGTTGTGTGTGACGACTGTGTTAAAAAAAGTCTATGGGTAGATCTACGGTGCGTGCTACGCAGGCTTTCTAGGTTGTGTGTGACGACTGTGTTAAAAAAAAGTCTATGGGTAGATCTATTCTTGTTTATCTTATCCTTTTCCCTCTTATCTAATACCTTGGAGCAATCAACATATGGTGCAGACTAGAGGGAATATGAGATACCATGTGGGTATATCTAGGTCAATTTGTGGTGATCAATTGGCATTTGGGTTGAGTTGAATCTAAGGTTTTGCAAAGGGTTTGCAATTCCATAAAAATTCATATTCCTATCAGGCTTACGTCGTAGTACCGGCCTAGTGGTGGCATTAGTACCGGGTTGAGTGGCATTACTACTGTAGGTGTGGTATGACCGATCTCTAGATGGCAATAGCTATTTTACAGGGAGGTCATTTTCTGGTTTGGCCAGGTCCGGTAGCACAAGTGCAAAACTACGGTACACCAGAGAACAGTATGACCAGACCGTGCATGGCGGTACTACCAAGGTAGTAGTACTGGCCTTAGTAGGCGGTCATACTGCTCCCCTGTTACTGGGAATAGGGTGAGGGCCGGTAGTACTGACCATTCAATTGGTGATACGACTGAGGCGATATAAGTGGCATAGGAAGTGCGGTCATACCAGCTGAGGGTAGTTGGTTCTAAAAATGGGGAATTGTAGGAGATTTGATTATGGGATGATTTTGGAACTCATGTCATGATTGCATTGTGTTGCACGTTTATGCTAATGTGGGTCAAGCTATGAAGAACTTTTGACTGATAAACGATTTCTTGATCTTTAAATGTGTAGGGAAGCTTAGAGGCAACTATAGTCAATGATAGATGACTAGGACTAGATCAGGGTGGATCAAGGTCCAAGTGGTTAAGGAATTAAGTGGTCTGCTACCAATAGCCATGGAATGACTCTTAAACTTCTTATCCTGAGTGATCTCACGTATTTTCAGCTGAGTAAAGCAAATTAAGAGTTAGATTGCTCAACTTGTTGCACTCCTAAATGGCAGTAGCCTTGGAATCCCAAACATTGGAGTCAAGAGCTCCCAACACCGCATGAGCCTTCATAGACTCAAAGAGATTCATGCTTATATACCTAAGTTGGCTCACAATCTTGTTAGACCAAGCAAAGGGCTCATCTATGGAGTCACTAGGCCTCATCTCAAAAGAGTTGAACTCAAGCTTATATAGATCCTGGTGTTGTTCCTTAATATGGAAAGAGCCCTCATGATAGGTCTCAAGTGTCGTCTAGATCTTATGCGCAGTGGGCAAGTGATACACCCAATTGCACTCGCTCCGAACCAAGCCAAAAAAACATAATGTTCTATGCCTGGTCATTGTTCTCTACATCTAGAGTGCTCTCTGGAGTAATAACGTCAGACACCTTGAACAGTCATACACCTTCTTCCAAATAACTTGACCTTGGCTTTGCAAGTAGCAAGCCATCCTATTCTTCTAATAGGGATAGTGGGCCTCATCAAAGATAAGTGCCTTGAATGAATACCTATTCGATGCCATAGTTCAAAGACTGGTGTAGATCTTATGAAGAAGAGCTCACCAGGTTCTAACCAATTGTAGGATCGAAAACAACAGTCAGAGGGGGTGAATGACTATGACCAATTTTCCCCCTTATGCATTCACAATCTTTTCACTTCTGTAGCTGTAGAGAGCAAAGAAGATCAAGATTGAACTTGCAGCAGTAGAAATCTCTACTCCTTAAAAACACGACTTGATGGTTGTCAGTGCGTTCTTCCCTCTTCTCTCTGCAACTATTTGATTTGATCTGCACCATTCGTCTCTATCCCTCCTGTCTCTCTCATGATATAACCATCCCTCTCCTCCACTTTCCCTACCTCGCACATTTCGCCAGGCTTCACCCTTCCTCGTGCTGCTTGAGCATCCCCTCCCTAATCGCCACTCCGATCTCAGCCTCTCTCCTCCCCAGTCTCCACTTCAATCTCGACCTCTCTCCTCTCGCCACTACCATGGATGAGGCCATCGTCAGCCAGGTAACCCACCCTTCTCCTTCCTACTTCACGCCGCTCTTGCTGCTCCACTCGCTTTCCCCACTCCCCTTCCTCTCTCTCCTAGGCACGACGTGTCCCGCAATTGAATATGTTGGAGAAGCAGGTGCTGTTGGTGGCCAAGGCGTTGGAGGACAAGCTGGACGAGGAGATTGTCATGCTTGACCGCCTCAACCCAGACTACATCGAGGTGCTCCAGAGCGCCAAATCTAGCAGATGCGCTGCATCTGCAATGCCTTCCTGGACCCAGCCATGGACTGGGAGGATAGGATTAATCGGTGTCATGAATGGGAATGAACGGATTCACCCACCTCCTCCCACCACATCTCTTTCATGCCGTGGCTAGGGACAGCTAGATCCGGTAGTGTTGTGGGTGAGGAGGATGGGAAGGATGGGATGTGGCCGTGCCATAGATGGGGACAGGCGAATGGACCCCTTCCTCCAACTCCCCCACCTTGCCCTTCTCTAGTGACAACGGGGCCGCCTCCCCGAACCGCATCGAGCTTATGGTCTGAGAGCACAACTGGCGCCATGTCTTCTTGACAACTACATCCCCTAATGCTATGGGCACCGACACAGCGGAACTTGCCTCCAACGCAGACTACAGCGTCCAGTCGCTCGGGGCTGCACTCGCCAACATGGACGATGCTGGTGATGCATTCATGGGCGATGACCTCCATGCCTTCAGGTTAGTATGCTTTTGCCTACCTTGTGAGCTCGTCGGTTTCTTTGTTGTTTGATCTGCCAAGAAGACAATGTCTTAATCTTCCCCCTCATAGTCACAGCACCACTGGAGAAGGAGCGATGGTTGGAGTCAGAGGAGAGGGGCAGGATAGGGCGGCCACTATGCAGCGGGGGCTGATGTTTCGGTTTCACGCATGCGGACTTGCGGAGCTGGTGGATATAAGATATGTCCTTAACATTCTTAGAGAAGTATGGACAACCGTAATGGCAAAGCCAGTGCCATAGGTGTTCATGTACCGAAATAGCATGGTTGATTAGTGGGCGGAGCTTGAGCGCACCAGCTGCCCCCTCGGCGGCGACCTTGACTGCTCTATCGACTTCATCCACCTCAGCAACCTCAACTAGGTATCCCCAGCCAAAAGATTATCTCTTTGATTTCTTCTGACCTATGGGCTCCCTAAAAATTTCTTGATTTATCATATGTGTACTTCACTATACATTTCAGTTGAGAACTTGTTCCCTCTGATTTGTTGGTAGATTTTTCAGGTGCTATTGTGTTTCTCGATTTGCTATACGAAATTAGGGACAGACAACAAAATTGTCGATATATGCCTTGGAGAAGGTCAATGCTGTGGAGAGGTGCCCTTTACTGCATGATTTTGTGGATCCAGAATTCTAATCACTTCATGATCATGTGATTTGATATGTTGTTTGGCTTCAAAGCTTCGTGTAGCCATGGAGAGGTTTGGGGCTTATTGTCTTTTTTATGCCCAACAGTCCGTACTAGATGACATTTTGACTGTATCTTTAAGATTATTTAGGATGGTAATGAGTAATGATCCGTAATTGTTTTTGAGGATGAGATGCAGAGGAATGTTATTGATAAGAACAATTGCATTAGAGTGCATTGCACTGAAAGTAACTCAAATTCTACAAATTTATTCTATTGAAAAAGTAATGCAAATTTATTCAAGGTACTATTGTGAAGGCACACAAAATTGAGGTGGTAAAGAATGATTTCACTTGTAGTCTACTTGATGGAGCGGCCATCTGATTCTGATGTGTTAAGTCTCACACTTGTCTCCCTTGTTTTTGTAATGTTCTGTAGCTTCGAATACGAGGCAGTCGAAGACATCGAGCACGAAGTCAGTTGAAGATTTTGAGTACGCAAGAAGCCGTGGTCGAAGCTTCGAGTTGATGAACCATGGTCGTAGCATCGAGATGATGCGCAATGGTCGAAGCAGCAGTCGAAAGTTTGAGAACCCGGTCGATGCTCGGATGTGGTCGTGGCAACGTGGTTGTAAGGCAGTCGTGGTTGAAGCAGCCATGGTCGTAAGGCATCCATGGTCGTAAGGCTCTATGGTCGTAAGGTAGTCGTGGTCATAAGGCACTATAGTCGTATGGCAGCCGTGGTCGTAGAACACCATGGTCATAAGTCGTAGAAGCTGTAGTGGTCGTAGTAGCACAGTGGTCATAGTCGGTACTCAGTAGCAGCTACAGTGGTCATAGTCGGTACTCAGTCGGAGCATCCGGGTATGAGGGAGGTCGGAAGACGTGGGTGGTCGTGTGAAGCGATCACAGCCATGTGAAGGGGTCGTAGCCGTGAGAAGCAGTCTTGTGCAGATCGTGGAGTGATTCCAGGAGTCATGAAAATAGGCCCAAGTTAGTGGAGTTAGTGGTTGCGTGGAGGTCGTGTGTGTGCGCATGAGGCTTATGTACCGTGGTCATACCAACTTACCTCAGCCACAAAGAATCCCAAAATAGTAAATAGCCCACCTTTTGGACCTTCAATCCATCGAGTCAACAAGAAGCCAAGACTCAAATGAGGATAAGAATAGCGCCTCCCCAGTTGTGCATAGACGAGACCAAAAGAGAGAGGCAGCCAAAACCCCCATACATAAGCCAGTATTTCAGCCCTACTCTCATTGCCCACTGCTTTGCCAAAACCACTAAAGGATCCAAACTAGTCGAGAGCCCATAAAGCCAATAGAGAGCATCCCAGTCCCCTCTCATTAGCAAAGCCAACCAAGAACCATCCAAGAACACCAAGCTAAGCAAAGCCAACCAAGAACCATCCAAGAACACCAAGCCAAGCAAAGCCAACCAAGAACCATCCAAGAACACCAAGCCAAGCAAAGCCAAGAACAACCCATCATTGCTCTTAGTCAAAGGGCCGAGAGCGACCATCCACCCAAAGCCAGCAGCCCAACCAAGTGAGGAGAGAGGAGTGTCAGAGAAGGGGAGACAGAAAGTAGAGGAAGACGAAGGAGCACATGGACCATAGAATCCAGGAGGCATACTGGGTGGACCACCACAAGGCGACGACCACCACAAGGTGACGACCCCCACAAGACGACATTCCTGACAATGACAAGGAGCTTCGGCCACACCTTCGTCCATGTGTGCAACTACGTGAGGACCACACCACGACCGCAACCAACCATCGAGCTTCCCAAAGAGGCGCATAAAAACGCTCAACACGCACTCCACCTCAGCTAGGCCGATTGAGCCAGGCAGCCGAGAGGGAGGAAGAAACCACTCAGCCCAATTGGGGCTGCCACAAGAACCGGTGGCACATCCTAGAGCCATGAGTGCCCTCAAACTTGGGAAACCACTCCTGGGCGTCACACACGCAAGAACTGAGTCCTGACAGCATGACCACTAGAATTCCCTAAGAACCAGGTCTGGTAAAAATGAGACAAGCATAATAAAAATAATAACTAAATCAAATGATTAAGCTTGGATAGGGGCAGAAGGAGGAGTAGAACTGGTGAGAAGAGGAAGCCGAGCCACCCTAGTCACCACCACTGACCAAGAACCGAGACCACCATAGGATCTACCCCCGACCGGCAGACTCCTACATCAGGGTAGAAGGAGGTCGAGGGAGACGCCACGAGCAACCGAGTAGTCGAAGTAGCTGGAGTAACCGGGTAGCCGGAGGTCGAGTAGTAAGAGTAGTCGAGTAGCCGAAGTAGCCGAGAGGTCGGGGTAGCCAGAGAGCTCGACGAGTGCATCGGACCGACCGAACCAACAAGTAGCCGGTAGATCCGATGAAGTAGTCACTAGATCCGGTGAGTAGCCGCTAGATCTAGTGGGTAGCCACCAGATTCGGTGAAGGGGGACGACGGCGGCCACAGATCCAGCAAGAGGTGACCCAAGGAAAGGTGGATCGACCAGATCTGAGCCAAAAGGAGGAGGTGCACCGAGAGTAGCCGGCGAAGGGGAGCATCAAGCCACGGGGAAGGAGAGGAGCAGAGGAGAGCACCGGCGCTGAGGAGGAAGAGCGAGAGGGGGAAAGTAGTGGCAGAGAGACGGAGTGTCGACTGAACGGAGGAGGTGAGGCGTTTTGCTGGTCGAGTGCTTTAGACCAAGGGGATAGGTGTTATGTGAAGCGTTGGGCGAACGAAGGAGGCAAGGTGTTTTGTTGGCCAAGTTGGGCCAAGCAACTGTGGGCCAAGCCAGGCTGAGTTAGTCGAAGGTTAAGTAGGCCAGGCCGAAGGCCTAGGCCTATTTGGCCATTTAAACAATAGTGGCAGGAGGGAAAGCCAATAGATTCTAACACCGCCAGAAGACTAGAAATCCACCAAAACAGAGAAGGTAATTTTTCTAGGAATTTATTAGTATCCTAAATAATTATTTTCTTATAGTAGTGCATCTGCCTGTAATGTAGAAGTCGAGCTAGTTCAAGCTGAAGTAGCAGATCAGGCGGTAGTTGATCTCAGCACTTACTACTACTACTCAGGCATGCTATTTCTTGATCACAAATATAGTTATGTTAAATGTAGAAATTACATTCTGTACCATTACTCTATATCTGCATGAAAAATGTATTTGAAAAAATAAATCAAATAAGAAGATGAAAAGAGATGAAAGGAGAAAAGAAAAGAGGAGAAAAAGAAAAGGGAAGAAAAATAAATTACGAGGCATGAGATAGAAATAGTGATCCAGCTGAGAGGAGCAACTAGACTACAAGAGTATGTAAATAGGAGGGTAAAGGGACCCTGAAAAGACAGAGAGAGGGAAGGCGGGACCCATTTACATATGGATATAACATAAGGACTTATAAAACTCTCACTCGAATAGAGGACCATAATTAAAGTGCTCACCATTTTTTTCGTCTCAGATAGGCAGAAATACTACCCTGTTACGTTATTCACCTTTCCACATTGAGTAAGTACTTTATGTGTGAGTAGAGATGGATGGAGTTCAGGGTCAGTAATGCTAGTCTAAAAGTGAGTAACTCCCAGACGTATATATTAATGTAGGTGGTGTGTTGGGCCAGAAGCCAGTATCAACCAAAAGCTATTAGAAACCGATGAAGCCCATGTGAACGACCCGGTACATCGGTGGAAAATAGATAGGCTAGAGATTGTAAGCAACGTAACTTCGAAAACGTTATGTACTTTGAACTTGACTCCGCACCAAAGTAAGTGTGGGAAATCTAGTTATGATGGTTCAGAGTAGCTATTGGGTACAGTGACATAGGCCTGCGTATTGCTTAATAAAATCATGAAATCATGCCAGTCTCTTAGATTGGAGACTACGGTGATCACTAGGGATCTTTCTTCACCCGAGTGAAAAGTAGAGTTATCATAAACTAAAATTTGCAACTTAATTTGATGAGAATATTTTTCAAAATTTAATGAATAGAAACTGTAATAACAAACAAGAAGAGGGACATGTAGTGCATGTTGTATTATAATGCTTGCTGAATACGATAATACTCACCCTTATTATTATTTCCTTTGTTAGATCCTATTCCAATCGGAGAGCACTCCGAGTCCGATGAAGGGACAGCAGGCACCATCAAGGCCACAAGAGAAGAGGGCATTGGTTACGAGGATCAGGGGAAGGTGGACCTCCTATACTACGGTTGGGACGAGTAAGCATCCTGTTGAGCCGAGCAGAAGAGCCCTATGGTACTCATGTCTTATCTTTTGTATTTGTATTAAAGATTGTGGCCCTTGTGGTAAGGACTGTAATAAAGAGACAGTTTCTATATTATTGTTCTGCTACACGACTCTGGTAAAGACTGATTATTTGTTGAAGCAGTATTTTACTGATCAGACGAATAATAATCCGTTGCTTAAGTATGATTATCCTCAGGATAATTACACGGGGCTTGACACTGAGCAAAAGGGTCAGAAATGTATGCGTGTCCTTAACTATGCGTGTACTTAACTAGGTCAGACCTTAGCATGTAATATTTGTCACCAACAGACCCGACCGTTCGAAATCACACCGATTCGAATACCTACCGAACTGAATCTACCAAAATATGCGGTAAATTTGGTATTCGGCATGGTATTTTATATTCATTTGAAAAACCAAAACAATACTGAATTTACTGATACCAAACCAAGAAAAACAAAATTACCGAACACACCAAACTATGGCCTTTCATTGCCTTGAAGTGCCATCATATTTTAACTTACATACACTTTAAATGAAAAGTTTCTAACGTTCTTGAGTAAATTTACTTGTAGATCACTTTGGTACTTAATTTAACTCGTATGCCACTTTCTTGCAACGTTAGTAAGATGTACGTCAAATCGGAAATCAAAAGTTATCGTGTTGTTTTTCATTAAGTTGGTAAATATGGTATTTTGCTATTACTGAGCCAAAATAATTTGGTATTTACCAATACCAAGCCGAAGTTTTATTCGGTAAATTTGGTTTCTAGTTTCAAATAGAACATTTAAAAAGCACTATATTTACTAAACCGTATTTGCCAAATACAGAATACAACGTACCAACACCCAGAACATGTATATTGTGAGACCAGATCCTCATGGTGAGGAAGCACATCGGCCATTGCAGATGGAAGGATAAAATATATAGAAGATGACTCAACATAAAACTGCATACTTCGAAGTCCAATGACACTTGCATGATATCAGTTCATAATATTGAGGATACAATATTGCATAAGAGTTATTAGAAGAATGTAACAGCCCAGGTTTTTATGAAAATAAAAATAAATTAATTAAAATTAAATTTAAATAAGTATTTTTGCTGCCCAAATTTTATTTTTGGTTTTGCCCTGGATTTTCTGTTTTTGAAAAAAAAACTAGATTTGAAAAAAAATATATATTTCAAGTAAAACCTAAAAACTATTATTAAATAAAATGATGTTTTGATTTTATATAAAAATCTTATTTCAAACTAATTATTTGGGTTTATTTGGGATTTTCTGAGTTTTCTGGAGTTTAAAAATCTATTTTTAAAAATTAAAAAGTATTTTAAGTATGAAAATAAAATACCAACATTAGTTGGAAGTATTTTTATTAAGTCCAAAAAGTCACCAGGAGCTTCTATGAATTTTCCTGGAATTTTTTGAAGTATTTTCATATTTTTCTAAGCTTTACTGAATTTTCTGGTGTTTTTTGAAAATCAAAATTAAAAATCATTTCCCCTCTCCTCCGGCTGCCACGTGGACGGCCAGATTTCCTCCACGTCGCCGCCGCGCCTCCACTCCGCCTCCCTCTCGGGCCGACACTTGGCCGGCCCGGATGCCTGCCTCGCCTTGGCCATCCAACTGTTCGCCCCGCGCTCCTCCCTTGGCCGCCGGATCTCCCTCTTCCCCCGTGTGGCGCAATCAACGCCGCCCGAGCCCCCGCTCCTCTCTCTCCTCCTCCCCGGCCCCATCCGTCAGCGCCTTCCCTTCCCCCCTCTCTCTCTCTGCGCCCCCTGGCCCACCTGTCATCCCTTCCCCTGCCTCCTCCTTCCTTGCGCCGCCGCCGCCCGCAATCGCCACCCCGCCCTACCCGGCACCCCTGCTCTCTCCCGCACGCATCCCCCGTTCCCCCTTCGTGCGCCGCACGCGCCGCGCCCCACCTCCTCCCCCAATTCCGCGCCACTCCTCCCTCTCACCCCGCAACGGCCGCCGCCCACCTCCCCACGCCGGCGAGAAATTCGCGCCGCTCCCCTCCCCCTCCGCCCCTATAAATACCCCCACCGGCTCCGCCCCTCCTCGCTCATCCTCCCCCGCCACTCCTCCCTCTCTCCCGACCTCTCCATCGCCGCCGCATCGTGCTCCCCCGTGCGCACGCCGACGAACTCCTCCAGCGAGGAATTGTCGCCGCTCCGGCCGTCCTCACGCCTCGCCGTCGCCTCCCTCGCACTCCCCGCGCTCGTACGAAGCTCCCAGAACCCTCGGCCGAGCCTCCCCACCGCCGGAGCACCCCGCCCGCCGAAGCCCGAGCGCCTCCGTCGCCTCTCCCTCGCCGCCGGCCACCTCCGCTCGTCGCCGTGCTCCGCCGAAGGTACCAATGACCTCCCCTCGGCCTCCTCTCTCCATTTCCGCCATCACCGCCGGCCGCCGTCCACCGGAGCTACGCCACCGCTTGAAAGATCAAGCTCCATTTAAGTCGGTTTTGGTGTTAATGACAAATGTCAATATGACATTATGATATTAATGACATATACTTTATAATGTTTTGGTGAAAATGATAAATGAATTTATGAGACTAACATGTCTATTTGAGTTTATCTTTGGTTAGTCTCATTTGGATGAAAAGGTGAAATCAAAGAGGTATGCATTCGAAATCGCTTTCTCATTTACAAATGCATTCCTTATATCCAAAATATAGATTGAAATCCTCAATTAGTCTAAAATGAATATGTGCATATGTCTTCACTATATACACTTGTATGCACACATTTAGGGGGAGCTCTCTATATATTTCGGAGTTTCATAAGTATTGATCCATGCTTTTTTTTAATATGCATATTTAGGATCTTTACTGTGAAATACATTCTTGAGTATATATATCTTGTGTAGTTCATATATACTCATGTGTAATCGGGTTGTCATCTAGCTTCTCCATTATGTGTTGATGGATGAATGATTTATGACAACCGGATAAGTAAGCTTTATTTAAAGCTTATCTTAGAGTATACATTTGTTGTGTACATATTGTATACTCGCAAATCAATTTCATATCTCATCATTTGTTGAGATTGTCATGATTACCAAAATGGTGAAGTTTGGTAATCAATGACAATTGTTTTGTGGACTAACATTTTCCATGAGTTGGATGAATAGGTTAGGTTCCACAAATAAAGATGATTTGGGATGACTTCATGAGTTGAAGGTCATCAAGTCAAAGTTGATGAAGAAGAGGTAACTTCATTTGTTGAAGGCTATCAAGACAAAGGCTTCATGTGTTGAAGGCCATCGAGAAGAAGATGCTTCATGTGTTGAAGCATGTCAAAGATTGATCATGTGTTGATCAAGTGAAGACCATCATGAGTTGATGGTGTTGATGAAAAGAAAGCATCATGAGTTGATGCATATCAAGACGATGACCCAAGGCAAAGGTATGACTAGCTAGAGCCAAGGATGCGTTCCTAGTCTTTTACCGGTCTTGGTGTTTGGTTGGAAGACTGGATTGCTAGTGTAGGTTGCCGTACTATTAAGAGGGGTCATGTCTAGTAGTTTGAGTCTCATCATGTGTTGATAGCTCAAACCGCACTTGCCCTAGCTCATCTTGACATGATGCCATTATTTGCGAATGTGTTTTGCAAATAGTTGAGGCTCATGTATCTAATCCTTGCGGTATGTGACTTAGGTTTGCGAATGTGTTTTGCAAACATGAGAAGTCCATATACCTAATCCTTGTAGCATGATCTAAGTTTGCAAATATGTTTTGCAAAAGTTGGAGATCATGCATTATCCCTTGGCATGGTCTAAAATTGTTTGTTGCTATTTCCTTTGACATTAGACCATGGTAGTGACTCTTTGGATGTCTTTTGATTTTTTGCATTGATCTAATGTGTTTGAGATCAAATAGATGGGTTGTGTAGCCCTCTGAATAAGCTTTCCATAGAGTCCAAGATCACTCAATTCTGACATCGGAGTCAAAAGTTATGACCGTTTTTCCGAGTGTCGTCTGTGCTGAAAAACCGAAAACGGAAGTACTGCGATTTGTACTGCGGTAGTTCCGATTTTTTGCGGAAGTACCGCAATTTGTGTAGTTTCGATTTTTGCGGTAGTTCCAACTTTCCGGTAGTTCCGGTTTCTGAGCGGAACGTTTTTTCCAGAGAGCGACTTTTTGAATGACTTAGCCTTAGGAAAATCAGAAGTACCGCAATTTGAACTGCGGTAGTTCCGATTTCGCTGAGAAACGGCTAGTTTTCTGACCGTTGGCGAGGAAATCGGAAGTACCACAATTTGTACTGCGGTAGTTCCGATTTTCCTGATTTTTTCAAGGGTTTGGCTCCAACGGCTAGTTTTCTTGTGTGGGGTATAAATACCCCCTTGTGGCCGGTTGGAGAGGGTGTTGCTTCATTCATTCCTGTGTTCTTGAGCTAGAGTGAGGCTCTCCACTCAATTGTGCATGTGTTGCACTTTGTGAGAAGCGAGAGAGGTTCTAGAGTGCATGTGTTGCATCTAGAGGTGGACTTAGTGTCCAATTGAGCTTGTGCATTCGTTGCACGTGGTGAGAATCAAGTGAGGGACTTGGCTTGTTACTCTTGGAGTTTGCCGACTCCTAGACGGCGTTGGAGGCGTCGTGCGCGGTGATCTTCTCAAGAAGGTTATGAGAAGACCTGGTGAATTTGTGAAGGTCGGAGCTCACCTACCCGGAGCGGGAAAGAGCTACCACTAGTGGATACGAGGTGTTTCGGCTTAATTCGTGGAGCCGGTCCGATTTGTTCGGACTAACCTCAACGTGGATTAGGGGAGACCGGCAAGTCTCCGAACACCACGGTAAAGCATCGTTGTGTCAATTGTGGTTTGCTTTCTTGTGCTCTATTTACTTTCAAGCAATTTACATACTTAGAACATATTTGATTGCTTGTCAACCTAGGATTGCAAACATTGACCTAGGATAGAATTGTTGGTGCACTTAGGCGAATTCATTTGTTTTAGGCGTTATTTGTACTAAACCAACTAGCTTTAGGTTCTGCATTGTATACTTGGTTTAGGCAAATAGAAAAGTTCTTGAATTGCTATTATTAATTTGTAGTGAATTTTTATACCGCCTATTCAACCCCCTCTAGTCGGCCTCCTCGATCTTACACCGCTGCCAGGCCCGAGCTCTCTCCGCCGGCGTTCACCACATCAGCGTCGTGGGCGAGGTGGCAGCCGATGTGGCCGCCACACCACGCCCCCGTGCCACCTTGGCCAATTCCACGTGCTAGTCAGTCAGATTCCTCCCCAAGGCTGACGTCAGCTGGCGCAATAAAACCAGATTTCCCGTAGAAAAATAATTCCGGCCGAAAAGAAATTCAGTGCTGACGTCATAAATCCAATTTTCTTTAGAAAAATAATTCTAAAAATCCAGATTTTCCATTTTCTCTCTTTTTAAACTTCCTGGAGCCCGTTCTGCTTCGTCCTAACTCCGATTGAGCCCATTCAAATTTCTAAATTCATAAAAAATTCCCCTCTATCCATTTCTAGCCTCAATTCAAATATTTGAAGTCAATTTGAATTTAGTTTGAATTTATTTGAATTTGGTGGATTATTTTCACGTGTAGACTTCGACGATTCGGGAAAATTCTTCGACGAAGATTCAAGCCAAGTTGAAGAGCAAGGCAAGTCACACTCCTTGATCATGTTGATCCCAGAATTTCAAAATAAAATTATGTTGTTTTAAATTATTCTGCATGCATATTTTTAATCAACGTATTTCAATTCAGTTTTAAATTTAGTTATTGCCTACTTGTTAATCCTCCATTGATATTGAAATCCTTATACCTTGTCACCCTAGAATAAAACTCTAATTAGTACACTAGTATTGGCTAGAGAATATTATGTCAAATGCTTAGCCCTGCTTAGTCATAATATTCTTTTGGGATATCTTTCACATAAAATGATGAACCTTTCACATAAAATGATATGCTTTTGATATGTACTCTTGACTTTGGTGAGTCAAGGAGTGTTATGAATTATTTTGAAAACAAAATATAAAATCTGGTTTAGACTTAGGCAATTGGTTAGATTGGTGGGTGCAGGCATGCCCTGTTGGTCGGAGCCGCAGTGGTTGACTGTTGTGCACAGGGGTATGTGGTTGGGCCTAAGTCAGATTAAAGACCGGTCTGTGAGCTACTGTTTCAAAGCCCTAATCGTACTACCACATGGCTGGTATGGGACAGCCCTGGCTGAATAATTTGTGAAGTCCCAACTTGAGTCAAGTCGTAGGTTGAAAGTGAGCGTGGTTGGTGCCATGTGAAGTCTCACTTGGACGAGCGTGGTTAAGCCATGAGAAGTCTCGTCTAGGCTCAAGAGGGAGTCTCGGTCTGGTGGATTCCTTACTGGGGTGAAACCTTAGAGTTGGCTTGGCCAGGTTGAAGGCTTTGCATTGTAAAGGACTTGTCACGACTCCCCACCGCACACCTAAGGAAGTGTGTAATCTAGTGGTACAAAGGGATGATCGTGTCTTGTGGGTAAAGCTGTACAACCTCTGCAGAGGGTATAATCTATCTTGGATAGCCGTGCCCACGATCATGGGCATGCTGAGTAAAAGTTTTTCATGGATTAGATTTTGTTTTTCAAAAATAATTTTCGAAAACCTTATGGATGGATGGAATCCATGAGAGAATGAAAAACCTTGTGGGTGGATGGAACCCATGAGAGAGATTGGAAGCTTGTAGATAGATGGAATCTACGAGTGTTTGGAAACGTGTGGATGGATAGAATCCATACGTGATCTTTTGGAAAAGATGGTTCGGGTGAGATGCCCGTGGATAGGTTGGGTTTGGTCGGAGCCGGCACTGACGATATTATTTTCTATTACAAGCATTGTTTTTACTTACTGTATTAAATTCAGCAATTTCAATCTATTTACTGTATTTCTTAAATGTTGTTTTATGCAAACTAACCCTATAAGCCTTTCATTGAAGCCTTTATCATTATGTTGCATTTCTCCGTGTGATTTGCGGAGTACAAGTTTGTACTCACCTTGCTATCTCCATACAGAGGAAGATGATGTCGACTACGGTGAAGATCTGGACGAGTAGGCCGCGTCTTACTGTCGTTTGCCTGTGGGTAGGCTTGGGCTTCGCTTCTTTCCAGTTGCTTCCGCAGTTATTTGCTTTATTTATCTTTGCCAATGGGCATTGATGTAAGACTTGGCCATAAGGCCGTACTCTTTTATTTAACGAAGTTAGTCATTTGTGCTTGATATGTATCTTTGTTGTACTGTGTGCACTAGCTAATCCTGGACTAGTGCGAACACAGAGGATCCAGGAGTCGTTACTCCGGGTTCCGACAAAGAACCTCTAAAACAATGAAGCTCAGGAGCATCTAAATTCATGTTTTAACTACTTCGAGCTCACAGATAAACCCTTCAAAGTGTTATTATAAACTTGAAACAACTCTGAGTTTCCAGATTTCCAGCTATCAACTTCATACATTCATCGACAAATTGCAATTAGAAATTAACTACTTGGAATGCATGCTTCTCAAAGCTCACATACTCATTAACTCATTAGTGAATCAATACTTATCCACTTCACCATTTTAGCATATCCATAACCTAAACCAAAATACCCATCTACCGCCTTTCACAAAGCTTCAAGCTTCCTTCACCTTGACCGTGGACCTTACCTCTTCCCGTGTCTAGTCTATGGTCATATCCTCCTTTGCAAGCAATCCTTATGCTTGCAACATGTAGTTTCACCAATGGCTCACGCAATGGTAACTCTCTATGTCAGTTCTCCTTGACCATGCCTCACTTACACTGATCACACCATTTAATGAACCGTTACTCGAACATTCCCTTCAATATCTCTTGTCCTATCCTGTGCTTTGCTTGAGCTCAACCATCTCACCTAATCTCCTTGACTATTTTGAGCCTCGACTCCTCCATGAGTGTAACCCTGATCCTCACCGTTGACCATAGTTGACTCCAACCTTCCCTACACTTCCAAAGACAAAGAAAGTTTTTCGGGGACAAATTTTTCATAACTTGACTCACGTTAATCCAAATATGCTTTATGCATCATGAATGAACCCAAACACCGACACATATGCCATGCCCACACTCAACCAACTTAGCTCAAATTAACTCTCGTTCCAAACCTCCAAGGCCGGTCTGACCACCAACCACAAGCCAGTTAGACCGCCAACACCTCGGTCGGTCAGATCACCAACCAAAATCCGGTCTGACTGCAGCCTCCCATAGCTGGTCTGACTGCCAGTCCTAGCTCGATCAGACTACTCCTAGCTAGTCTGATCACAGCCCAATGTCTTTCAAACTACCAGTAACATAATGCAACTGGAAAATCGCAAACTCAAAAACCAAACTCAAACTGTGCAAACTTTCTGAACCAAAAGTCAATTATTCATCGTAATCATGAAGTGGCCTACACATGATCTCACAACATCCCCTCAAGAGAACGCACGAACAATTCCTGGATCCACTGGGACTGTGGGCGAATAGAATTAGGCAGCCGAAATTAACATAGGGAGGAGGTTGCAACTTGGTTGCAGACTTGGCATAGAGAACTAGTTTCCTAATGTGATCTAATTTTTATTTGTTGGCAACATATGCAGTGCTAAAGATATTTAAAATGTATGGTTTGGATATATGAAAATGATACGAGTGAAATTGTCATAAATACTTTCGCAATTGCACTTTTACAGCTTCTTTTTTGAATATGTGATAAAAGAATTTAGTAGTCAAGGGAGCATGGTGTGACTTTGAAAAGTCAAGAGTGTCATTCTTTTGTGTGACCGGAGGGAGTACAATGACTGCCTCATGATTTTGATAGTTTGTTGGTAAGGTGGTGATCATTTTGGCTTTTTTTGGTGGCTTATGGCTGAAAAGCACTGTGGCTGGCTGAAAAAACACTGTAGCTAACAGAGGCTTATTTAGCATAATTAAATTTTAAAAAAATTAAAAAATATAAAAAATATGTTAGCCCATTACTTATAATACAAACACATACGGGAAAAAAAAGAACCGGCAAAAAAGTTCAACAAAAAGCCAAAAGTTCAGAAAAAGACGAAATTTATGAATAGTGAAAAATAAGCCGGAAGCCAGAAGCTGAAGCCCAAATGATCACAGATGGGTTAATGACCAATTTGGCCCCTAAACTTTCCCATGCAGCTCACTTTGGTCCCTCAAGTTTTGAAAAGACCAATTTAATTCATGCACAAATAAAAAACTTTACTCCTCCCAATAACGCACGAATGTCTTGATTCATGCATAAGCTAACACAACACTGAGGCTCCGTTTACTATTGCAGTGGATTATGACAATCTTGTGTGATGGAACTGCTTCCACATATTTTGGTATCAGGCTAGTTGATTTTTCTAAACCTCGTTGCAGTTGGAGATATTATTGTGTTCTAAGTAACACACTGTATCGGAGTAGTTAACTAAGAAAAACTTCATGTGAGAGGAAATATGAAGGATTAACTATTGGATAACATAATTTGTTAAAACTATAATATTATTTTCCAAACAGGAAACTTGATTTTCACAGTTGCTTTAAAAATAAGCGCATCACAACATATCTCGATTTGGTGCTGCTCCTGTGGACTCCAAAACGCAGAACATTAGCTTGTCCTTGAGTTCATTGAGCAGGGGCTACACTTGCTTGCCCCCACAGGCCACAACGCTTTTCCCTTAAAATTTAGTTTTACTTCCGGAATCTGGTCGGATTTGCAACAGTGATTCAAATTATCCAGATACTTTTAGCCGGCCTGAGATTTTTGCTTAATCTATCCGGATTCCAGTTGATCCAAACACATGCATAGATGTTCGTGGTAACCTATGAACTATCGGCAAAACATTTTGATTCTCCCAAGCACAACGGGTCAAAGTCTTGACATTGGTGAGTGTGCGATAGAAAATTGTTCCATACTACGTACTTCCACTTATCATAAATCGCTTAAATAATAGTGTCATATCTTTTTATCTATTTGAGCATATTTTAATAATATTTATAAGATACTTCAAAATAAGTTATGTGAAAATTTTCCTCAAAATTTTCTTTTTATAACATAATTTGTGCATATACTCCTTTTATATATAGAAAAGATATATAGTAAAAATAAATAATATATATATATATGATAGCTCTACTAATATTATTCACATGTCAGAAATTGTCAGAAATATAATCTTCTTTATACATTAGTAGTTCAAATTTTAATAATTTGATCACCCACACTTAAAATGACATCTATCTGAGAAGGCGTTGCTTTTATCACATGAAAGTTCCTTTAAGACTGTGCCATTCAGGTGGCAGGGTGGAAGCAATGGTTGCAAAGGAGCACTATTTGGCAGAGTGAAAGCTTAATGACGAAACTGAACGCTTTACGATGAACAAAGTATTCTAGTGGAGTAACACAACACGTGATTATGTTTCTTAATTGCATCCAAGTTCATGGCTACCGCGTTCACTTCAGTCTTCACTCTTCACTCCTCATAAATGCGATCGGTGGCGTGGCGTCGCCTCGGCCATTCATTCCGCTGCCCGCATTTCTTTAGCGAGAAAATTGAGAATATACCCTCCAACTAGATGGAAATCTAGGATATACCCTTATTTAGATCCTAATTGATAATATACCCTCCTTTAGAGTGTTTTGTTGAGAAAATGCCCTTTTTATACTATTTAGTACCTCTTAAGTATACTAATCCGTATTGTACTGTATTTTGACATTAGGATGACCATTTTACCCCCATGTACGGCTGTGAAGAAGATAAGTCTCGATTGGGCAGTGCTTGGCTAGGGTTTCCCGGACCAAACAGCGGCACGGCAGAGGGTGTGGGGCGGAGGTCCGGTGGCCGTACATGGGGGCAAGATGGTCATCCTAATGTCAAAATACACTACAATACGGATTAGTATACTTAAGAGGTACTAAATAGTATAAAAAGGGTATTTTCTCAACAAAATACTCTAAAGGAGGGTATATTATCAATTAGGATCTAAAGGAGGGTATATCCTAGATTTCCATCTAGTTGGAGGGCATATTCTCAATTTTCTCTTCTTTAGCAGTTCAGCGCCTGCGCCCGCATCTCTGCACCTGCGCTCGCCTTTTGCTCGCTGTCCTCCGCTCCCTGCTCCGGGCTGGCGCTCGCCTGCGCTCGCCGTCCTCCCAGTCCCTGCTCCAGTGCTCCGGGCTCGCTTCTCCAGTTCTCCCTTCTCAGCGCTCGCCATCCTCCCTACTCCGGCAAGGCGCTCGCCGTCCTCCCTGCTCCGGGCTTGCGGCTCCCTGCTCGACGCTTGCCTCAGTCGCCTGGCGTAGTGGCGCTCGTCATGCTCCTCGCTCGGCGCTCACCGTCTGAGAGCTTCCCGCTCGGCCGCTCGGCCGCTCGGCGCTCACTGTGCTCGGGGATCGGTTGCAGGTCCACGGGTCGAGGGCGGAGGCCGAAGGTCGGAGGGCGGAGCGGCGGAGGAGCAGCCACGCAGGTCCACGAGACCATGACCATGAGCGGCAGAGCGACCGGCGGTGGAGGCGCGCACAAGCAAGGCGGCGGCCGGCGGTGGGGGTGCGCGCAGGAGAGGTGTGCTCAAAAGTCAGATCTAATGGACGGCTGCCGACTGGGGTTGGGGTTGGGGACTAGGGATTAGGGTTTGGTCTAGTGGATCCGTGGATGTCTCATTGGGATGGTTTGCTGACTTTGGTGTGGGCTGAATTGTTGTTTGGGCTACCATTGCTGGGCCTCGGGCTAGGCTGTAAGTCTGAATTTTTTTAGGTATATATTAGATGAGGGTAGTATTAGTAGTATTGCTAGGCCCCGGGCTATAGCCTACCCAACCCGAGGCCCAGTTCCGCCCTCCCAGGCTACTGCGTTCACTGCATCTTCATGCGTCCCAGCATTTTTTTCTCTGTTTTCCTCACCGATAGGTGTGCTAATGGGCTAGGCTCATCCCAAATCCAATCCACGTCCAAATAAAATTAAATAAAGCCTGCTGTAGTCTAGGCCCAGACTGTGAAGCCCAAGTCTAAGGGACTTTGCTCTGATCATTAGAAAGAAGGGATTTTGCCCACTAGCGCTGCGAACCGTCCGATTTCTTCTCGTGTACAGGAGGGTGTCCGTGACTTCGCGTGGCATTCCCCTTCGGCTTCTCTCTCTAGAGTAGGGGAATGACTCCATCACTTAAAATCCCTCAATCTTCATCCCTGACCCTAGTCGTGGGGATAGCAAAACCCCGTTCTCCGCCCTCAACGGGGATTCGGGTACCCGTACGGTGCCATCCCCGATAAAGTTGGAACTCAAAACTAACATCAGTTGTGCAGAAACATCCACTAGCATTAAGATTTGCATTCTTATATAAGCTCATAATTCAAACCATGGAAAAAGATGACAGGTTAGCAAAAACTTACCATAGTGAAATATGATAGTCATAAATCATAATCTTACAAGATGATTAAACATAGTTCGGTGAGGTAACGTAGGGTAGCGCACTTGTGTCCGTAGTTTAATCCCCATGTAATTGACTACGCACTGAGGCTCATCATACATTGCAATTGCAATGGCCAAAAATAGAAACATACGGCCTAGTCACCTAGTTCGCCCAGCTTCAGAGGGAGAGGGAGGTAGTGAGGTAGATCCGGCCGCCGAGAGGAGCTTGCTGCGGCTATGCTAGGCTGGGAGGAGTAGATCCAGACCCAGTCACTGAGAGGCAGATCCGGGAGGCTTAGGGCTCGCTGCGAGGTGGAAGAGCAAAGCGAAGGGGTGGAGTCTAGAGAGGAGAGGAGGCTGGAGAGGTCCAGTTGCCAACTTGCTGGCGTGGGCACGAGCGCTAGCATTGCGTTGTGCCTGTGCATCGTAGCAGTCGCTTCGAAAGTTCGGACTTCGGAGGAATACCCGGATAGGGAGGCAGAGGGGTGAGAAGAGAACTGAGGAGGTAGACTGGCGGAAAGAATTGAGGGTTAGGGACTTAGGGTTTGTTCGGGAGTGTGGGCGATGGGCGGTGGGCCATTTGGGTCGATGTGGCGTGACTTCGTTTGGTCCAACTCCATGTTTCATTCACTCCACCGGCTGACTGCAGACTGGGTCCTAAATGTTAGTGTTTATACGTGGGCCCATGTGGGGAACGGGGACGAGAAGCAGAATAATGGCCCCGACCCTGACTCACTCGACGGGGTATAATCTTGACCCAATCTATCCCCATGGGGAAAGAAAATGCATCATCCCAATCCCCTAATAGGAGAATTCCCCACCGGGGAACGAGGAATGTGGCCCCATTGCCATCCCTACCTCTCTCTGATTTGCCTCCGACCTGACTCCCTCGCCCCCTCTCCCTCACCACTGCTGCGTCCTCCAGATCTAGCACCACCTCACCTACCAAATCAAGTGTTGTTGCTCTCCTCTCTACTCACTCCACCATGTAGTGAGCAGTCGCCCTATGCCATTCTCCCGTTGCGAGCTGCCACGTCGTCACGTGTCCGCCCGCACTACCAATCCACGTAACCACCAGATCTAGGAGGAGACATTTTTTGCCGCCGTGAGCTACTGCACTGCTAGCTTGGGTAACCACCAGATTTGGGCGGGGACCATTTTTTTACACATTATTTCAAATCATTTTTTCTCAAATGAAAATCTTTTGAAACTTTTGGTGCTGCTCCTGTGGACTCCAAAATGCAGAATATTAGCTTGTCCTTAAGTTCATTGAGTAGGGGATACACTTGCTTGCCCCACAACGCTTTTCCCTTAAAATTTAGTTATACTTCTGGAATCTTGTCGGATTTGCAACAGTGATTCATAGCATCTAAATACTTTTAGCTGACCTAAGGTTTTTGCTTAATATATCTAGATCCAATTGATCCACACGCATTTATATACATGTTCATGGTAACCTATGAACTATCAACAAAACATTTTGATTCTTCCAAGCACAATGAGTTAAAGTCTTGACACTGATAGTAGTAAACTAACAACTCTGGCGAGTGCACGACAACATAATTGGACACCATCGTTTCTGTAATACTATGAGTGCACGACAGCATAATTTTAATCTCAACTTGTATATGTGAAACACCTCAAAAATTCAAAACCATTTTGAATTCTTTTGGAGTTTGTTTGAAATTCCCAAAACCATCCCAATTTGATGACCTCTCCTTGAAATCCACCTTCCCTTTTTGCCATTCCACCTTCACCTCTCCTTGGCTCCCTTCAAGAAATCGTCATCATAATCGACTCTCTGTACCCCTGTTCCACACGGGCACTAGCCTGAGCTCGACGTTGTGGCTGTGCTCTTATCATGTGTTCACACCTCCACTACCTTCAGAACCACAGGAGCAGTGGAGGTGGAACCAGCAGGATCCGGGATTAAGGCACTGGAAGGTGAGCTGTCAGCAAGGCCCCACTAGCCAATCGCCGCCTCCCTGGTGACCTCACTCCTTCCCTCGCGCAGAGCGCTGGTTGACTCGTGCCTCTCCCCTCCTCACACAAGCAATGCCCGAAACCATCTTACTGCTCCCACCACCTCACATCTCCTTTTTAGCTTAGTTGCTTTTGTAGAGAGCTCTCTCTTACCGTAGCTCCTCCTCCACCCTCCCTTGAGCCCGGTGAGCCCTAGAAGCTATCTTCTCCTTCGGTCAATTAAAATCCAATAGCATTAACCTATAACATCCACTTGGCACCCCAAACACACCGGTGAACTCCCTCGAGCAATAGCATTTCGGTAGAGCTCCACCAACGAAGACCATCGCCAGCCAAAATACCTCTCCCATGGACAGCTCAAACCAGACATCCACAACTAAAACCACCACCGCTCCAATAATTCTTCTGCTCCATAGATGTTCAAACTACTTTCCTCCTCATCGGAGAACCACCGAGAAACCGTGAGGCTCGAAGCTTTCTCTCTTACCGCCGACCACCACCCATGTTTCCACCTCCCAAAGCCCTAAAATGAGCTCCCCACCCTCCAAGGTGCCCAACCATGCCATCCTTTTCCACCAGGGTCTCCACCAATGTCGAATCACAGTGGGGTGATGCCCCTGTTTTCCTACCGCTAAGGCCAGCCGGAGGTTGAAGGCAACCCCAAGGGTGACGTGGCTCGCCCGTAGCCATTCATGCACGACTGATCAATGGCTGAGATCGACGCGCGCTAAAGACGGGTCGAGAAGGCCACGCATGCATTTGGGCCGAAACGGCCGACCCACCCGACCGTTTAAAATTTAATTCTGCGTGCTGCACTGTTCATTGGGCTAGCCCGTACTGTAGCCACACTATTCATTAGGAACCCTAAAACTCAAAAATACCCCATTTCGATGGTTTCGACGCCGCGAATTCATTTCCAGGTCCTGTTCCACCAAACCATTCTCCAATAAAATCCAATCCAACTCTATTTGGTTTATATTGCATTTTACTCCTTTTTATTTCATTTATTTTCCTAACTTGATTAGTTTCAAGCACGAACCTTATGTCATTTTATGTGTTTGTGCCAGCTCCCTAGTATTCTGAGGTGGCTGTGCAAGAATCAGGACCAGGCATTAAAGTGTATGAGACTGTTGAGTTCGTAGAGCAGCATGACAAGTTACAAGTTTTTGATCATATTGAATCCCATGGAATTTAAATTATTCAATTACAATATTTGCATTAATGTTATTTGTGCAATGTTATTTAATAAAAATAAATATTTAGAATGACTTATTAATTAGATATGTCCTACCACTGCAAATATCCTATATAATTTGAGGTCATATTTACCTTGACAACCATAATGTTATTTAATTATTGTATAAATAATCGTAGATAGGCTCATCTAAAATTTTGTATTACTAAGTGACTTGGTTTTTCGCTGGTAGAATTATTTAAATGGTTCTAGGGTAGGGGTGACTCGTGGAAAGCCACTAGATGATTGGAGTCCATGACTTTGACATAGGGTGGAGACTTATGCAGAAGGGTGACAGTGCCATCGAGGAAGGCAACCTCAAGGTGAAAAATAAGGACTGGAATTTTATGCTGAGTAAAGGATATAGTAATCGCTCAACCACAAGCATTGACTTTGTTAACCCTGGTTTAGTAGCTGCCCAACTCGATTAAGTATCTATAGAAGGGTGTGGTATGAAAATGGTAAAACCATACTTACTCATGTGCAGTACTCTGTAACTGAACAATCCTGGACAGCTAAGGGGATTACAAGCGTCTCCAGAAATGGGGGCATTACAATATGTATGTATGTATGTATGTATGTATGTATGTATGTATGTATGTATGTATGTAAATCTCGATTTGGTGCTGCTCCTGTGGACTCCGAAGCGCAGAACATAACCTTGTGCTTGAGTTCCATGAGCAGGGGCTACACTTGCTTGCCCCACAATGCTTTTCAAAGCATCCAGAAACTTTTAGCCGGCCTGTGATTTTACTTAATCAATCCGGATTCCAATTGATCCACACGCATATATACATGTTCATGGTAACCTATGAACTATCGACAAAACTTTTTGATTCTTCCAAGCACAACGAGTTAAAGTCTTGACAATCTGGCTAGTGCGCGACAGCATAATTTGACACCGTCGTTTCTGCAATGCTGTGACAGCCTCCACTTTATTCTCAACTTGCATCGATCGAATACAGTTAATACAAAAAAGAGAACACATGCAAATTAAAAGCAAAAGCAAAAGAGGTTTCGATAACCAGATAGGCTGGGAGGGCATGTACAACGCGTCGTCTCGGCTTGTCTTCGTCTTCGTTTTTTTGCAAAAATCACCTCGGTTTAGCTTGGAGACGGTCGCCCCGTCGCCTCGCGAGGCGACGGCGAGGGCCCGTGCTCCGAGGCCCAAGCGCCGCGAGGAGCAGCGTTGTACGGCTCGTCTTCTCATCTCGACGGCGCACGCGGATCCCGCACGGGCGCGCGCGGATTCTGGTTTTGGACGCGCGCGGGATCCCCAGTGAACAGATACTTACTTTCTCTGGATGGCAGCTACAAACGTGTTGTTTCAGTGAGAATCTTGAGAAACTTTCCAAGAACGATTTTTGGGTCCGATCTCAGCTATCTTCTTGTCATTTCTGTTGTCCAACAGCCAAAACTTTGCCTATTTTGTGCATGCTGTTTTGATCATGGATGCATGTATGTTTGTACTAGCTGAACCAAAGAATTGGATCCTTTTTTTTCCTGCAAGTGAAGTGGAACTAAATTGATAGCTGCAAAAATTTTGTAATTATATTTATCTTATTTATTCTTAATCTGTTTTGTATTCAGAAGCAACAAAATAGTATACAAGGATCTTATTCTTACTTAATCATGGCTGCATGTATAAATTAAACACTTTGCAGACAGTTAAACAGACAGTCTATTGTACAAGCTGTCTGTTCAGTCGTCTGTATATGAGGTGGAATAAACTTGCAGACGGCAGCCTGTCTTGGGTTGTACATGCCCTAAACTACATACTGTTCGGCTGACGATCATTGATAACTCATTCAGTTTGCTCGAGTACTTAAGTTGCTCACCGCCGTGGCGCCATCATGTTCCTTGGCTGCAGTACGTGGCTGTGTCAAGGCAAAGAATTCCTCCAATGCCTTCACGGACGAACCACCATCCTCCTGTGCTCCTCCGATCAGCTCCTGAATCTCCATCACTCGACGCCGCATCGTGATCCCCTTCGTGGTCACCCCCATCACCGTCTCCACGACCTCCGCCATCTTAGACTTCTCCACGACGGATGTCTCTAAATTCCCCCTCGCCACCTCCACGCACACCCCCCACTCGTCCTCCAGCATCTTGGAATTGTAGAACTGCTCTGCCGAGAGCGGCCACCCGATGATGGGCACGCCGAGGGTCATGCTCTCCAGCACCGAGTTCCACCCACAATGGCTCAAGAATGCGCCCGTCGATGGGTGCGCTAGGATCTGCACCTGTGGCGCCCATCCGCGGATCAGGAGACCTTTGTTGTTGGCGCGCACCCTCGCCTCAAACCCTTCCGGCAGCCAGCCGTCGCTGAACTCGCCCTTGATGTCGAATCCCACTGGCGGCCGGATGGCCCAGATGAACGGCCGTCCGGTTGACTCCAATGTCGTGGCCAGCTCCATCATTTGCACTGCTTGTATCGTGTTCTGGGACCCAAACGACACGTACAGAACTGATCTCTGCTCGTGGGCGTCCAGCCACTGCTTGACGTCGTCGTCGTCGCGGTTGGGGCGCTGCGTCGGGAGGCGCACGAGCGGGCCTAAGGGCCAGATAGGGACACCCAAGGTCTGGCGGAGCATGCGTAGCCCGGCCGGCTCGAACTCCTCCACGGTGTTGATCAGCACGGCGTCGGTGTCGTACCCTAGTGATATCTGCCGGCGATGGAAGATCGACCACCGGTCTGTACCGTCGGCGTCGATGAAGTACCTTGGGAGCTGCGACCGGTGGACGGTGACCTCCGGGTAGTCCGGCAGGCAGAACGCATCCCCGGACGCGCGCAAGTGGGGCAGGTGGTTCCACAACGAGTGGTACACCACACTGCCGAAAGCGCCGCAGGAGACGAAGAACGCGTGGGCGGCGTCGTGCAGGCGCGCGACGGCCGTGGTCCATGCGAAGAAGACGTCCGCGACGATGCGCACCGGCGCGTCGTCTGCGCAGACCCCACCGACGAAGCTGTCGAAGCCGCCGCGGAGCGACTCGGAGGCCTCGAAGAACTTGATAAAGTCGCGGGCGGGGAGGGCATCGGTGGACTCGGCGTCCGCGGGAAGGCCGTGGTCGGCGGGGGCGAAGGGAATAGAGTGGAACTGGAGGAACGGTGCCGCCACTGAGGATCTGGAGCGGAGGGCGACCACGTTGCTTGCGGTGGAGATGAGGGTGATGGCGGCCGACGGATGCGCGCGGTGGAGTAGGTCGGCGAGGGAGAGGAAAGCGGCGAAGTGGCCCTGCGCTGGGAACGGGAAGAGGATGATGTGCAAGCTGCCGTCGCTCGGCATGGTGAAGCTTGTGTTTGCTAGGCGGTGGCAGGTGGTCTGAGGGTGGAACTTGGAAGTTCTCCACTGTCTACTTTTAGGGCGCCCATACAGAATGACACGAAACATACAAAAAAGCAATCGAGTACTGACAAAGCGAGGAAGACCTCTTTGGTGTGCCTTTCAGTTCCAGCTTCTGCTAGGGTCCCCGTTCAATTTGATATGGGCTTTTTAGTTTCTTGCTTACAACTGAATGAACACGTTAGCTTTTAATTTTAGTTTTTCATCTTTTTTGTTTTTTCTTTCTCCTATGGAGGTATTAATGGTGATTTTTATTTTTTTATTTTTCTTTATTTTTTAATTAAATAATTAAAAAAGATAATTCTATTATAATATAATTTTACTAAAAGTCAGCGGCTGAAAGTCCGAATCCACTGAAATAAGCCGATTGAATAAGTGCTTTCTACCTGACTTGCTTATTTTGATGACTTGCACCCAGTGGCGGATCCAGGATTTCGCCGCGCCCCGGGCTAAATGCTAAAAGGCTAACAGCCTAGAAGTAACACCAATTTATACCCACACAATAGCGTCACAAAAGTATGTCGCAAATGTATAATTGACATGAAACTTTAGCTCAATGCTTCAACATACAATGTAATAAGAAAAACATGGTAAAAACAAGGATATGACATACCGTGATACGATATTTTGCAAAAACAAGAATACAGCGATACGGCGAGTATATATGTATTTAAAAATTTTAAAAATATAGATAGACTACAAGAGAGCAAAAAACTGATATTACCTTGATGAATGCTATATATTCCAATATTCTTTGCTACTTCAATCTTGTCGGTCTCTGGCTTGTTAGAACTAGAAGTAACTTTTGATTTACTCTCCTCAGGATCTACAAATTGCACAGACAAACAAGGTTCCGACTTCTCACTGTGACATAGGGAAACAAGGAAGTATAACGAACTGATGTATAACTTTAAGTCTAGATACCATAAATTTTTTGTGGACTTGTAAATTTCATAGATTTACTTGTTGTGCAGCCTCGGTAGTCAGCTGAACCGGACTCTTGAAAGTTGAATCGATCGCTCGGCCTGGGTCAGTTAAGAATCCATCGCATTTCGCCATGACGCGTCATTGCGTCGCCTCGGCCATTCCGCCCATTCGGCGTTTCGCTGTCTCATTTCGCCATAATGCGTCGCCTCGCCCATTCCGCCCATTCCCCCAGCCCGTCTCCTCGTCTCATCTCACTCTCTGGCTCTCTGCTCCGGTGCTCCCTGGCTCTCACTCTGCTCCGGTGCTCTCTGCTCACCGCTCGGCGCTCGGTTGGCGCTCGCCGTGCTCGGCTCTCTGCTCGGGGCTCGGCGGCGGCCTGCGCCCTGCGGGTCCACGAGGCGAGGGGCGGAGGCCGGAGAGCGGAGCGGCGGAGGCGCAGCCGCGCAGGTCCAAGACCACGACTCCACGAGCAGCGGCGAAGGTGAGGTCGGCGGCCGGCGGTAGAGGCGCTCGCAGGCAAGGCGGCGGCCGACGGTGGGGGCGCGCGGACCGCGGCGACGCTGCGTGCCTGCGTCCGCGTCGAGAGCGAGGGGCGAGGGCGGCGGCCGGCGGTGGAGGCACGCGCAGCGGTGGAGGCAAGGCGGCGGCCGGCCGTGGGGCTCGTGTAGGAGAGGACTGGGCTCAGATCTGAGATCTGATTTGGGCAGCTGGGAGCTGGGGATTGGGGATTAGGGTTTCTTCTCTAGTTCTCTTGGTCTTGTGGATGATTCATGTATGGGCTGTTGACTTGATGCGCTGATTTGTCTGCTATGGGCTGTCTCATGTATGGGCTGTTGTTTGGGCTACAGGCTGATAATTTTGAGGCCTCGGGCTGGGCTGTCAGGCTACTAATTTTTAGGTATATATTATAGTGGGGTAGTATTGGAAGTATTGCTGGGCCTCGGGCTATAGCCTACCCAGCCCGAGGCCCAGTTCCGCCCCTGCTTGCACCAATGGGTTGCATGGCGTCCGCATGTTTTGGACTCCCAATTCTCGAGTCAAAGTGTTACTTTACCTCATTTTTTGTACCGTTTACTTTTTTTACGGCACTCCATACTTTTTTTACTTGGACATCACGTACCGACGTGGTCTCCAATAAATTCCCTGACCATGTTTTCTAATTACTCTGTCCGCTCAAGATGTTTTAGCATACATGTAGTCGAATTTTATGGACTTTGACTATTTATATCGATGAATAGTTACATTGGATATATAAAAATAATACATATAGATTTATCTTGAAAAGTACTCTTAGTATTATAATTGTATCATGTTTTATAAATAAATTATAATATCATTTTGTAGTCAAAGTTGCTTGTCAATAACCACGCTGGTGTGCATAATGTTATACATACATACATGATACGTATATATATATATGTGTATGTGTGTGTATATATATATGAATGATAGCTTTACTAATATTATTCACATGTCAAAAATATAATCTTTTGTATACATTAGTAGTTCAAATTTTAATAATTTGATCACTCAAGCTTAAAACGAAACTTTCAATTTGGGTTTTATTCCATGAAAAGATGGCATGATTTTTACATTAGCTTGCCAAGCCTAACACAACCCTCCTCCTTTTTTCGGCTTGGGACAGGTTACGTAGAAAATTACATAGGCGGAGTGGGGTAAGAGCCAAGCATCTCGTGTCCTGTAAGTTCTATAAGATGACGATCAGACCCGCGATGCTATATGGAGCAGAATGTTGGGCAACTAAAAAACAACATATACAGAAAATGAGCGTAGCGGAGATGAGGATGCTACGGTGGATCTGTGGTGACACAAGGCGGGATCGCATCCGCAATGATGATACGTGATAGGGTAGAGGTAGCACCAGTTGAAGAGAAACTTGTCTAACATCGTTTGAGATGGTTTGGACATCTCCAACGACGGTCTCCTGAGGCATCGGTACGTAGTGGAATTTTAAGACGTATTGAAAACATAAAAAAAGGCAGAGGTTGACCAAAACTGACGTAGAAGAAAGCAGTTAAAAGTGACTTAAGAGATTGGAATGTATCTAAAGAATTACCCTTGGATAGGAGCGCATAGAAGTTAGCGATCCACGTACCAGAACCATAAGAAAGTTAGAGGCAGTGTTTTAGTCTCTCAACTCAGATAGCAAGTTGTACGGCTTAGGGTTTTAGCATTATAGGTTTTTTCATGGCTCTCATCTCTTTGATCTTGAGAAGGTTTTATTCTTAGTCTATTTTAAGTTGTTTGGGACAAAAAGTTTTATTGTTGTTGTTGTTGATGATCACTCAAGCTTAAAATGACGTCTATCTCTGAGAGGCGTTGCTTTTTATCACATGAAAGTTCCTTAAGACAGTGAGCCATTGAGGTGGCTCCAGAGTTAAAACTTTTGTCCAAAATTTTGCGAAATAGACAAAATTTCATCCCTTTAGGGTACCCTTTGAAACAAGTTTTATTCGGCCAAAATTTAGCTAGATTTGGTCCTATTCAAAATTTGTTCAAATTTTATCTAAATTTTAATTCAATTTTATCAAAAATTTGATTTTTTTCTTCTGAATTTTCGAACGAAATGAACCAAATTTTGTTAATTCGTTCCTTTCGTCAGCGTCTGAAAAGGTGTCCCTGACATGGAATTGATGTTGTACAGGAGCACTATTTGGCAGAGTGAAAGCTTAATGACTGAACGCTTTACGATGATCAAAGTACTCTGGTGGAGTAACACATGACTGACACCGCTCACCTGAACTTCTAGTTTTTAACTTATTATTTTTTATTATTTTTAAATTTAAGTGTTTCTGAATTTTTGACTTTTGTAGTTTTTTTTGCTAGTTTTTTCTCGTATTCATTTGTATTATTTGTGATATATTAATCTATTTTTCTATTTTTAAATTAATTATGTTAAACAGGCCATCATTAAATATAATACAATTTTAGCTAAGTACAATACAATTACAGTCATAATCTATTTTTTAGCCCAAAAAAGCGGCCAATGTTTCTTAATTGCATCGAAGTTCGTGGCCACTGCGTTCTCTGCATCTTCATGCGCCCCTGCAATTTTTTTCTCTATTTCCCTCACCGATAGGAGTGCTAATGGGCTATAGTCAGGCCGAATCCAATCCACGTCCAAATAATATTAAAGAAAGCATTCTGCAGTCTAGGCTCGGATTGTTAGGGCCTGTTTGGAACAGAGGAATTTCACAGGAATTTTGCAGGAAACAGTTCAATTCCCGAAGGAATCGGGAAAAATTCCCGCATTCCAAACAGGGCCTAAAAGTCCAAGTCTGAGGGACTTAGCTCTTATCATAAGGAAGAACGGTTTTGAGGCCTGAGCCATAGTCAGTGAGAGGAGGTGAGGGCGTTCGCCCCTTGGGTCTGGGATCGATCCTTCAGATCGGCCTGGGTTTCTTATTTCTCAGAGATACTGTTTCCTAAATATTATCTTCTAGAGGAAGTACACATGTGCCTATTCAATAGGAACTTGTTGAGGAACCGACGCTGGAGACCAGTCCGAGCGATTCCTCTGCTAGAACAAGAACGAATCAATCACAGAATCACAGAGAGACAATAGATTGAACACACAGAGAGATAGAGAGAACTCCTGGTCTTTCTTTATTGCTTTCATTCATATGTACATAATGAGGGGGGATAGGTCCCTATTTATAGACTACAATGAGGTGCCCACCATGGGCCGCGGGCTGCTGGCCCAGGCCCAGGTTTCTTAACATTTCCCCTTGGGCACTCATCCGACACGTTTATGCCTCACTAAAACTCCATAAAAACCCAGTGGGAAAAATTTGGAGAAAGAGCACATGATACATGTGATGCTGCGATGCACGAATTGCCTCATTAAAAACCTTGGTCGAGAAACTTCATGGAAAACTCATCAAGGGAAAAAGAGTACAACTCACCCAATTTCATTCAGTCTTCAGGACTTTGCTCATTTGGGTACTTAACCTTCAGGATTAAGATTTAATAATGGGCTTGAGAGAATTCTCCCCCTGAATTCTGCACTTCTCTAAGTCTCATCATTTCAATCCCTCACACGCACCTTTCAAAGTTAGATGCGGGGAGTGACTTCGTGAACAAGTCAACATAATTTAGTGTGCAATACTTTAATCTTATCCATCTTTGCAATTCATGAGCATAGAGGAACTTGGGGTTGATATGCTTACATAGCCCGTCTGCATTAGTGCAACGCAAGCTGCATTATCTTCATAGATAATTATGGGGGTTTGCACAATGTTCATTCCACATGACTTCTGGATGTGGTGATCCGTTCAGCGGAACCAAGCGCACTCTCGTGCGGCTTCATACAGTGCTATAATTTCTGAGTGGTTCGTCGAAGTAGCTACAAGGCTTTGCTTAGACGATTTTCAAGGATTTGCAGTTCCACCATACAGAAATACATAGACTGTTTGTGACTTTGCGGTATGCGGGTCCGACAGGTACCCAGCATTTGCGTAGCCAATCAAGTTCAGACATTGATTCTTTCTATAGAACAATCCAATGTCTTTGCTTCTTTTGAGGTATCGGAAGGTGTCCTTTTTGCCCTGCCAATGCCTTTTGGTGGGCTCTGCACTGTACCTTGCTAACAGGTTCACGGCAAATGCAATGTCCGGTCTAGTGCAGTTTGCTAAGTACATGAGCGCTTCCACTGCACTCAAGTATGGGAATTCCGGTCCCAGGACTTCCTCCCCCTCTTCCCTAGGTCGGAAAGGATCTTTTTCTTACTGTAAAGACCTCCCGATCATCGGTACTTTCGATGGGTATGCCTTCTCAAAGTCAAGCTTTTCTAGCACCTTCTGGGTGTAGGCCAACTGATGTACCAAGATTCCTTCAGGGAGATGCTCAAGCTGCAGGCCTAAGCAAAACTTGGTCTTACCCAAATCTTTCATTTCAAATTCTGACTCCAAGTAGGAGCTTGCTTCTTTTATGTCTTCAGCTGTCCCGATGATATTCAGATCATCTACATACACAGAGATTATACAGAATCCATTCTGGGATCGCCGTATAAATACACAAGGACAGTCTTCATTGTTCGTGTAGCCTTTCTTGCAGAGAAAGTCGCTCAAGCGATTATACCACATTCTTCCAGATTGTTTCAGTCCATGCAGGGACTTTCTGATTTTCACACTGTATAGATTTCTATTTGCTCTGTTTTGGTTCAGGAGAGATATTCCTTCAGGGACTCTTATATAAATCACCGAATCCAAGTTACCGCAAAGGTATGCAGTCATAACATCCATCAATTTCATTTCCAAGTTCAAGTTTACTGCCATTGAGATCAAATATCTAAAGGTAATTTCACTCATAACTAGGGAGTAGGTTTCTTCATAATCAACTCCAGGATGTTGAGTGAAACCTTGGGCTACTAGCCTTGCTTTGTATCTCACTACTTCATTTTTTTTATTTCTCTTTCGAATAAATACCCACTTGTGCCCTACAGGGTGCACATGGGGAGGCATGCGGCATACGGGCCCAAAGACCTCTCTTTTGTTCAGAGATAGCAATTCAGTTGCTATTGCCTTCTTCCAATCTTCCCAATCTGATCTTTTCTTACATTCAGCGAGCGATGCAGGCTCGGGATCAAGATCGATGATTGTGGCAATTTTCTTTGCGAAGTAGATATCGATATTAGATGTTGTCCTATTCAGGGACTCTCCCGTGTGCACATAATTTATAGCTATTTCTTCATGAGTTGCTACTTCTGGAGCGATTGCTTCTTCTGGAGCTTCACCTTGCGCATCGCTTCTTTCAATTGCGGTGGCAAGCCCCTTTAGTTTTTCGGCTCCGATGTGTGCGCACACATCCATGCCGATTTCTTCTTCCATGGATATTCAGATCCAGTATGCCCTTTTCTGAAGGTTCATACTCATGCCAGGTCTCGACTGGCTCCCCTTCTCATTCTAGGGGACTTCAGTGATCGGCTGTGATAAATCCCGCTTATCCTTTTTCGCCAGGCGTCCCCGGTTACTAAGGATTCGAGGAACCGGAGTTCTCGTCCTCTTTTTTATTTTTCTGAGGCCTCTGGACGAGATTAGGGATACCTTCTGCTTTTTTTGGTATTTCAACCCTCTCCGGTGCAGTGCGTGCAGGCACATGCGACTTAGTCACGCTCTTCAAATCACTAAAGTGATCAGGCAGTTGATTTGCTAATGCTTGCAAATCTATTTTGTCTTCTGGACTTCTCTATTTGATTTACTAATGCGCGGGTCATCTGCATGGATTCCCGTGGCTTGCCATGTAATGTCTTCTGGACTTCTTTAGTGCGCGGGTCATCTGCATGGATTCCCCAGGCTTGCCACGTAATTTCCCGACATTCTTCATCAAGGGGTTGATTTCCTCCCCCTAATGTTGGGAAATTTTCGGTTGTGACCCTTGCGCTAGTTGCATAGGTGAATGGATGTTGTAGGCCGAAGGTCTAAGGTTGATGAGATTCGCTGTATGTAGGACTGCGGGTCCCTGACATGTAGCTGGTAAATTACAATTATGCAAGAGGTGTCAGACAATAAATTTAATTCACTTAATTAAAGCCTCTGTCAAACCATTCTGGGTATGGACATGCGGTACCGAGTGCTCGACTGCAATTCCCATCACCATGCAATTCCCATTCTGCATTTCTGATGCAAACGATCTGCGAGATCAATTTTGCAAAAGCGTGGTTTCTTGTGGACAATAGACCCACATATGACCACTTCGAGGAAGCGTCAATCAGCACCATGAAATACTTGACTGGCCCTGAGATGGGCTGAATGAGGCCACAAATGTCTCCCTGGATACGCTCCAGGAATGCAGGGACTTCTTCCTTCACTTTCAGAGTGGAGGGTCTAGTAATTAGTTTCCCGGTGGCACATGCAGGGCACACAAAATCTTCATGATTCGGGAAATTCTTCACATTAATATTATGCCCATGCGAGTTATTTATTATGTTTCTCATCATCCTAAGACTCGGGTGGCCTAATCTGTCATGCCAGAGACAGAATAATTCAGAGCTTCTAAATACCGTCTTCAGGACAGCGTACGCTGCAGGCGCCTTAATGTTGGTATAATATAGCCCAGTTTCAAGTGAAGGAAGTTTTTCTAATACACTTTTCTTTTCATTCTCTTCGCGCTTCATAATGAGCAGGTATTACTTACCGTACTCTTCTTCAGTCTCAACGTGGAAACCATTTGCGCGGATATTCTTAAAACTTAGGAGAGTTCTAGTCGATTCTGGGTACAATAAGACTTCTTTAATGACCAGAATTGTGCCCATGTGGCTCTTCCGGAACCAATTATTCATGCATCGCTTCTAGCAATTGTCGTAAGGCTGCCAGTGCTATTACGTATCGACTGAAAATACTTAGTCTCTCTTAAGATGGTATTCATTGTGCCGCTGCTAGCTAAGCACACTTCCTTAATAGGGCGCTACACGTGTTCTGATATAGGGTATTTTATTAATATGCATGAGAAGGCAATCAACACATAAATAAATACGCCAATATCAGGACATATCATGCCATCATAAACTGAATAAATGAATGAATTCTTCCAAAAATCATCCAACCATCACGAGAAAATAACAATTCTTAAGTACCATCCATGCAAATTCTAACATATTCTCACACAAAATAAATGACAATTATAGTCGAAATGCATTCAGTGCACTAGACTTCTTCTGCTATTTTCTCAGGGTGACATTCTCTTTCAAGAGAAATCATGACGGTGGCTGCTTCTAGGTCAAGAGGGGTGTTGCTGTCGTAATGGTTTCAAACACCATCAGCGCAGGCAGCTGCTCAGAACGCTCCCCCTCAACCAATGCAGAGTGGGCTTCATGTGCCCTTTGCCATCCCGTTTTGGCTTGCTAGCCTTATTCTCACGTGGAGCATCTGAATTGCCTTTCTGGGCTGCGGTCTTACCCTTCCTTCCCCTTTTCTCTATCACGGGCTTTCGCACCTTGTTGCTCCCGCGTTGGCTTCACGGCCAGTGGAGCTATCAGATGGCTGAGTGACTTAGTTCTTGCGGAGAACTTCGTCCTGAGCTTCCGCAATTTGCATCATATCAATCAATTCGGCATATTCCTCATAGCCATCTTGACGATAATTGCGAGCGAATTATACTACATTGGGGTGGAAGGATTTTCTCAATTTTCAGTTTTCGGGTACAAATCCTGTGCAAGGCAGAATTGTATTCCTCGACCGTCTTAAAGTTGGCAAATCTCAGTCTGATCCACTCTTGCTCTGCTTGGGAAAGAATGGTGTACTTTAGCCTCTCAAACCGCTTCTGGAGTGCGGTCCAAAGTGCTAGCGCGCTATTCTCCGTTATGTACTCATTCTTAAGAGTGAGACAGAGGTTGGACGTCATACGGTCCGCCAATCCAATAGCTGCGCGGAGCTTCCTGGCTCCAATCACAATCTCGACATCGGATGCCAACATCAGATAGTTTTGGCCATGCTGGGCCAGCTCCTCGAACTCCCAGTTCGTGATGCTAGTCATCTAAATGTGTATAAGTCTACTGCTGGTAGACATGCACGGAATAATTCACTTCGGGTAAATAAATGGTACAAAAGATTCTCGCAATGTTTCAGAATTTTTCTATGCATTTTCTATAAATTTTACTGCTATTTTCAGTGATTAAAAGCAATTAAAACAATTACAATTAATCAAAACAGTAAATAAACACAGAAAATACAGAGAATAATAATGGCATAAATAAATAAGCTTCAAATGCTAAAAATAATGCAAAATTCGGATTCCCGAGGCCCTTTTATGCTAAAATATAAAATTTCAGCAAATTCTGCAATTTTTGGGGGTTTCTACGCAAATTTCCAGTTCAGGGAAAAGTTCGCGTAATTTTCTGATTTACAGAGGGGTTTTCTGCAAAATTCTGGACCCACTCGTAAATTTGAGGGCTTATACGTAATTTTTGGAATTACGAGGCCATTTCTGCAAAAAACAGGTCGGCAATTTATTAAAACAGGAGGGGTCTCTTCCGCATATTTTCCAGCGCCTCGGGCTGCTGGGCTTACAGCCCATTTTTTTTTCAGCCGGTTGGCCCGCTTGGCCTATACGGCCTACTCGGCCCGCATAATTTGGGGGGGGGGTGCTTTAGGGTTTCCCCTCCCCACATTCTGTTAGTGGCGGCGGCGCCTGGCCCGTGCGCCTTCTCAGGCGGCGCAAGGGAGGCCGGCAAGGCGGCGGGCCGGCACAGACGGCCGGAGCCGGCGGGGCGTCACAGGCGGCCGGAGCCGGCGCATGCGGGGCGGTGCGGCGAAGCAAGACGGCGCACCCGAGTGGCTGGTGACACAGCCCGATCGGCGGGCGCAACGGCTCGGCGGCCCAAGCAACGGCGGCCGGTGCGGGCGCAATCGCGCGTGCGGGCGCGGGTTCGGCAGCCGGCGGCAAGAGGCGCTACGACGACGGAGCGGACGACTACGGGCCGGAGCTCGGTGGTCTGAGCAGCGCGCGGCTACGAATGTCGGCCATGCGGGGCCTGCGGCGAGGCGGTGTCGGCGCACGGCGGGGCCATCGCATGGCAGCGCGAGGTAGGGCGAGGCAACCGGGCGTCGTGTGGTGGCGCGAGGCGGCTGTGTGGCGGCACGGGCCCGAGCTGCCGGCTCGGGCGAACGGCGGGGCCGGCGGCGCCTTGCGGGGCGGGTAGCCGACGCGGCGGTGAGCCCGGGCTGATGCGGGCGGCCGGAGGCGGCGACCCGGGCTGGCGCGCATGCGGGCGCACGGGGAAGCCGAGATGACGGCGGGGCCGGCACGCATGCGGGCGCGGCGGGGAAGCCGAGGCGACGGCGGGTTGGTGCGAAGCGGCGTCCTTGCGAGGAGGCGCGACGCGGGGTCAACCTCGGGTGGCGGTGCTTGCGGGCGCGGGGCCGGCTGCGGGCGGCGACACCGTGCGGGCTCCCCGGCCGGCTGCCATCAGCGCGCATGCGGGCACGATGTCAGTGGCGACCGGCCGGCGGCCACGGTTTTTTTTTCTTTTCATGCATTGCCGTGCAGAGCAAAATAAGATGCGAAATTTCAATCTGTAATGCTGTGCAGGAACTAAACAGGGAATTAATTCATATAATATCTTGTGCTTGTGATCATGCAGGATCAGCCAACACCATGCAAAATTTGTTTCCAATCTATGATGCAATCAACATCTACCCCGTTTTCGTAATCTACCGATCGACATTGTGCCGGCGATTTCAGATCTGCTCGCGGTAGATTTAGGGCGGATTTGCATCGTTCTACAGCGCAATCAACATCTACCCCGTTTCACAATCTACCGATCGGCATTGTGCCGGCGACTTCAAGTCTGCTCGCGGTAGATTGGGGCGGATTTGCACCGTAGAATTTCAATCTAGAACGCGAAAAGAAAAATACGGATTCAAAAGTGATCTAGAAAATTCAATCTGTGCTTCGATGATTACCTCGTTCACCGGAGCGGAGTCGTGCTGATAACGTGTTGAGGAACCGACGCTGGAGACCAGTCCGAGCGATTCCTCTGCTAGAACAAGAACGAATCAATAACAGAATCACAGAGAGACAATAGATTGAACACACAGAGAGATAGAGAGAACTCCTGGTCTTTCTTTATTGCTTTCATTCATATGTACATAATGAGGGGGGATAGGTCCCTATTTATAGACTACAATGAGGTGCCCACCATGGGCCGCGGGCTGCTGGCCCAGGCCCAGGTTTCTTAACAGAACTCATGCTTCAAAGGTTGTTGAGCCTCTGTTTAGATCCTAAAGTGTGTAAGGGACACGCATGTATGTGTGTACATGAGTTTTGAGCGTCTATGTATACCCCTAAAAAAAGAACGAATTTTGCCCACTAGCGTTGTGAACCATCCGATTTCTTTTCATGTGCAAAAGGTGTCCATGACTTCGTGTGGTCTTCTCATTCTCCTTCCGCTCCTCTCTCCCTACTTCACCTCCCACTCGACTCCCTTGGCCCTTCTCCCCTGCCACTGCTATGTTCAACGAATCTAGTGTCGCCGCACCTGCAAAATCAAGTACTGTTGCTCTCCTCTCTACTTACGCCACCATGTAGCACACGGTCGCGCTATGCACTTCTCCCGTCGCAAGCTACCGTGCCCCCACCCTTCTCCCGCCATGTACCTGCCTGCACCACCGACCCACGTAGCCACCAAATAGACCATTTTTTACCACTGCGAGCTGCCACACTGGCAGCTCGTGTAGCCGTCAGATCTGGAAGGAGATCATTTTTTACAAATTATTTTTTGGTTCATTTTTTGAATCAATTTGTTTTCTCAAATGAAAAATCTTTTGAACTTTTCTCAACTTTCTTTCGAATCTCAATTATTTTTCTCGATTGATATTTTCGGTTCATTTTTTGAATCAATTTTTTTTTCTCAAATGAAAATTTTTCTAATTTTTTTTAATTTTTGTCATCTGCTATTTTCGAATCTCAATTAATTTTTTTCTCAGCAGATATTTTTGACCATTGTTTTTTCAAATTTGAAAATTTTTTCAACTCATTTTTTTCGAATCTCAATTGAGGATGAGTGGGGCGTGTGCGTGGAGGTGGCGAGGGGGAACTGTTGGATTATATGTGGGCCAAGCCCGTATAATAAGAATAATTCCTATTAAATCTCAAAGGCCCACTCATGCAAAGGAGGCATGCATGTGACCTTTAGTACCATATTGCTAGTTCTAGGAGAGGAAGACCACCTTAAAAGGGATGGTGCACTCCTAGCCACTTGAGGCATGTGTGGGAGAGAACTAGAGGATAACACGCGCGCGCTCGCTCGCCTCGCCTCGCCGGGCCGGGCCGGGCTGGGCTGGGCTGGGCTGGGCAGGGCGGGCGGCGCGGGCGCACGGCACCTGCGTGAATGGTCCGCCAAAATCCGCTCCAGGTGCTTGCGCAGACGCGGCTTCCTTTTGCAGTTTTATTTTGCTGTTTTGAGTGGCGGTGAATCCAGATCGGTTACGGTTGCTAATCCGGTTCGGTTACGAGTTATGGAGAACGTGCAGGCGTCTTGATCACGCGTCCTGGTCTTCTATAAATACGGAGCCGCCGCCTTCATACAGAATATGCGAAAATCAATCTAGGGTTTTGCCTTCTCCATCCATTGTGCTGTGCCTTCTCCATCCATTGTGCTGCGCCGTCCCACGTAGTCTACTCCGTCCCGTCCGCCGGCGTGCACTGTCGTTCGGGAGAGCAGGTCTCCGGAACCGTCACCTTCGAAGTCCTGCATCGGGAGAGGGCGAATAAGGTTTTTGGGAAGTGCTCTGCGCGACTGCTCGCTGTAGCTCTGGCTCGTCTTCCTTGTCGTTCGGCTTCGGCGAATCGTCATCGACTTCGTGTCATCCTCACCGTGGCTGCGGCGTCTACATCGGCAAACCGATCAGAACAGAACCATCGGTACGTAACAGTAATGTTCTCCGTATTAGATCTGTTCATGTACAGTTTCCTGGTTTACATGTCTAGATCTTTTATGCCTGTGATGGTTCTGTTATTGTGCGTGCATGATGTCATGATTAATTTATGAAATAAATTGAACCTACATGTGCTTATATTTTCAACAATCCAAAAACCTTATTGTAGGCACTGTGGTTTTACTATGGCTGGATTTGCCGATGCACTGAGGCCGGATAAGTTCTCCGGTGTGCACTTTAAGAGATGGCAGATCAGGGTCACTCTGTGGCTTACTGCTATGAATGTATTCTGGGTTAGTAATGGCAAGCCTGAAGGTGTTCTTGATGCTGAAAAGCAGAAAGAATTCGAGACTGCCACTACTCTCTTTGTTGGATGCATTCTTAGTGTTCTTGCTGACCGTCTGTGCGAGGTGTATATGCACATGACAGACGCGAAGGAGTTATGGGATGCACTGAATTCCAAATACGGTGCTACTGATGCCAGCAATGACATGTATGTCATGGAGCAATTTCATGACTACAAGATGGTTGATAACCGTTCTGTAGTAGATCAGGCTCATGAGATACAGGCCATTGCCAAGGAACTCGAACTCCTGAAGTGTGCCTTACCCGACAAGTTTGTGGCTGGATGTATTATTGTGAAATTACCTTCTTCATGGAGGAATTTCGGAACAGCACTCAAACACAAGAGACAAGAATACTCTGTTGAGAATCTGATTGGGTCTCTTGAAATTGAGGAGAAAGCTCGGGAAAAGGACGCTGTGTCTAAGGGTGATGGAGGGCAGTCTAGTGCCAATGTGGTACAGAAACCCTCAAGCAAGAACAAAGGGAAATTTGTTAAAGCCCAACAGACAACCAACTTCAAGAAGAAGAACAACAACAACAATCAGGATGATAGAACTTTCTTTGTGTGCGGTGAGCCTGGTCACATGGCCAAGAAGTCCCTATCAGATTTCTGCAATAAGACTGTAAACCATATTTGTGGCAGTGTGGATGATGAGGCTAATGTTTGGCACTCACGTCTATGTCATATTAATTTTGGTTTGATGTCTTGGCTTTCCAGTATGAATTTAATTCCAAACGTTCCCATCACCAAAGGTTCTAAATGCCATAGCTGTGTGCAATCAAAGCAACCTCGTAAGCCTCACAAGGCTGCCGAGGAGAGAAACTTGGCACCACTAGAACTCCTGCATTCAGATCTTTCTGAGATGAATGGCGTGTTGACGAAGGGTGGAAAACGATATTTCATGACATTGATTGATGATGCAACTAGGTTCTGTTATGTGTATTTATTGAAAACGAAAGATGAGGCTTTAGACTATTTTAAAATCTATAAGGCAGAAGTTGAAAATCAGTTAAATAGAAAGATAAAAAGACTTAGGTCAGATCGTGGTGGAGAGTATTTCTCAAACGAATTTGACTTATTTTGTGAGGAACATGGCATTATACATGAGAGGACGCCTCCTTATTCCCCCGAGTCAAATGGGATTGCCGAAAGGAAAAACCGCACGTTGACTGACTTGGTGAATGCCATGTTAGATACTGCGGGATTACCTAAGGCATGGTGGGGGGAGGCTTTGCTAACGTCTAATCACGTATTAAATAGAGTTCCTAACAGAAATAAGGACAAAACACCATACGAGGTATGGATTGGGAGAAAACCATCACTTTCTTACTTGCGTACATGGGGGTGCTTGGCGAAAGTTAATGTGCCAATAACTAAGAAACGCAAGCTTGGACCTAAAACTGTGGACTGCGTTTTTCTGGGATATGCTAATTATAGCATTGCCTATAGATTTTTGATAGTTAAAACTGAGGTACCTGACATGCATGTTGGTACAATTATGGAGTCTCGAGATGCAACATTCTTTGAGAATATTTTTCCTATGAAGGATACACATAACACTACTAGTCAACCTTCTGAAATAATTCCCAGTTCAATCACATCACCTGAACCTTTTGAACATACACATGAACTTGTCAATGAGGAGGATGACAGTGGAGCTCCTAGAAGGAGCAAGAGACAAAGGATATTCAAATCCTTTGGTGATGATTTCACTGTGTACCTTGTGGACGACACTCCCAAGTCTATTTCAGAAGCGTATGCATCCCCTGATGCAGACTACTGGAAGGAGGCTGTCCGTAGTGAAATGGATTCCATTATCGCTAATGGAATCTGGGAGCTGACAGATAAACCTTATGGGTGCAAACCTGTAGGGTGCAAGTGGGTGTTCAAAAAGAAGCTTAGGCCTGATGGTACTATTGAAAAATATAAGGCTCGGCTTGTTGCCAAGGGCTATACTCAGAAAGAAGGCGAAGATTTCTTTGACACTTACTCACCTGTTGCTAGACTGACCACAATTCGAGTACTACTTGCTTTGGCTGCCTCACATGGTCTTCTCATTCATCAAATGGACGTTAAGACAGCTTTTCTTAACGGAGAGCTGGATGAGGAAATTTACATGGAACAGCCTGATGGATTTGTAGTAGAAGGTCAAAAAGGCAAGGTGTTAAAACTGTTGAAATCTTTGTATGGTCTGAAACAAGCCCCTAAGCAGTGGCATGAGAAGTTCGATAGAACACTGACATCTGCAGGCTTTGCTGTCAATGAGGCAGATAAATGTGTATACTATCGTTATGGTGGGGGTGAGGGAGTTATTCTATGTTTGTATGTGGATGACATCTTGATTTTTGGGACAAACATTAGTGTGATAAATGAGGTCAAATCATACTTGTCTCAAAACTTTGATATGAAAGATCTGGGAGTGGCTGATGTTATTCTAAACATTAAATTTGTTAGAGGTGAGGATGGGATTACACTTTTGCAATCTCATTATGTGGAAAAGGTCTTGAGCCGTTTTGGCTTTTCTGACAGCAAGCCTTCTCCAACACCTTATGATCCTAGCGTGTTACTTCGTAAGAATAAGAAAATTGCTAGGAATCAGCTGGAATACTCCCAGATAATTGGCTCACTAATGTACCTAGCTAGTGCAACAAGGCCAAACATCTCCTTTGCTGTGAGCAAATTGAGTCGGTTTACATCCAACCCAGGAGATGATCACTGGAAGGCGCTTGAGCGAGTGTTGCGCTATCTGAAAGGTACCTCGAACTTTGGACTTCACTATACTGGGTACCCGTCGGTGCTGGAGGGTTACAGTGATTCCAACTGGATCTCTGATGCTGATGAGATCAAAGCCACTAGTGGATATGTTTTCACTATTGGTGGTGGTGCTGTTTCATGGAGGTCTTGCAAACAGACCATTTTGACGAGGTCAATCATGGAAGCAGAGCTTGCGGCACTAGACACTGCTATTGTTGAGGCAGAATGGCTACGAGATCTATTGATGGATCTACCTACGGTGGAAAAGCCAGTGCCAGCTATCCTTATGAACTGTGATAATCAAACCGTTATCGCTAAAGTGAACAGTTCTAAGGATAATATGAAATCGTCTAGGCATGTTAAGAGACGATTGAAGTCTGTCAGGAAATTGAGAAACTCCGGAGTTATAACCTTGGATTACATCCAAACAGATAAAAACCTGGCAGATCCCTTTACAAAGGGACTATCACGGAATGTGATAGATAGTGCATCGAAGGAGATGGGTATGAGACCCATGTGAGTTATCTATGGTAGTAACCCAACCTATGTGATCGGAGATCCCGTGAATTAGGATCTGGGAAAAACAAGCCATTAGTTAACTGGAGGAGAGTAATTTCAACCCTCTCTATGTGAAGATGCAATACTCTCAGAAACTGCAAGGCAGGTTGACTAAGGTCTTAATGTGTTCCATTGGCTTTTAGAAGCGAAGACGCTATCCTGCAGAGCGTTCTTGAAAGAACACACCTATATGAGCCCGACTGTTAGTCGCAGTCTATGGAGATCTTGGGTAATCTCCTACTAAGCTCATGAAGAGACCAAGGAGTATGACTTATACGCTCCAACCGAGGGGTAGCCTACTGGCGGCCTAGTATCAGTTAAGTCTTTAAGTGAAGCTTGCTTGCACCAAATTTGCAATTCAAGACATAGTCCATTGTTCAAGTTGTGAGTAAGTGTAGCTTGGAGTTCTAGGTGGATGTTCAACCTTAATCGGTCTCCATCGAAATACTGATATATAAACAGTACATTGGAATTCAGGCAAATCTCTGTGGGACTTTGAGATCTGGTGGGGGATTGTTGGATTATATGTGGGCCAAGCCCATATAATAAGAATAATTCCTATTAAATCTCAAAGGCCCACTCATGCAAAGGAGGCATGCATGTGACCTTTAGTACTATATTGCTAGTTCTAGGAGAGGAAGACCACCTTAAAAGGGATGGTGCACTCCTAGCCACTTGAGGCATGTGTGGGAGAGAACTAGAGGATAACACGCGCGCGCTCGCTCGCCTTGCCTCGCCGGGCCGGGCCGGGCTGGGCTGGGCTGGGCAGGGCGGGCGGCGCGGGCGCACGGCACCTGCGTGAATGGTCCGCCAAAATCCGCTCCAGGTGCTTGCGCAGACGCGGCTTCCTTTTGCAGTTTTATTTTGCTGTTTTGAGTGGCGGTGAATCCAGATCGGTTACGGTTGCTAATCCGGTTCGGTTACGAGTTATGGAGAACGTGCAGGCGTCTTGATCACGCGTCCTGGTCTTCTATAAATACAGAGCCGCCGCCTTCATACAGAATATGCGAAAATCAATCTAGGGTTTTGCCTTCTCCATCCATTGTGCTGCGCCGTCCCACGTAGTCTACTCCGTCCCGTCCGCCGGCGTGCACTGTCGTTCGGGAGAGCAGGTCTCCGGAACCGTCGCCTTCGAAGTCCTGCACCGGGAGAGGGCGAATAAGGTTTTTGGGAAGCGCTCTGCGCGACTGCTCGCTGTAGCTCTGGCTCATCTTCCTCGTCGTTCGGCTTCGGTGAATCGTCATCGACTTCGTGTCATCCTCACCGTGCCTGCGGCGTCTACATCGGCAAACCGATCAGAACAGAACCATCGGTACGTAACAGTAATGTTCTCCGTATTAGATCTGTTCATGTACAGTTTCCTGGTTTACATGTCTAGATCTTTTATGCCTGTGATGGTTCTGTTATTGTGCGTGCATGATGTCATGATTAATTTATGGAATAAATTGAACCTACATGTGCTTATATTTTCAACAGGAACATGAAAGGCACCGTAGTGGAGCAGGGGACGGTAATGGAAGTGGTGGAGACGGTGATGGGGCAGAGACGGTGAAGGCAGAAGAAGAGATGCAGGGGCGGGTTGAGAGAGATCAAGGAGCTGATGGATGCTGCCTGGAGGGAGGAAGGCAGGTCCTCGAGGAAGGCACCGGAGAAATTCTTGGGAGCAATGAAACTGCAGTTAAGTGGGACCATGAGAGATTAGGTGGCTAGATGATGAAGCCATTTGCTCTCAAAATTTGCAGGAATGTACACTACTAGCTGCGTAAGCGCGGCACACGTCGCGCTAGCTACCGTGTGGACCGAAATAAAAGAGACGGTAATTCGCGGGGAATTTCATAAAAAAAACCGAGGACACGTGCGTAATTGCGAAAAAACCAAAGGTCTTTTTTGTAAAAAACCAAGGACCTGTAAGGTCCTGTACGTAAGTAAATAAGGACCTATACGTAATTGTGAAAAACCGCGGGGCGCTATCCAATAAAGAATACGCAATTTCGGTGAAGTGGAGGGTGCTTTCCGGAAAAAACCTGACAGGGGCCTTTTTGCGAGAATGGAGGACCTTTTCGTGATTTTGGAAATCACAGGGGCTTTTTTGCATAAAGGCTGATGTGGCACGCGCGAGCAACCGGGGAGTCCCCCGGCTATAATATAGGTCTTATATCAAATGATACCAAAAGTAATAATGTCCTTTGATTTGAAGACATTTAACAGCTCCATCACAAGTTGATGTCTAAGTAACAGAATATGGGTGCTTGTCAGAGTGTTCAGCTTTATGACCTCTTATGCAGACTGACATTCATGCATTCCGAAGAGAATTGCTTTTAGATGTCGCTTGATCGGGCTAAAATAATCTAATTTATAGTTAAAATTACACCATAGTTGGTTGAAATTACACTGTAACTGATGATGGCATATTTGATGTAACTAAATTTAAAAAAATTTAAAAATAGAAAAAAAATATGTTAGCCCATCATAATAATGCAAATGAATATAGGAAAAAAGTACCAGCAAAAAAGCTCAAAGAAACTAGAAAATGACGAAATTTAAAAATAGTGAAAAATAAATTAGAAGCCAAAAATTCAAGTTAAAATGAGCAGGGCCTTACATTGATCTTCTTGGAAGTAAATATACAGCATGGACGAAGTCAAGAATGAAATTCGACGACTCACGGCTGGAAGAAAGTGAAGTTGAATTTGTGATGCCATTAAAAAGTTGATTACAAGCACGTTATCAGGACCAAGAGGGTGGGTAGCTGCATGGATAGGCTGTGGATACGGGCTCATGGACTTTAGTATGTCTCAAGGGTAGACATTGATAGTTTCAAAGTGAGCAATTTGCCCTTCCTAAAGTAAGTTAGTGGAACAAGTATATTGTACGCACTAATCTATCCAACAAGAGTTAAGTATGTTTTTCCTCTCCAATAAGAGTAGCACTAATCTTAAAGCATATAAAGAGGTAAGTAATATCTATCTACTATTCATCGTGTTTTAAAAATTGTACAAATCACTATTGAGGAAAGTATAAAAACTCCTCTCACAGCGTCTCATTTTTTAGGTTGATGCAAACTTGTAGTGGGAGAGCATGGAAGCACTTCTCAAATTACAACTTACAATGGCGATGTTCGACGTTGATGTTCCCTCGTTCGAAGCCAGTGGCGGAGCTACAGGGTATGCCGGGTGGGCCCCGGCATACCCTGTAGCAGTGGGACCGAGCGAAGTACCAGGGTACCAGGCATGCATACGTGAAACGCAAACGCAATAATCTCTAATCAATCACCCATACGCAAACGCTATAATCTCTAATCAGTATGTGACGTGCGGCCACTCCGCTTGAATGCGTGACGGCCGCTCCGCTCGAACGCGTGACGGCCGCTCCGCTCCGCTCATACGTGATAATCTCTGATTGCCTCGCCTGACGAACGCGTGACGGCGTGACGCGCCGAGAGCCCGAGACGGTTCGCCTGCTCGCGCGTGACGGCTGCTCCGCTCGATCCTCAGGCCTCAGCGACTCAGCGTCTCAGCGTAGAATCGTTCGATCGTTCGCCGCCGCCGCATGACAGAATAAACCGCATGAGAGACGTTGTCACTCGTCAGGTGAAATCAATCAGGTAATCAAGTATGATTTCTTATGATTTTTTTTGTTTCAGATGAATCGATCAGGAAATCATCAGGTCTCTCGATGGATGAGAGCGATGCTATTTCTTGTTATTTTTTTGTTTCGGATGAGACCACCGCCCACCCTAGTGTATTTTTGAGATGAATGCTTCCTGTTAGCACTGATTGATGCGGGTTAATTTGACGGAACATTCATTCTTTAAGGAAAAATTGGGAACATTCCCAACCATAAGAACATAGTCACAGATCTTGAAGATCTTGCATTACTTCTATAACAGAAACATATGGACAAAAAAGTTCTGGCATTCAAATTTCAAAATGATATATAATATTCTTTATTCTCTTGTAGGGTCGGAGCAATTGTTTTTTTTTTGGAATTATTCAGTTATGAAGAGAAGCGGAGACAGAGGCATAAAGTGTATGATATGGTTTACTTGCTTCTCAAATTGGTATTGCTTCTACCGGTGGCAACAGCAAGTGTTGAAAGGGTATTTTCTGCAATGGTTTTAGTGAAAACAAAGTTAAGAAATAAGATGGGTGATAGTCTTTTGGATGATTGTCTAGTCACTTTCATTGAGCAGGATATTTTCTTTAAACTGAATGAAGATGATATAATCGAGACATTCATGTCCCTTAGAAATAAGCCACTGTTCGAAGGACCTGTTGATGTTCGACTCTAGCACTCCCAACACTTCTTTCCTTTTCCAGGCTTCTTTGCCTCCTGCTACGTCAATCCAGCTTCATTAGCTCCGGTAGTAGGCTGGCAGCCGAATGCGGGAAAGAGGCGGCGACGGTGCGGAAGGGCTTGGGAGGGGTGGATTGAAGTACAGACTGCAGCGGAGCGCCGTGAGTATGCAGCCAGACCGGACATGGTGGCAAAGGTGCATAAGGCGCCAAGGCGGTGAGGCTGCCTTATCCATCTTCTTCACCCAATGCCTCCCTCCAACTTGTTAATTCGCACTGTCCGGCTTCACCGCCGGTTGGCACGGCCACCCGACCGAGTCCACCCTCCTGCTTCTCCGCCCTCGCTCAACCCTACCCTCTAGCTTTTGATATGCATGGCAGTTCAGGAAATACTATAGGAAGAAGGGAGACGAAGACGATGGAGGCACATGAGGCACGGGCATGGCCAGTGGCGTACCTGAATAAAAATGATCGGGATTCACTACTTCACTATATATATAATAATATATATAATTTTTAACCAATATTGTGTTAAATAGTAATATGTCCGGTAATTTTTAGTATAGACACTTCAACATAACCAACGGTAGTGTATGATGATAAAGAAGTAGTGATCCAAATGTTTACTAAAGTAAGCCCGATAATAATATTGGTTAGTTGCAGCAAACTGAAGAAACTAAATACGAAATCACAGACAAAAGTTAGTTGGTATTAGTAAAATACAACATCCGACCTTAATGACCTATAAAAGAGAACAAAATCACTCAAAGTTTTCAAGTAAAAAAAAACAAAATGATCAAATGTAAGTAAAAAGCATTACCTTTTAGTATTTGTATTCTTTCAAATTCATAAAGCGATGAACCACAACATCATTGATAATTTTCTTTAATTCTTGTTTTCCAGATAGCAAATAGGTCTCATTCATGAAATCATCACCAATTAATTGAAAAGTTAATAAAATATTTGTATGTTCAATAATTCAACAATAATACAATAGAAAAATACGTCCAGTGGCTTACTTACCTGTTGTTTTGGTCAACTACCACAATTTTGCCTTTGATTTGCAATGAGCAATGCCAGTATTCCAAAAACCAAAATTGAAACCCTATGTCTTAATCCTACTATTCAACAAAAATCAATCAATAATCATCACATTGAAACCCAACTCATAAATGTAGCATCTATTCTTGAAACAAATTGGAAGAATTGAGAGAAACTTAGAGCAAATTATGTATTGATTGGGTAAGCCTAAGCTTCCTTTAGTCGGCAAGGGCGCGAGGCAACAGGGATCAGGCGGCACCACGACGAGATGGCAAGCGAGGGTGGCCAGTGGTGTTGATTTCTTTTGTTCTCTGGTGAACAGTCGCTGCCTGGGTGGGTATAGCTATGTGGTGAGTGTGTTGCACATCTCATGTCTGACTGTGTGAGACAAACATGAGTAGAGGGTGCTGTGAGGTGACACGTTTCAGGATCGATCAAATGGACGTTGTGGCTTGTTGCAGTCCTCCCTCTTGGGCTGACTTAGCCTGCTGCAATTGCTTCATGGGCTGAGGGACAGTGGAGACTCCTCGGTTCATGAACTACTGCTAGCTACTGGAAATTTGGGTTGCTAGTGCTTCCTTCGTTTGGCTTCAAAGAAACAATCGGGTGTACCGAGTTTAGACTAGGGGGTTCATACATGGACTGGAGGTGCTAATCCCTGCTAAAAAGAATTTTGGACTCGGTGTCCTGTGACACCATGTGTATCAACTTGCCTCCGCACCTGGGCATGGCAGTCGCCCTCGCTGGTGACAGCCAGTAGCACCGAGCGTGCAGAGGTGGTGAGGGTGAGCACGAGGAGAGCTTGATGTGACTTAGTGTTTTTTTATAGTAGGGTGAAGCTAGGGTTTGTGGTATTGATCATTGGTCTGAGTCCATCTATTTTAGATCCAATGGTTGCATTTCTTTTAGGTGATGTGGCTATCGCGGGTTACGGTGCCTTCGAACCATACATTTAAATACTATTCCGATGATCATTCTAGTTTGCCTTTTGAAATGGAATGTTTCTGTATCGGGTGATTCTAGTGTACCATTCCGGTATATATTATTTAAATTTAAAAATGTATATTCCATTATATACATTATAAATTTTACAAAATATTGCAATGCATTAAAAAATCTAGCCACCGCAAAGTGAGTAATCATATTCTAGACTTGTATTCCAATAAGCAGTTGGTGCAAAAATTAGTGCAGCTTAGAAAAGAAAGAGATGCCAATGTGAAGATATAATATAATACTAGTGCGCACGCGAGCCATCCCCCATGTTTGGACTCACAGTCGACAAAGGTGGTGATGAGATGAAGCTATGAGTCGCATGCTCTAGACTCAAAGTCGACAAAGCTGGCGACGAGATGAATCTGAGATGCGCGCCGAGCAAAGTCCTAACCACGAGGTGGTCGGAGAAAGCGTCCTTGATCACGACATGGTCGGACAAAGTGTCTACAGCCACGACGTGGTTGGATGAAGCGTCTATGGCTACGATGTGGTTGGATGAACCGTCTACGACCACTATGATGTCGGACGAAGCGTCTATAACCACGATGTGGTCGGACGAAGCGTCTACGACCATGAAGTGGCCGGATGAAGTGTCTGCGACCACAAAGCAGTGGGACATGTGGAGACCTCGCGATGTGGAGGCTCAATGCAGAGACTCGACACGAAGGCTTGACGTGGAGGCTCAGCATGGAGACCTCGCAACGTGAAGGCCCGGCACAGAGACTCCATGTGGAGACCTTGTGAGAAAGCTTCGCAATGTGGAAGCTCGGCACAGAGGAGATCTAACGGCGTAGAGGCTTGGTGCAGCGAAGCACTCATGCCGTCCCTCGTCGGATGAAGCGTCTACAACCACCATGTAATCGAATGAAGTGTCTACGACCACAAAGAATCTATGACCATGAAGTGGTTGGACAAAGTCATGTGGCGAACTCCTTGATGTGTGCACGGGCCATCCTCCACCTTTGGACTCACGTTCAACAAAGTCGGTGGTGAGACGAAGCTCTGAGTCGCACACTCCAAACTCGAAGTCGATGAAGCTAGCAGTGAGACGAACCCGACGCACGCATCGGGCGAAGTCCCGACCATGACGTGGTCAGACAAAGCGTTTACGACCACGAGGTGTTTGGACGAAGCGTCTATGACCATGATGTTCTCAAACGAAGTCAGTAGCAGGATGAAGACTTGTAGTGCACGTGGTCCATCCCCCACCCTTCAGATTCGCGAGACGGTCGAAGATTGCGTGAAGCCCTGCGAAGACCACGCGAGGTCCAGCGGGGACCCATGGAAGCTACGCGAGGTCTGGCGGTGGTGAGATCCGTGCGAAGTTCAGCAGAGGTCACACAAAGTCCGTCAAAGATCGGGCAAAGTCCTACAGGTGCCAGTAGAGATCAGATGAAGTTCGACAGAGGCGACGTCCACACGGGGTATGGCGGAGATCACGCGAAGTCTCACGAAGGTCATGCGCTAGCTCCGCACGGACATCATGTGAAGACCTTGCAAAGACCTCTTTGATGTGGGGTAGCCTTCGTGCCACGTGGCCTGGAGGCCATGGACACCTCGAGGAAGGCCCTTCCCTCGTGGGTAGCCTTCATGTGACGTGAACTACTTCAGAGACAGCCAACAACTCATAAGCATGGCCCAAGCCCAGAGACATCGATGAATGGCCTGTCAAAAGCAAAGGCGAGACTTCGGTGAGGCCACCATCGTGTCCACGTAGAGGCCCACGAGGACTTTGGCGAGGTCTGCTTAGGCGCACGTAGGGCCATCAAGGAGAAAGAAGCCTTCGACGAGGCCGTCGACATGTCCAAGTGAAGGCTTAGGGTGCACTGGCTAGCGAGGCCCTTCCAGAGTTGAGCGAAGGCCAGTGGAGGGACGCGTGGATCCTGCAATATGAAGGCTAGTGAGGTCCTTCCGGAGCTGAGTGAAGGCCAGCGGAGATGTGCGTGGAGACCGAGGCACGAAGGCTAGTGGAGGGACGCATGGAGCCTATAGTACGAAGGCCACGACTCCAGCAGTGACTCACCATGGTCGCGCCGTACGGGGAATGGGAGGGTGGAGCCATGGAGGCTGTCATGCCGAGGGGAGGGCTCCACCGGCGACTCACCATGGTTGTGCTTCTTGCGGTGACGTGACACCATCGTAGAAGCATCACTCGACGGGGAGTGGTCGCGTCAGAGAGAGAGAGGGGGATCGGGATTTTGGGGGAAAGAGGAGCGTGTCTGAGAGGGAGGGGAGTTGAGACGGGGGAGGTTCTCTGATCGTGGGAAGCAGTTGGGGAGCCGTGTACGTATGGAAAGGGAGATCGTGGGATCCAACGGCTATGGAGAGTCGAGGAAGAATGAACGGCTATTAAGAGTTAACGGAGAATGTACCTACTACCACCAACTCAAACTTTTAAGGAGTAGAGATTAATGCAACATGCATTTGATGCTATTTTTGGTTTCATGGTGTAATCTTGTTAGTGCATGGCTTGGACCTCTCCTAGTCTGACTCGGCCTTGAGGCTTGATGCCGTTTGCTGGTGGTTTGTATTGCATATTTCTATCAAATTCTATTTTTATGGTCCGAATCAAACTCTTTGATCCTACCTGATACACAGATACAACATTACCGTGTTAATATTTTATTATGCAATGCAAGCCGTAGATTGCAACACTAGACGGCCAAGATTTTGTCTTTTCTATAGTTAACGTGGGAATTTCAAGTCTTTCTCCTCCTAGGATTAACGTGGGGACTCCTAGGATTAACGTGGGGACATTCATGGAAAGTCTGATCTGCGATCCATTTGCGCCATTGTGTTCGAAATTACGAGCTTAATAAAACAAGATTTATGTTGAATATGTTTTGACACTATGAAATTCATGTTTTTTATATCAGTCGCAAGTAAGTAACTTCATGTTTGTCTAATGGTAACTTCACGTCTAATAGTTACTACCGAAGCAACACAGCTTGCACCAGGAAACCAGGCAGCAGGACCTACGTGTAGCATGCGCGCAGGCACTGAATAGTGCTACCGTGTGTGTGTGTATACACACACTAACCAGAGCGTAGGTGTAAAATACCCAGAAAAAGTTACTGACATTTTTGAATGAAGTTAACATCAGTTCTGAATGAAATTATTGCCAAACCTTCACAGTGTCAGAAAGTTATCATTGGTTCTTCATGAATTTACCATCGGTAGCGAATGAATTTACAACCGAACGCAAACAATGCACCCGGTGATAACTTACTAGGCAGAAAACCATGTGCAGAATAGCGATATATATATATATATATATATATATATGTATATATATATATGTGTGTGTGTGTGTGTGTGTATAGAAAGCCTCTTTTCTACTCTCAGGTATAATTACATCCTATGTTGCATCTCACAACGTAAGGAATATCTCACATAACGGAGGGTATGTACGTGTAGTATATAAGTATTTAAGATCATCTAGGTGGCATGAACAAGTTTTCAGAGGAGGTATGTATATTTTTTTGGCATACTCCTTTTTATATGCGTATATCAAGGTATTTACAAAATACGCTAAAAACTATAAATTCCATTGCAATTTTTTTATGTAGTTCATATTGGAGTATCTTATAACTAGTATACGAGTATACCTAAAGTGATAAAGGAGTATTTCATATTTGTTTAGGTAGTATATTAGAGGTGGGTGTAATTACACCCAAGAGTGAAATATATATATATATATATATATATATATATATATATATATATATATATATATATATATATATATATATATATATATATATATATATATATATATATATATATATATAATAGGGGCACCATGGTGCCTAGACTCCATAATTGAGACTTTCCATCCATGATTTATTTCCTTTCCAAATTGATGCTTTTTTGAATTATTGAATGTTAACGGGTTTGCCTGATATATTATATATTATTGCACTTGCACGTATCTAAAAGTAATCCAAAAGTAGAGAGGCTTAGTGCCCAGACACCATGGCGCCCCATTTTGGCGTCCTTTATATATACAGGGGCACCATGGTGCCCAGGCTCTATGATTGAGACTTTCTATCTATGATTAAGACTTTCTATCCATGATTGATTCAGCATGCTAAACCAATGACTTTCTTTCCAAATTGACGCCTTTTCGAATTAATGAATGTTAATGGGTTTGCTTGATATATTACACTTGCATGCATCTAAAAGCAATTCAAAGGTAGGGAGGCTTGGTACCCAGACACCATGGTACCCCATTTCAGTGTCCTATATATTTCATAGTCCTGAGAGTACGTACTCCTTTTTCTTATATACTACTTAAATGATGTTATTATACGTCTTTATCCTTTTTGAGTATATTTTAATAATGATTATAAGATACTTCAAAGTGAATTTCATAAAAATTTCATCAAAATTCACTTTTTATAGCATAATTTATATATATACTCTTTTTATATACGAAAAAGGTATATACGAAAAATAAAGAACTCCGATGAAAATTTTTCAACCAAATCGTATTGGAGTATCTTGGAATTAGTATTTAAGTATACCAAAAGTGATAAAGAGGTATAACATGTTCATTTAAGTGGTATATTGGAAGTGAGACTATGTACTCCCAAGAGTACAAAAAAGGCTTCCTATATGTATACTATATATATAGTATGTGTGTGTGTATATATATATATATATATAGGAAACCTCTTTTCTACTCTTAGGAGTAGTTACTCCCTATGCTGTATCTCACAACATAAACAATATCTTGTGTAACGAAAAGTATATATGTGTAGTATATTTGTATACACGATCATCTAGGTGGTATATACGCTTTTCAAAAGCGATATGTATATCTTTTTAGATACACTCCTTTTTATGTGCATATATAAAGGTATTTACAAAATACACTAAAAACTATGGACTCCCTTGTAATTTTTTTGTATGGTTCACATTGGAGTATCTTATACTTAGTATACAAGTGTACCCAAAATAATAGAGGAGTATTTCAAGTTCATTTAGGTGGTATATCAGAGGTGGGAGTAACTACACCCAGGAGTAGAAAGTATTTTTCCTATATGTGTGTGTGCATGTGCATATATGTGTGTGTGTACGTGCGTACATGTGTGTGTATGAAAATGATTCCATAGTCCTAGGAATATGTACTCCCACTTCTCAAAAGCGTAGTGCATGTTAGAGTAATCTTGTATACAAGTTCGTAGTTGAGTTTAGTCCGTAGTCTTAGTTGTGCCCGTATCATATAAGACGCGTATACAAGTTAAGAGTTCGAGTAGGAAGCTGAGTCAGCTATAGAGTCCAAGTACTGGATGTGTAAACAACCTTTATAAAGCCAAGCAGAGTCCTATAACCAAGCAAGGAAAAGAGCAAGAGAAATACGAGAAGAAAGCATTGCCTACAATAGCATCCAGAGTTGCAGTCAAAAATTTTCTCATGTGCTCTCATCGAGTTATTATGTGTTCTTCTATGCATGCTCTTCATCAAGCTTCATCAAGATCCGTAGGACCAACAATTGGTATCAAAGTGGCTAAGGGCTCATTCATCGTGTGATGCCACCGAAGAACATGGGAGATGAAGTGTCGACTTTGAGAGCCAAGGATAGGCCAATTTCTCTCTAGTACCCTATCCTCACCATTGATAATTACTCAGTATGGGCAAGAAGATGAAGGCGAATATGCTCACCCAAGATGTCTAGGGTGTAGTCGATTCGAAGGAGAAGGACAAGGAGGTGGACCAGACGGCTTTGGCCGTCATCTGCCAAGCAGTGCCAAACTCTATGATGCGGCGGCTCATCGGCAAAGGGACAACACATGAGGCATGGATGACAGACGATGCACATGGGCATTAACCGTGTGAAGGAAGTTCAGCTTTAGACCGTGCAGGCTGGATTCGAGAGTATGCATATTGGAGAAACTCGGTCAGTGGATGATTTCTTTGGCAAGCTAAACTATGTTGTCAATGAGATACGTTCTATTGGCAAAAAACTTGAGGAGAGTGCAGTGGTGAAGAAAATTTTCCTGGTAGTGACCATGCTTAAGTATTCTAATAACCTTTCGAAGATAAAGATTGAAGAAGTCACGGGCATGCTCAAGGCACATGAGGAACTGCTCAAGGGTTTTCAAGTGCACCATGAGCAAGTGGTGTTGCTAGAAGGAGATGCAAAGCATGACAGATGGCAGGGGAGCAGGGAACCTGCATCAGCGCTAGGAGGGTGTGTTTTGCCAGGTAGGTGTGGATGCGGTAATGACCATGGGCGTGATAGAGGTGGCTAGGGAAGTGATGCTGGCCGTGGAGAGAGGGCTGGATGTGGTAGTGATACGAGCAGAGATAAATCACACATCAAGTGTTCTGAATGCCAAAAGCTTGGTCACTATGCATCGGAGTGCCATAGCCACATCAAACGCTATGACTGCCAGAAATATGGACACTATGCATCGGATTGTTGCAACAAAAAGAAGATTGAGGAAGTCAATCTTGCCCAGCCTGAGAAAATGATGAGCCAACACTCCTTCTCTCTCTCTCTCTGTGTGTGTGTGTGTTTGGAAGAGGCGTTGACCATGGTGATACTAAATGAGGTTAATGTGGTGCCGATATTGCTTACAGGAGACAACGGTCGCACACAATTATGCATGGTACTTGAACGATGGCGCAAGCAATCACATACCAGGTGACTGTTTCATGTTCCATGAACTTGACAAGAAAACTTTTGGTCAAGTAAAATTCAGCGACGACTCCATGGTTCAGATTAAGGGAAAGGGGATGATGCTTCTGATGTGCAAGAATGAAGATCAAAAAATGCTATATGAGTATGTTATATACCAAAGCTATGCAATAGTATAATAAGCCTCAGACAGTTGGCAGAAGAAGGATGCAGAGTTGAGCTCAAGGGCCCGTTCTGTTTGAGCTCAAGGGCCCGTTCTTGAGGGTCTTTGCTAGGTATGAAGACTTGTTGATGAAGGTGATAAGTTCAGCAAACCGGCTTTACAAGATTTTCCTGTAAACCGGTAAGTCAGTCTACCTGAAGGCCAGTATGGAGGAGTCGGCATGGCTATGGCATCCAAGATTGGGCGTATTAATTGTTACTCCCTAAAAAATATAGCGGAGAAGGAGATGGTGATTAGGATGTACAAGATTGATCACTCGATGCAAATTTATGAAGGGTGACTGGTGGTGAAACAAGCAAGGAGTCTGTTTCTGGCGCAGGCACAGTTCAGAGCAACACGCCCACTGGAATTGGTGCATTTCGATTTATGTGGCCCAATTACACCACAAATTGATGCTGGTAATAAATATTTTATGCTTTTGGTCGATGATTATCCTAGGGTGATGTGGGTGCACATGCTAAAGAAGAAGGGAGATGCAAAGGTGGCATTCCAGAAGTTTTTGGCACAGGCTGAAAATGAATCAGATCATAGCTTGAAGGCTTTGAAGTCAGATTGGGGAGGTGAATTCCTTTCAAATGAGTTCGCATCTGTATGTGAAGCTAAAGGTATCACATGCTATTTCATGGCTCCATATTCCCCACAACAGAATGGAGTCATAGAATGGTGAAATAGGATAGTGATGGCAATGTCATGCAATCTCCTAAAGAGCAAGTTCCTACCTAGGAGATTTTAGGGAGAGGTGGTGAGACATGTTGCCTACATCCTCAAGCAAGCTGCCACAAAAGCACTTGATGGGGTTACCCTGTATGAAGCCTGGATAGGGAAGAAGCCGAATGTTGAACACCTAAGGGTGTTCAATTTCATTACACACATAAAGGTGAACACCTACACTAAGAAGTTGGATGGTAGAATCAAGCCAATGATTTATCTGGGAACGAAACGTAGACGAATTCAAGTCAGCTATGATGTGGTGTTCCAAGAATATAAGGAGTGGACTTGGGAGGAGGATCAAGGATGATCCGTGATATGCAAAATTGGATCACCTTTTTTTGTTGAAAATCAAGCAGGCGAAGAAGTTGTTGATACCATTGGAAACTCTTCCATGAGCGTGCCCACATCAGGCATGGATTTCACAAGTGTGCTGGCCCCAAGTGTGATGCCATTCCAAGACGCAATGATGTTTCTTGGAATAGCAGGTGAAGTTGCAGCTTCAGGTGCACCAACTCTGACCCAGGTGTACACTAGAGATGGAGCAACCACGACGACATCCCAAGCACACACTGCACCAGCTTCTCCAGTTTCCCTTGATGAGAAAATGCCAAAAGTTCAAAAGTATCAATGAGATCTATACTCAAAATGAACCGGTTGAGATGCGGGAGGAGCTTTTCTTTGTGTCTGCAGATGAGCTAGGGAGTTTAAAAGAGACAGAATAGCATAAGTAGTGGCAATGTGCAATGTAAGAAGAAATAAATTTAATAGAGGAGAAAAAGACCTGGAAACTCATGGATAGTGGACATCATGCTATTGGTCCAAGTGGGTTTACAAGGTTAAGGACTCCCATGGAGCTATTGTGAAGCATAAAGTACGGATTGTGGTAAAAGGCTATGTACATAAGCAGGGAGTGGATTTTGAGAAAGTGTTCGCACCAGTTGCCCATATGGAGACAGTGTGGCTTCTTATCACATTGGCCGCACATAAAGGATGGGAGGTTCATCACATGGACATAAAGTCTGCCATTCTCAATGGAGAGATAGAAGAAGTGTATGTTGCTTAGCCGCCCGGGTTTATTAATAAGAAGTGTGCACAAAAGGTATTGAAGCTCAGCAAGGCATTGTATGGACACTGGCAGGCACCAAGGGCCTAGGACATGAAGTTGGACAGCAACCTCTCGTCACTTGTATTTGAAAGAAGCCATTCCGAGCATGCCATGTATATGAGAGGTAATGGCAAGTCAAGATTGATTGTGGGTGTGTATGTTGATGATTTGATAATCATAGGAACATACACACATGAGGTCAGGAAGTTCAAGCAGGAGATGATGAGTCAATTTAGAACGATGGACTTAGGTCTGTTGAGCTATTACCTTGGCATAGAAGTGAAGCAAACAAAAAGGGTATCTCACTTAATCAGTTGGCATCTGCAGAAAAGGTCCTTCTAAAGTGCAGCATAGATAGATGCAATCCCTGCCAAGTTCCTATGGAGACGCGACTCAAACTGAGTAAAGTGAGTAGCAGTCCACCAATTGATGTACTTATTACAGAAGTATTGTTGGGAGTTTGAAAGCATCTAGGCCCCTAAAAATAGGTTTTGATAATTAATAACAATATGTGAATATAGGACCAACATATTTATTGAGTGTTTAAAAGGTATAATCCCTATGATGAATATGACAACCTGGAAATGCATGCTAAAGGTCAACATGAGGACCAAGATGGTTTAAGATAAAGGTATAAATAGTCTAGAATCCCTTTTGTATTTTACTAGTCTTAGGAGAAAGGATGGAAGACCAAATTATAAGATAAATAGTATACTATTAAGAGGAGGGATCATAGCTAGTCACTTGACAACATGTTCTTGTGTCATTTGAATCAATTTAGGATCATGCGTGCACTTAAAATAAAAATTGATAGCCAACTCTATATTCCTAGAAGTATCGGTAGTATTGGAGTTTACACGGCGGAACTATCGCAGAGCGGTATGACCGCAACTCTTGAGTGGTACTATTGGAACCCAAAATTGCCAAAAAAGTTAGCGGTACATATTTTCCAAGGAAGCACATTTGCTTCTCTGGAAAACAGTAGTATCAAAGTTTTAACGGTGGAACTACCGCAGAGCGGTATGATCGCAGCTCCTGAGTGGCACTACCAGAACCTAGAAGTTCGAAAAATCTGGGCGATACATTTTTTCCAGAGAGGGCTAGGTTTTGGTCTCCAAAACAGATGGAAGTATTGTGCTAGAAATCAGAACTACCGTGATTACAATATCGGTAGTACCACACTGACTTTCATCTGCTAGTTCAGAGGCTCTGATATAGCCGTTACTATTGCATCAGAGTAGGTGCGGTAGTACCCGAAATTGTACTTTAGTACTACAACTCACCCTAAAAAATTCAGGGATCTCCTTGCAACGGCTATATTTGGTTGGTAGGGGTATAAATACTCCCCCACCAGCTTAAGGACAGGGCTAGACACTTCATTTAACATCCTTGAGCAATAGAGCACTCCCTCCGCACCTTATTTACTTACTTTGCATTCATTTGAGGTAGTTAAGCAAAAATCAAGTGCATCCATTTTAGATTGATCCTTGGCACTTGATCGTTGTCAAACGAAGTTTTGGTTTGTTACTCTTGGTGCTTGCCAGCACCTAGACGGCTTGACGAGAGATTGCGAGGTGACCTCTTCAAGAAGATTGTGAAGAGGCCCAGTGCAAACTTGTGAGTGGTTTGGTGCTCACTATCTCCAAAGCGGTGGAAGAGCAACTACTAATGGATTAAAGAGTTGAGGCTTAATTCGTAGAGCTGATCCAAGTTGCTTGAGTTTTTCTCAACGTGGACTAGTGAAGATCGGCATCTCTTTAACACCACAGGAAAAACATCCCTTGTCGTTTGGTTATTTCTTTGCCTCTACTTTTCATACTTATATTTCTAGCATATTGTGATTATTGAGATTGTCATATTTAATTGTGCTAGATACATACTTGTAGAGACTTGTGCCTATGGTGTCTTAGCTAGTAAAATTGTGTAGGTTTAAATTACTTTAGAATTTTGCCAAGTTCTAAATTATGGTAATTAGTTTTAGAAGGCAAGAATTTTTAGAACCTCTTATTCAGTGAGTTATCCTTGGTCCTATATAGTTTGAGATATTTAGTCCACACAAGACCTAATATTACCTATGTTGTTGGTTATGTAAGTCGGTTCATGGAAAATCCAACAAGTAATCACATGAAAGCACTTAACGTATATTGAGATATATCTACGACACTTTAAATTTTGGATGTCGCTATGAGAGGTGTGGAGAAGATGATAAACTTCATTTGACCAACTACAATGATAGCGATATGGCTGGAGATGTCAATGACTAAAAAAGTACAATGGGTATACTATATTTACTTGGGAAAAGCATGGCTAGCTGGCAGTCACTGAAGCAAAAAGTGGTGGCACTCTCATGCGAAGCGGAGTACATTGCTACAACCACCATAGCATGTCAAGGGATTTGGCTAGATCGACTACTTGGGGATCTCATGGAGAAGGAGGTCAAGAATATTATGCTCAGGGTGGATAACAAGGCGGCGATATCATTATGCAAGAACCCAGTTTATCATGATTGAAGTAAGCATATCAATATCCGCTATCATTTTATTAGGGAATGTGTTGATGGAAGGAAGACTGTCATAGAGCACATCAACTCTAATGATCAACTAGCCAACAAATTTTTAGAGATGCATAAGAAGATCAGACTTTGAGAAGTAAAACAACAAGATTAAGGAGGTGGAAAGCCTTTTCCTTACTCTCAAGAGTATATACTCCCACTTGTAATATGCCACTTATACGAATATATTATACTTATTTATCACTTTCAGTATACTTAAATACTAATTCTAAGATACTCTAATGCGATTTGCTTGAAAAAATTTCATCGGAATCCTCTATTTTTGCTACATACCATTTTTCATATATAAAAAAGGTATATACATAAATTATTTTATAAAAAGTCGACTTTAATGAAATTTTTCATAGAGCTCACTTTGACCTGCGCCAAACGGCTTCAGCTTCTACCTCTGTTTTCGGCTTTCGGCTTATTTAAGCCATGAGCTACTTAAAACGCGTCGACTTCTAATTTTGGCTTATTTGGCTTTGTGTTTTTTTATTTTTTCCACTAATTTCTTTGCATTGTCCATGATGATATAATAGTTTTTTTTCAATTTTTCTTATTTTCTTAGAAAAAAGCTAACAGCTGCTACAGTGCAATTTTAGCTAAAAGACATTGCCAAAAGCTAATTAGAAGTAGGAAATCCCGCAGAGGCAAGTTGGTATATGTCCACGTAAACAAGGTTATCATACAACGAATTTCGTCTTTATAACTGTCACCGTGTCACAAGCTCGCAATAATACATATGCAGGTTGGACAATCGGAGAAGGTAGAAGAATAACTGCAGATTATAAGAACTTATCCACCGCTAAATGGAATATGTTGTGGGGGTGGCCCAACCCCCTGTGACTGGGCCTTGCAATTGGCCTAATATGTAATAGGCTCGATAGTGTAGAGGAATATACTCATGTAAATATACCAATGTACCCTCATCCTTTGTAAGTACTAAGGGGTAGAATGGGGATTTCCCATTCTACCCCACTCATGTAATATAAACCCCCAGGAGGGGCAGGAGGAGGGGCATCCTCTCATTCTTACCAACTCTCCCACAGATCTGGCTCTTCTCTTCCTCTTCTACGAGTCCCCTTCTTTACTGTTTGGCCTGTAGCCACAACAGCCGTCCGTGGGGATTGAGCGAGAAGCTGCGCAAGGATGCTAGGGGCGGCTACCACCGAAGGAGCTTCCTAGCGCAGAACGGAAGTATCTCAAGTTGCTCGTATCGTGAAGCGTCACAGATAAGTTCATCTTGTCGCTAGCCTGTTCGCTTCGGAATATATATATATATGCACCCCGTTAAATATGGCAGAAGTGTTGTGAGTACACAGATATGTTGTGAGCTCTCATTTCTTTTCCAGATCCGGATCTGGCAGATTTGATTGGGAGTGGTCATGCAGAGAAGTAATGTCCTAGATGACCCAGTGGTACGCTCGCGTCCGTGACTTGCCCACGCCAGACTCCACGCGGAGTGCACCTTGCCAAGCAAGCTGGTCTTCGCTTGGCTTCGCATGCGCAGCATCGGACCCCGCGTGCGAAGAGCCGGCCTCCGCTTGACGCCGCATCTTGGTCTTCGCCTCGGTTACGGCCTCCACGCTCGACTCCGCAGGCACATCCATGCATGCACGAAATATACACCTACGAGCTCCGTCCGCCCATGCGTATGCATGTGTGCGTGCAGGGCGACAAGCCCGCCCATGTCTCCATCTGTGCATGCACCCTCCGAATATCATCTCAATGGAAGCATTCACGTGATGCGCATGCATGAAGCATCCCTCCACGTATATCTATCCGTGCATGCACAAGCACAGATTTCGCGTATGCATGCGCAAGCAGGAACCCACTTCTAGTCATGAAGCCAACATTTCTGCACATATCCTTTCCTCTATCTTCTCTCCTTCCAATCCCTTTCAAGAGCCCCAAATCACCCGATGCATGTTATATGCTAGCGTCCCTCGTCTCAAGAACTTTCCAATTCTGCAGTTAGTTTTCACATGCAAGTTTTCCAATTCTGCAGTTAGTTTTCACATGCAAGTTTTCCAATTCTGCAGTTAGTTTTCACATGCAAGTTTGTTTGAGCATTGTTGAAGGAGAGGAATATTAGCTTGGCTAGAAAGAGGAAGCAACGCTGGTGCAGGGGCAGCCGGTGCCCGACTCCTGGTGGGATCCTTGGTGGTACACGGCAGCGACGGCCGTCCAAGCGGCGCGCGGCACCAGCAGCCAGGCTGGTCTGCGGCGTGGAGGTGACAGGATGCTTGCTGGCCAGCAGTAGCAGCGCCGTGGCGGCAAGGCCGAGCCTGCAGCTCCCGACTCGGATGGTGCGGTGGCGCGGGCTGCAGCTACACGTCGGCCGGTGCAGGCCAAAGCTGGCGGCCTTGCCTAGTTTAATTTCAAAATTTAAAATTCCAATGCCTAGTTTAATTTCAAAGCCTCAGTTCCATTCCAAATTTTCTGTGCACTTTCAAAATTTAAATTCAAATTTTGCAAAATCTCCATAAAATCCATTCTATTTTTCTTGGTCCAAATATTATCTCAGTAATTTCTTTTCCCAACCGATCTTCCAGATATTCGTTCTCCCTCGTGTGAACCCCAAATCCGCTGAATCTTTCTCCTAAATTCGTATGAAATCATAAACTTCCTTCCAGTATATATATTATATTTTTGTGATTTTATTTGTATTTATTTGTTCGTTTGTTTTGACGTTTCGCGCGTAGAACCCGACATCGCCGAAGAATTTGTCGAGTCGCAGTAAGAAGGACCAACCAGTGCACAAGAAGGCAAGTCTCCTTTGATCATCTTGAACCTATGATTTTGAAATGTTTTAATTATTTTAAATTATGTGCATTGCTATTTACATAAAACATTAGTTCAAATCTTTAGGTATTAGTTACTCCAACTTTGTTATGCCCTCAATTGAAATTGATTGCCATGTACCTTTGTAACCTTAGAATTCCGTTTGTCTCAACAATGAGAGTATTATAATTATTTGTGAATAATAGAATGGTAGTATAATGCTTAGTCACGCTATTTAATTCCTTTGAAATCTTGAAAATGGGAAATTATGATTTATTGTAATAACCTTGTATTTATAAATTTAGTGGTGATTGGAGTTACCACTGTTCTTTTAAAATAAAATAAAATGTGGAAATTGGTTTAGATTAGGGTGGATGATTGGTTTGGGTTGGTGCGGCAAGCACGAGATCTTGTAAAGTGTATGTTCCACCCTAGTCAACTAAGGACCGACGCTTGTGAATGTCCAGACTGAGCACTACCGTACAACCCTAAGTCTATATGGGTACAACCTAGCTGATTAACTCATGATAGTCTAGTTTAGGTGCCACCAGTGGAAGGTGGGTGCCAGGGATTTACTGGTTATTCACAGTGAGGGACAGGGATTTACTGTACTCATATGACGCAAGAGGGGGCTTCAGATTGGGCAGATTTAACCCTTTTGTGGTGAAACCTCAGCGGGTGGTGCCTAGCTAGTCTAGAGTGAGGTAAAGGCTTTGTGATATTTTATCTGTGTCTCATGCCAAAGGAAGCATGGTGACTGTTAAGATAATTTATCTCTTGGGGGTAAAGTTGTACAACCTCTGCAGAGTGTCAAACTATTCGAATAGCCGTGCTCACGGTCAAGGGCGGGCAAGGAATGCATTCACATGGTAGACTTTTTGGTTTTGGTTTTAAAATCAAAGTTTTGGTATTCCGAGAGTGGAGGGAACTCTTGGAATGGTATCCTGGCAGTTGGAGCCAGAGAGGGTGGATGTAACCCGCAGTTTTAAACTTGATCGATTAGAATTGGTGTTGGTGGATAGAACCTTCACTATAAAATTAATGATAGTTTCTGTTAAAACAATTACTTTATTAAATTAAAGCCTTCGAAATTACTTAATGGTATTTGAAATAAAACATTGCTTTGTGCAAAAGAACCATATAGACTTCCTTTGTCAAGCCTTGCATCTATTGCATTTTTCCCAAGACTTGCGGATTACTTTATGTACTCATATGCTACACTCAAAAATAAATCTCAGAAGAATATGAAGCTCAAGAAGGTGACTACGACTACTTCGCTTGCGGATTCGACGAAGGATTCCCGGAGTACTAGGTCGCGCTTCCCCAGTCAATTGCCTGTGGCGTATTGATGGGTCCTCGCTGGATTTAAAATTTTGCTTCCGCTGTGTTTCGTGTGTGCGAGGTCTTGAAACCTCATTTGTAATAATGAGACCTTTTGGTCAATACTCTATATTATTGTAATAAATCGTTGTTGGTGATGTAATCATTTCTGTTTAACTGTGTGCACTAGCTTTGATCTGGGACTAGTGCTGTAATACACAGAGGGTCCGAGTTTGGAAATCCGGGGTCCCGACAACTCCTTTGCCGTGCGGACCGCTTATTACCCCTGCAGCAGGTCCAGATCTTTATTGCCGGTCTCATGGAACCACTCCGGACGAATGTTGAACTACAGCAGCTGGCCAATCTCCAAGTGGCAATGAGCCATGCCCGAGCGTATGAAGGTCGTGCACAAACAACCGCAGGCGACTCTACTCCACACCATCGCCCGGGGCGTTCTTTCCACCGGCCTTCCACAATAGTTTCGACATCGGGACAACTCCAGGATCGGCCTCAACAAGCGACTGCGCCGGGGCCTCGTCCGGCGAAGCTGTTTCGACGACTTACTCCAACCAAGTTGGCGAACCGCTGCTCCAAGGGACTATGCTACAACTGTGACGACAAATTTCAGCCCGGCCATCGTTGTAAGCAACCTTTTCTCACCTATATTGATATGAATGAGGATGGTGAGTCAGGTGATGACCCGAGACTCCATGCCCTGGACCTGGAGGACACAACACCAGAAATATCACTGCACGCAGTCACAGGAGCGTCTAATGGAGGCACCATGCAGCTGTCAGTCACCATCGACAACCAGCAATTCATTGCCCTCGTCGACTCGGGGTCCACGCACAATTTCATCAGCGCTAGGGTTGTTCAAGCCACAAAACTGCGCTTGCTCTCCTGCCAAGGGTTGCGTGTCAAAATCGCCAACGGAGACCAACTAGATTGTGCTGGGGTATGTCATCATTTGTCCCTCTCCGTTCACCATACGCCATTTACCATCACCGCATATGCACTTCCGTTGGATGAATTTGATATCGTCTTGGGTGTCCATTGGCTCAAAACCTTGGGACCGATCCGCTGGGACTTTGACGAACTGTCTATGATGTTTTGGCTGCATGGCAAGCGGATTCACTGGCACGGGCTATCCAAAGATCGGCCGATGCAGGCTCTGGTTCAAACCGGCACCGACCGCATACAGCCCTTCCTGGAGGAGTTCGCTGATTTATTCGCAGAACCTTCCGGGCTACCGCCAGCCCGCCCACAGGATCACCGCATTCATCTTTGCCCAGGAGCGGCTCCAGTATCGGTAAGACCATACCGGTATCCTTACCACCAAAAAAATGAATTGGAGCGATAATGCGCGGAGATGCTCAAACGTGGCATAATTCGCCGAAGCCACTCCAGTTTCTCCCAGTATTATTGGTAAAAAAAACATGATAATACTTGGCGCTTCTGTGTTGATTATCGCGCCCTCAATGAACTGACCATCAAAGACAAATTTCCGATCCCGGTGGTTGATGAGCTCTTTGATGAACTGCAAGGTGCCTGGTTCTTCACCAAGCTCAACCTTCGATCCGGTTATCACCAAGTCCGCATGCACCCGGATGATACCTTTAAAACAGCCTTCCGAACGCATGAAGGTCTTTTTGAGTTATTGGTTATGCCCTTTGGATTGACTAACGCGCCGGCCACATTCCAAGCTTTGATGCAGGCTATTCTCCGTCCTTACTTGAGAAGCTTCGTTTTGGTATTTTTCGATGATATATTGATCTATAGCCCATCTTGGTCAGACCATCTGCAGCATATCCGCATGGTTTTTACCCTCCTGCGCCAACATGAGCTATTCGTCAAGCAATCCAAGTGTTCATTTGGCCTTTCTTCGGTTTCATATTTGGGCCATATAATCTCCGAGGGAGGCGTGGCTATGGATCCCGCCAAAATTCAGGCGATAGCAGATTGGCCACAGCCCAAAATAGTCAAAGCATTGCGTGGATTCCTAGGTCTTGCGGGCTATTATCACAAATTTATCCGTGATTTCGGAAAGATTGCAGCACCTCTTACAAATCTACTTAAGAAAGAAGCCTTCGGTTGGTCGCCCGAGGCTCAGCAAGCTTTTGAAGCTCTCAAAGGAGCCTTGTCAACGGCGCCGGTCCTGCACATGCCTGACTTTACACAACAATTTACGGTTGAGTGTGATGCTTCCGGAACGGGGATTGGGGCCGTTCTTCTCAAGGCTCCGGACCGATTGCATTCTTCAGCCGACCTGTAGCCCCTCGCCACTCCAAGCTGCCAGCATATGAACGAGAATTGATCGGACTAGTTCAAGCAGTTCGTCATTGGAGACCATACTTATGGGGTCGCACCTTCCTGATTCGCACGGATCATTACAGCCTAAAATTCTTATTAGATCAGCGACTCTCCACCATTCCGCAACACCACTGGGTAAGCAAGCTGTTCGGATATGACTTCACGGTGGAATTCCTGTTGGGCCGCCTCAACACAGTTGCTGACGCTCTGTCACGCCGAGACTGTCCTCCGTCCAGCTTATTGGCTATATCCTTCCCCGCTTTTGCCATCTTTCCTGAATTGCGTAATGAGGTATTGACCACTCCTGAATTACAAAAGCTTCGGGCAGATATTGAATCCGGTGCAGTGGGGTCTCCTTGGTCCATTCGGGACGAGCTCATTCTGTATTCCGGCCGAATCTTTGTTCCAGCCTCATCGCCATCAGTGCAGTCTATTCTCACAACAGCCCATGCAGCTCATGAGGGTACTCAGAAGACCTTATGTCAGTTACGCAAAGACTTCCATATCCCTGGCGCTAAGCGGCTTGTGCAGGAATTTGTGCAAACTTGTATGGTTTGTCACCGCAACAAGATTGAGCACCTCCACCCTGCCGGCCTCTTGCAACCATTGGAAGTACCAACTCAGTCGTGGTCTGATATCTCAATGGAATTTATTGAAGGACTTCCCCGCGTACACGGCAAAACAGTCATTCTCTCCATCATTGATCGTTTTTCCAAATATGCTCATTTCCTTCCGCTAGCTCATCCATACTTAGCCACAACAGTTGCCCGGCTCTTCTTCAATGAAATTGTGCGCCTCCATGGGATCCCATCATCAATTGTGAGTGATAGAGACCCAGTTTTTACAAGCAACTTTTGGCAAGAATTGTTCCGTTTTGCGGGCGTTCGGCTTCACCTCAGTTCCGGTTATCATCCTCAATCGGATGGTCAAACTGAAGCTGTTAACAAAGTGATTACCATGTATTTGCGTTGTCTAACGAGCGATCGGCCTCGTCAGTGGTTGGAGTGGTTGCCTTGGGCTGAGTATTGTTACAACACATCCTTTCATTCAGCATTGCGTGAGACCCCCTTCAGAGTCGTCTATGGCCAAGACCCTCCAACTTTGCGCTCCTATGAGAAAGGGTCTGCTGCAGTCCAGGCCGTCGAAGCCTCCTTGCTGGCTCGCGACCAATTCCTGCAAGATATTCAGGATCGCCTTCTTCAGGCTCAGCAGTATGCGAAGAAACACTATGATCAACACCACTGTGACATTTCTTTTGCTGTGAATGACTGGGTTTGGTTGCGTCTCCTTCATAGACCGGCAGCCTCCCTGGGATTTTCGATGGGGAGCAAACTGCGACTGAAATATTTTAGGCCTTATAAAGTGATTGAACGGATTGGATCGGTTGCCTACAAACTAGATTTGCCACCATCTGCTAAACTGCATGATGTTTTCCATGTTGGCTTATTGAAGAAATTCCAATGGGTGCCACCGTCTACTTCTCCGCCACTTCCCCCTCTCTGCCATGGTCGCGTATTGCCATCACCACTGCGAGTTTTGAAAACTGAACGCCGGCAGGGACAGCTACAAGCTCTTGTGCAGTGGACCGGCCTTTCCATTGCTGATGCATCTTGGGTTCTGTTGGATCCTTTTCAGCAGACATACCCAACATTCAAGCTCGAGGACGAGCTTCTTCGCGAGGAGGGGAGAGATGTCATAGTCTACCAACGCTGCCAGCCATCCAAACCCTAAAACTGGTGGCGCCTAGCTAGTTCTCTAATCGGACTGTAATCAGTCCTTTTCAGATACGGCTTAGCCATTTTATTTAGCATAGATTGCTTTAGGAGTCGGTATTGGTTTGTGAACTGGACTCTTTACTTCTTATATATAGTCATGTAATCAAAGCATTGAGGCATAAGAAGAAATAAGAAATAGTTCTATTGCCTCACCTCTATTCTGCTTCTGGTTTTCCTACTGGCGACTCCCGGCCAGGGAAGGGCTGGCCGACGTCAGGGCCAAGACCCCCCGGCGATTAACCATCGCTACGGCTTGAGGTCGAGGAACCCTGACATTTTCCATTATGCTTGTTCAAATAAAGAAGATTTTCAATTATGCAATTATTTACAGGCTTTTCAAATTGCTGTTAATTCTTCCTGTAGTAAATGCTAGTGTTGAGAGAGTGTTTTCTTCGATGAATTATGTAAAGAATAAGCTAAGAAATAAAATGGGGGAGCAATACTTGAATGATTGCTTGTTTACATTTCTTAAGCGAGAACTTTTTCTGCAAGTTAAAGATGAGGACATTATATCTCGCTTCCAAGGCATGAAGCATCATTGCATTAATTTTTAATTATTTTGTAACTTCTTTATATTATTTGAGTTGTTGTTCTTTATATTATTTGAGTTGTTGTCTCTTGTAAGAGCCATTGTACTTTAATTTTTACTATTGTGGACCTTTATGTTTTCTATTGAACAATATTTTTATAACTTTGAATACCCATTTTGAAATTCTTGGGTCCGCCACTGTTACTGCGTCACATGGGTCAAAATCCTTAGTCCAATAAAGCAATACCTCATGTCCCATGCCTCCTCTACTCCTCATGCAGCCTGACACAGTCAGCTCGATGAGATGACCGAACGATTCCCTAATTCCTAGTTAGTGCATTTTATAGCTCATTTAGCCAATTGTGACCCTACAATTGAATGTATTTACACCTTATATCTATAAGTAGTTTGTGGATGATGTGTTGTTTGTATTTGATATAAAACAGTAAGCCCATAATTTATTATGAACTTAGTCATCCCCATCTGTTCCATGATCCTGTTATGGAGATTAGGTTTGAAATAAAACATGTGTTAGGCCTTGTGAGCTCTAGATTCTGACACTTGTTTGTGCAATAAAATTTATTTAAGACTTCTTTAGGATGGGAAGTCGTTGAAGCTTTGGTAGTATCATAGTGAGGTATTTGTTGTCGTATCTTCTTTTTTCAATATATATTTACATGTGTATTTGATCATGCTTTTAATTTAAAACTATTTTGATTATCAATTTTGCTTGTGTGATGTGTATATGGACTTGTTCGCACTTATCGACCATAGTAACACCCTATTCGTTTGGGCTACGACTGATGGCTTTTATCTATACTTTTTGAGATGGCAGTGGATGGTGGAGATGCTAACGCGGACAACACACTTGGTTTTTGGCTCAAAAAGTCATTTGGAAAATCCGTTTCAAGAAGTCGTCCTGTTTGTTTCGATTTCGGGAGAAATAAAAAACCCAGGGTCTAAGGCTTGCCTAGCCTTCTAAATTTTTCTGGCTCTATCACTGTGTGCACCGATGCCCTCCATACTCTTCACTCATGGTTCTGCTATACATGTGCTTATATACTCATAGCACATGTTGTGAGGTAAATGTACCGATGTCCATGAGCAATAGAAACAATTTGTATGTTGCCCATTAGGCGGACCCACCAAGGGGTCAGCCAGGGGTGGCTCCCCCCTACGGCTGACTGTTGCATTGCTTAGTCAAGGAAGATCAGCACATGCTGTTGCCATCAAAGCAATGTTAAAATCTAGCGTATCTTTTTTGTAATGCTTTGATGACAATGTACAACAAATGTGGCAACGTTGGTGTGTCAGACTTTGTCTTCATGAATCTTATAAGTTAGGATATTATTTTCTGGAACATAATAATTGCTGCATATGCACAACATGGCAAATATTAGAAAGTTATTACTCTGTTCAATGAGATGGAAGTGCATGGACTGATTCTGAATGCATCACCTTCCTTATCGTGTTATCAGCATGTGAGCATGTTGGCAGGTGGATGAAAGCTTGAAATTGTTTGATCTTATGTCATCCAAGTACGTGATATCTCCAAGAGATGAACACTATGCTTGTGTTGTGAATATATTGAGCCGAGCTGGACAATTGGAGAAAGCTTGTAGTTACATAAAAGAGATGCCACTTGAAGATGAGAAGAATGTTTGGGGTGCCTTGGTTGGAGCTTGTCAGAGACATGATAATGTGTAGTTGGGTGAAGTTGCTGATAAGATGCTTGTCCAGTTGGGTGTTTTCCTATCTTTCACTGGTAGTGCGATAAACTATTGCAGACTGGTAACTCAACAATCAACAAACCGGTGTGCAAGTCACATTAGCCCTGCTAAATTTTGATCCTGGATCTGCGCCACTGCCATTAAGCATCGGTAACAGCAAGTCATGAATCATCAAACAAGCAGCCGTTCCATTTCTTTTCACATGGAAGCATGTGCATTTCCTCCCATCGGTGGATTCTTTTGGATTGTGGCTTTGATTTTTGGCTTATGGTTTTTGAATTCTGGTTATTCGTGAGAGATAGTATGAAAAAGTAAAAAGTTACATGCAATTTTAGCAATGTACCGTTTAAAAGTTAGTTACTGTATCAACAAAAACCAAAGCACCCCACATGCATGCAACGGCCAGCACTAAACTTTTCACAGCGCTAAGTGACTTAATAAGTAGCGAAACCATACGGTTGCTGTTAGAATGGTACACGCAGAGTCTTCAGATCAATTTTAAAGGGAGAGTGGAAGGAATTTAAAACCATAATTCTATTTTTTTATTCTAGCAACCCACTAAGACCTTTCGTATTAGGATCATTTCGATTAATTGCATGTGACACATTAGATTATAAAATAATCTTACAATACCGTCATAGTGTCTTGATGTAACTGAGGTCAGTGTAACGAGTAAAGCATCGATGAAATGATATCTTTAATTGCTAATTCATGTGTTCTTCCTCTCATCTCATCTCCTCCTCTCTGTGACTTGACTGTCAAATTCGTCCCTTCTCTGTCTAATCCAAACGTGAGATTACGTGTCGCTAGTCAAGAAATCTGACGTATCTTACAAATACAACCACGAAGAATATGTTTTACGGTTTAGTCTAATTTACACAAAATATGCTATGGCATTCCCAGCCTCAACACGCATGTAACAGAAGTGCTGACTTTTTTTAAAGGAAAGAGTTGGCCTCGTTCTTTTGACTATTGGCTTTTAATTTCTTTAAAAATCGAATTATATGGAATAACTCCTTAAAACGAATTGTTTAAACAGTTTTCTAAATATAAAACTATGTATACTATTTATATCGTCGTCTCTACCGTTCGTTATTATATTGAACAACATAAAAGAAAGTCATAGACGGTAGTCAAAAATTATGTCACAAGGAGGACCGTTCGCTTTCCAAAAAGTTCTATATTACAGCACGCTATCCACGAGATCTGCGTCCGCTTGTGCAAGACAGCGAGGAGGCAGTGAGCTGCGAATTTTAGTCATTTCTAGCCTCCTATATCACGTTAATATCAAATTTAGCATCTAAACCAGTATAAGACCAAATTTAGCCCCTTTTTCGACCACACAATTCTAAAGGCGTGACACGTGTTAGTCGTGCGGTCGGAACCGCACGACTACTGTCCACGATTTTTTTTATTTTTTTGTGCTGAAAAGCAAATAAAACCCAAAAAAATAGGGCAATAGTAGTCATGCGGTCGGGGATCACATGACTACTGTTCACAAATTTTTTTATTTTCTTTGCGAAAAAACCAAGTATTGTTCATGTTTGGCCAAAAAATCCGGACCAAAAAATCCAACTATTTGTAATATAAAAAATCCGACTCTATTTTTTTATATTTGTAATTAAAAAAAATTTAATTACAAATAGTAGGATTTTTTTGTCCGGATTTTTTGGGCCAAACGTGAACAATACTTGGTTTTTTCCCAAAAAATAAAAAAATTGTGAACAGTAGTCATGCGGTTCCCGACTGCACGACTACTGGTACCCTATTTTTTTGGATTTTATTTGCTTTTTGGTATAAAAAGATAAAAAAATCGTGAACAGTAGTCGTGCGATCGAAGCCCGTATGACTACGATGAACAGTATCGTCGTGCGGTCCCAACTTATACATGTTACGCCTTCAGAGTTGTGCAGTCGGAAAAGGGGCTAGCTTTAGTATTACGGTGATCTAGAGACCAAATTTGATATTATCATGATACCTGGCCTAGAAATAACCAAAATTCGCGGGCTGCCAGCCTGCTACAACACCTACTACTCGGCAACTCCCCGTCAAACGGACCCAATGCTTAACGCCGCGGCCTTCTCCTCTTCCTCCTCCCCGCCTCCACCCCACGCCGCCGCGCCAACCATGCGCATCTTCGTGCTTTCCGGCCAGAGCAACATGTCTGGCCGCGGCGGCGTGCACCACGGGCGCTGGGACGGCGTCGTGCCGCCGGAGTGCGCGCCGTGCCCCTCCATCCTCCGCCTCTCGGCGGCGCTCGAGTGGGAGGAGGCCCGGGAGCCGCTCCACGCCGACATCGACACGGCCAAGACCTGCGGCGTCGGCCCGGGGATGGCCTTCGCGCACGGCGTGCTCCCGCGGCTGGAGCCCCCCGGCGCCGTGGTCGGGCTCGTGCCGTACGCCATCGGCGGCACGGCCATCCGGGAGTGGGCCCGCGGGGAGTGCCTGTACGATCAGATGGTGCGGCGGGCGCGCGCCGCGGCCGAGTGCGGCGAGATCGAAGCCGTGCTGTGGTACCAGGGGGAGAGCGACACAGAGTCCGACGCCGACGCGGCGGCGTACCAGGGGAACGTGGAGAGGCTGATCGCCAATGTCAGGGCGGATCTTGGGATGCCGCAGCTGCCATTCATTCAGGTCATCCTCGCGTCCCTAGTGTAATTTGTCTCGATTCTTGGCATGGTTGTTTTGAATCTCAAATTTAGAGAAAATTGAACTGGATGCGTTGGTGTCAATTTTGTTTACGAAATGCTTGAGGTGATTTCTTGTTCTGCCTTGTCTTCTTCGTGAGTTTTAAACCAATTTCGATTCACACTTTGACATTACTGAGAACAATGGGAAAAGTAAAACATCGTCAATTGCGCTTTCATTACTTTGAATCAACTTTCATTAGGTGTGAATTGTACTGTTTGGTAGACTGACGGAGACGATAAGAAAGAAAAGGGAATGGAGTTTTTGATGCTAGATTAGTTATTTTCCATCATCTTTAATAAGTGCTCCTAGTGCTGAAGTTGTTGTAGCCTTGTACTATCTTTGTCGTCAATGTTAAGAATGTTAATTATAATTGAGGCGAACGGGCCTCTAGCGTAGCGGTTAGAGCGCTCTAGTAGCACCCCTCAGGTCCTGGGTTCGACTCCCAGTGGGAGCGAATTTCAGGCTGAGGGAAAAAAATCCCCTCGCTTGCCCCATAAGCCAAAGCACAGGTCTAAGGCTTGCCCAAGTCGTTGGTCGCGCCAGGTCGTTGGTCTAGGGATCACCCTGGTTGTTCTCACATGGGCTGATGCCGCTGTGTCAGGGTGGGGCAAGGGTTCGGGGATTTTCTCGATCTGCGTGAGAAGATCTTCTTCTTAATGAAATGCCCGGGGGCTGTTTTACCCCCGCAGGTCGAGTTTTTTTTAATTATAATTGAGCAAAAACATGTGCTTTAGTTGAACAGAATATAATGTGCTTATTGCTTTGACCATTTTGGTGTTTGGACTCCATTTATAATACTCTTCATTACAATAACAAGTGAACCATCTAAGAAGCACCGATACTCCGTTGAACTGCCGTACCCGTGTCCGATACGTATCCGATACGGCGATACGTTCCGATACGCGGCGATACGGTATCGACGAAGTATCGGCGAATTTCGGCCGAAAGAAAAAAGAAAAATACTCCGATACGGCGCCGATACGCTGCGATACGGTAGCGATACGTCTAGCCCATAGAAAAGTCAACCCCAAGGCCCAATAGAAACAGCCCAATGCCCCCACCATGTGACCTACATCTGGAACCCCAGCCGCCAGACCCACGATGGAACCCCAGCCCCCTGAGCAGAGTAGCACAGCAGAGCCGCCGCCGCCGTCGCCAGGTCGCGGATCCGCCGTGCCGTGCCGTCGCCAGCTCGCAGATCGGCCGCACCGCACCGTCGCCAGCCCGCAGATCAGTCACGCCGTCGCCAGCTCGTGGATCCGCCGCGCCGCGCCGTCGCCAGCTCCTGGATCGGCCGCGCCGTCGCCCGTCGCTCGCGGATCTGCCGCGCCGCGCCGTCGCTCGTCGCTCGCGCCGTCGCCATCTCGTGGATCCGCTGCGCCGTCGCCAGCTCGCGGATCAGCAGCGCCGTCGCCTGTCGCTCCTCGTAGTCGCAGCGCTTCAGCTCACTGAGCTCAGGTAATATGAGGGAATGAACTAACATATTCAGCCGTGATTTGTTTTGAGTGGCAGAAGCTGAAATTTCGTATCGCCGTACCTGTGGTATGTCCAAGTGCGTATGTGCCAACTGCAAGTGGTATGTCACTTAAACTTTTCTATTTTCATATATTATATATATATATATATATATATATATTCCCGTATCGACGTATCCTTGTTTTTGAAAAATTTCGTATCGCCGTACCCGTATCGCCGTTCCCGTATCGCGTATCGGGGCATCCTAGTGAACCATGACCCCCAACCACAGAATGAAGTTATGGGAACCCCAGGGCACCAAAATCACATTCATAAAGTTATATTCAAGTTAATCGGCTGCTGGATTCTATTATCAAATTCAAAAGGTGCCCGCTTCTAGAACGATGCAGTGTTGTTTTTTCAAAGCAACTCTGATTAGAATCAATTCCTATTTTATGTCGGACTGCCAAATAAAGTTGATTCCAACCCTTTTCTGTTGGGAATTTCTTTAAAATTAAGCTTCACCTGTTCCCGTCTAAAGTGCATCGATAAACGTTTAAGTGGATTCCATGTGTTGTACCTAATTGTGTCAAATGAATTTGTTCATTCTTAAGTAGATTCCATATGCGGTATACAGAAAATTAGTGTGGGAATAACATTATGGTAATAACTTTTACTACTTGAAGACGAAATTTCTTTGCTTTCCACCAATTGTAGCAGCTACTAAGTGCATTGTCATAAAAATGTAGTAAATGTTATGAATAGTAACTCACGGACGACGATTATAGTACAGAGGATAAAAAGGAACAAAGTCAGGAGTAACCTTGGAGAGGGTGCTGGTGGTGAAGGTGCCGACTGGGAAGGAGGCACCGGAGAGACCAAAGACTGTGGTGGAAGAGTGGTGACGATAGGGGCGAAAGGAAAAGTCAGGAAAGAAAGTAGCTTGATAAGAGATTCTGAAGTGAAGGAAGGAGAAGGGCAAAGATAGAAAGGACGAGACTCATCAAAAGCAACATCCCAAGATATCCACATCCGTCGGCCAACAGGATCCCAACAACGATATCCCTTACGCTCAGCACTACAGCCCTCAGCACTACAGCCCTGAAAAACACTCCCAACAAACAGAGCGGTCAGCTTGGTGCGCTCACAAGGTGCGAGAAGAACATAGTACACGCACCCAAAGAGGCGAAAATTGAATAATCAGGTGTCTTGCCATAGAGACGCTCAACTGGAATCCCACCTTGAAGAGCAGAGAAGGGCTAAATGTTGATCAAAAAAGTAGCAGTAGAAACAATCTCAGCCCAGAAGTGTGGTGTAACAGAAGCAGCAAGCATGAGAGCACGAGTTGTCTCAAGAAGATAACGATGCTTGCGTTTAGCCACACCATTCTGAGCATGAGCACCAGGACAAGAGAACTGAGAAAGAGTGCTCTGCACGGCAAGAAAACCACGAAGAACTCCCGATAAGTACTCCACAGCGGAATCAACGCGAAAAACACAGTGATCTAAAAGGCGGCCGCCTAGGCGGGCCTAGGCGCTGGGCGGAGCCCCGCCGCCGCGCCTTGGGCCAAAATCGGTGAGCTAGGCGGCGAGCCCGCCTAAGCGGCCGTCGGCGGTCAAAGGTGGCCATCGGCGGGGTCAAAGGCGGGTCTAGGAAGATAGTCCAGGGCAGACGGAAGGTGTTCTAGGGAGAGAGAGAGGCACCTGGAGATCCCTTGTCAGCTCGCGCTTTGTCGGCCGTCGTCGTCGCCGGATCCATTGCCTCCACCGTCGCTGCAGCCGGATCCGTCGTCGTCGTAGCTGGATCTGCTGCTTCTGCCGTCGCTGCCGCCGGATCCGCCGCCTCCACAGTCGATGCCGCCGGATCCACTGGAGCAACGCCATCGGCAGGAGCAAAGAGGCCGTCGGATCCACTGGAGCAACGCCATCGGCAGGAGCAAAGAAGCCGCCGGATCCGCGGTCGCCGTCGCCGGATTTGTCGGATCCACTGGAGATGGGGGAAGGAGAGAGGGAGAGCGGCTGGGGGCGGAGCCACGCGAAGTCGCGAAAGAATGCGGAGCGTGCGCGGCTGCACGCCAGATAGGGAGAGCGGGGAGGCGGGCGCGACCGCGCGAATAAGCGGGAGGCGGCGGAGGATTTAGGGTTAGGGTTAGAGTCGGGGAGGCGGGCGCAAATATGCGGGGCGGCGCGGTCGGCCGGATGGATTTAGGGTTATGCCATTTGGGTTAGAAGATGTGGACCGTTGGATCTTTATCAGATGGTCTAAAATCTGATTAATTGTTTTAAACATCAGTTATAAGATATGATGACCCGATCTGAGACGTTAGATCTCAGATATATAGCAAATATATACTTATCATCTGCATGTTATCCTTATTTTTAATTTGGCCACCTAGGCCCCGCCTAGGCTCCCTAGGCGCTAGGCCCCACCTGGCCGCCCGCCTAGCGCCTACTTGAACACTGGAAAAACACGAATAGGAGAGTCCAACTGAGTACGGACCATGGTGGCAAAAGTCTTGTAGATGGATAGAACCTCACTATGAGATGAAGTAAAATATATCCACGTATGACGAGAAAAATCATCAATAAAAATTATATAATACCGATGACCTCCTTTCGAAATGAAAGGAGCTGGTCCCCATATATAAGAATGGAAGGATAGGGGAGTTGAAGCTGTTTGCCAAGCTTACAACTCTTACAATTGAGAGAAGCATCACCAGATACAGACCCTAAAAGACCACGACGAAGTAATGAAGATATACCTGACCCATAAAATGTCCTAAAAGATGATACCACTGAGCAAAAGATGTGGTGGAGGCTACAGCAGATGCGGAGGCAGTGGTGGAGGTGATAAGACTGACAGGGGCAGCGGAAGGAAGATAAAGCTAGTCAAGTTTCCAGAGCCGTCGTAAATCACGGCGGCAAAGGCCAGTACCAACTAGAGTCCCCATGGGGCGATCCTGAACACAACAAGAATCAAAATCGAGAATAATACGACAACCATAATTAGTGAGATGACCAACAGATATGAGCTACATTGTTAGTTTTGGAACATGAGAAACAGCAGGAACATGAAAAGCTGAATTGGAAAGAGTGTCTCGTCCTGTGACAGAAAGAGATGTACCATCTGCTATTTTAACAGTGATAGAAACAGCTAAAAGACTAATGGAAATAAGACAGGTGGAATCAGATGTCATATGAAAGGAGGCACCAAAATCAAGAATCCAAGGTGATATACCTGAAGAACGAGAAGTAGAGAGTGGTCTCTCACCGGAAGACTGAGCAGCAGAACCAGACGATGCAGAAGCAACCATGCGACCTAGCAGTGTGAGAAACTGCTGAGTGTCAGAAGCACCAGGACCCCGCTGAGAGGAGAAACAACCAGTGCCCCTCAGAGGACGGCCACCACGACGAAGATCCTTCTTTCGTAGCAGAACTACTTTACATGTCCATCCTTGTTGTAATATGTGCAGTAGAGTCCCCTACCAATAGCAGTTGTCACTAGTGGAGGCGCAACTTAGGAAGGAGTAAACAGAGCAAGGTTATTAAGTCGTAAAGTCGAGTCGAGTCACCAAGGGGGCGACTTGGGCGACTAGTCGACTAGTCGACCGACTAGTCTCGACTAGTCCCCAGAGTCAGGTCTACAATTGTCACAATCATAATAAAGAAGCAAGCTAGGATTATTATACTAATACTACAGCCTTGGTCAGGCAATGAGGATCTAGGGTTATTAAGTCATTGGTATTAAGTCTCGGTCGGGCCGAGCCTCTCTAGTGGGCCTCAAACTTATTGATCCAGTGGGTCGGCTCCTAGTCGTGTGGCTGGACATGGCTGGCTAGTCACTGACTAGTCGTCCGGTCGCTCGACTAGTCGCTCCAGTCGAGTCGGCCTCCCTAGTCGTCCGTCATGTACCGACTAGACGACCAGTTGTGGATTAGTCGCCGATTAGTAGACGACTTAATAACACTAAACCAGAGGCGCAACAGGTGTAGAAGCTGGAGGGGTTGCCAAAACCGAAGAGAGACGACAATGACAACAGCAGACTCGAACCACGTAGACGAATCTCCTAAGTACGAACAGCTGCAAAGGCCTCCAAAAGAGTAACACGAGGGTGGCGAGCCAGCAACTAAGCATGAGTCTACTCAAACTCAGCCCAGAGATGTGTCAAGAAGTCGTAGATGTGGTGAAGCTCCAGGTGAGACTGCTGACGCTGACAGCACTGGCAGGTGCGACAAACATCTGGCCCCAAAGAGTCGATCTGACGCCATATCGCGGACAACTGAGCATAGAACTCGTCCACGGTGGCATCTCCCTACTGCAGTGACTGCTCCTGATGTATAACAGCAAGGTACAAGGAATCACCAGATGGCTCGTAGCGGTTGCGCAGATGTGCCCACATCTCCTGTGCGGAAGCTAAACCAACGACATCACCAGTGAGATGCACCTCTATGCTAGCAACCAGAATAGCAGAAGCACAAGCATCCTCATTGATCTATGTCTTGTAAGCAGCATACTGAGTTTGAAAAGTCTCCATAGCATTCTCAAAAGCCTCATATGCCTTTGTACGAGCATCTTCGGAAGCATCCTTAGGGAGTACAGGCTCAACAGGTGGAGTAGGGTGAGACAGACAAGGTTACTCGCCAGTAAGAAACTCCCAAAGGCGTTGATCATGCATGTGGAGGCGCATGTGCTGAAACTAGTCTCGATAATTGAGACCATCGAAGATCACCGGACAACAAGAAACAGAAACGATGCCTACAAAAGAAGAGAAACGATGCCTACAAAAGAAGACATTTTTCTCTCTTTTTCTTTTTTTTCTTTTTTTTCCTTTTTCCCTTTTTCTTTTTTTCTCTTCGGTCGGTCATCAGGTTACAAAACCGACCGGACTAACCAGACAGTCACACAAAAGACGACGGAGGAATCCAAGAAAACCCAAGTGGTGTCCGGCCTCACCGGCGGCGGCCTGGAGTCCGAAGCGGCGACCCATCTCGGCGGCAACCTAGTGGCGTCGCTCGGAAGGAGGCGGTGTCCCGATCTGTCGTCCGAAGGAAAGATCTGGAGCCATGAGTGATGAACAACAACGACTCCAGCGACCCACGACGGCGTGTCCACGATGCAGGGGAGGATGGCGACTTGGCCGGGCGAGCCCGATCTGGCTGGATCTGGTGTGGTCATGACCAACAGCAGTTGGCCCGTGCGACAGTCGCGACCGGGCGAACTGTAGACGGCAACACCCTCCGAGCGATGGTGACACGGGGAGGCGACGACCGGCCTAAGGAGCGGGCGACGCTGACCGAGCCTGGTGGATCTGTGTGACGGCGCGGTAAAGAGGCTCTGGGCGATAACGTTGAGAAAACCAACCAGAGCGGCAAGCGGCGGCGACAGAAGCTGGAGAAACGAACTAGCGACACGAAATCCTAGGTATGGGCTCTGATACCATATTATGAATAACACTTGTATTCATCATGAGGCCAATGGACCAGTATATATACACATACAGGTGTAGCATATATGCAGATAACCCCTTATACAATGGGAAAATACATAGGTATAATACACATCTAACAGTAAGAACTGCTGGAATACCCAGGAAGACACATGGAGACAAATTCGAAGAGATTAGAAATGAGAAAGAAACAAATTCAAATAATGATATGCCAAAATTAGATATAGCAGCAAATCAGTCGTTCATTAATTCCTACTTGATGCATTGCGGTATGCCACAAGACTGTTCAGTTGTGCTTGTGCATGTTATTTGACATTCAAAATATCTAAGCACTTGTCTGATCTCATTTTGCTTTATCTTGTGTTTTAGGCATTTAATAAGCTTGGTGCTGGTAAAGGTGCAGCCTTATCTATATTCTGTTTTTATGAATTCGTGTGAACTTTGAGGAGTTTGCATGATTGGATCGCAAGGGTGATAAAAATATTTTAAAGAAAGATTTGGCCAAAGTGATCAATATAGCACCCATATGAATAAGGTGTTTCTCTCATAGGTTATTATTTTTGTAGTAAAAACTCATGGTAATACTATCTATAATATTCAGTTGTCCTAACTCCCAAAGGTATCATCCTCCCACTTTCACCAAAGTTTTCATCACTCTTAGGATGGGCATCCTGTCAGTAGGCACAGTATCATATCCTCATCTCTAAACCATTTAACAGCTGATTTCAACATTTACCTTTTGGGCCTGAAGAGTTTGCTTGGTCACTTCAAGACATGAGAATGTGCTTCATATTTTGTACCATGCTCTTTCTCTCTCTCTCTCTCTCTCTCTCTCTCTCTCGATGAGAACAGTAGGGAGAGCCCTACTGAATATTATATTATTATTATTAATACATCACCAAAAAAATAGTACAAGAAAAGGATCCACAGGTATAAATATAAGCCACAGGTTATCATAATTTGACACAACAAAGTAAAACAGCTAAAGGAAAACTGACAGATGCAAAACTTCCTACAAGGATTTAACTTGAAGATCATCAATTCATCATCAACTAATACTCTCCTTTGCCTTCTTGCATGAGCTTTATGGTGCATAAAAAACTGTCACATAAGTCTTCTTAGTAGATATTTAGCCAATCCAACTAGATAAAAGCTTCAACCATTCTAAATCAGCAAGAAGCAACCTTTTCCATCTATATTTATTTGTAGCATGTTACTAATAATTTTTACATCCTCAAGTACAAGAAAATTACTTGATTTTAAACTACTAAAGTAATATTTTACCTACCACTACATAATTTTTGAAGAAAGGACCTTGAATTTGCTTGTATTCTCCAAGCATAATGCACTAATTAATTTCACTCTTTCTACAAACAAGATGTCATTTGCGTATTAATTGACCATCCTTTATTTCCCCTTTATATCATTTGCAATATGGAGTATTATTTCTCTCAAGATTATTTATGCACTAAACAGGTTGCTCTCGCATCTGGGGATAAAAAGAACATTGAAAAAGTGAGGAAGACCCAGCTTAACGTTAACTTGCCCAATGTTGTTACTGTGGATGCAATTGGACTGGCATTGAACGAAGATAATATGCATCTTACCACTGAATCACAAGTAAAGCTTGGAGAAATGCTTGCACAAGCCTACATCAATAACTTTTGCCAGCATCCTGCTGGAGTCCCATGAGGTAAAATTTTGCTCTTTTGTTACAACCCATAATCTGATAGACCATTTGATGTTTGGCAGTTACATTTTCAAGATATACCCATGTGAATTCTTTGAGAGGAGTAAATGAGCCAGATGTCTCTCTGTCGACATAATTCATCGTTGTTCCATCAATTGTATCTTGAAAAATTGCTTCTTCTTCAACATAAGCTGATCATATAAGATAGTCAGAACTCAGTTTCAATGGTGTTTGAATTCCTTGAAGTTGGTTTCTTTTGTATGTTATTCAAATGAATTGGATGTGCGGTTCAGAGCTTCTATTTTGTTTCACTTTAGTTACTCTGGTAGTTGTTAGGCCTAGTAGGGTTTGGGCGTGGGCATGGCCTTGGAACTTTCTTTCCAGCTAGCCTCACTTGACTCGACCTTCTTAAAGCTAGTTAGGTCATTGTGTCGGATGGTACTTGAAATATTGGGTCAAGCCAAGTGGGGCTAGCTTGTAAAATCTACTTAGCTCAACATGAAATTCTTGGTGTACAATGGGTCGGATTGAGCCCCCATTCTGGCATTTTCAAACTTGGTCCTAGACCACAATCGGGACTAAACTATGCTAGGTCCTGTTAGGCAACTGTTTCCTTTCTGGATTTTATAGGAATAGAACATAGGCTGTTGACAAACACAAACACTACAGAGTGCTTGATCATGTATTTATAGTTTTAGCCATGGTATGTTTTTCATTCTACTGATTGGTAAGCTGGCAGCAATCAAATGTAATTTTTTCTTTTGAGACAACTAGGAACTTCTGACCATTTTAACTGTTTTCCAAAGGCTTCCCTTTTATAAACATGTTTCAAAGAAAAGATATGCAATAAAAATGTCTGTTACTTTTTTTTTGGCTCATTTTCCTATTGCAGCTATGAAATTCATCCAAGAACAGGGCAGAAAATTAACAGGAAAAAGAATTGTGCCCTCCATAAGTATTGTTCTAATTTCATTCCCAATTTTTCCAGGGTCTTCCTATCTTCAATCCACAGTACATATGTTTGACAAGGATGCCCTGTTGCAAGACCGACGTGTCCTGAGTATTAATAATCATTGAAAGGCATTGTAACATTTACTTATCGGAATACACTGAAGGCTGAAGAGCGAATCGAAATATGAATAAGGCGAACTTGCAAAAATTTACCTGAATTTTTAAAAGTATTTACCGGTTTCAAGAAACTTCATAATGTTTCCCTTGTTTCTTCAAGTAATAAGAAGAGTGATTTTTGTTTTGCACTTGCATCTGCACCTTTCTGGTTTGGGCATTTGCACATTTCAAAATTTCTCAAAAAACTTATACATGTGTGCAAAAATATGCCGCACGTGTATTGTAAAGAAAGAAATATATTGCAAAATATATGTGCATAAACTTGTGTCGACGGTCACCATGCTTACGACGACAAAGGTCACCTAAGCTATTATTTTTTGCTAATGGCAACTATGCCGTTGCACACACACAGAGAGGAAGAGCGAGGCAGATGCGGTGACCAAACCTAGTGGTGGTGGTACACGTGCTACTAGTGGAACTAGACATATTCCACTTATTGGTTATGACCCCTTTTTTGGGGGGTTGCGGATGGTGGTTGTCGATTATGATTGATGAATAGTAATAGCTGATAGAGAGATTGTGAGAGATATTACAGAGTAAGAAAAACTCATGTGTAGTTTTGGTCGATATAGGGTGAGTTCTTTTGAGCTAAGGCTTATAACTTATGGTTGTGGTTTTTTAATCCTGACCTATTTGTGAGAGGTAGTGGAAAATAGTCACATGCTATTTTGGCTAGTACAGCTGAACTCGGTACAATTTATACTATTATTTACTTGTAAATCCCATTTTAAAAAACACACCGTTTAAAGACAAGTTATTGTAAAAATAGAAGTCAAAGCCTAAGCCTGAATCCAAAAGAACTGAGCCATAAATAAAATTGGTACAATATCTACTATAATTAAATTGTAGGTTCTATCTTAAACAAATACTCTCTTTAAAAATTAGTTACTACAGAAAAGTTAAAAGTTGAAATCTAAAAGAAGAGGGCCCATGTGTATTAGTCCGTTGTCGAGGTACAAAAGGGACAACTGTTGGGGTAATCCTTTTTGGATGAGTTCTTTTGGGTTGATGGCTTATGGTTTAAATATTTAAATTTTGGCTGTTTGTGAGAGACAGTACACGGAGGAAAATAGTCGCATACGATTTTGACCGGTACAGCTGAACTCAGCATACTTTTTATTTTAATTTTTTTATTAACCCTGTCTTAAAAAAATATACTGTTTAAAAATTAATTATTATAGACAGTATAAATATAGGTCAACTTTAAATTCGAAAGAACACCGTCTTTATTCAGTTTCTTTTTGAAAAAGACATCTTCGTTCAGTTTCATCCTGGGCTCCTTTTGGCATTGACCCCACAAGTCAAGTGAGCCAGCTAAAACGTAAATTTAGTGGGTTTCTTGTCAGTAACAGAAGTAACGTCCTACCACGGTCGCCTCACGTTCCAGCTGTCTTGGGCTATAGAATTGCCTCTTTCATAATTAAATTTGTACGACCTAACAAATCCACCAGACCCCGTTCATATAGTTACAACGTAAATGAATCTATTTTCTATATAATACTGTAAGAAAATAGAAGTTTATATTATCATATAAGTCTATGCTAGTGTCGGTTACGATGAACCAGTGTAGTTAGCCACAGAGGCGGACCCACAGGGTATGCCGGGTGGGCCACGACATACCCTGGGGTCCAGCCGAACTCAGCACCGGCGCGGGGGCGCGAGGAGGCCGAGGCAACGCAAGGAGGCGAGGGGGCGCGAGGAGGCCGAGCGGCTGCGCGGGGTCGTGTGGAGGCAACGCAAGTCGCAAGGAGCTGCGCGCCCAAATCACGGAGGTCGCGCGCGAGGAGGCCGAGCGCAAGCGCGTCCTGGGCGAGCGCTCCAATGCCAGGTACCTAAATTCCAGTAGAATTAGCCAATTAGGTGGTACAAGCGGGCGACTAGCTATCATGGTATCATTAGATGTTTCTGATGGAGAGAGATGGCGATTAAAATTGATGCTACGATTTGGTCTTCAGTTTTCCAGCTTGCTAAATCTAGTGATAGAATTGCTGAAAATCTAGGACTAACTGACTGTTACTACTCCTGAGAGAGATGCGTGAAAATTGAGGCCTAAGGATTAAGTGTTGCACCCTGGTAAATCTACCGATGGTCAATAGCTTGAAAATGCCACTCCCAATTGGAATTTAGTGGGGGAACGCCTTGCTGTATTCAGAGGGATTTTCAGATTTATGCCACCCAAAAGATTGGCACTTAATAGAATGCTACTACAGAGAGTTGGTGCGGTTTACTGCTACTATAAAGGTTATTTCATTAGTAAAATGCCAGACTCTTTATATTTCCATCAATTTCTGAAAGTCCTGCATATGCCAAAAATATAATGGCAAAATCTGTTTTCTGGTTTAAATGATACATTTAGGTATTTAGTATTGCAGCTTAGTAAATCTGGTGACGTAAAATGCAATTTGGGCTAATGGGCTAAACCTTGCATTACAGTAAACCTGCTGACAGAAATGCTTGAAAAGTTATACCTGATTGGTTGATTGCAAGTTCAGTTGGCCAAAATTTACTCTATTCAAATGATAAGCTTGGAAAGTTCTGCCAAAAAGGGAGCTACCTTAATGGTACACTGCTGTGTATACTCATGTATGATTACACTGTGGCTACTTCTTTGTTTTCTTCCCCTATTCCTGGCGCGTGCTGCTTTACTAAATTTTAATTTCGGTAATCATTTGATGTATGTAATTCATGAGATGTTGGTCTAATCATTAGGCCTATCGATCCTATCATATTGTTAGCACTTCGAAACAACTGGCATTTTGATTTAGGCATGTAGAGGCGGTTGACATCTCAATGTTTGCTTTAGTAGTTGCTTTGTAATTAGAATTAGAATGATGTGTTTGCATACTATAAATCATAGCTACATCTATATTTACCTTCATGCTCAGCTGTGCCTTCATTATCTACCCCACCTTCATAACTACGTCTTACCCATTGGTGCCTTCATTATCCACCCCACCTTCATCAATCCCCAAGTATAACCCCAAACTTAATCCTTGAATTTAAGACTTATCACATTATTTAGTGTCTGTATACCGAATTACGGTGCAAATTTTACAATTATTTACCGAATTGGCAAATGGTTTTATCGAATTGCATATGAAAATTTTGGTGCGGCATACCCTTTGGTAAAATCCTGGGTCCGCCACTGGTTAGCCATATCCCATAAGACCCTTGTACCACCTGCTAAGGTCATATTGCAGCTCCACCATTCTGTCAGCAAGCACATGAGGCAACCTCCGAGCTATTCTTTTCTTCATTGAGGACATGTAGAATGGTATGAGCGACTGGTACCAAGAAGCATGCTCCGTGGTACTAGATCTTAGGAACTTGGAAGGACTATTCACTGCTAGCAAATTAATGCATACAATGCAGTAATCGTGTTGTTCCATACACACAATGCATGCATACCTTCATATACATAGCAGCAGTGGCGAACTCAGAATTTTCAATATGGATGTTCAAAGTTAATAAGATATTATCTTAATGAAAAAAGTAGAGTTTGAACTATAGTAGAAAAATCAAAGTGTCTATAGTAGCAAAAATTAAAGCATAATTTATTTGTATTAAAGACAATATATCAAATAATTTAGAGAAATACAAAATAGTTAAGAAAATTTTGTTGAATTGGGAATATGGGATTTGGGACATGAAAATAAGGATGCACTTGTCATGTTGTCGTTGTGCACCCCGCTTGGTGCTCGCCACCATTTGTTTGCTACCTTGTATTTAAATTTGGCATAAAACTCAGTTTGGACCCAAAAAAAATTAAATCGTCTATTCACCCCTCTAGTCGGCTGGCAAAAAAGTTTATTTGGATTTAAATCAAAATTGTTTCGATTACAATAGTTACTGGATTTAAAATTGAAATGTGCCAAATTTTTGGTGAAAAAGGTTAGTAATGCTCGACTTGATAGCGACTCATTAGCTTGAATTTAAAACAACCGCTTAAAAGGCAAATAAAATGATTTTAAGACAAACTATGTGAATTTCAAACTAAGCTTGCTAATAGCTCGTTAAGCTCGATTGCCAGTTCGATCTCCCTAAACCTTTAGCTGGGCTAGAATTTTTTAGACAAATTAGGAAGGAAGGTGTAGGAGTGAGCAGAAATCTATTAGAGGTATAAATATGAAGTATTTGAACCAATATATTAGAATATATGACTAATATACCTATTAAATATATGGAATTTTCTTTAAAAAAAATCGGGTGTTCACTTGAACACCCATGAACTACATAAGGTCTGCCACTGCATAGCATGACTACGCACTTGATTAGTAATTAGTTCTAAGTACTGTGTTTTCCATGTTGAATATATCATCAGCTAAAATGCCATATCAACTCTCTTTGAGAGAAGAGAGTATGGCACTAGGTAGATGAATGAATTCTTACATAGAGCTTAAATTTTAGCTAAGATATTAGAGCTGGATCACGGTCGACAAACAGAGGGAGGTTAATGGAGGCAACAAATTTTCCCTAAAGTATTCTAAAGATCTACCTTAAATAGATATGTGAAGCTGCAAAGTATACAAATGGAAACACGCATGGAAACATGAGCAAGAACACTACAAATTACTACTCAAGTGAACAGTCCACAAGGAGATGGCAAATGGTCTGCAAGGATGAAGCAAAGCAACCTCCAAGCCAAAAAAAAAGCAGGCAAATTGTGGATGGTCCACCATGTACTCACGGACGGTCAGCAAGTCTAGACAACAGAAAATCACGACAAGTCTGAGATAAAAACTTGCACAACTTTTAAACCACGACTCCAAACAAGATAAAACATTACCAAGAGCTAGAGAAACACTTAAGGAACCTAGAAAAAGAAGAGATCTAGCAAAAAAAATTCAAAGTTGAGACCTTTTTGCAACCAAAGCCAAGTTGCATCAAAACCGGATTCAAACCGAAAACCATAATTTCAAGAAGCTTGTAGGAGGAGTCAAGTAATGGTGATGAAGGTTGCTTCCCCATATATCATAGCAAGAATTAAACCAAAACTCATTGGAACACAAACCCCAAGATTACACCCTCTCCAAGAAAAAAACCAAGCAATGTCAAGAACGTGTGTCTTGCATGACCAAAGGGATTGGATCTGAGCACATGATGCAATTTCCATCGCTTACACGTACTTGGCGTAAACAAGATCAAGAAGAGAAGAAAGGAAAGCCAAAAACCCCAACAACTCAAGAAAGCAAAACTAACAACTCAAGAAAGCAACACAAAGAACAAGCACAAAATTTCCATGAAGGAATTGGACTTGTATTAGCTACTTGAAGATGTATGGTCACAGGCACTCCCCTCTAGGATGATAAAGCCACAAGGGCAACCCCTCGCACACTTCTCTCTTCGTAAGCAAGGGCTAATCTCTCTCCAAGGTTTTAATGGGAGGTGTAAGCATCTAGGCCCCTAATTCGATGGCATCAGTGTTTTGGTAATTAATGACCCTAAATCATTGAGACTAACTTGTTTTAAGTTTTGCTAAGGATAGTTAAGTCCTTATGATGGAATTGGATTGTTCTTAATTATTCATGGATCCTTATAGTGGTAAATGATGACAAAGCATGGTTTTCATGAAGATTAAGGACCTTGTGGCTAGAAATGATCCAAGGAGTTAAGTATGGATCATTTTAGTTGATATGTTTTATTTTTCTTTTGCCGTACTATTAAGGAGTTTCAAGGCTAGTAGCTTGAGCTTAGTCAGGTTGGGTAGCTAGGCGTGATGCACACTAAGTCTTTCTAGCTTAGTTCTAATCAATGGAAACGAAGAATCATGGTTTGGTTGTGACTATCTTGAAGAATTCTTGAAATCAAGCTTAAGTTAAAAAAATCTCATGTGAGTCGAATGATCCAAGTCACCCGGACTATGGGTCGGATCAATTCAATAGAATAGGAGTTTTATGAAGTTACATGGGACTTGAATGATTTGAATATTTGGCCATTGGTCTGATCAATTTATCTAGAGATGTGAAAATTTGAGATTGCATTGGGCTTGGATCGTCTGGGTCGAGTCGGAGCATGACTCAGACTAATTGTCCAGAGAAAGGTGTTTTTGAGCCAAGTGACAAGGTAAATAATCTAAGTGGGTCAGATATGACCTAGGGCAATTTTAGAGAGGGTATGTTATTTAGAGTTTACATTGAGGCCGATGATCCCGAGTGGGTCGAAGCATGACATGTTAGTCATATGCCCTAGATACAATCATAGATATGACTATATCACTTCTATATTTATGAACTTTTGAATAATATACTATTTTGTCCCTTGAATAAACTATCATTTATATTGATTGATAAGTGTGTGACTTGTTCACGAAACTATTTGTGTTTATGATGCTATTCTAAACATCTTTGATCTTATATCATTATATGGGACACTTATGATTTATGGATCAACACATGTATTCATTGATGAACACGTTTCACATATTATGAATATGAGATATCAAATCAATAAGGTGGACATATATTGGAGAACATAGTGTTGGATTGACTCACATTGAGACATACGGGAATTATTATATTCTTAAGTGTCATCAGTTAGTTTTATACATAATGTATGTGGGATCCATAGACCTGAGTTCGTCATGGTTTCCTACATATGTAATAGTTTACTTAGGGGTTGTCAAACTCTACTATGTAAATGGGTAGTTATAAAGATAACTTTTGGGTTTACTATAAAACATGTGGAATGTGAGAGATCAAGATGGAATTTATTCTTCTTTATAACAGGAGAGATATCTTTGGGCCCCTCGATGTGGTTGGATTAGAGAAGTGCATGGCCATACTGAATATGGTTGAGGGGCCAGCTACAACTAAGTAATCCACTATAAGATAGAGTGAATGATCGAGCTATTATAGGATGATACACATCTTGCCTTAAGTTTGATATGGTATCATGAGGTAAAGGGATCAGCACATGAGTACTATATAGGCTTGTCCGATATAATCTTTATGTGTATTTGGATGTCACTATGTCTTACTAAGGATTGTTACTAACTTATGGATTGGAAAGGGATGCTACTGACTTATGGATTGGAAAGGGGTCCTTGGGCCATGGCCGAGTACATATAAACCTACAGGGTCATGCACTTAGTGGGCTAGAATAAACCAGTTTGGATATGATCCATTCGAATGGGCTTTGTACCTTAATAGGCCACTAGCGTAGGGTTCCACTAAAGGAGCTCTTTATAAGGGGGAGGCACGGGGCTTTTAGTAGTACATCGCACCATCCACTGAAATGCTTGCCACCTCCTTCTAAAAGCCTTACTGTGCATGTCGGTGCTAGCACACTACAGCACGGTATTCCACCCACGAACATGCGAATACCATAAAGGCGCTGTTGTAGTCACTGCTGTGTTGAACGAGGACGATCCTCAACATACATGAGGAACGCAAGGGACTGCTAGAGGAGACGATTGGTGTCTAAGGACGTTGGACAATCAACTACTTCAACTATGCACTAACTCTTCTTCCGCTGCATTGTGTGTCTGGTGGTAATGATGTATGATCTCTTACTCGCATGGTGTCTTGGTTTATGTGGTAGAAAAATTTTATTGCATGCTAGTGTAGCCTATCTGTATTCCTACAGTGGTATCAAAGCCATCTTATATAGTGTTTGATCTAGATTAGTCGTATATAGTTGATATATGGTGGTTGTAGATTATATCTATTGTTGTTCTAGTATTGTAACCTAGTTCAATTCATATAAATAGATTGGTTTAGGCATTGGTTGATGAGATCAATCAGCTTCGGCGATAGTAGATGGGGTTCACAGGAGGTATGGATTGATAGTACCATACCAGGCGTAATTCCACCATTGGGGGTAAACTCGGATTTGTAGCCATATGAAGACAATAAATTGGTTTTTCTTTGTGGGTTGCTATTCTTTCTGAAAACTTTATGCGTTGATCAATGGAAAAAAATTCTTTGTGGGTTGCTATTCTTTCTGAAAACTTTATGCGTTGATCAATGGAAAAAACATGTTGATCAGATTGGCTTAGAATTAGGTTAATGTGATTAATTAGGATCACCGTGCTGGAGAATCATTGGCGCTTTATATAGTATTATGTTGAGAGACCATGTGGATGTGACCACATGTTTGTGATGAGTAATTGACGTTTGTTTTGGAAAGATTAAGTTTGGTTTGTGTGGTTTGTGCCAAGTCGGCACTTGGCGCAGTCGGGTTTGGTTAGACGGACTTGAGGCGTATTCTTCTTCCCGATTGGTCGTTTGGGCAATTTCATGTTTGAGTACGATTTGTTAATGCTAATGAGGATTACTTGTTTCGAGCGGTGCTATGTAATATATTTCTTGTCTGTGATGGCTGCAGGACATCGAGGCAGAGTCGTGCCGAGGCACGGGATGACCGGACTAGGCGCAGGCGGTGCTGAGGTCAAAGCGGTCGAGGTGTGCCGAAGACAGCGAAGACTCGAGGTGGCTGCGAGGCTTGGAAGGCAAGGAATGAGGAAACTTCCCGGAAGGTGCAGAAGGGGCGTTTTGGTGAATTCGCAAAGCTGCACTAAAGGAAGTGGATTGTGGATAAAGCATTAGAGTTGTTGGAGGCTTAATGGGTAAAGCATGTTGCAAACCCATTATGCAAGGCTATAAATAGGGAGAGTGTCTCCTGCATATGTATGGCTTGTGAGAGGGGTTAGAGGCTTTAGAGGAGTTGGTATTTGCTTTGTGCTTTCAGTTTTGGAGTTGGTGGGAGATGGCAAAGAGTTGTTTTGCTTGTCTCCCGTAGCTTCTCTGTTCTTGAGTTCTTCCTTGGGTGTGTTCTTCTTGAGAGCTCAAGTGGCAGCATGTAGTGTGATTCCCATGTATCAATCGCATATGGGGACTCCATGTAATCATTCCTCTGTACTCAATCATTCATGGGGATGAATCAATTTGATTTGAGTTACTCCTATCTCCTGTTTTCTTCTTCGTGTTCTTGCTCTGCGTGATTTCTCAGTTTTTGTGATTTGGTGTTGTTTCTAGCTGAGAAGGTGCAAAATAGATTGCTCTGTGATGGGATTGTATTTCTAGACCTTTTGGTCAGCTAGTTCCAAGAGCAAAATGATTGAATCGGGAGAATCATTTTTCTTTTCATCCTGCGCTCAGTTCTTTCACTATTTATTGTTCTAGGGTTTGTTGTTGTTTTTTTATTTTTCTTCAAAAGAGTGTACCCAGGTTTGAGTCTCTGAGTCCTAAGGCTATTCCCTAGCTAATCTCTTGGTTTCTTGGTCAAAGAATCAAAGATTAGGTGGGAATTTAGTTTTTGGTGCAGCTCTCTGTAAGTTTTTGGCTCAAATATCAAATTCTTGCTTTTGAGATGGATTCTCTTGGTTCCTTAGGTCCCCTTTGCTATTTGGGTTGTTATCTTGCTGTTCTGGGTTGAGAAAACCAGAGGGAAATCTCTAATATCTCTGCTGAGTGAAATCTTGAGTTTGTTGTCTGAAATTTCTCCCTGCTGTCTGCTCTGAATTTCGAGGGGCGGTCAGACCGGTGTCTTGTTGGTGATCTGACTGGAGAACCCATGGCGGTCAGACCGGCATACGCTGAGCGGTCAGACCGGTTCCAGGCGGTTAGACCGGCCACATAAGGGCGGTCTGACCGGCCCCCCTGCAGCCTGAACTGTTTTGTGTTGAACTTTATGCTTTGCTTTGCTCTCTCTATTTGCTGAGTTTTATCTGGTTGCCAGTGAAGTTAAGCCTCCCTTCTTCGTAGTTCCTATAACTATTGGAGAAGAGGTTGTGGTGGATACTTGTGGGGGCTAGTTTTAAGTAGGCACCATTCACCCCCCTCTGTTGCCGATTTCGATCCAACATATGTATTCATATCGCTTGATAGAGATAGAATTAGATTCTATGCATTACTCATTTTTGTAGGGATTGATGTGAATAGTATGATCGGTTGTGTATGTGATGCATTATTGAATTTTTTATGGCATGCATGTCATGCTGGATTATAGCCATGGGGTTACATATTATTTTATAACGGCCTACGTGCCAATATGTGATGCTTGATAGTCTTGTATGTAATTCATTACTAATTGCTAGGAGTAAATAGTTTAGTAGATGAATATGGTGACCTTAAGCATGATGGTTCGGTGGACAAAAAATGTGGTGATGGAGATTGCCATATTAAAGGTCATACTATCTCATAGTTTAATGTGATTATATGTGAATGTTTATCTATGTTCCTGTTATGTTATTGTTCATGTTTCTACCATTAGATACTTTTGATATGATATAATAGTATTCTCAAGAAAATTGAAGTAAAATTTGATGTCTTTCCAATTGCAGTACCTATCATAGTTTTGATCATTAATTGGTTGGTCAACCAAAGTAGGATGCTATTAATTATCTTAATAACATGGGTGAGTGTTGGACATTAACATACATAGTGTTGGTTTAACTTAACAAGGCTATAAAAAAGTTTTTTGGCTTTGGGGCATAGTGTTGGTAGCTGAGGCATATTGATGCCACTCAACAAACAAGAATCATACGTCATATTGATTAGCAAGGGGTTACTTACCTGCGTCACTAGGTTTCTAGCAATAATGCCAAAACTTATTAGGACTTAGTGAAATATGGATCTTAAATTCACTATATGTAGTTAGTGGGAAACTTGGTTTAAAATATATAGTGGGAGTATTTTTTTGTTAAATTGTTTAATAGAAGATTTTACATAAGCATAGAGTTGAATTTTTGCATATATATTTTCTGTTGTACATGATAGCACCTAGTAATTCCTCCACACCTACTTTTAAGTTGCGATCTATTCTTGAGAAAGAAAAACTAAATGGAACAAACTTCATTGACTGTATCGCAATCTAAGAATTGTTTTCAAACAAAAAAGGAATATGTTTTAGAGAGTCCTTATCCTAATGAACCAGCTAAAGATACTACTCGTGTTGTAAAGAATGCTTATGAGAAGCATTGCAATGACACATTTGATGCACAATACCTTATGCTTACCACCATGAACTCTGCGCTTCAAAAGCAATGTGACATCATGGATGCCTACAATATGATTGTGGGTCTTAAATGCATGTTCTAGAACCAGGCAAGGGTAGAGAGGTACAATACCTCCAAGGCATTATTTGCTTGTAGGCTATCAGAAGATAGCCCGGTCAGTCCTCATGTGATCAAAATGATTGGCCATATTGAAAGCTTGGAAAAGCTTAGTTTTCTTCTTAGCCAAGAGTTAGGTACTAATGCGATTCTCCAATCTCTCCTAGTGAACTTTGAGCCTAAGAGACCATGTACAAGGTCTAATATATATTTATGATGAATAATTGGTACTTTTGGTTGAGTTAAATTTGAATTTGGCAATAGTTTCAGAAAATTCATATTTCAGAATATACTATCAGAGTTCAAACAGTCTAATCGATTGATACCTGGCGGTTTTTACCCACTGATTCCAAATCTACAAGTTTCCACCCACTGTTTAGTTAGGTTTAGCACCAACATAGTAAAAAACCTAATTGTTGACACTCCATTAAGGTTTTTGGCAATTCTTGATGAGGACATCACTAGTAATACCAAAGCTAGTAATGAGACTTCAATAACAGGACCAATAACAAGAGCACGAGCCAAGAAACTACAATCTCAGGTGAACCTGCTCCTTAATGAATATGTCATTAATTTTAATGAGAATTTCATACTACCTAAAAACAATATTTTACTTGTGCTCAGGTTTGAAGAGTCAGTGATGGATGGAGATCAAGGATATGAGCTACAGAATTCAGCCCGTGAACAGGCCGTGAACAGTACCGTGAACAGTACAAGGCCCATGAACAGTAACCGTACGGCCCATGAACAGTAACTGTGCTACAGTGCGTGTGAATAGTACATGGGATGTTTAGTGTTGAATAGCCTTGGGCTGAGACTATATATTGAGGGGTAGACCCCCATTGTAAAGGGAACCACTTTTGATAAAAGATTACTCTTGTTCTTTCTGTTGGCTGAACCAACATGAGGGAATTGGGAGTTCATTGAAATCAAGATCGTTCAACCTTTCCGGTGGGAATTGGGAGCGCGATGGAACTTCATCGGTGGTCGTGAAGTTCAACACGTGTGGTTGGGCGAATTATAGAGTGCTAACTCTTGCATTGGCAACGGGAGATCACTAAGATTCGTCGAATCCTCGTGAGTATCCAGATCCTACGTCGAGAAGATCGGGCGACCCCGTATCATCTTGGTATCAGAGCGCGGTTTACTCGGTAGGATTATTTACCCTTATTCTTAGTTTGTTTTACTTCTATTCCTATAGTCCATTAAAACCGAAATTTGCCACAAAAAAATCCAAACCTTTAGATTAATCTGTTATTTTGCGTGAGTTTAATTAGGTTTTAGTCCATTAGAATTTTTGTTTAGGTGCTGATCGTTGTGTCCCTTTGCGTCGCTTATTCTTTTTGTCCACAAAAAAAAATACCGATCTACTACTGTTGTGCTACAGTACCGAGAAACAAAATATTACGTGTGCCGCTATACTACCTTGCTGTTCAGATTAAGTTGCTCGCTTGTGCTGCGATTGCTAGTTGTTTTATCTAGTTGATTCGCTTGGTTATATCTCTGAACAGCAGTCTGTGAGCCTCATTCATACTTTTATTCATCAATTGAGACTAGTTATTGAATATTGCATGTAGGGCTGTTCTTGAGTATTTTACACAATTGCTGAAATTTGAACTTGTGAAGGCATCTCAAACAACCATAGTTCGGCCACCTACACAAAAAAAAAGAAGAGAAAAGGCAAGCCGTTTAAAGAAAAAGCCACGAAAAAGAGAAAAAAAAGAAAGAAGAAAAAGAGAGAGAGAGGTTTGGCCGAATTGGGGTTAGCCAATTCTAATCATAATTTTCAGATTGTGTAATTTAACTTCTGGAGCAATCTTGTGCCCTTACATTTATATCTTTGCAATTGGCTAGCGTCTCTCCTAGTACTTGATGCAAAATGAGCTATTTCATCATTACGTTCATTTTGCTTCCAGCTAGCTCATTCCTTTGTTTGCATTAAGTCACATTTATCTTTGCGTGTGCGTTCTTATACTTCACTTAAATCTTTTAGATCAGCACTTGGGCAAAATTTCTAGCTTGGATTATTACTTGATCTTACAATATCGTAAAATTCAGATTGTGTAGGATAAACACTTTCATACCAAGCTCCACCATATAACCGTTGTTGTGCAAGTAGTGAACACTCTTAAATTCGCTTGATCATCACTGTGCTGTTGTCACTTCTACCCGGTGTAAGTTTTTATTGGCCTTATTTCACTTCGGAAGGGTAAGAACTTTACTTGGGAAAGAAAATAGTGAGATTGAGTGATTTCCACATATATATATATATGTTGCATAACTGACCATGACAGGATATTCAACAATTCAATCCTCTTGGTGTGAACAAAATAGGAATGAATCTTCAGTATTTCGTTCCTCATGGTGTGATTCCAAACCCAACAATTTGTCTCTTCCGTTCTATGGAAGTGAAGATCCAGAGGAGTATATTGAGTGGGAATGGCGATTGGAGAAAGAGTTTAGATTTCAGAAGCTTCCCAAAGACCAAGAAGTGATACGAGCCACTATGCAGTTTAAAGACTATGAAGGTGATCATGAGAAATGAATTTGTGCCAACCTATTATGAGCGGGAATTGCTTCACCATGTGGAGAGCATCACACAAGGGAGTAACACTGTTCAAGATTACTATTATGAGTTGAAGCATGCATTCCGTCGTGCCGGTGTCACCAGTGAATTAAGGGAGAAGACATATTTCAAACAAGGCTTGAATTATAAGATCGCTGCTGCACTTCAACATAAATATTTTAGTAGCATGCATGATCTTATAAATTGTGCTATTAAGGAGGAGAAGAGACTTATGGAGAGACGTACATCACGGTTCAATCCATGTCCATACTTCAGCTCTTATGGTTCCACTAGTGTGACACATAAGAAGATGACCGAGCATGGGACTTTCCCTTCGGTAAAGGAGACATCTTGTGCTGCTCTGACGACACATGCAACAATTGAGATGCATCAAAACTCATGTGAGAATGAGAGCCACATAGCCAAATTGAGTGAGAGTTTTAAAAAGAGCGAGCTGTGTGATTCCACCATATGTGAATTTGAGAGCATCCAAATTGAGAGTGTGAGAGATACACCAAAAGAAAAGAGAGAAGTAGAAGATAGACAAAGTAAGGTTGATTTTGAAACTAACACATTAATGTCTACTTCTAGTGTTGTTTCTCACATTGTGCAGGTTGAAATTGAAGATGAGGAATTAAACATTCAACAACCGACATCATTGGAAGTTAAAGATGAGGAGATAACCACGGTTGAAGATGAAGTACTTGTTGTCCCGTTGATACATCACGATGATTTAATACCTACAACACCTACATCAACTGAGGAGAACAACAAAGGTAACAATATTGGTGCTGAAATTAATTGTGAAACGGTGAGTACTTGTGAGAACTCATATGTGCGAATGAAAGTTCCATGTTCTGAAATTTCTTTGCTCAATTTACATAATGTGGAATTGATTACTCATAAGGAAGTCCTTACTCGAATATCTCCTAGTGATTCTTTGTACTATATCATGTTTGATGATCCTAGAGAGCTATCTAGTGTGCTTGAGAATCTTGCTGAAATTTCATGTTTAAAATCACTAGTTAGTGTTTATACCTACACCTATAAGTTTAATTTGATCGGAGATTATGGTGTAGATGACAAGTTTTATGTGTTTCGAATATGCATTACATGTGATAAGCCTGCTGAATTGAAATTGCATATTTTGGATAAACAACCTTTTATACCATGTCATGATCACAATGAGATAAGCTTCAACAACAATGCTTCATGTTTAGGAAGATTTTATAATCCTACCTGTTCATCCTTTCATTATCGATCATGTACAATTAATCAGAGTAGCGCAGTTGAAGCATGGAAGGCATTAAAGATTTTCTCTTCCATATTTGAACCGTTTGATCTTGTTTTGCCCATTAATGACTTGTCCACGTACTTCGCAAAGTCGAGGACGATTTTTTCTTATGGGAGGGAGAATGGTGTGAATGAAAACATTGCAATATATGTATTTGATAGCTATTGTAGTATCAATTGGTTTGTGCAAAACAATGAGAATGAGAATGACACAATAATTGATTCATACATATACCACGCATATGTGTTGTTCTTTTTGCTTACTACATCCCCAGGTAATACTAATGTGAAAGATGGAAGGGTTGTAACTGACCAATACATATACCATGCATACACACTGTATTCTTTGTTTAGTACAATTTCAGGCTATCAAAAGCCGAGGACGGCTTTTCTTGAAGAAAGGGAGGATGATGAGGACATCACTAGTAATACCAAAGCTAATAATGAGACTTCAATAACAGGACCAATAATAAGAGCACGAGCCAAGAAACTACAATATCAGGTGAACCTGCTCCTTAATGAATATGTCATTAATTTTAATGAGAATTTCATACTACCTAAAAACAATATTTTACTTGTGCTCAGGTTTGAAGAGTCAGCGATAGATGGAGATCAAGGATATGAGCTACAGAATTCAGCCCGTGAACAGGTCGTGAACAGTACCGTGAACAGTACAAGGCCCATGAACAGTAACCGTACGGCCCATGAACAGTAACTGTGCTACAGTGCGTGTGAATAGTACATGGGATGTTTAGTGTTGAATAGCCTTGGGCTGAGACTATATATTGAGGGATAGACCCCATTGTAAAGGGAACCACTTTTGATAAAAGATTACTCTTGTTCTTTCTGTTGGCTGAACCAACATGAGGGAATTGGGAGTTCATTGAAATCAAGATCGTTCAACCTTTCCGCTGGGAATTGGGAGCGCGATGGAACTTCATCGGTGGTCGTGAAGTTCAACACGTGTGGTTGGGCGAATTATAGAGTACTAACTCTTGCATTGGCAACGGGAGATCACTACGATTCGTCGAATCCTCGTGAGTATCCAGATCCTACGTCGAGAAGATCGGGCGACCCCGTATCAATTCTAGATAAGCTTTTTCCTCTCAAAATGCATTGGAGTTTGTTTGAGTGTAGCTAGCTTTACTGTTCATTTGGTTGTGTTCTTCTCGTGTTAGAACATGTCATTGTCAGACTCAGAGCAAGAGAAAGAGATGGAATTAGAGCTAGATTATAAGGAGGAACAGATGGAACAAGAACAGAAGGAGAAGAAATGGTGGTCGGAGTGGAAGAATAGTACAACTACGCGAAGCTGGAAGGCAAGCCATGTCCTTGATCATGTTGATCCTATCAAAGTAGTAATTTCTAGTTAGTAAGAATGCATGGCCTACTTTCAGTTAAATTATTTTGCAATGACATGATGAATAGTTATGCTCCCTTTATTTATTGTTGCAAAACCTGCCTTGACGTTGATGATACCCTCTTAATTCTTGAACAACATAGAATACGAGGTATAATATAAACAAAACATTAGATAGGTTATAACATTATGCACACACTCACTTAGTTATTAAATGACAGATTATCAAATTGCAATGGTTTATGCTGTTATTAAACTGATTTTGTTGTCAGTAAGGCAGCTATGCGCCTCACCTAAAACATATAAGGATGAAACCCCCTTGTACCATGTAGAAGAACGTAAAAATAGAAGAAGATACATGTTATAGTCTCTACAACCTCTCTTTATTGGTATGTCATGTATGTGTATACAATGAGGCGTTTATACTAATTTCTGCTTGGAGAAGCCAAAAGTCAATAAGAACACTTGGCTTCTCCACTCCTCTTGCTCCTGTTTCGCTCCGAGGATAAGGCGGTGGTCACGGGCGTATTACACACCCCATTCTTCTCGCTCCCATCTCGCGCACATATTTCTTTATTACTTTTTTGACCGCTCATCCTTCTTTATAAAGTCAATTTTTTCAGCCATTACTATTTATTTTCAATAAAAAATCATCAGTTATAGTCGATACAAACATCCTTATAGAGAGAGGAGAGCTGCCCTTTCAATAGAATAAATAATATGTAACTAACTAGACAACCATGCCTAGACCTTAACGGGCCTCAATTTGTGATGGGCTTGGTTGAGGTAACATAATCACGCTTATAGGAATTAGCGTACAACAGCTACGTGTTGGGTGACTAGTTAGAGACCTGTGCGTTGCAACGGAGTCATAAAAATGGTATGATGGAACTTACTGCCTGACCAACTTCACACATCAAACATTGGAGAGCAAATGACAGAGAGAGAAGGGTGGCCAGAATGCGCGAGGAGATGGAAAAAGTGGAGGGGTGGGCGGTTGTATTTGAGAGAGAGGAGGAGAGAGACGAATGGTCCAGATCAAATCGGATGACTGTAGAGAGGGGAGAGAAGAACGCACCGATGACCACGAACTCCTTTTTATATAATAGTAGCTATTAAAAAGACTCTTGTGCAATTTACTAAAATTTTCTCAATCCCCATTCATATTTTTTCTTCGCTCCTGTCTATACCAGTACTCCGGCTGCGGTATCCGTTCAGGCTGCAGCCGACCGGTCCCTCGTTCCGGTGCGGGCCAACCGTGCCCCAGGGCCCAGACGAGCCAGAGGCCAGAGGCCCACACGCCAAGCGGCAGCACATCGGCGGTTCTAATCTTCCAACTTGCAGAAACATCTCCCCACCCTTCCTCCGCACTCCACCTCTCCGTCTCCTCCCCCCTCTCGCCATGGACGCCGACCTCGTGCAGCGATGCCTCGAGGCCGGCAGCCGGGACCTCCTCCTCCACCATCCCTCCTCCCCTCCCTCCCCAACCTCTGCCTCTGCCTCCGCCGCCGCTTCCTCCTCCTCCATCCTCCAGTCCCTCCCCCTCCACGTGGTAAACCCCAATCCCCCCTTCTCCTCATCCTCTCCCCTCCGCCCTCCTCCATTACTACCTCTAATCCAATCCGCTTCCTTTGATCCAGTCCTTCGACCGCGGCTACTACCTCCTCGTGAAGGCGATCCAGGAGCTGCGAGAGCGCAAGGACGGCCTCGTCGTCACCGTCGGCATCGGCGGGCCCACCGGCTCCGGCAAGACCAGGTAGGGGCGCCCCCACCCACTCGGAGATCGCGTCGCGTTTTGGTCGCTCGGTGCTGACTGGTGGGTTTGGTTCCGGTGTGGTGGTGCTGTGCTGCGCAGCTTGGCGGAGAAGGTGGCGTCCGTGCTGGGGTGCGTCGTGATCGTCTCCATGGAGGACTACCGCACGGGGGCCGGGGCCGACGACGGGAGCGACGTTGACGCCATCGACTTCGACGCCCTCACGCGCAACCTCCAGGTCCGTGTTCGCCTCCTCTCCAGCCCGTTCGATTTGGGGGTGGGATTGGATGCGTGCAGGCTACTTGCTTTAACGACGGGTCGGAATGTGGCGAGAAATGGTGGGCTTGAATGCGCTGTTCTATTGTACAAATTGGTAGCGGTACATTAGTGGTTGTCGTTTGTTTAGAAAGATCCTCTGATTTATATTAATAACTCATGGATAAAATACGCAAACACGCAGCTTTTACATTGAAGATTCTAGATGAACAACATGTCAGGATCATATCCTTGAGTTGATGAATGTGCTGGACTTCTTTATCTTCCTCACCGGAGAATCTAGATCTTGTGATGGCATCATCATTGCCGATGATCACGGTAGCGGGAAGTAGTAGATTGTCGATGATCTTCATTGATGTGTAGGACTTATGCCTCGGTTGCATTGTTGTTTGTCCGAAAAAAATCAGAGAAGATTTATTTATTCCTAACTCGGCGTGGTTTCGATCTCTAACGAAGGTGTCACCATTGTAGTATAGGTGAGTCGGTCCAATAAAACCCATCATGGGTAAAAAAAATCTAGCTAAGAATTCACCAGAGAAGGACAAACTAGAACAACTTGATCTAGTAAAAAACAAAAGAAACTAAAAAGAAGATTACTTCTAGAAATCTATGGGTCCCCCCACCCACTCAACACCAGGAGAATGCCGGAGAAGAGGGGAGAGAGGCCAACGGCGTTGCTCTCCCTGGCGGCTAGCTAGGGTTCCTATTGCGTCACTGTTTTGTGATTCACTAGTGGCTGTTGTTGAAGGAGAATAGAATTGATGGGTGGGTGCATACGGGGAGAGTGGAGTTATTTTCAGCAAGAGAAGTTTCCAATTTCTTGTATCGCTGCCACTTTCCATTATAGTCCTCTATACAAATGCATAATAGAACATAGTCCACAGCCGCGCACGCTCCATGAAATTGGGCCAAAACAACATCTTCAGTATGAAGATTAATTGAAATAGTAACAATTGTTTGTTGGTTATCTTTTAGCCATCTAACTGTACGATACACGGTACATATGCCAGCAAGGTCGACGGAAGGTGATCATGTCTAGGTGTTTGATACTATGTAGTTGAAATAGAGAGTTTGATTGAGATATGAATTTGGTAACCAGAGTAGGTGGGGGTAGCTAATCTAGGAGGAGTGTTCCATTTGTTCTGCCATTTGTATTCTTTGTTGCATTGTTACTGTCCACTCTAACCCTCATACATCTGGATGTTGCAGAATAGTTTACCTACACACACCAATAGTGGTTCTTGGAATGTTTATTTGTTTTTATCATCTTTGCTTTGGAAGAGAACAGCAGGAACAAGAAACCTGACCTATGATTTTTTCCTGGAATGGTTTAGATTGCAGGGTTTTGATTGATTCTGGGTAGGGATCAGAATCTTATTAGCAGTCATTGAAATGGTACCACAATGTTTTGTACTATGGCCACGGGCATGTGTGCTGCAGGGGTGGTGGGGGTGAGGTTGGGTGGGAGTGGTTGCATGTTGTCGTGTTGGTGATGGTGTTGTGTGCATTTGTTGGATCAAGATCTGTGCACTCCAAGGAACATTGGAATAATAAATAGCTTCTGAAAGACTGAAACAAATATAACCTCTAGTAATCAACTGGTGAACACTTGATCATAGTGGCTGGAATACATGCAACCGAATTAGAAAGATGTCTTATTCTCATCTTAGAGTTTTTCAGTGTTCTAAATCAAGGCTGCTTGAGCTGCATATGTGCCTGCATAAGCGATACTGGTTGGTCCAACCAAATTAGAAGGATGTCTTATTTTCATCTGAGAGCTTTTCAGTGTTCTAAATCAAGGCTGCTCGTGCTGCATATGTGCTTGCATAAGCGATACTGGTTGGGCCATTGCTTCGCTATGCCACTTGGCTGCTTATGTGTTCATTGGAAGAGAGAAACAAAAAGGACACGTGGTCATTGTGGAAGTAAGTGAGGTGTTGCCTTGTGTGCTTAATGGAGCACTCATGAGCATGGTTATAATGAAGAGGTGTTGCCTTGTGTGCTTAATAGAGCACTCATGAGCATGGTTATAATGAAGAAATAAATACTGTTAGATTATAGTTAAGTAATTCATCTTCTGGTGGACCCAACAATCCAAATTTGCATGGGCTCTGATCTGTTTATTTGCAAATATATGATGGATCAAATCATATATTGGAATGAGCAATTGGCATGTCTCATCCTATAATCACCAAGCCCTCTGGTGTATTGTTACTGGTTTTAGCAAACATCTGGCAAACCATGGTTTTGGTCTTGTAGGGTCATTCTTTGTCTACTGGAGTGCACAAGATGGAAATTTCTGCTTTGTCCAGTGTTTCTATATGCACTGGTTGCTCTAGTTATGCATACTTGATGCACTTATGTACATCAATATTCCAGCCATTGTTTAGATGTTGTTTGTACAAAATTTTCTTTATTTGTTTGCTATCTTGACAATTTTCTGCTTATTTAGGTGTATGACAAGTACCCTTACAATCATGTCTGCTGAGCAGGATCTTGTAAAGGGTAAAGATACATTGATGCCATTGATTGATTTTCAAGAGAAGAAACGTACAGGATGGAGGCAATTGAAGATTTCGTCATCCGGAGTGGTGCAGTACCTCAGCAATACATGCTATAAATTATTGACAACCTTAGAATCAAATCTGTTTGCTATTTTAATACAAGCTATCCTTGTAGGTCATTGTCGATGGTGCTTATGCTCTACATTCAACATTAAGGTCACTGCTTGATATTCGTGTTGCTGTGGTAAACATTATAACTGCTTTAAATTCTTTTTGTTACAGAATAATAATTATATTTCTTGAATAATTTTGGGCATGAACTTCAGGTTGGTGGTGTTCATTTTAGTCTGCTTTCTAAAGTTCAGCAAGATATTGGAGATTCTTGCTCCTTGGACTATCTGATTGATAGCATATTTCCGTTGTTCAGAAAGCACATTGAGCCAGACCTGCATCATGCTCAAGTATACATCTTGTACTTTTGTAACTGTTGTTTTCTTTTAGTCTGTAGCTACCATTTGATTCATTGATCTTGATGTAACTATTGAATTGTTGGTGCAGATTAGAATCAATAACAGCTTTGTCTGCTCATTCCGGGAACCGTACTACAAGCTAAAATGCAAAAATGAGGTCAGCAATGGTTTCCTGTTGATTGATAACATATTATGTATGAATATTTGTGTTTGTTTCCTAGCTTTAGTTTATCTAGTACAGCAAGCAACAATACACAATGCAGAAGATTTCTTTGCATATACTAGCCAATCAGGAATTAGCTCGTCGAACTCTGTGAAGTATGGCACCTAAGATACCTTCTATGGGAAGGTCCTAGGCAAAAAACCCAACTTGGGGAAATGAATTTACTTATTATTCAATTCGTACATGATTTTCTAGCTTGCTTTAGGGTACCTGTCATGAACCGCGGTAAACACCACCAAGAAGATGGTCGGATGGCGTCGGAATAGAACGAGAGGGAGAGAGACTACAGATTTAGACGAGGAAGACTTTAGTATTTCTCTCATTGATTACAATAGCATGCGGTAGCCCCCTTATATAGATGGCTCCCCCTAATAGATAGAATCTAATCCCAATCATATCTCTAACAGATATATTAACTAATATTATATCTCTAACTATATCTCTAACATAAACTAATCTCTAACTCAAATAGAATCTAATCTCTAACTTCTAATAATAGACCGAGGGCCCAAGGCCCACACCCCTGACACTACACCCCTCTCGGACATGCAACTCGTCCTCGAGCTGCTAGATGGCGGCCAATGGAAGACATTCGACGCCGATGTAGAAGACGAACGGTGGCGGGGCGCTGCAGCGGATGGAGACGACCGGCCAAATCCAAATGGAACAAGGCTAGACGAAGTGTAGCGCCTTCCGTTATATAATGCCTGCAAAATAATTTATTTTTTTATTTTATTTTTGATTTTTTAATTTAATTTTTTTGATTTTTTTGCCTTAACTAATCAACTGGTCGGTTAAAGCCGACCGAGACCAACCCGATCCCCACACCTCACAAGCCCAAACGTCTCAAGGAGCGGCGGCGGCGGATCCGGGAGATCCACGGCGGCTGGCGGCGGCGACGACGAGCAGCGGTGGCCGGCGTAGCTGCGGCCTGGTTGGCGACGTCGAAAAGCGGCGGCCTGCGGCCCGGCGGCCTGCGGCCCGGCGGCCGAGGAAGCGGCGGCGGCGTCTCTGGCGGATGCAGCCCAGGGCGGCGGCGTCGGCACGGCCCGAGACGGCCCGGGCGACTGCAACCCAGGCGGTGGCGGTTCCGGTGCGTGCCCGGATGTCGAGCAGCGACAGCCGTGAGGCGCGTGGCAGAGGGACTTCGGCGGACTGGCGACGGCTTGGTGCGGACCGGATCCGGGCCGCGGAAGCAGAGGTGGAGCGGGCGGCCGAGGCGGACCCGGCGGCTCGGGCGGAGGCGGACCTGGCGGCGGCTGATGCGACGCGGCGGAGGTGGTAAATTTTTTGCTTTTTAGCCGAAATTTTGAAAGTTTTTTACATATGGACCCCTGGAGAAAAGATTTGCAAAAATGGACCATTACCACGGCGCCAAATTATATGGCGCCCAATATACGCAGCACGGCGCCATATGCTTTGGCGCCGTGGGTGGCCACGTAGGATCCACGGTGGCCCAGCTCGGCGCCAAAGCACATGGCACCGTTCTGTGCACCAACGACGCTAAAGGCCGTGGCGCCGTGCTCTAGGGCTTAGCCCGAAACAGCAAGGCCACATATCACGGCGCCAAACAGTCTGGCGCCGAGTCTTCTATATACGGCGTCAACAGATTTGGCACCGTGCTAGCTACACCAGCAAAAACAGCAAGCTTTGCTGTTTTTTTGCAAAACATATGCACATACATATACAAAACAGCAAACATATACATTCACATATAAAACATCTGAAAACACAAATGACAACATCGCATAATTGTTAGTAGTCTCAAAATATTATATAACATCACATAAGTATCAAAAGTCTCAATATCACATAACTGTCAAAAGTCTGAAAACATCAACAAGTCACTACCTGTCGTAGGGGTGGCCCCCACCTAAACCCAGCAGGCCTGGTAGGAGGTTATAAGGCCCAGAATAGGCCATGTGTAATGACATAAGTGCCCCCAGTGGGGATAACCAGATGTAAGGGTATAACTGTAAAAGCACTCCTCATGTGTATATATATGAATACAGGCCATGGGGAGGAGGCAGAACACTCCCACCTCTCCACTACCATCTCTCTCTCTGTTTGGTCAGTAATCACAACAGTTGGCGCCGTCCGTGGGGAGGACAAGGACAAGCCTGAAGACCGAAGAAGGATGGCACCGAAAAAAGCTTCATCAGCGGCGGCGAAGGGAAAGAAGACGGCTGGGTCGGAGCGGCGCGTGAATACCAGGGCTTCGGCATCGGCCGCCGAAGGAGCTGGCGGCGGCGCAGGCGCAGCGGTCGCGGGCGTCGACGCTGGCACTACACCGACCGACCCCGCCAGCGCCGCTACAACGACATCCAACCTCGTCGCTGGCGCTACAACGACCGACCCCGCCAGCGCCGCTACAACGACATCCAACCCCGTCGCTGGCGCTACAACGACAGCCCCCGCCACCCTCGCCGGCAGCGCGGATCAGACGGCCGGGGGTAGCCGCAACGAAGCATCCGGCGGATCCGGAGATCGTGAGGCGATGGTCCCTGCACCGACCCGTCCGCTGGGTGTTCCGGCGGCCCCGACAGCACCTGCGGTGGAAAGCGCCCTACTAGCAGCCCTCAACGCGTTCCAGCGGGAACTAGGGGACCTTCGCGGAGCCGTCCGAGATATACAAGAGGCTCGGAGCCAGCAGGCCGCGCCAGTAATCGCGTCCGAGCCCACGCCGGAGAGGGCGGACAGCCGCGAAGCCCCCACATCTAGCCGCGTGCCGCTGCGACGCGTAGATCCGGAGTCCCCGCTTTCGGCGGGGCTGCAGCATGCGGCGTGGCCCGAAGACTTCAAGTTCCCTAGCGTCGTCGACCCGTACAAAGGCGACACGGATCCCCGCGAGTTCGTGCGCGTGTACGAAACCGCGATCGAGGCCGCGGGCGGAGACGACACCACGAAGGCGAAGGGACTCCCCCTCGCGCTGCAAGGAGTGGCGCTCTCTTGGTTTTTTACCATAGAGCCGGGCTCCATCTACGCGTAGGAGCAGCTCCGCGACCGCCTTCACAACAACTTCCAGGGAAACTATGTCGAGCGAGTCGACGCGGACCAACTCTTCGCTGTGAAGCAAAAGCCCTCGGAGAAGCTTCGGGACTACTTCAAGCGCTTCGCCAAGATTCGATGCCAAGTGAAAGACGTTAATGAAACCACTGTCGTTAATGCAGCCATACAGGGCCTTCGTCCGGGCCCGATGGCCGAGTACAATGCGCGAAAGCCGATCAAGACGGTGGCGAAGCTCTTCGACAAAATGGAGGAGTACGCCAGGGCGGAAGAAGACGCTCGCCGAAGGCGAGGAGACGACTCCGACGCCAACCAGATCGGTGGCTCGACAAAAACCGAAGATCCATCACAGGACGGCCCCTTGAGGGGCAAACGAAAGCCGGAGTCGTCTAAAGACGCGCCCGAACGCGGGGAAGCCCTGCAAAGGAGCCGTCCAATGGGCCTAAGCGCGGCCACCAGAAGTCGCGCCGAGGCCGGTTCGTCCTCGACATCGAAGGCGCTTCCGAAGAAAGCGCTTTCGCTGGTCGTGGCGGTCGGGGGCGCCGAGGTCGAGGACGCGGCCGCGGCCGCGATGATAAAAGCCGTGGAGATTACGACCACCAGCACCAGGGACTGTGGTGCGAAGTCCACGGCCGAGGCACCCACGACACGCTCGTGTGTCTCCATCGCGGCGCTCCGCCAAAGCGCCGCTAGGGACAGGAACCCGGAGACGCGTCCGCCTGCGGTGGCCCACGTCCAGTTCCCGTACGAGGCCCCCACGCAGGTACAGGCGCAAGGGATGCAGCCTCAGGAAGGCCCCCTACGGATCCAAGCTCACGTACAGCAGCCTCGGGAGGGCCTCATGTCGCTGCAGGCCCCGGAGGCAACCCACCGCAGGGTCATTAACGTCATATCCGGGGGCTCTGCGTTGGAATTCGCCTCAGCACGACAGCAGAAGGCCTATGCGCAAAGACTACATCACGTGGCGGCATACCCAGCGCAAGCACCGCCGGACTGGGCGCAACACGAAGTTATATTCACACCCGACGACGCCCAAGGCGTGGACTTCCCTCATCTGGACCCCCTGGTCATCCGGGTCACTATCGCGGGATGCGACGTGGGGCGTGCCTTGGTGGACGGCGGTAGCTCCGCGAATGTATTGTTTGCGGCAGCCTTCGACCAGATGGGGATCCCTCGAAGCCGCCTAGGGCCCTCGGGAATCCCACTGCAGGGCTTCGGGGGACAGCCCCTGCGGGCGCTGGGCCAAATAGGTCTTCAAGTCTCGTTCGGCCAAGATGACAATGTGCGGGCCGAAGATGCCACCTTCGACGTGGTCGACCTTCCGTACCCCTACAACGCCATACTAGGCCGCCCGATCCTCAACTCCTTCGGCGCGGTACCACATCATGGCTATCTATGCATGAAGATCCCGGGTCCCCGGACCATCATCACCGTCCGAGGCGACCAGGATATGGCCCGGCGCATCGAGCCAGGTACCAGGTATCCGCGTCGCGAAGCCCAGCGGCGCCCTTAGAGCTGGCGTCACAGCGCGGGGGTCCGCGGGGCCGTTCAGAGGCGCCTTGGCGGGCCCTGCAGATGTCTAGCGACTAGAGGCTTCGGCCGCACCAAGGACAAACGGTTAGTATATCCACCCCTTGTAATTGCTTACCCGCGCAAACGGGGATATAATGAAGATCGCCGTTTGTCGCCAATCTTTCTTCATCACGCGCACGTACGCGGTGGAGGCGCGCGCAGGCTTGGCCAGCGCGCTCGTTCCCGCAGTATAAACAAAGACGCACTTTCGCTGTGCACTCGCCGTAGCCAGGGGTACGGGACTGAGTATAAATCGAAGTCGCACGTTCGCGTGTGCACTCGCCGTAGCCAAAGGTGACGGGCCTGAGTATAAACAAAGACGCACGTTCGCGTGTGCACTCGCCGTAGCCAGGGGTACGGGACTGAGTATAAATCGAAGTCGCACGTTCGCGTGTGCACTCGCCGTAGCCAAAGGTGACGGGCCTGAGTATAAACAAAGACGCACGTTCGCGTGTGCACTCGCCGTAGCCAGGGGTACGGGACTGAGTATAAATCGAAGTCGCACGTCCGCGTGTGCACTCGCCGTAGCCAAGGGTGACGGGCCTGAGTATAAACAAAAGACGCGTGAGGGGACGCCCTCGCACGCACTCTCCGGAGTATAAATAAGACGCGGATGTTCTCCCTGCGCACTCTACGGAGTCTAAACAAGACGCGAACTCCGCGCATGCCAGGGACCTCGTCCCTGTGCATACTCTGCGGAGTATAAATAGGACGTGGATGTTGACCCCACGCACTCTCTGGAGTATAAATAAGACGCGGATGTTCTCCCTGCGCACTCTACGGAGTCTAAACAAGACGCGAACTCCGCGCATGCCAGGGACCTCGTCCCTGTGCATACTCTGCGGAGTATAAATAGGACGTGGATGTTGACCCCACGCACTCTACGGAGTATAAATAAAACTACGGAGGCCCCCCACGCGTCTCGCAACGCGGGCGGAGGACACGAATATTAATCGCAGCGGAGCAAGGCTCACCCTCGCGTACTGTGGGAGGTGAGCACAGCGCGCGTAGCCGAAGACACAGCACGCCAGAGGCTACCCCCGCCATGACGAGCAAGAGGAATGGAACGTGCGCGCACTTCCACCCTCGCCCGCGCCAGTCTACGGACTATAAAAAGGCGAAGTGTCGAGGTCCGCCTTCGCACCCGCCAGTCTATGGACTATAAAAAGGCGAAGCGTCGAGGTCCACCCCCGCACCCGCTAGTCTACGGACTAAAAAGGCGAAGCGTCGAGGTCCGTCTCCGCACCCGCCAGTCTACGGAGTATAAAAAGGCGAAGCGTCGAGGTCCGCCTCCGCACACGCCAGTCTACGGACTATAAAAAGGCGAAGTGCCGAGGTCCGCCTCCGCACCCGCCAGTCTACGGACTATAAAAAGGCGAAGCGTCGAGGTCCGTCTCCGCACCCGCCAGTCTACGGACTATAAAAAGGCGAAGCGTCGAGGTCCGCCTCCGCACACGCCAGTCTACGGACTATAAAAAGGCGAAGTGCCGAGGTCCGCCTCCGCACCCGCCAGTCTACGGACTATAAAAAGGCGAAGCGTCGAGGTCCGTCTCCGCACCCGCCAGTCTACGGACTATAAAAAGGCGAAGCGTCGAGGTCCGCCTCCGCACACGCCAGTCTACGGACTATAAAAGGCGACGCGTCGAGGTCCGCCTCCGCGCCCGCCCGTCTACGGACTGTAAAAAGGTGAGGCGCCAAGCACTGCCCCCGCAAGTGCCGTTCTGAGGAACCCTTGCGCAACTACTTCGCCAACAGGGCGCGTCGAGCGCGGAGATCCCGTCCCCGCGCAGCATGTGGCGTACCAGTGAACCCGAAGTGGCATCAACACAGCGCATATCCTAAAATGCCAGAAAATCTGCATACCGGAAAAATCACACAAGTACAAAGGTCCGGCAACATCCTTGCCGCTCTAAGCCGCTATCCCGCGGGCTCGTCCTTAACACGCGCTAAAGCTGGGGCCTCGCTCGAAGAAGGTCGGCCTGCCCAAAAGTTCAACGACTCCTCGGCCCTTTGCCAGCGTCGAAGGCGCCGCCGGGTCGCAAGGCCAGACGCGAGCGGTCGCCCCCAGCAAGGAAGCTGCACGGGATGAAGGCAAGTAATCAGTTCGTGAAGCAAGCACGCACTTTATTCATTCAATTAAGGGGCAGACGTTACAACGCACGCCCACACCTAGCCGCGATGGCGCCGCACCTGTGAGCCTTCGGCATCTCCGGAGGCCTCGGCGCCACCCTCGTCGCGCCGCGGGACTTCGTCTAGAAATTGGCCGAGGCTCCCCTCCCCATGAAGGGACTTCCGAAGCTCGACCTGCGTGGCGGCTATCCCGACGTAGTCCCAGATCCGCTCGTAGAAGAATTTGACGGGGTGGCGAACGGCACGGATTTCACCGGACATCACTCCGGCCCCGCCGGGCATCTCCAGCTGAGGGTTCTCCAGCCCGGCGGTGTGCGTGCAACCACGGTGCCGAAGGAGGGCGCACGTCAGGCACGCAGCCACATAGGCGCAATGGTCGCCAAAGTTCGTCGCAGCCCCGCGCGCAACGTCGGCGGCATCATGGATCCAGCGAAGGGCCCGCAGCAACTCCGGGCCGAAGGCGTGATCCGGCACCGCACCCACAAGTCTTTGGAGGTGGACTTCCAGCATTTGCAGGGCGTCCCACGCAAGGACCGAAGCCTCGCCAAGCGTCTGGTTGCGCTCTGCTAAAGTCGAGGCAAGCTCGCCCTTTTCCTTCTCCAGCAAGGCGACTTGCTGCAGAAGGCTGTCCCGCTCCGCCGCGAACTTTATCCGCGCCGCCTCGGTGGCCGACTCCCGCGCCGACGCGGCAGCCCCCTCGGCGTGTGCCTTCGCCTCGGCGCACTCCGCCTCAAGCTGGCGGACGCGGGCATCCTGGGCGGACCGAACCCCAGCGGCCTCGTGCAATTGCTCCTCGGCGGCCTGCAGCCTATCTTCCAGCGCCCTTTGCGCATGAACGTAAGCCGTCTGCAAGGCCTGCCCCAGCACCAGGGTCTGTAGGGCAAAAAGCGATTCAGCAAGCGCAGCATGGTCAGGGTGTTATCATATAACTATGTACTTACCCGCACCCCCGACACCTCGAAGCCGTCCCTCAGACGGTCCACCCCGTACGTGGGTAGCGCCTGCTGCTTGACGCTGGCGGCCGCGTCATCCACAATGCCACGTCATGCCCTCAGTGTCTCCGGCGGGGGGACGAAGTTCGCGGGGCCGGAGCGCGGAACGCTCGTGCCAACAGCGCCGGAACCCTCGCGTTCCGGCAAAGGCTCCTCTTCCGGGATAAGCGACGCTGCAGGCAAAAGTGCGTGTGAGCACACCACAAGGAGCAACAAAAACGTTCCAGGATAACCCATGCCAATTTACCCTCGGTGGCAGCCGGCGGAGTTTGGGAGCCCTTGTTAGTCGCTGGACTCTTGCTCTTGGTGATAGCAAGATCCTAACTCTCATGGAGAGGATGACACTAGGAGATGGGGCAATTTTCTTCTTGTTTATTGCTCACACAATGCCATGCCAACCTGAGGGGTTGGAGATACATACTTATAGGCTGAGAACCAGCCAAGCATATGCTAAGATGCTATCCTAGATGCTGTCCTAAAGCGGTCAATATGCTGTCCTAAAGCAGATGCTGTCCTAAAAGCAGATGCTGTCCTAAAAGCAGATGCTGTCCTAAAAACAGATGCTGTCCTAAAAGGAGATGCTGTCCTAAAGCAAAAGCAGATGCTGTCCTAAAAGCAGATGCTGTCCTAAAAGCAGTCAAAAGACAAAAACTACCACAGCCAAAAGACAAAAACTACCACAGCCCCACAAAGACCACAGTACAGAGACTTATTCAGCATTCTCCCCCTAAGTCTTGTGCGTCGTCTTGTGGGAGGGTTGAACCATCCTGATCTTGGAGCAGAGCTCAAGGAACTTGATCCTTCCAAGAGGCTTGGTGAGCAAATCCGCAAGCTGATCCGTGGTGTTGATGTAGCTTGCCTTGATGCTTCCTTCATCCAAGCAGCCTCGGATGAAATGGTACTTCACCCGGATGTGCTTGCTCCGTTCATGAAAAACGGGGTTCTTTGCCAGGGCTAGGGCGGACTTGCTGTCCACCCTGAGCTCCACTGCTTCAGTGTCCCCGCCGAGGAGATCACCAAGCAGTCGAGCGAGCCAAAGGGCCTGAGTCGAAGCGGTGGAAGCCGCTATGTACTCGGCCTCACAGCTGGACAGGGCCACCACCTGCTGCTTGACTGACTGCCAGCTAACGAGGCACTTGCCGAGGAAGAAGAGAATCCCGCTTGTGCTCTTGCTGGTGTCGATGTCGCCTGCGTGGTCGCTGTCGCTGTACCCGATGAAGTGCGCCGCGCCGGGACACCTCGGGTAGTGCAAGCCGTAGTCGGAGGTGCCCGCAACGTAGCGGAGGATCCTCTTCACGGCCTGCTGATGCTCCGTCGTCGGTCGCTGCATGAACCGACTGATGTAGCCGACGGCGAACGCCAAATCTGGACGCGTGTGGACGAGGTAGCGAAGGCTGCCCACGATGCGCCGGTACTGCGTCGCGTCCACCTCCTCCGCCGTGCTGTCGCGGCTTAGCTTCAGCCTTTCCTCCATTGGAGTGTGGGCTGGGTTGCAGTCGGTGAGCCCGCCCAGCTCGACGGTGCGCTTGGCGTAGGCGGTCTGACGAAGGGAGATACCGGAGCTGTCCTGGTGGACCTCTATCCCCAGGTAGAAGGAGAGGAGCCCCAGGTCGCTCATCTGGAAGACGGTCTTCATCTCCGCCTTGAACGCCTCGACCTCGGCCTCCTTGGAGCCGGTGATCACCAGGTCGTCGACGTAGACGCCCACCAGCAGGGCGTTGCCGCCTTTGCCCCGCCGGTAGACCGCAGCCTCGTGTGCGCTCTGCTGGAACCCCATTTGCTTGAGGGTGGAGTCCAGCTTAGCATTCCAGGCTCGTGGTGCCTGCCGCAAGCCGTAGAGGGCCTTGCGCAGGCGGAGAACCTTGCCCTCCTTGCCGGGGATGACGAATCCCGGCGGTTGGCGGACGTAGACCTCCTCCTTCAAATCGCCGTTGAGGAAGGCGGACTTGACGTCCATGTGATGGACGCGCCAATCCTCCTGGGCTGCAAGTGCGAGGAGAAGACGAACGGACTCCATGCGCGCGACGGGTGCGAAGGCGTCATCGAAGTCGACCCCCTCCTGCTGCACGAAGCCTCGTGCCACCAAGCGAGCCTTGTGCTTGACGATGGTGCCGGCTTCATCCCGCTTCAGCTTGAACACCCACTTAAGGGTGATCGCGCGGTGACCGGCAGGAAGATCCGCCAGCTCCCACGTCCGGTTCCGCTCGACGGCGTCCATCTCCTGCTGCATCGCGGCACGCCATGCCTCGTCTCTCTCCGCCTCGGCGAAGGAACGGGGCTCGCCGTCGTCCTGTGCGAGGTGCAACTCCGCCTCAAAGTCGCGCTGCGCCAGTCCAGGGACCGGCTGCTCGCCGAGGAGGTCGTCCACGGTACGGTAGCGCAGAGTCTCGCCGTCGTGGTAGGCGTCGACGCGATCCTCGTCGTGAGACAGTGGAGTAGCGAACTCCACCGTGCGCTGCTCGTCGTGGACCGAAGCTGTTGGGGCCGATCCCGATGGTGTGGCCGCCGGTGCAGGAGAGTGGTGAGCCGGTGGTGAAGAGTGGGGCGTAGCCGGTGCCGAAAGTGGTGGAGCACTCGCCGGAGCTGGTGGCGAGCAAGGTGTCGAGGTGGACGAGCTCGGTGAAGACGAGCTGCTAGCTCCCCCGGCTCTCTCGAAGTGGACGTAGTCGACAACAAAGTCCCTGAGAGTCGAAGTCGAACCGTCGTCCACCGCCTTGTCCCACGTCCAGCCTCGCCCTTCGTCAAACACAGCGTCACGCGAGATGCGGACGCGCTGTGTGACAGGGTCGAGGATGCGGTAGGCCTTCGAGCCCTCCGCGTAGCCGATGAACACTCCCGGAGTGCTCCTGTCGTCAAGCTTGCCGATGTGGCCAAGCTCCTTGGCGAACGCGAGGGAGCCGAAGACCCGCAAGTGGGAGACCGCCGGCTTGCGCCCATGCCAAGCCTCGTACGGCGTCCTGCCGTCGAGCGCCTTGGTAGGCGAGCGGTTGAGGATGTAGACGGCCGTCACCACCGCTTCTCCCCAGAAGACAGCCGGCATCCCCCTCTGCTTGAGGAGGGCCCGAGCCATCCCCACAACCGTCTGGTTGCGCCGCTCGACGACGCCGTTCTGCTGCGGGCTGTACGGCGCGGAGTAGTGGCGCTGAATGCCCTCATCAGCGCAGTACGACGCGAATTCAGCCGCCGTGAATTCGCCGCCGTTGTCTGTGCGCAGCACGCGCAGCTTGCGGCCGCACTCTGCCTCCGCAACAGCCTGCGTGCGCCTGATGGCGTCCGCAGCCTCTCCCTTGCTGCCGAGGACCATCACCCACATGTAGCGGGAGAGGTCGTCGACGAGCAGCAGGAAGTAGCGTCGTCCTCCTGGTGTGGCCGGTGTCACCGGGCCACACAAGTCCCCGTGCACGAGCTCGAGCCTCTCCTTGGCTCGGAAACTCGCCTGCTGGGGAAAGGGGAGTCGCCTCTGCTTTGTCAACACGCAGACGTCGCAGAGCTGCTCCACATGGTCAAGGCACGGCAGGCCTCGCACCATTTCCGTGGCACTGAGCCGCTTCAGGGCCTCGAAGTGGAGGTGCCCAAAGCGCTCGTGCCACTGCCACGCCTCGTCGTCCCGACGAGCAGCGAGACAGATGGGTTGTGCCACCTGCACGTGAAGAGTGTAGAGTCGATTTGCGCCTCTGGTTACCTTGGCAAGAAGGCGGCGTCGAAGATCCCAAATCCGCAGCACCCCGTGCTCGATCTCGACACGCGAGCCGTTCTCATCCAGCTGTCCCAAGCTGATGATGGAGTTCCGCAGATCGGGGATGTAGTAGACGCCGGTGAGCAACCGGTGCTCGCCAGTCTTGGCGACGAAGACGACAGAGCCGACGCCCTTGATCTCCACGGCGGAGGCATCGCCGAACTTGACGGTGCCTCGAACGCCTGAGTCGAGCTCGGAGAAGAACTCCCGCCGCCCGGTCATGTGGTGGGTGGCGCCGGTGTCGAGGCACCACCCGTCGGTCTTGTCATTGACGGGACTGTCGCCGAGGAGGGCGTGTGCTTTTGGCTCGTCAAGATGGAGGAGAGCCACTGCGGCCGGTGCCGCTGGAGGTAGTTCGATGCTCGCATGAGCAATGAACAGGACCGGCTGCTCCTCCTCCGCTTGTGCGACGTGGGCCTGGCCGCGTCGTGGTTGTCGACACTCCCTGGCCCAATGACCAAGCTTGCCACAGTTGTGGCAAGAGTCGTCTCGTGCCGGCTTTTGCTTGCCAGCATCGCCGCCCTGGGCGCCTCCTCGCGCCCCTGCCTGGGCGTCTTTGCGTGGCTTGCCGCGCTTGCCATGCTTGCGGCCGCCTGTCGTGGAAGAAGGCTCCCCCTTCTTCCTGTCACCTTGGCCGGCAGCCCACTGCTCCCGAGTGAGGAGGAGCTTCCCGCCAATGGTGACGGGTCCCGAGAGGCTCTGTGGCTCATCGATGTCGACGACCTTGAGGCGACCCAACGCCTCCTCGATGGTCATCGTGGAAAGGTCCAGCAGAGACCCGATCGAGCGAGCCATCTGCTTGTACTTCTCGGGGACACAGCGGAAGAGCTTCTCCACAGCTCTCTCCTCGTTGTAGGTGTCGTCACCGAACTGCACCAACTTCTGCAGCAGAGTGTTGAGACGGAGAGCAAAGTCATCAATGTCTTCACCTGGCTTGAAGGCCAGGCTCTCCCACTCCGTGCGTAGTGCCTGCAATGTAGACTTGCGGGCGCGGTCGCTGCCGATGCGTGCTGCAGCGATGGCGTCCCAAGCCTCTTTGGCAGTCCGCTTGTTGGTAAGCGAGAACTGCATCTCGGGCGGGACTGCAGCGATGAGAGCATCCAGCGCCCGTCGATCCTGGTCGTAGTCGACGTCGCCGTACCGGACTGCATCCCACATATGTCGCACCTGGAGCCTTACCCTCATCACCGCAGACCACTCGACATAGTTGGTCTTGGTGAGGGTAGGCCACCCGCCGCCGGGGCCGACGTCCCTGACGACAGCCTGGTACTCGTGGTGACCACGGTACCGAACCGGGGAGAGAGAGCCGCGTTGCCTGTGAGGGCCGCGCTCTCCGTCGACCCGTACGCCGTCGCCGTGCGTGCCTCCTCCAGGAGCGCCACCGCCGTGCGCGCCTCCTCCAGGAGCGCCACCGCCGTGCGCGCCTCCTTCAGGAGCGCCGCCGGCGCGTCCGCGCCTGTCTGGGCTGCCGCCGCGCTCTTGCGCGTGCGCGGCTGCCCATTGCGCCGTTCGCCCTTGCGCTGCCTCCCTCTCCATCAGCTGAGGGTCCGCGTCGGCGCTGTCATCAACAGAGCCGGAGCTGCTGTTGCTGCCGCGCAGAGCCTTGACCTCTGCTGCTGCCGCACGCGCTGCATCTGCCGCCGCCGCCGCTTCCACCTCCGCTCTGGCTGCTGCCAGCTCCGCCGCTGCCAGCCTTGACGCCCTTTCCGCCGCCGCAGCGGTCTCTACCGCCGCTCGCTTGCGCTGCTCTGCCGCGGCGAGCTCGGCCGTCTGCTGACGCCGCATGCTCGAGGCGACCGAGCGCTGAGACTGCCCTGCGGACATGGCGCGCTACTGGGGGGCTGTTGCGTGGAGAGAGGACTGCTTCTGACGAGCTGCTGCCCGTCTCCGGAGAGGAGTGAGCGGGGACAGCCGGAGCTGCTGCTGCTACCGGCTGGGGCTGCTGTGAGGCCGGAGAAGGAGATGAGCAGGAGATGCTCAGGCTACAGGATACTAAGGCTCTGATACCACTTGTTAGTCGCTGGACTCTTGCTCTTGGTGATAGCAAGATCCTAACTCTCATGGAGAGGATGACACTAGGAGATGGGGCAATTTTCTTCTTGTTTATTGCTCACACAATGCCATGCCAACCTGAGGGGTTGGAGATACATACTTATAGGCTGAGAACCAGCCAAGCATATGCTAAGATGCTATCCTAGATGCTGTCCTAAAGCGGTCAATATGCTGTCCTAAAGCAGATGCTGTCCTAAAAGCAGATGCTGTCCTAAAAGCAGATGCTGTCCTAAAAACAGATGCTGTCCTAAAAGGAGATGCTGTCCTAAAGCAAAAGCAGATGCTGTCCTAAAAGCAGATGCTGTCCTAAAAGCAGTCAAAAGACAAAAACTACCACAGCCAAAAGACAAAAACTACCACAGCCCCACAAAGACCACAGTACAGAGACTTATTCAGCAGCCTTCCCCCTAGTCCCAGGAACGGGAACGGGGGCGCAAGCCCCTTCTGGAGGTACGGTTCCCCAAGGAACAGAGGCTTCCGCGTTTACCGTCGCCGCAGATCGCTCCGGCAAGGTGGACGGCGTGGTCCGAGGCGTAGGAGGAACACGCGCCGTAGGGACCTCGGCAGGGGTGTCGGAGTCCCACAAACTCCCGACGCCCGTCACCACAGTGAACCCCCTCGACGTTTGGTGGAGCCACGGCCGTAGGCATGGCCGTTTGGCCGGAATGAGGGGCAGCGCCCCCGTCTCAGCAACCACCGGGGGAACAGGTCCCAAAGAGGAGGCCGGAGGCTGCGCCTTCGGCGTCGTGGCGACCACGACCGAAGGTTGCCTCTCCGGCATCGTGGCGGCCACGACCGAAGATTGCCTTTCCGGCATCGCGGCGGCCATGGCCGAAGGCTGCGTCTCCGGCGTCGAGACGGCCGTCACCGAAGGTTGCGCCTCCGACGTCCTAGCCGCCACAACCGGGCGCCCCACTTCAACACTGTCGGCCGGCTCGGGTCCCGTCTCGATGACCGCAAGGGGATGCGAGACTTCCTCTGGCGGGCCGTCGTGAGCCCGTCGTCCGGGACGCCCCCGGAGGACGCTTCGCCCCCGGCGTCCCCAGCCTCCAAGCCGGAGTCGGCATATCTCGCCGAATCCGACTCCGCGTCGGCCGCGCCGGGGGCAGCAGCAGGCGCGACTGCGATGCCAAGAACGACAAGGCGCTCCGCCGGCGCCTTCGTCTTCGCAGCACCAGCGTCTTGAGGTTGCGAAGACGGACAAGGGCGGTCCGGCACGGCAAGGCCCAAGGCCTCGCACACACGATTTATCCGCCCCAGCCCCGCAGACGAAGTTGCGGACGAGCGCTGCTCGTGTTCCCTGCCGGTATACGGCCCGAGGAACACGCTCACGAGTCGCTCCGCGTCATCCAAGCTAATCTCTAAATTAAAGCAGAAGAAAAAGGGGGGGTGAATACGTAACACGCTACGCGCGGACAACAGGAGCGAGGCGGTCGGCACTTACGAGAGTTGGGGGGCGCCGACAGTACGCAGACGGACGGCTCAACATTGTCGTCTCGACGACTCAACGGCAAGGCGCCAGCCGCTCGCAAGCGGCGCCACGCCGTACATCACGAACTCTTCGGCGAGGTCGCGCATATTGAAGCGGGCCGCCAAGCCCACGAGTCGTCGGGCCAGTCGCCTGTCTTCGTCGTCCAGTGGCCGGGCGAAGTCTTGAACGCGATCGGCCGCCCCGTACACTCGAGGCCGCTCCCGCTCTCTACATGGTGGTAGAACCACCGCTTCATCCACTGGGACTCCCACTTCCCGCGAGTCGAATTCGCGGGGAAAAGCTTGGTGCAGGACGGCCGGAGAAGGAAGCTAACACTGCCAAAGTTCGACAGTGTCCCGCCCTTCCGGTCTTTGGGCTGGCACCGTGCCTCGTGCAGATAGGCAAACAAAGAAGAGCTGGGCCAGCACGCTCCCGAACGCAAAGCCCAACTGTATACGGCAAGCCGGGCCACGGTGTTTGGAGTCAGCTGCGCCAGTTCCAGTCCGAAGGTCCGTAGCACGTCGCCCACAATAGCCGCCGCCGGGACGCGGAGCCCTGCATCCAAGAAGGCGACGAAAACGATCGCCTCGGACGGCTCGGGGTGCGGCTCGGTCTCGTCGGGGGCGGGCAGTCGTACCGCCTGGCGATCGGAAAGCTTCCCCTCGCGCAGCAGTCGCTGGATGGCCTTCTCGGTCACAAGCGAAGGGCCCAACTCGCCGGAGAACGAGCCTTCCTTCTTCGTCGCCAGCCACCACTTGTCTGCCGCCGCCGGGTCGCGCTCGCTCAGCGAGTACTTCACCAGCGGCGACGGTCGACGGCGAATGCCAGAGCCACCAACCGCCTGGCCGCGCTTACCACCGGAGGCCATCGCTTCCCACAAAGAGATTGAAGCGGTGAAAATATCGCGAAAGTGTAGAGGGCGGAGCAGACAGGAAAGAAGGCGTAAAGGTGCGGGGACGCTGTTACGGGGGGCTATTTCAAGCCACCTCGCCCATGCCGCCGCTACCAAAGCGTCGCAACGATCCGCGTGCCAGATGCAGCCGCAGCAGTGCAAAGGTCCGCCCCGCACGATTCCCCGTAACCAAAGACGAGGCGTCGTGGCAATACACGCCACACGCGACCGCAGAACCAAGGACCGTCAGCGCAAGCGGTCACGATGACGCAATCCCTGACCCACCGCGACGCTCCAGTTACAAGCCGCCGCGTGCCCTAACCACGCGAACGGACACGGCACGACGCAGCAACCCGCCTTTTGGCATGCTAGGCGTCGGTACGGTCCCAGCCGCTATTAAAGGCGCTCTACCGAACTGAAAGGGACAAACTCCAATTTCGCCTCCGGCTCCAGCGCGCGCGCGCGTCTACTTCGACCAGGCGCCAGCCTCCGCCGCCACCCGTTCGAAGCGTAGGGGACGGAGCGCGCGCGTCTACTTCGGCTAGGCGCCAGCTCCGCTGCCAGCCTGCCACCCGCTCGGAGGGTAGGGGACGGAGCGCGTGCGCCTACTTCGGTGGGACGCCGCAAGGGCGGGGGTCTTGTCCCGCAAAGTCTGCCTTGTTCTCCTTAATAGGCCACCTACAGTGCATCAACATAAAAGGTAATGCGGGCGGGCTCCATCAGGAACACTGACTGTAGGTAGGCCTGTTAAGAAGAACAGGGCAAACCTTGCTGTCGCCTGCGGAAGCGCGGTGCGAGGGCAGGAAGCGCGGCTGGCTGTCGATAACTGGCGCTGCCCAAGCTCCCAAGAAAAATGGACCTCCTTCTGTGCATCAACATTCCCCAAGCCGCTCAGCGTCACCCAGGAATGTTGATGCACGGCAGGGGCCCATTTTAAGGGAGCAGATTCTATCACAATATATGCAGGAACAACGCCGCACCAGCGCCATATATATACCCCATCAGCAGGGGAGCCAATCGGCGGAAGTCCAATCGGCAGAAGTCCAACTGCCGGGAGTCCGCTGTCACATTAATGGTCACGACGCCTCAAGGCCCGCACCGCGCCAAGCACGCTTCACCACGTGGACGCCCGGAAGAGCGAGCGTCGCAGCACGTCCCTTATCACTCAAGGCTCACGCGGCGGCTCAGGGGCCCGCTACGCTTACCTGTGCCAGTGCAACGCCCCCGGCGCGCGTCTACTTCGGCTAGGGCCACCTCCGCCGCCGCCCGTTTGAAGGGTGAGGGACGGAGCGCGCGCGTCTGCTTCGGCTACAGCGCAGCCCCGGCTCAAGTTTGGAAAAGTTCACAGGCCGCGGGGACGGAGGGGGCCAAAGGACTCGGCGACATGGCTTCTGCCCCGTGAAGCCCTTCACCATGAGAGGCTCCTGTCGTAGGGGTGGCCCCCACCTAAACCCAGCAGGCCTAGTAGGAGGTTATAAGGCCCAGAATAGGCCATGTGTAATGACATAAGTGCCCCAAGTGGGGATAACCGGATGTAAGGGTATAACTGTAAAAGCACTCATGTGTATATATATGAATACAGGCCATGGGGAGGAGGCAGAACACTCCCACCTCTCCACTACCATCTCTCTCTCTGTTTGGTCGGTAACCACAACACTACCTCTTGGCCTTTCCCTTGCCCTTGGCCAGGGCATCAGACCCTGGAGTGTACGTGCTCGGGGGACGAGCCGAATGACGAGGCCGCTGCGAAGCCTGAGTAGATGGTGCGTCGGGCATCTGCGACATCCCAATCTCGTCGTGGGTAGATGCCTCCTCGTCCTCGTGCTGCTCGTCATCCTGCTCCGCCTCGTCGTCGTCATCGCCCTGACTGAAAGTCGGAGTGCGTGACGAGCTCCTCGTGGACTGGCGCCTGCCGGCGTGTGATGCCGAGGCTGCAGCCGCTGAGGCACCCGAGCGCTGGGAGGCCGCTGGTATGATCACATCCGAACGTGCGCGGCAACCACAACGACCTGTCGCCCGACTGAGCCGACGTCGAAGTCTCTGCAAGTAATGATGTCATAATTGCATACATGCTGAATGGATCTAACCTAACGAATTATCTTCGTACCTGCAGGAAGTCCCTCAGGGGGTGGCTCTCGCTGTCCAGGTGGCCGAGAACCTCGTCGATCTCACGCACCGAGGTTTGGAGAGAAGTCCCCTAAAGAAATAAGTAAACATAAGTGCGAGATAAACGTATGGAACCAAAGTATTGCAAATATCATGCTTTCCGTACCACTCGATCAAGAATCGGAGCGGCCTCGACCACTGTGCCCTCCCTCGCACGCCTGTCGTACGCAGTGTCCTCGTCTTCGGACGAAGCGAGGTCCGCATAGTCGACATCGGTCCACTGCTGCCTCAGCCTGTCGCGGGTGGCAGTGTGGTACCAGGACAAGTAATCACGGAAGCTGGCGTTGTCGTGGGGGGTATTATCCCGCTCGCAGTTCTCCTCCATCCTCCACCACTCGACGTACTCTCGGTGGTGATGAGCGAAGTCCGTCACCTTTCGTAGGCGGACCCTGTCGAACCTGTACGTATAGCAGATGTCAACAATAGGTGTTAGAGTACGAACCAACAGAATTTAAAATAAAGCATTCATTGTAACTTGTGCAAATCAATAGAGGTCGACACCGCCTCGGGGGGATGGAATTGCATGAGGCCAAACTGCCGCGCAACTCTGTGGGGGAGGTGAATCTCTACGGCGTAGAAGCAAATCAGCGGACACCTCATCCTCCAAAGATGGTAGTCCCTGCGGCACATGGTGCTGAGCGGTAGAGCTGCAACCTGTGGCTCGGAGTAAGGCTCCCACGAGACCTAGCAAGCAAACATACGGGCAAACACACGATTAGCCATGTACAAAAACCAAGAACTGTAAGAAAAATAAATGCATTGCCAATTTCTTACCATCATGGGAGACAAGGTGTCCAGCTCGTTGCTGAAATCCACGTACGCCCGCTCTGTGGTCGCGAACGGGACTGAGACGCTATCCCACAGGTACGCCACTGTGGGGCCGAGGTCATCCACACCCTGTGGACGCCAAGGCTGCGCCTGGAACACTCGAGGGCGTCCCACAGGAATGCGTGTCCACATCCACACCTGCAGGAGGAAGACGAAGCCATCGAGCGTCGACGTGGGCGCCGTGCGTCTGCAGGCCTTGCAAAGCTGGCGGTAGAGGAACGCGAGGACCGTCGAACCCCAGCTGAACTGTCCAGCGTCGCCCCAGTCCTGGAGGCAGTGGATGTACATCCATGAAGCGGCGTCCCCCGTGTCGTCTGGGAAAAGCACGGCCCCGAGCATGTGGAGGACCCAAGCGCGGCAGTGGTAGGTCACCATGGCGTCGTCCGCGGCCGCAGGGCATTCACCAAATGTACCCCGCAACCATCTAATGTGGACCCCCGAGACGCGGCCTCTCCTGGCATTCTCTGGGACAGGAGGCAATGACGTGCCCAGAAAGGCCTCCACACGTGCCCTCCAGCCCTCGGACACCGCCGGGCCGACCACCGGCTGTCCCCTAATGGGAAGTCCAAGAATCATCGCCACGTCCTGCAGCGTGACGGTCATCTCCCCACAGGGAAGGTGGAACGTGTGAGTCTCTGGCCTCCCCCTGTTAATAGTACACGGAGAAAAGAATTAGTTACGTACGTAAGAATATAAAAATGAAAACAAACGGACCCAATAGAGAAAATGCACCTGTCGACGAGTGCGGTCGAAGCTGCGGGGTTAAAGACCGGTATGCCCTGCCGTACTAGGTTGGCGACCGTGTGAAGCCCAGCACGGCGAAGCAGTGGGGTATAGCGGTCGTCGTATCGCATCAAGTGGAACCCATCATGGGTTCGACAACGAAGTATGTGAAGTTCCTGAAAATTGCTATAAAAGTTAGCTGCGTGATGAAAACACATGTATATTTCGACAACACACATACCTGGCCGTCCTCCGTGAGCCTGCTGCGGTGCTCCCTCTCGTAGAACTCGTCTAGCAGCCGGTACCTCGCCATCCTGTGCATTCAAAAATACGTTAATGATAAGAATAACAAAAAACCGTAAAAACATATGTATTTCTAAATATTCATCAATCTCGCTCAAATCAAACCCTAAAAACATACGTATTTCTAAATCAAACCCTAAAAACATATGTATTTCTCAACATTCATCAATCTCGTTGAAATCAAACCCTAAAAACACATGTATTTGTAAATCAAACCCTAAATCTAAACATTCATCAATCTCGCTGAAATCAAACCCTAAAAACATATCTATTTCTAAATCAAACCCTAAATCTAAACTTTCATCAATCTCGCTCAAATCAAACCCTAAAAACATATCTATTTCTAAATCAAACCCTAAAAACATATGTATTTCTAAATCAAACCCTAAACATATGTATTTCTAAAATGGACCCTAAAAACATATATATTTCTAAAATGGACCCAAAAAACATATGTATTTCTAAAAATTTAGAAATCTCGCTCAAACCAAACCCTAAAAACATGTGTATTTCTAAATCAAACCCTAAATCTAAACATTCATCAATCTCGCTCATATCAAACCCTAAAAACATATGTATTTCTAAATCAAACCCTAAAAACATATGTATTTCTAAAAATCAAGCCCTAAAAACGAATTTATACACATTACTACTCTTACATTACGCATATATATTGAAAATCCAACCTAAAACCGAGCCAAACTGAACTAATTTCGTCTAGGGTTTCAAATCTTCCCACACGAAATGTACCTCAAATAATCCATATTTATTGCAAAAAATCAAGGGAAAGGAGGGGGTTCACCTTGCTTACTCGATTTGGAAGCAAAATCGCGAGAAAAACAGATGGATTTGAGTAGATTTTGAGGGGGAAGAGAGTGGCGGCGGCGGTTGATCTCGGCTCGGGCTGAACAGAGTGAGGGGGTGGGAGGGCCAGGGGGCCGCGCTCGGGTTTAAGTCTTAGAGCACGGCGCCACGGCCGTTAGCGCCGTTTGTGCACAGCACGGCGCCATGTGCTTTGGCGCCGTGCTGTGCCACCGTGGATCCTACGTGGCCACCCATGGCGCCAAAGCATATGGCACCGTGATGCGTATATTGGGCGCCATATAATTTGGCGCCGTGGTAAGGGCCCATTTTTGCAAATCTTTTCTCCAGGGGTCTATGTAAAAAACTTTCAAAATTTGGGCTAAAAAACAAAAATTTTACGCGGAGGTGACCCGGGCAACAGCGACCCGGATGGTGGCGGACCGAGCGGACGGATCCGAGCCGGAGACGACGCTGCGGGACCCGAGCGGTGGTGGCGGCGGCACAGCGGCAGCGCAAGGCGGCGAGGGTTGCGGCCGACGGCAGGGGCCGGCGGCGACAGCAGAAGCAGGGGTGTCGGTGGCGCCGGGCGCAGGGCGAGCGCCGCAGACGATGAAGAAGCTGCTGGAGCGCTGATTGATCGGGCGGCTGCGGGTGTAGCCCCCGACCCTGGACGAGCTGCAGCGGATGACTGCCGGCGCCGATTCGGTGTTCTGCAGAGGGGAAGAGGACGATCTGGTGGTGGTTGCTCTAGTGGTGCCAAGGCAGTTGCTGGGGATGGTGCGGCTGCCGCCTCTGTTGATGCCGGCGATACGGCTCCCAACACCTTTGATGTTGTGTCAGGATGTATCTCTGCTCTACGAGCATGCACTTGTTGCGCCTTTTCTCTGTGGCGATCATCTTCTCCAGGATAGCATGCGTGTTGAGGAAGGCGTCCACCATCCCGTTGTCGATGCTGGCCATCTTGTTGGCGCTAGCTTTTATTATGGCCAACGACTCGGCAGCAGGACGAATCGTAGAAACCATGGTAGCAGAAGTCGTGGAAAGGGATCGACTGCTCTGATACCAAGTTGTCATGAACCGGGGTAAACACCACCAAGAAGATGGTCGGATGGCGTCGGCGTAGAACGAGAGGGAGAGAGACTAGAGATTTAGACGAGGAAGACTATGATAATTCTCTGATTGATCCCAATAGCATGTGGTAGCCTCCTTATATAGATGGCTTCCCCTAACAGATAGAATCTAATCCTAATCATATCTTTAACAGATACAGTAACTAATATTATATCTCTAACATAGACTAATCTCTAATTCAAATAGAATCTAATCTCTAATTTCTAATAATAGACCGACTAGGCCTTGGGCCCAAGGCCCACACCCCTGACAGTACCCAAGTTGAAATTTATGGCTGCTTTGTTCACCTTCACAGCTCACCTGTACATATGTATAATGTCATATATATTCCCTTTCTCTTTAGTTTTGCAGGACCATTATGTGACACTACAAAACGAAAATCAAATTGATTTAGATTTCTCTGTTAAAACTTAACCTGAGGTTTATACTAAAATTTCAATTTATAGAATTTCTGATGCCTACAAATACTTTTTCCTTTTTATATGTGTTGTGGTTACAGATCAAACAATGAACAATGGGGCTATGAAGAGACCACAAAGGGACTGTCGAAGCCTTAGAAACCGTGAAGATGGTGGATAGAAGTCTGTATTACATAAGCTTATCTCTTGTAAAGTGAGCCCTCTCCCCCTCATGGTGCTTTGAGGCACATACTTATAGCCATGAGGAGGTTGCTTACACAAACACCTCTATCTGGGTCTATTGTTGGGGCAATTACGCCTTTTCCCTGTGACAGCCCTCTTGGGCCAGACACGTGGCCGTACGGTTATTAGGCTTTTTGGTGCAATGGGCCAACGGGGCCAAGGTGGGGGCTATTCTCCCAACAATATGTTTTAGTCCATACTCCCTCTAGTGAAAAGCAAGTCCCTAAAATGCATGCGGTCAAACTGTTTACAGATATTGATGCTTTGACCATCAATAATTTTGGATGTTTAGAATAGACATAAGAAAATGATACGAGTATATTTGTCTCGAAAAATACGTTCATAATAGTATATTTTTATTAGGTTTTACAAATATACAAGCCAAGTGCTCGTGTATTGCAATGGATTTGAAATATAATAAACGATACACATGTTATAATAACATGGGTTCTCCTGCATACAATGAGTAGGTTACACTAAAAACTTGCAATGGAAACTCAAAATTTGCACTGAATCAACATAGTAAAGCAATCATATGAAATTCATCGTACACAATAATTGTCAAGTAGCTAACATAGTGCCCATGGACCTATTCAACTTGCACAAAATAAATATATCTAAATATGGAAATGGCATAAAAAATCCGCATTTGATCATCAAGCCAGAGTCGTACAATATGCCACATGCAACACATATGCGCAGATGATCCCATCCTCTATAGAAGATCCTTTGTTAAGGGAGGTGAGTGAACCAACCCGACGCCTAGGCGACGCTAAGTCGTCCTGGCGGTCGGAGGGGGACGCCGAGGCTGGTCGCCCAGGAGATCTCCAGCCATCGGCGCCGATCTGTGGCTTTCTCTCGCTACCGACGCCGATCTTCGGCCTTCTCCCACCGCCGGCACCGAGGGAGGGGCGGAGCGGCGGGGCCAGCGCGTCGGAAGCAAAGGAGGCGGAGGGATGCGGGCGCAGCGACATCGGCGGAGGTAGAGGAGGCGGAGGGATGTGGGCGCGCCGGCGGCGGCGGAAGCAGAGGAGGCGGCAAAGGTTCGGGACGTGAGGGCAAGATTGCTGGCTGCTAGGGTTATAGGGATGGGAATTTGTTTGGTTTTTTTGTGATTTTAGTCCTTGGAGTTTCTAAAAATTACGAATAAGCCCCTCTCTAAATGGATTTCTACTTATTTAGAGTTTCTAAAAATTACGAATAGACCCCTCTAATGATTTCTTTTGATTTGGACCTTCTGAGCTCCATTACATGGTTATTTGGATAATTTGTGCTATTATATTACATGGTTATTTAATTTTTGGTAATATAAGGTATTGCATTTATTACTATCGTCTAACTGTCGTCATGGCGGATGCCTAGTCGACTAGGCGTCCAGGCGCATCGGTCTCACCACGACTTGCCAGAGCGCCGTGACAACCATGGAACCAACAACCATCATCACCAACTCATATTTATAGTATTGAAGAGTACAATAGAAATTGGTGGTCAAATTTGTTTTTTGGAGACCGTGTCAATGTTAATAAGGTCACTTATTTGTGATTGGAGGTAGTATATGATATTATGATTAAATTAAAATCTTCACTGGTCAAATAGTGATGTATCATGGGACCGAGCTTATTGCTGTTGCATTGCAAAATACTAAATTTGCAAACTGTTGTAGGGGTGGCCCCCACCTAAGCCCAGCAGACCTGTTAGAGGAATGTAAGGTCCAAAATGGGACATGTGTAATGACATAAGTGCCCTTGAGGGGAATACTCGGGTGTAAGGGTATAATTGTAAAAGCACTTCCCATGTGGATATATATACAACGCAGGCCACGGGGAGAAATCCTAAGCCATTGCTCACCTAACTCTCCACTACCATACTCTCTCTGTTTGGTCTGTAACCACGACAGTTGGCGCCCTCCGTGGGGAGAACAAGAGCAAGCCTCCAGATCCGAAGGAGGATGGCACCAAAGAAAGCTTCATCATCGGCGAAGAAGAAGAGGGCGGGAGCGGCGGAATCTCGCGTCAACACCAAGGCTTCGGCGTTGACAACTGCGGGCGTAGGTGGCGATGCGGGCGTGACGGTCGCAGACACCAGTGTTCACAATGCGAAGCCCGACCCCGCCATCACCCCCGCGACGCTCAACCCCGCCACTACTGCCACGACGATGGACCCCACCACCGCCGCCACGACGCTCGACCCCACCACCGCCGCCGCGACGTCCGCTCCCCTCATCGACCTCGGAGTCCACTACGCCACCACAGCAAGCAACCCAGGAGCGCAGGCTGCTGCCGCCAGCGCCCTGCTGACGGCCCTCGGCGCGCTTCGACGGGAGTTGGTGGATCTCCGTGGGGCCATGCAGGACATGCAAGAGGCTAGGGGTCGGCAGCCCTCCCCGGTGGTCGTCTCGAAGCCCGTGCCGGGGAGGGCGGATAGCCGCGGTACCCCCGCATCCGGCCGTATCTCGCAGCGACGCGTGGACCCGGAATCTTCGCTTTCTGTAGGTTTGCAGCAGACGGCGTGGCCGGAGGGCTTCAAGTTTCCTACCGCCATCGACCCGTATAAAGGCGACACGGACCCTCGGAAGTTCTTGCGTGTCTACGAGATCGCTATCGAAGCCGCGGGCGGAGACAACGCTACAAAGGCTAAGGGACTCCCCCTCGCGTTGCAGGGAGTAGCGCTTTCTTGGTTTTTCACCATCAAGCCAAACTCCATCTATGCCTGGGAGCAGCTCCGTGACCGCCTCTATAGCAGCTTCCAAGGAAGCTACGTTGAGGGCGTCGACGCGGACCAGCTCTTCGCCGTCAAGCAGGAACCATCGGAGAAGCTCCGCGACTATTACAAACGCTTCGCTAAGGTACGCTGCCAGGTCAAGGATGTCAACGAAACGACCATCATCAATGCAGCAATACAGGGTCTTCGCCCGGGGCCGCTTGCCGAATACAACGCGCGAAAGCCAGTCAAGTCGGTGGCGAAACTCTTCGACAAAATGGAAGAGTACGCTCGGGCAGAAGAAGATGCGCGAAGGCGCAAGGGTGACGACTCCGACACCGCTCAAGCGGAGTAGTCACAAAAGGGAAACGTGAAGGATGGTTCGAGAGCAAAACGTGAGCGTCTGGGGGAGACGCCCCCGAGCGCGTTGATGCCGGGGCGCACGAGAACTCGTCAAATGGCAGGCGCAAGCCCCGTGGAGCCGGATGACCCCGTCGAGCTCCGGCGTTTACAACACCGCGCTAGGTCCTTCCAAGTGCTTGACAGGGTGCTCTACAAAAGAGGAGTCTGCGCACCACTTCTGCGATGCCCCTCGCGTGAAGGAGGAAAGCAGCTCCTCGCAGAAATTCATGCGGGACTCTGCGGTTCGCATCTCGCACCGAGATCACTAGTCGGCAAGGCGTTCAGGCAAGGGTTTTATTGGCCAACAGCCATCGGCGACGCCCAAGATCTCGTACGCCGGTGTCAAGGTTGCCAATGGATGGGGTGGGCCATCCACAGGCCCCTGACGAGCCTAAACACTATACCCCCGGTATGGCCGCTGGCACGGTGGGGCATCGACGTCGTGGGACCGCTTCCTAGAGCTCCAGGCGACCTGCGATTCGTCGCGGTCGCTTTGGAATACTTCTCCAGGTGGCCGGAGGCGGTGGCTCTGGCCAAGATTACCTCGGCAGCCATGCAGCGCTTTCTCTGTTAGAACATCATATGCCGCTTCGGCGTGCCCAGAGAGATCACCGTCGACAACGGCCTGCAATTCGACGCACCCTCGTTCAAAGAATTCTGTGATAGCATGGGCATCACGCTCCGGTTCGCCTCGGTCGAACACCCACAGTCCAACGGTGCGGTAGAACGGGCGAACGGCGCCATCTCCGCTGCAATCAAGAAGCGCCTTGTCGGGTTGCCAAAGGGCAAGTGGCCAGGCGAGCTCCACAGCGTCCTCTGGTCCCTCCGCACAACGGTGACATGCCCGACGGGATTCACGCCATTCAAGCTCCTCTTCGGCAACGAGGCGGTAACACCCGAGGAAATAAAGACAGGTTCGAGAAGGGTCCTCGTCCAGGCACCAGAAGAGGAGCGCCAGTTATCCATGGATCTCCTTGATGGTTATCGGGCAAGCGCAACCCAGCACGTCATAAAGTACACGCGACAGATGGTACGCGCTCGGGATCGCTCCATCTACCCGCGCGAATTCCAGCCGGGGGACCTCGTCCTCAAGATGGCACTCCACGCGGAGGCGGTAGGCAAGCTGGAATCCAGGTGGGAAGGCCCGTACATCGTCGCAGAGGCCCTCCAGAAGGGAGCATACCGCCTCGCCACATTGAAGGGCAGACGTTTCGCCACACATGGAACGCGGACAGGCTGCGGCGGTATTACGCCTAAGCCGGGGCGCAAGCGCGATGATCCTTGGCGGCTTCAGGAAACACCTTGCTAGGCTCCTGCGCGGACTGCGCCAGCACTAGAGGCTCACACCGGGCACGGCCTCGTCACCGGGTAGCGACAGCTGCGGCTATTTCCGTTCAAGCGGTCAGTGGTTAGTACCTCACCTTTTGTAATCGCTCACCCGCGCAAACGGGAATTTGATGAAGTTCACCGTTTGCTTAAATTCATCTTACTCCCTGCAAAAGCGCGCGAAGGATTACCTTCGCGTGCACTCTCAACGAGTATAAACAAAGACGCGTTCGCGCGCACACTCCGTGAAAAACACGGGCATGAGTATAAGCAAAGACGCGTCGAGGTCCGCCTCCGCGCGCACTCCACTGAGCATAAATAAGACGTACCGTCGAGGTCCACCTCCGCACGAACCTTCACCGCTCGCAACGTGCGGAGGTTCGCCTCCGCGCGCAGTCTACGGACTCTAAATAAGACGTAGCGTCGAGGTCCGCCTCCGCACGCACTCCACGAAGTATAAATAAGACGTAGCGTCGAGGTCCGCCTCCGCACGCACCTTCACCGCCCGCAACACGCGGAGGTTCGCCTCCGCGCGCAGTCTACGGACTCTAAATAAGACGTAGCGTCGAGGTCCGCCTCCGCACGCACTCCACGGAGTATAAATAAGACGTAGCGTCGAGGTCCGCCTCCGCACGCACCTTCACCGCCCGCAACGCGCGGAGGTTCGCCTCCGCGCGCAGTCTACGGACTCTAAATAAGACGTAGCGTCGAGGTCCGCCTCCGTACGCACTCCACGGAGTATAAATAAGACGTAGCGTCGAGGTCCGCCTTCGCACGCACCTTCACCGCCCGCAACGCGCGGAGGTTCGCCTCCGCGCGCAGTCTACGGACTCAATAAGACGTAGCGTCGAGGTCCGTCTCCGCACGCACTCCACGGAGTATAAATAAGACGTAGCGTCGAGGTCCGCCTTCGCACACACCTTCACCACCCGCAACGTGCGGAGGTTTGCCTCCGCGCGCAGTCTACGGACTCTAAATAAGATGCAGCGGGGGGACACCTCCGCGCGCACTCTACGGAGTATGAATAAAGACGCGGATGTTATCCCTGCGCACTCTACGGAGTATAAACAAAGACGCGGATGTTGTCCCTGCGCACTCTACTGAGTATAAACAAGACGCGGATATCCCTGCGCACGCGCAAGCGTTGTCCTTGCGCGTACTCCTCGGAGTATAAATAAGACGTGGTCGAAGTTCCCACGCGCCCAAGCTTTAGTAAGCGTCTACTTCGAGTAAGCGCCAGCTCCTGCCACCCCTTCGAGAGGTAGGGGACGGAGCGCGCGCGCCTACCTCGACTAGGCGCCAGCTCCGCTGCCACCCCTTCGAGAGGTGGGGGACAGAGCGCGCGCGCGTCTACCTTGACTAGGTGCCAGCTCCGCTGCCACCCCTTCGAGAGGTCGGGAACGGAGCACGCGCGCGTTCTTCCGGAAGAGGACGTAGCATTCGCGAGTCTACCTCGGCTACTATTATCTACAAGTCTGGCGGAGCCGAGCGCGAGAATCTACCCTACGTACCAATCGCCTAAAATGGGGGCATGCAAAGACGCGAGCATATGGGGCAGGCACTGCTTCATTTACATAAAAGAGCAGGTCGCGAAGCAACCATACAAAAACGCGTACATACGCAACGCACCCAACCCCAGCATCACTCTGGATCTGCGTCGCTCCCTCCACGCCGAGGAACTTGCTCGAGCCACCGGAGGAGGTCCCCCCCTTACATAGAGTGCGCCGCAGCGCGATCTTGGCTGCGTCTTCCCCAACATAGCCCCAGATTTGATTATGGAAATTCTGTGCGGCTGGCTGGGTAAAGCGGAGGGCGTCAGACATCACCTCGGGCTCGGCCGGTAGATCCAGCTGAGAGTCCGCCAACTCGCCGGCGTGCCCACACCCCCGGGCGCGGAGTAAAGCGAGGGCGAGCGAGGCACCCATGAAGCCGCAGTGGTCGCCGAAGGACTTGGCACCGCGGAGAGCAAGGCCCGAGCCCTCTTCGATCCGCCCGAGCGTCTCCGTCAGGTCTTCAGGGCCATGCGTAACCTCCGGTACGTCGACGACGAGGTCCCGGAGGGCCCTTTCCAACGACCCCATCACCCTCCATGCCGCCATGGACGCATTGTCCAGGGCCTCGGTCCTCTCTGCAAGGGATACGGCGAGCTGGGTCTTCTCCTTCTCCAGCGCGGAGATTTGCTGAAGAAAGGCGGTGCGCTCCTCTACCGCGGCACGCTGGACCTCCGTTGCGCACCGTGCCGCCGCTACGGCCTCCTCCGCGTCGGCAGCTATCATCGCCTTTTCTGCCTCCAGCCTGCGGATTTGCTCGTCCTTGGCAGCGTGGGCTTCGTCCGCAGCACGAAGGTCACTCTACAGTGCTCTCCACTCGCGAACGCGAGTCTCCTCCAAGGCTTGGCTGAGGGCGAGTCTGGGAAAGATCGCGCGAGTTAGAACAACCTCAAACAGTGGCACATGCCATAAACCACTCAGCCTTATCTCCGAGGCACCCAACGCGAGAGCCAGGTCTCCCCCGCATGTCGCCAACGTCGGCACATCCAAGTTGCTGCCGACGCGCTCCGCGACCTGGGTAAAGACGCGTAGCATCTCCGATCGCGGGATGAAGTTGGAGATGACGGGCCTCGGCCCAACGGTTTCTGCAGCACTGGACATCCACACCGAGTCCTGCATAGCAAGGTTGGCGACTTCGCGTGTACCTCCGTTGCTCGATGCTTGACCGCATCCGGGAGACCTCGTCTCGCCTGATGGTGACGGCGGAATGAGCGAGCAAATCGGAGAGTCTCGCGAAGTCATGAGAGGAAAAGGAATCGCGCCTACCTTCGACACCTTCTGCCAAGGCACGGGAGGGTGCACGCCCAGCTTCCATACAGGGAAGGGGGGCTTCGTTGGCCCGAGGAGCGGCGCTTTCTCCCCCAGCCTTGCCGACCTCACAGGGCGCTAGGATCCCAGTGACCGCGCCAGCAACCCCGAACCGACCTCGCGCAGGAGAAGGGGACTGCACCCGGGGGCGCTTCGCCCTTGGGGATGCAGGCGATCCTTCCTCAGCCGCTCCGGTCGTAGGCGGCAAATCCCCGATGGCCGTCGCAGGCAGCAGGCCCTCGGTGGTCGTTGCCGGCGGCGCCACCTCATCTCCAGGGCTAACAGCACCGAGGCCCGTCACCTCGTCTCCATCTAAACCCTTGGTAGGGGCAGCGTTCCCCCCTGAATTGGCGGGTTTTGACCCGGAGCCGGCCGCGCCTCCCGCTTCGGCGGTACCTCCCAGCGATACGATCGGCGGACTGGGTTTGGCGGCCTCAGATCGGGCCTTGCGCCGAAGCGGTCGTGCCTCCACTTCATCATCATCATCGTGACGGCTCGGGGTGTCCACCGGCACCGCGCGATCGGGCACGCTAACCCCCAAGACCTCGCAGACCCGGTTTAACCGCCCTTGGTTCGTCGAGGTGGTCGCGGCCTCGCGCAGCCTGTGCTCCTTTACCGTGTATGGCCCGAGGAGCGCAACGACTGCGCGTTCTGCATCTTCCAGCCGGGGCACTAAACAAAAATAGAGCATCATCCAGAAGAAATCATGTGATCACGAACGCGCGCACATCCAACGGTCCGAGGACTTACAAGGAGCGGGGGGCCTTAGAAGGCAGGAAACAGTCGGATGGACGCCATCCTTCGGGACATTACCCTGTACATCATGCTGCCACCGACCGGAAAGCGGTGCCGCCCCGTACATGGTAAACTCTTCGACAAGGTCGCGCATGTTGAACCGACGGGCAATACCAGCAAGCCTCCGCGCTTTCTGCGCGTCATCGGACATCGGCTCTACGTCTGGCGAGCTGTTTAACGATATCGGCTGCCCCCGGCACGACAAACCGCTCTTGCTCGTCACGAGGTAGTAAAACCACCGCCGCGTCCAACCGGACTCCCACTTCCCTCGCGCCGCCCATGCAGGAAAGAGCCCCGCACACGCCTTCCTCAGCACGAAGTTGACGCTGCCGAAGTTCGATTCCGCTCCCCCCTCGAGCTTCTTCGGTTGACAGCGCGCATCGTGCAGAATAGCGGACAGACTTGCGCTGGGGCGGCGACCCTCTGTTCGCAGCGCCCAAGCGAACACAGCCAGGCGAACTATCGCACTGGGGGTCAGCTGCGCCAGCTCTAGCCCGTACGCCCCCAGGACCTCACCGACGAAGAGTGTCGAGGGCATCCGCAGCCCGGCATCGAAGAATGCCACAAACACAATAGCTTCCGACTCCGCCGGCTGCGGTTCCGTCTCGGTGGGGCCGGGCAGGCGACCCCCGTCGCGTTCAGCGATCTTCCCCTCCCGGACGAGCCTATGGAGCATCTCTTCAGTAACGCGGCTTCGCCCTAGCACGCGGGAGCAGCGGCCTCCCGAGTGCTCCATGGCGTCCCACCGCTTGTTGACATGCGATCTTCGTCGCACCACCAGCGAGTATTCCCCCGACGGAGGTGCCAGATCGTACCGGTCGGACGAGGCGCTACCGCTGAGCCGGCGAGCGGGATCGTCGCGGCAAGCCATTCTTCTCCGCGATAGGGCGCTAAAACAGCAGGAACACGGGTGGGTTGCGCAGGCAGCAAAGGAAAGAAGACGGACCGAATTAACCAATGCAAAGGAGCGCACCCTTGCTGATGGCGACGCCTTATAAAGCCGGCTCAACCCCCCCACTAGCGCGATACAACCGGCGGGAGCCCAGCGGTTCGGCTCCCCACGATCGGGAAGCGCAACCGCTGGCAACTGGGGGCGCGTGCCGGTAGGTGGGCAGACAGCGCACGACGTGCTCATAACACCCCACCGCGTGTCCCGCCCTTCTAGGGAAGAGGCGAACGGCCGCGGTCGAGTGACCGCTGACAGCCCACGACGCGCCAATGATAGTCCGCCGCGTGTACACCTTGAGCAGAAAAGCAAGTACGCCTGCGGCAACCTGCTCCTGCCATCACAGGAGTCGGCGCGATTCCAGGAGCAATTAAGGCGCACTACCGGACTGCGGATCCATACCCACCTTGTGCCCACGAAAAGCCATTGGTACGAGGTCTGCCCCCGCTCCAACTTTGGCCCCGCCAAGGCGGACGCGATTTCGACTCCGGCCCAGATCCCGACTTCGACTCCAACTCCTACGCCGAAGTCGGCCCCAATCTTGATGTCGAACTCGACTTCGACCTTCCGCCCGGAGGGCAACCTCGACCCCACTACGGCATGGCCCGGTGGACAACGAAGACTTCGCCAACCCGCCCAGTGCCATACCTTCGCGGCAGGGCAAACACTACACCAAGCAGTAAGGCTCCGCCGAACGTTGGGAAAGCTCACAGGCCGCAGGGACGGAGGGGGCCAAAGGGCTCGGCAACATGGCTTCGGCCCGTGAAGCCCTTCACCATGAGAGGCTCCTGTTGTAGGGGTGGCCCCACCTAAGCCCAGCAGGTCTGTTAGAGGAATGTAAGACCCAAAATAGGACATGTGTAATGACATAAGTGCCCCTGAGGGGAATACTCAGGTGTAAGGGTATAATTGTAAAAGCACTCCCCATGTGGATATATATACAACGCAGACCACGGGGAGAAACCCTAAGCCATTGCTCACCTAACTCTCCACTACCATATTCTCTCTCTGTGTTTAGTCTGTAACCACGACACGAACGTTTGACGTGGGAATGCTTGTTGTTGTTGCATTGCATAATGTTATATATGTGATTTGTAGTTTGTTCAATATACTTCTGATTTGGACATATAATCTACATTTCTATTTGTTTGAAATGGGCTACTATACTACATATTAATAGGAAACCTACAAATGTATTTGAAATGGGGCTATAACTGTACTTATTGCAGTATCCAACAAATGAGCTTCTGCATGAGTTTTGATGCGGTAGACGATCAGAATGTGCAGTTATTAGTTGTTTGTTTGTTTATATGCTTACTATTTTCACCTCCTTTTCTTATTTAACTTGGCTTATATCTTTGTAGTCACCAGACGGCCAGAAGTTCTATTCTTTTGATCAAAATAAAGCAGAAACTGAGAAGTGAGTGCATATGTTCTTTCTACCTTTCTTTCTGAATTCATATTTACATTCATCTATAACTGTTTGTTGTATGAAGTCCCCTTAGGCATTCATCTATCTTATGTGTGTTCACCATTTCAATTTGTGATAATTGTTTTTTTACTATTTCAGCTTTATTGAGATGTACCTTAGACCACCTTTTGCTTCTGAAGAAATAAAAATTGATGATTGGATTAAAGTTAGACAATGTGGAATAAGATACTACCTTTCTCTTGGGGATCAGAGGATTGTTGACAAGTACTTTATTATCCGTCCAAAAGCTGAATTCGAGGTATGCAAATGATTTTATTATCCTAAACTTATGGAATTGTTAGATCTATTAATAAGAACTGAATACCTACATCAAATTAGCACTGGGAAGAGACAACCAGTGTTGACTTACTAAGGTCAAACAGTATGTGTTTGGCTATTTGCCATTGTTGGGAAGACACCAACAAAATAAGGGATTGCTTTACTCAAATCAACTAACAGTAATAGCAATTCGCATTGCATTGCTTGCATCATTGACTAAGCAGAAGTAAAAAGGAAACATTTTAGTTCTTCAATGATTTTATTCCATTATAAAAGAAAAAAATGATGTCCAGTTCTAGTAAAATGAGTACTATATGTTTTTAGTTGCTACTTAAAATGATTTGTGAATTCTTATGCTTTGTGCATAAACAAAATCAGAAAGGTGAAATGTTGCTAACTTGCTATTGATTTGTAGGAATATCTGACATAAATCAATTTAAGTATTTACCTTGGGATTCACAAAAATTGCAATGTTGACAGGTTTGACTTTCTGAATTTATCTCAGGTTGGACGGACAACTCTTGGAGGACTGTTGGCCTTGGGCTATAGTGTTGTTGTTAGCTTTAAACGAACGTGCACATCTGTCAACACAGATCAATTATTGATAGCAGCAGAAACCATCGGCACCCTAAACGAGACTTTTTTAGTGTTAAAAGGGCCAAGTAGGAAGGTATGCACTCTTGGATGCTGTGATATTGCATACTGACTTCTATGGAACAATGAGAGTCAAACTGCTGTGATCACCCAGTTGTGCTCTTTGTCATTCGTTTGATTTTGTCTGGAATCTCACAAATCAGTTAAATTTCTAAATTAACCGAACATAACTTACGGATCCTTGGACTCGGAATAATTTTGAAGTTTCTTCTTGTGCTAAAAGTAGTGTCTTTACTCTTGGAATACATGCTTGTGGATTCCCTAGAATGTGCCTGATGTTTGCTTAAAACATCTTTGCTGGCTTTTGGCTTGTATTGAATGTTGTCAATGGGTTAATGGATCCAGTTACTTTAATATGTTATAGGACTGAGTTGTTTACCAGATCATTCTCCTGTGTCATTGATGAGAACATTGAGAAGTGTCAACAATTCATTAACATACATCAGCTATTTACTATACTTGTTTACTTACAGAAAACTTATGAAATTGTAATCATTCATGTAGCTGGAGTTTTACAATTGCTTTCCTTCTAGTTGAGCTATAAGGCTGTTATGAACTTGATAGATGGCTGAAATTTAAAATTATGTTCTTGACTGATAAGTTTAGCTATGTAACTGTGCTGTCTTATTGCTTTTCTAGTGAAGGAAAGATGCTTCTGAATTCTAAATGATCTTATTCTAATCTCCATAAAGTCCTTCATTTTGAAACCTTTAGGTTTCTTTTGATGTTTGTTCGAACTTATCATTGAACTTTAGTAGGTACATTTTGGCAATGTAACTGACTTACATAGTTTAGATTGTTGCAGCAGAAGCTTCTAAGCTAGGTATAAAGGGGCCATGGATCACCAAGTCATACCTGGAAATGATCCTAGAGAGCAAAGGTACAACTCTCTTGTTTGTGCATTTTATGTTTCCAATGCAAGCTATCTGCTAATAAGTTCCTTACTGGTCTAGGGGTTCCACGACTTAATACACCCCCATCAAACTCTAGCAAACTACCTATTGAAAGTCAAGAAAAGAAAATTGCTGCACCTAAACCGATTCGTGTTTCTGCCGATTCCATTGCAAATCTCGATGACTTTGTGCAACCGTGGACGAGGTCCCCACCTAGAAAGTTGGACCAGGAACCTGCTCTGGCAAAATGGCAGTTTATCCCAGGTTTTTCAACTTGTGCCTTGTATAGGAATTCTATTATGCTTTTTCCATGCACTATTTATATGAAAAAAGATTGCACTGTTTCTTCTTGATGGATTACAGACTCAAGATATTCTTTTTCATTATAATATCCAAATGATTATCTTGTACACATTCACAGATTCTTCTTCAAGAAGTAACATGGAGCTAGCTCCCCTGCCAGATTCTTATGACTTAGATAGGGGTCTTCTCCTATCAGTTCAAGCAATTCAGGTAAACGGAATCACATATCTATTTGCCTATGCATATATAGATCTAAGAAATATTCCATTAATTGTTGTCTTTCAGGCATTGTTGGAGAACAAAGGATTTCCTGTCATCGTTGGGATTGGTAATGTTTGTACCTTTTTTTTTTCCAGTCTAGTGTAATTGATTTAGTATTTAGATTGAAACTCAATGAACACCTCGGCTTCTAAAAGCCGCTTCCAAAAGCCACCAGCCGGCCTTCGTCGCCTCCTCTGCGTCTGCATCTTCCAAAAGCCGTTTTCCAAATTCTGTTCTAAAAGCTACTTCTTCCGGCTATTACTATTCCATTTCAGCCAAAAGCTCCAGCCAAGAACCATCGGTTCTAGCCGATTAAAACACCCCCTATGTATCTGCTTTAGGAAAATTGATAACTAAAAAGACCCATACCACTTTGCTGGGGCAACTCAGCCATTTAGTTTGGTCCTCTGCTCAGATATTCCTTATGGCAATATTACATTCTCGTGTTCACTTATAATGAGTGTCAATTTCATTGAAGGGTTTTCAAAACTTAAATCCTTCCCACATTTCACATGATCCTAATTAATGTATATGATGTGCTGGTACGCTTGCTGTACTGCATGACTGGTGCTATACAGAAAATTCTACATATGGTTGTCAAGATAAAAATGTTTATCTTGATGTCCATGCAAAAGAAAAAGGGTGCTTGCTTGTTACAAGTAATGTCTAGTGTCTACTATGTTGGATTCTTAGAGCTTACCAGGAAACACAGTCCACTATACACTTTGTCTTTTAAGACTAACTGGTGGTTCAAGCGTTATGATTCTTGCTGTGGTTTTTCTACCAGTACCGAGTCTACCGACTACATGTCATGCCTTTCTGGTAGTTGAATAAAACTTAAGACTTGATGCTCGACTGTTTATGGCCAGTGCCATGTACTGGGAAAATGTCTGCTAAACCACACCATAAGCATTAGTGCTGGACTACTGAGGCAATGTTTGCATCCCATCTATTTTTCTGTAAGTCCCATGTCTGTGGATTCAAGAGTCATCTGACAATTATCTAAGACCCACGACGACTATCTTCTTCATGGTGTAAGCCTGCGTCATACATTATATGGGTTAGATTGATTCTGTAAAAAATTATGTTATAATTACAAGCAAAGATACAACTCTCTCTCTCTCTCTCCCTCCCTGTCTAGCTCGCTCCCTCTCTCCCTTGCTCTCTCTCTCCCGGTCCCTCCCCAATTGTCAGCAAATTGCCTTGACAGCTTATGCTGTAGGTGATTAAGTTGGTATTATTTGTCCTACTGTTATTTGCAGGTGGTCCTAGTGGATCAGGAAAGACAAGCTTAGCTCAGAAGATGGCGAATATAATTGGCTGCGAAGTTATAAGCTTGGAAAGTTACTACAAGCCTGAAACAGTGCGGGACTATAAATATGACGAGTATAGCTCATTGGATATTGCTTTGCTGTCTAAGGTATTGCCATTTCATGAATGAAATTTATATATCCTTTTTGTGTGTTGTCATGTGATTTGCAGTATCACATGTCAGAATTAGTTGAAACTTAAACTCTTAACATACTTCCAAATGTCCATGCGAAATTAGTTGAAACTAGCGTTCCGAAAGATGATGGTAAGCAGCTGATTACCAGATTTGCTAGACGTGGCTGGTATCTACAAAACCGGACAGAATTAGAGTTAATTTGATGGTACTTTGAAGCTGTGGACATTAGTGATTAATTGATCATGCAAGGTAGGGGAAATTACCATTGATATCAGTGATTATGCAAGGTAGAGGAAACACAAACCCTTGAGAAAATGCAAAGCAAAAGAAGAAGCAAACCATGTTGACCAAAATATGACTGGAAACTGGCTGGTTTGCAGGTTACTAGCGGGGACCCTGAGGCCTTTATGTGATAACTTATTGCTGTCATGAGCTTTCAGGTGACAGCAAACATGGATGAACCATGGTTATCAAGGCATTGCCTAGGCGACGCCAAGTCGTCCTGGCGGCCGGTGGGGAACGCTGTTGACAATCACCCAGCGTGCGACGAGTTAGGCGGTGTTGGGCGACGCCTAGGCGTCCACGGCGACGCCCAGCTCTTTGTGGCGGCCACTTGGGGGGTGGGGGCGGGGGGCGGATGTGGGGTAAGTTAAGGTCACCTGACCCAAGACCTCCCGCCGTCGGTGCCAATCTACAGCCTCCTCCCACTGTCGGCGCTGATCTGCAGCCTCCTGCCGTCGGCCTCTTCACCACTTGATGGCGAGGTGGCAGCGCTTGGGGCAGGTGAAGAGCAGGGACGGGAGAGCGGAAGTAGAGGTGGTGGCGGCGGTTTTCAGGGAAGCAGAGGCGGCGGAGATCCAGGGCAGGTGAGGAGCGGGGGCGGGGGAGCAAAAGAAGAGGCGGTGGCCTAGCGGTGGCGGCGTCAGCCGGTGAAGCTGAGGTGGCGACACTCTAGGGGACAAGTGCAGGTGAGGAGTGGGGGCGGAGGAGCGGAAGTGAGAATGAGTGGAGATGCCGAGAGGGAGTAAAGTGAGGGGAGAGAGATTAGGTGAGGAGAGAGAGTAGGTGAGAACAAAGGACTGTTTTAGTTTGAGGTCCTTTGTGGCTCTATTTCAATTCAATAAGTGGTGTGAAGATATGTATTTATATCCTATTTAGTGATCTAAAATATATTCAATATAATTTAAAAATAAAAATAAATAAATATTAGACGGATCCTCAAATCCTATTTTTTCGAGCTTGACGAATCAGACGCCTGAATCCAAGTCGGATTCCGACACCCGTGTCCATGTCCAGGTAATAAGGGGGGAGAGGCAAATGGACGCCTAAATCCAAGTCGGATTCCGACACCCGTGTCCGTGTCCAGGTAATAAGGGGGGAGAGGCAAATGGGTCGATGGGTCACCGAATCCCTATTTATGTTATGAGCCTTGTTATATTAATGCTATTTGTTATTATGGATCTTGTTATTTGGATAATTTGTGCTATTATGTTGCATAATTATTTAATTTTCGGTCATATAAGGTATTATCTCTATTTATTACTATCGTCTAACTACTATTGTCTAACTATAGTCATGGCGGACACCTAGTCGACTAGGCATCTAGGTGCTTCGGGCTTGCCACGACTTGCGCCGTGACAACCTTAGATAAACCTCACAAGAGAATACCTTAGGGCTTAGACCCACATATTCACCATAAAAATAGAAGTGGTAAAAACAGTTCTTTAGGCATGTGTAATGTCAGGGAGCTCCCGCTGCTGAAGAGAGAGGAGCAGTTGCCTTTGTACCCAGGAACTATGCCAGTATAATGTTAAAGAGTTCCCGCTGCTAAAGAGAGGTATACCCTTGTCCCCGGGCACATTAGTAAATTGGCCTAGAGACAAGGTCAGTATGGGTTGCTAATAATAGTCTACCACCCATGGAAAGGGTCAAGGATTAATGGGGAAAAGGCAGATCATATCTGGATGTTCTGTTTCCAAAGAACCCTTTAATTGTGCTAGTGCAGCTTTCACAAGAGTCCAGCAGTATCTTTCTTGGGCTCCTGAAGGGTTTACACCACCTCCCAGCTCCCGATGATTGCGGGGCACTGTCTAGTCGGGGCCTTGAGGATATTCAACACTTGATCATTCCTTAGTTCTCAGCATTGTTTGGTCAGGGCATTCAAGGGATTTCACCTTCTCATCCAACATAGGGCCTGATATTTTGTGGCTAATGCCCTTGAGGGGTCTCGGTTTTGCACCTGGTAGGATTCTAAGAGATTCCTTTAAGGCACATCAAACTGGTTTCTGGGATGGAAATTTTAAAATTTTGTAATTTACCTGGTATATACAGAATATTGTGAACAACCATTTTATTAGTTAATTACTTATCATGGATTGCTGGATTTGGTTCAAATTCATCTTCAGTTTCTTTAATGATGGTTCTGTTTGACTGCTTTATCTTTTTTAGCTGCTCAGCTAAATAGCTCCTTACAATGACTATGCTAATAGTTTAGCCTTACTAGGTAACCATCTTTGCATTGTTATTTGGCATCGTAGACAACATAAATTTTGTCAGGAAAAGTTAACAAAGTACTCAGAGAATGCCTCATCTGCTAAACATTTAGTAGAGTAGTTTATGTTTATTAGTGTTATTAAGTCATCGACTAGTTGGCGACTAAGGGCCTGTTCTTTTCGGCTGCGGCTTTTGGCTTTTGGCTGAAATTTTTGAATTTTGGCTGTTTACGGTACAGATTACGGAGAGACATACTCACTTGCGATTTTGGCTGGTACAGATGTTGGGCTTTTAACGTGTAGATCGTTTAACTTGTAGACCCTGTCTTGAGAAAATACTCCGTTTGAAAGTTAGATACTGTAGCAAAAGCCAAAAGCCGCCGGCTTTGACATAAAGAACAGGCCATAATCCACGATTAGTCGTCTATGTTAGACAGCTGGCTTAGGCCTGCCCTATGGGCCTTGTAGATTGGGTTTCATCTATATTAGGCATGATATCCTACGGCTGTTACTACTTCTATAAACCAGCCTCAGGACTCTTTGCCTATATATACTTGTATGCTTATGGTCATAATACATACGATTCATATCGGCTTACATGGTATCAGATGCATCGGGTTTTTTCCCGATCCCCTTCTGTTGCCCTAGCGTGCGCGCCCCTCGGCTACGCCGCCGCCGCGCGAGCGATTCTCTGATCGCTGCTGCGGCTTCCTCTTCCGCTGCCCTAGGCTGAGCGCGCCTCTCGGCCGCGCCGCCACCACGCGTGCGACTCCCCTGGTCGCCGCTGCCTCTCCTTGCCCTCATGGCTAGCACAACGCCTCCCGCCCCTTCTTCCCCCCATGTCGCCGATGCAGATGCTGCTGCCAAGCGCGCTGCAGATCAGCTGGCGGCACAGGCGGAGCGCGATTGCATCGTCAAGATCAAGCGCGACGCCGCTCTCGCTCGTGCTGCTGCGGCGGAGCGCGAAGCGGCCGCGGCATCCCAGGAACGCGACGCCGCCGCCGCACGCGTTCGCGCTGCTCTTGAGCGCGCGGCCCGTGAACGCGCCGCTGCCAACGAGGACCAGGAGCTGGACGCCGCCGCAGATGTTGAGTCCCGCGTCTCCGACGACCCGCCCCTCCCTGTTCACGACGCCATCTTCTTGCACGAAGCAGCCGCTCTCGTCAACCTTCATGCTCAGGCCGTGGCGGTCCAGAACATCCGCACCCTGATCCCACTCGTCCTCGATTTGAAGTCCGGCCACTACACTCGCTGGCGCTGGCTCGCCATTGAAACACAATTCCTTGGCAACCGTGAAACACGTGCACTCTACCTCGACGCCGAGTTCCGGAACTTCTCCCAGGGTGACCTCTCCATTGCCGACTACTGCCGACGCTTCAAGAGCATGGCTGACGCCCTCTGTGATCTCGGCGAGTCTGTCGCGGACCGCACACTTGTGCTCAATGTGATCCGCGGCCTCAACGAGAAGTACTCCTCCATTGGTCTCCATCTACAGCGCGCTCGCCCCTTTCCCACGTTCCTGGAGGCCCGTGCTGATCTTCTTGAAGAGCTCAACATGGCGAACCGATCCTCCTCGACATCCACCGCTCTCATCGCAACAACTGGTGACACTTCGTCCTCCAGCAACGCCCCTCGGCCTCCATCACCTCTGCAGCCGCAGCCTCCTACAGGTTCCGGGGGCGGTAACGGCGGCCGACCTCAGCAGAACAACCGCCGCCGCGGGAAGCGTGGGGGTCGTTCCGGTGGTAACACCGCTGCTGGGGGCGGCAGCAACCCGCAGACCGGCGCACCCAAACAGGGCGGGTCCTGGCCCTCGTTCTACAACCCTTGGACGGGTTCCATCCAAATGTGGCTAGGATCCCACCCTCCTGTTGCACCCCTGCCTCCGGTGCGTCCACCCGCAAATCAACAGCACCAGCAGCACCACCAACAGCAGGCGTTGCTGCCTCAACATCAGCAGCAACAGGCGTTGCAGGCTCAGCAGCCCGCGTTCCAGCCTCAAGCGTTGGTGGCCGGGGCACAAGGGTATTGGACTGCTCCTCAGGGAACCTACACCCCGGCGCCATCCTCCTGGGATCAACAGTCGCTGGTCTCCTTCAACACCATGAGCCTTCAACAGCCTCAACCACAACATGAATGGTACTTCGATTCAGGTGCCACTTCTCATATGACCTCCACGTCCAATTCTCTTTCCAGTACTTTCCTTCCACGGTACCCTATTCCCTCCTCCATTGTTGTCGGTGACGGATCCTTGCTTCCTGTCACCTCCACTGGCATTGCTCATCTTCCAGGTTCATTATGTCTTAATAATGTTCTTGTCTCACCAAACCTTATTAAGAATCTTATATCTGTTCGCCGTTTTACCTCTGACAACAATTGCTCAGTTGAATTTGATCCCACTGGTTGTTCTGTGAAGGATCTTCAGTCTCGGAACGTGATCCTCAGGTGTGATAGCTCCGGGCCTCTCTATCCTCTGCGCCTGCCTTCCACATTGCCGAGCACCTTCCTCGCAACATCTACTTCGTCCCTTTGGCACCGGCGGTTGGGTCATGCTGGTCATGATGTCATGGTCCAACTTATGCATTCCTCCTTCATTCCGGCTTGTCATAAAGAAAACAGCAGCTCTATTTGTCATGCATGTCAGTTAGGTCGTCATGTTCGTCTTCCCTTTCATGTGTCTAATTCTCGTGCTCGTCAGAATTTTGACCTTATTCATTGTGATCTTTGGACATCACCTGTACTCAGTGTCTCTGGTTACAAATACTATTTGGCCATTCTTGACGATTGCTCTCACTACTTGTGGATGATCCCTTTACGACTCAAGTCTGACACATTCTCTGCACTTGCCAATTTTTTTGCTCTCGTGCATACTCAGTTTGGTGCTTCCATTAAAGCTGTGCAGTGCGACAACGGCCGCGAATTCGACAACTCCAGTGCTCGCACCTTCTTTCTCAGCCGTGGTGTTCATCTTCGAATGTCCTGCCCCTACACATCCGCCCAAAACGGTAAAGCCGAGCGGATCATTCGTTCTATCAACAATGTCATTCGCTCGCTCCTGTTCCAGGCTAGCATTCCGCCTTCCTATTGGGCTGACGCACTAACCACTGCTACATCTCTTCTTAATATCCTACCCACCAAGACACTGAATTCCACCACCCCGCACTTTGCTCTTCACGGCATCGTGCCCTCATACACTCATCTTCGTGTCTTCGGCTGCGCTTGCTATCCAAACCTCTTCGCTACTGCACCACACAAACTTGCCCGTCGCTCTGCTCGGTGTGTGTTCCTTGGTTATTCCCCTCATCACAAAGGATACCGCTGTCTTGACCTTTGTTCCAACAAAGTACTCATTTCTCGTCATGTTACCTTTGACGAGAACGCTTTTCCATTTGCTGAATCGGACTCCCAGCCCACCCATGATGATCTCGCCTTCCTGGATGATCTCCCTAACCCCGTGCCGGCGCCCATAAGCCCAGCCCGTGCTGCTCTTCCTGCAGGTCCTGCCCGGCATGGTGTCTCTGCTGCATTGCCACATGCGGCCCCTGACGACCCTTCTCGGCTGAGCGCAGTCGGCCCCAGCACCTGTCCTGCCGCGCCACCCGCGGCATCTCCAGCTCCTACGCTGCCTCGAGCGGCCGCACCACGCCTGACGGTCTCCCCTGCGCCGATTTCATCACCTCCATCGCCAGCACAGCCGCTACCGACTCCCAGGACTACCATACCGGTTGCTGATCGGGATTTTCGGCACGTCTACACTCGCAGTCGAGCCCCCGATCCATCACCGGTACAGCCGCCACCGGTTCCCAGGACCACCATACCGGTTGGTGATCGGGACTTTCGACACGTCTACACTCGCCGCCAAGTGTCCGCCACCCCTCCCGCGGTTGCTTCTCTTCCAAAAGGAGCTATTCCCATTCCGCCAGTGGTGAACCAGCACTCCATGACGACCCGCGCCAAGGATGGCTTTCGCCTCCCTGCGCTGTACCACACAGCGCACCTCTCGCCGGTCCCGAAGACATACAAAGGTGCCCTTGCCGACCCAAATTGGCGGGTTGCCATGGAGGAACATGCCGCCCTGCTGCAAAATCACACCTGGGATCTCGTTCCTCGACCACCAAGAGCGAACGTTGTCTCAGGTAAATGGGTTTTTCGCCACAAATTCAAAGCTGATGGATCTCTTGAGCGGTACAAGGCCAGATGGGTCCTTTGCGGTTTTACTCAGCGCCCTGGAGTGGATTTTGATGAGACCTTCAGACCCGTTGTGAAGCCAGCCACGGTGCGCACTGTCCTGTCCTTGGCATTGTCCCGCAGTTGGCCGATCCATCAACTCGACGTGAAGAATGCTTTTCTCCACGGCACACTGGCCGAAACTGTCTACTGCGCTCAGCCATCAGGTTTTGAGGATCCTGCACATCCCGACCTTGTTTGCCGTCTCAATAGATCGCTTTATGGTCTTAAGCAGGCACCCCGCGCGTGGTACAACCGTTTTGCTGCTCATCTGCTCTCTCTTGGGTTTGTGGAGGCCAAGTCCGATGCATCACTGTTCGTCTTCCGCCGGGGCAACGACACCATCTACCTCCTGTTATATGTTGATGACATCGTCCTTACGACATCCTCTTCGACGCTCCTCCAGCGCACTATCATGGCCCTGCAGCGTGAGTTCTCTATGAAGGATTTGGGCGAGCTTCATCACTTCCTTGGGATGCATGTTCAGCGCTGTCATGGTGGTCTCCTTTTGTCCCAACGGCAGTATATGTTGGATATTTTGACTCGCGCCGGGATGTCTGATTGCAAACCATGCAGCACACCAGTTGACACAAATCCTAAAGTCTCCGCTGAGAGTGGTTCCCCAGTTCAGGACGCCTCTGACTTTCGCAGCTTGGCTGGCGCTCTTCAGTATTTGACCTTCACACGACCAGATATTGCTTATGCTGTCCAGCAGGTCTGTCTTCACATGCATGACCCACGGGAACCTCACCTTGCCGCCCTTAAGCGCATTCTTCGGTACATCCGCGGCACCTTGCATTTGGGACTTCTTCTTCGACCATCGACACAGACCGACCTTGTGGTTTATTTAGACGCTGATTGGGCCGGTTGCCCTGACACTCGCAAATCTACCTCAGGTTACGCGGTGTTTCTCGGGGACAATCTCATCTCTTGGTCTTCCAAGCGTTAGAATACAGTCTCTCGTTCCAGTGCAGAAGCAGAATATCGAGCAGTGGCTAATGCTGTTGCCGAGGCCACTTGGTTACGTCAGCTTCTCCTCGAGTTGCACGCTCCTCTTCAGCAAGCCACCTTGGTCTACTGTGACAACATCAACACTGTTTATATGTCCAGCAACCCAATTCAGCATCAGCGCACCAAACACATCGAGATTGATCTTCACTTCGTCCGGGAGCGTGTTGCCCTTGGTCATGTCCGTGTACTGCATGTTCCTACATCGTCGCAGTACGCCGATATCTTCACCAAAGGCCTACCATCTCCCATCTTCACGGAGTTTAGGTCCAGTCTGAATGTCCGCAGTGCCGACGCTCAGACTGCGGGGGCGTGTTAGACAGCTGGCTTAGGCCTGCCCTATGGGCCTTGTAGATTGGGTTTCATCTATATTAGGCATGATATCCTACGACTGTTACTACTTCTATAAACCAGCCTCAGGACTCTTTGCCTATATATACTTGTATGCTTATGGTCATAATACATACGATTCATATCGGCTTACAGTCTAGTTGGTACACGGTGGATGACTTAGAAGGGCAACTCGACTGGAGCGATTAGTCGCCAATGTCAAGCCGGCCGACTAGATGGCCCAGTGTCAGCTAGACATGTTTAAACTCAGATGTGCATATTACGTTGGAGTGGTTGGACTAGAAGTCTGCATATGTGCATATTACGCTGGAGTGGTTGGACTAGATCGAGCTCGGCCATCATCTCATCCCGTGTGAGGCGACACCTGTGAGCTTGGCCGCAATAGCCGTTGGCCGCCACCTTTGCCACCAGTGGCCTCCGCCTCCCGCCCTACGGCCATCACTGCCATCCTCCCGTGCGCCTCCAACCAGTTGCCTCCGCCACCAGTTGCCGCCTGACCACCTCCAACCCTCTAGTGGCCTCCGCCTCCAGTCAAGCCCGCGGTGGCCTCTGTAGCTCTGCCTCCAGTCCAGCCATCCGAGTGCATCCGCCACCGCATCCTTCTCCAGTGGCCATTGCCTCCTTCTCTAGTGGTGAGTCCAGCCTCCCCGCTCCTTTCTCCTTCCTCCCTGCTTCACGCCTCCTCTCCTTCCTCTTCTCTCCTCTGCTGATCTGCTGGTTTTGCTCTGCTGATTAAGTAGTTAGTACTTAGTACTAGTAGTAGTAAACTAGAGTTACTAGCAAGCAGTAAACTGACAATTGTAGACCTGACTCGGGGACTAGTCGAGACCAGGGTTCGGAAAACTGGCGGTTAACCACCGGTAAGCGGATTTCCCGGTGGGTACCGGGAAATGCAAAACTGGCCAGGTTACATTTAAACTTGTGAGTGTTTTGTGACTACGTAATACACCTCCTAAATTGGTTTAGGCCTTTTTTGTGCTAGATTACCTATTGTATGAGTTAAATATGCTTCGAAATATCCCAAATTCAATCTTTTTTAGGTCTTTTTTGTGCTAGATTACCTATTATATGAGTTAAATATGCTTCGAAACATCCCAAATTCAATCTTTTTTGGTGTTTTCCCCGGTTTTTACCGGTTTTTCCGGTTTTTGGGCGGTAACCGGGACGGTTACTGGTTCCGAAACATCACAAATTCAAAATTTTAGATTCAAAGTTCAATCGGGTTTTAGCCGGGTTTTCCAGTTACCGGCCGTCGAGCGGTAACCCCCCCGGTACTGGAATTTCGAACCTTGGTCGAGACTAGTCGGCCGACTAGTCGACCAGTCGCCCCCGTGGCGACTTGACTTAATAACATTGATGTTTATATGTAGCAAAATGAAAAAAAATCATTCAGTTGAAGTAGTTAATTAGTTATTATCTAAGGTTGAGGGGAGTGGGACGAAACTACTTTTACGATTACTGTCACAACTCACACCACATCATCCTGTTTGCAGGCTTTTCATTTATGCAGTTTGCAGTTCATAATTTTGTTTGGACTGTGCAGTTTTTTCTTTGTACATGATGTGAGCAAGCATGTGGTTGGTTCTTCTTTACTACCTGTTAAACGGGAATCTCTCTTGTTGCACTACAGAATATTAAGGAGATCAGAAATGGTCATAAAGCAAAAGTCCCTTGCTTCGACTTTGAGAAGTTTAGCAGAAATGGATTCAAGGAGCTTCAAGTCTCGGAGGAATGTGGAGTGGTAAAATATATACACTGCCAATACTTTCATAGTTTCATTTGAGTACATTTTGTTGCGGTTCAACAGGGATTCATATTTTTCATTTCTGAATAATCATCTCAGTAATTTGGTATTATCATCTCTGGAGAATCAACTTCTTTTGTGCATTGTAATCTGTTCTAAATATTTGATACCTATCATTCCTGTTGTGTTAAATCATTTTTATATGTAACATAGAATATAAGATCAGTTTTATATGTAACAAACATAATATAAGACCAGTTTTATATGTAACAAATAGGATATAAGATCAGTTTTATATGTAACAATAGAATATCAGATTTAAATCAGGTTGGTGGAGATTCAAAATTAATCTAGTTGAAAGAATATAATTTCATCTGTTACTTTTGTTCTAATGAGGATTAGATACACAAACTACGTGTTCAAATATGGAGGCTCATTTAAGTTGATGATATTGTGAAACTATGAAAAGAAACCTGTTAAGGATGGGATGATACCTATTTCATTTGTCTGCGACATACTGCACAATTGTCCTTCAGAGTTTCTTGGAGGAAGTGGAACATGGTATGACAACAGTTGATAACAGGAAATGAGAATGCTGGCTTAAACTAGCTCCATGAAGTTTTTGGTAGGCAGCTTCTTTACAATACAGCTTTGCACAAGCACAAGTTATTAAAGGTACAAAACCAATATTGATGAGATTTCAGTCAGTGAAAAGAAAGTTGAAACACATGTATGTAGTAATGAAAGTAGGCACTAGAGTTGAATTGGGTTGCGTTTGTCAATATAATCTTCTAAATGTTGATATGTATATTCATTGGTCAACAAGCGATTGTTTCTTGACTTGCACTTTTGGACTACCAGGTAATATTTGAAGGTGTCTATACTTTGCATCCCGCTATAAGGAAATCACTGGATTTGTGGATTGCAGTTGTAAGATTCTTCTTTTCAAATCCTGAAGAACTGTTAGTCTAGTCGCATTTTTTGCTACTTCATTATAATTTCTGTGGAGATTAATTATATTCACTCATACTAGGTTGGTGGAGTTCATTCTCATCTTATTGCAAGAATACAGAGAGACAAGAATCGTGCAGGCTTTTCTATTTCCCAGAGTGAAATTATGATAACTGTGTTTCCACTGTTTCAACAATACATAGAACCACATCTTGTCGATGCTCATGTTGGTACAAGAAACATGAATGTTGACTTATTTGATTTGTTTTTGCCATATGTGATTGTCCATTATTGTGTATTTAGTAAGTGGTCTGGACTCTGGACTCATGCAATGTTCTGTCTTTACCTGCTTTGCAGCTTAAGATTCAAAATGATTTTGATCCTGTGCTCTCCCCTGAAAGCTCACTTTTTGTATTAAAAAGTAAAAAACAGGTAAAATATGTTGCTTTGTATGCCACATTTCATGCTTCCATTGGTGATGATTTTTTTGCCCTTTTTATTTAGGTATCCTACCAAGACATACTGAAAGTGCTCGATGCTAGTAAAGTATGCAGTTCTGTCCAGAACTTTACTGATGTATACTTAAGGCTACCTGGTGTACCATTAAATGGACAGCTGACAGAAGGCGAGTGTATTAGGGTCAGAATATGTGAAGGAAGATTTGCATTGTTAATACGACAGGTTTGTGTGTTTTCTGCTTTTCCTTTTTTCCTTCTGTTTCATTGACACAGGTCAATGACATGCTTCTTTTTCTCATGTCTTGCAACTTATGATAGCCTATAAGGGAAGGGAATTTTGTTATCCAGCCAAAGGTTGATTTTGATATTAGTGCCAGCACTGTTGCAGGACTTCTTAAGCTTGGGTAAGTGGTGTTGTATGTGTCCTTCATCTTACATATTTTTCAAGAGAAATTTACATCGAAGTCCCTGCACTTGGGTGGAGGTGGCACCTTGTTCCCTAAACTTCAAGATTGTATTGTCTTGGAAGGTCCCAAAACCTGTCTAATGTGTCACCTAGATCATTTTGGTGGATTGAATTACTAATTTAGCTGATGTTATAGAGGGGTTAGTGATGAAATGCTATGTCACATGATCGCAAAATGCCACATAGCCACCTCTTGACTCCAAAATTCTTCAATAACATCCCATCACTAAACCCTTCCACCTAAATTCGTTAAAAATCCACCGAAATAGCCAAAGTAGAACATTATTCAAGTGTAGGGCCCCTACCATGACAATTTTGATGTATAGGGATCAATGTGCAACATTACCCTTTAGTGCAATGCAGTTTTCCCATCCTCTTGGAACACAGCCTCTAATGCTTCCATATCCAACATGAAATGGCTCCAAAGAAGTTGCCTAGTTGGATCAGTTAGGAAATAAATTGTTACATATGGATGCATGGAAATTTTAGGAAACAGTAATTGTAGTTGAGCTAATGTTTTGGCAACATAACGAGAAACCTCAAACTTCCAGTGGAATTTATGACCACTGGTTCAGCTATCTGAAAAAAGGTGGGATTATGGAGTAGTGAAATTCTCAGTTGATATGCCAAAAGCTACTTGATCTAAAATTCTAAATGCTAGATTATTCATGGCTCTTGGAGATATCTGAAGTTGTATGATGTGTCGTTTTATTTCCTCATTTTGTAGTTACCAAGCTGTTGCATATATTGAAGCTTCTGCGGTGATTTACCAAGATGGAAAGGTTATTAATTTCCTTCAGAGCTATAGTTCTTTCCCTTTTTTGGAAGACATTTGCTAGAATATGATGTGCCATGATCAATGGTTGATGCTTCTCTACATGACTTATGGCTATTGTTGTATGAGCTATGATTAAGGATCAAGGGAGAGCAATTATAACAAGTTAATGGTGCAGTAATAGCAAGTTTAACAAGAAAGATTTGTCACATCATGACATTGTAGATCCTGGAGCTTTTTGGAACTTAAAAACTGTGCATTTCATTTGAAAGACTTGTTGAAAACTTGAAATATGCAGAAAATACATTCATTACGCATTTGTGGTAATTTATGTTATGAACCTTAGTTCATAACGGGTAAACATCACCAAGAAGATGGCCGGATGGAGTCGGCGTAGGGAGAGAGGAGAGACTGTAGACTAGGAAGACTTTGTTATTATTCTGCTTAATGACAATAGCATGCGGTAGCCCCTTTATATAGATGGCTCCCCCTAACAGATCGAATCTAATTCCAATCCTATCTCTAATAATATGGAAACCCATATCATATCTCTAATTATATCTCTAACAATGGAAACTAATCTCTAACTCAAATAGAAACCAATCTCTAATTCCTAATGATGACTCGACTGGGCCCAAGGCCCACGCCTATAACACTACACCCCTCCCGGACATGCAGCTCGTCCTCGAGCTGCTAGACGGCGGCCAATGGAAGACCTTCGACGCCGATGTAGAAGACGAACGGTGGCGGGGTGCTGCAGCGGATGGAGATGACCGGCCAAATCCAAACGGAACAAGGCGACGAAGTGTAGCGCCTTCGGTATATAATGCCTGCAAAAGAAACTCTTTTTTTTCTGTTTTTTTTTTGGATTTTTTTTTACTCCGGTCAGTTTTTTTTGGTGGGTGCCTTAAATCGTCGGTCGGTTTAACCGACCCCAACCCACAACGCAGCCCACCCATCGGCCCATGGGCGACGCCACGGGCGACTGAAGGCGCCGCGGCGGCGACGAAGAACGGCGGCCGGTGCAGACCAGCGGCGGTGGCGGTGGCTCCGGCCGAGGACGGCGTCGGGAAGCGGCGGTCGGTGCGGGGGCGGCCGACGGAGCGGCCGGTGGAACGGCCAGCCGGAGCAGCGGCTGCGGCGGAGGCGGAACCGGCGGCGGCTCGAGCGGATGCGGCGACGGCGGCCCGGGCGGCAGCGCTCTCGGCGGCGACGGCTTCGACACGGGCGGATCTGGCGGAGGCGGCCCGGGCGGAGGCGGGATCTGGCCGGCGGCGGTCGGAGACGGCCTGGGCGGCGGCGGGATCTGGCCGACGGCGGTCGGAGACGGCCCAGTCGGAGGCGGACCGGGCGGCTGCGGCTCGGCCGAAGACGGCCTCGGGCGGAGACAGCTGCTCGGCTTCGGCCGCCCGGGGAACTCGCGGCGACGACGACGAAAAGCGACGGTGACGGCCCGGGTGAGGCGGCCCGACCGGCGGCGGCTGCGCGGGCCGGAGGTGGCACCGGGCTTGGCAGCGATGGGGTTGGATCTGCGGCAACGGACGGAGACGCAGGTGGAGACGGTGCGGACGGCAGAAAAAATGCTGCGGACGACGCTGCGACCGAGGGAGGAGCGACGTGGTGGGATGGCGGTGCTTCTGGTGAGATGGCCGCGGTGGCGCAGAGCAGATGCGGACGAAGCGCTGGAGGAAGTTGTGATCCTTGGCCATTGTTGTGATCTTGTTTTTTGTTGTTGTGAATCTGGTACGTAGTGATCTGGAAATCCGGTGTTGGACGATGAAGTGCTGCAATCCTGGCGTTGGTTGCAATGCTTTGCCTCGTCAGATCTGCAAGTTGGGAGTTCATGTCGGCCATCTGCTCCTGGATCGCCTTAAGCATTGCACGCACAGAACTGGCCTCCTTGGCGGAAATCATGGTAGCATAAGTCGTGGGAAGGGATCGACGGCTCTGATACCAAGTTGTTATGAATCTTAGTTCATAACGGGTAAACATCACCAAGAAGATGGCCGGATGGAGTCGGCGTAGGGAGAGAGGAGAGACTATAGACTAGGAAGACTTTGTTATTATTCTGCTTAATGACAATAGCATGCGGTAGCCCCTTTATATAGATGACTCCCCCTAACAGATCGAATCTAATTCCAATCCTATCTCTAATAATATGGAAACCCATATCATATCTCTAATTATATCTCTAACAATGGAAACTAATCTCTAACTCAAATAGAAACCAATCTCTAATTCCTAATGATAACTCGACTGGGCCCAAGGCCCACGCCTATAACAATTTAAGTGCAATTTTTATGAACCTTTAGACTTAGGACTTGCCAAATACAAGGAACTGTCACTGACTCACCATCAATTATATTATCCTGTACTCAATATGATTTGTAAATTAAAAGTAAACTAATTTCTTATCGACCTGTATCCGTATTCATATATATATACAGAAAACAAATTGTATATTGAAGAGTATGCTACCTTATCGGTTTGTTGAAAGAAAAAAAGGTACCTGCACAGTCCTGATATAACTTTTTTTTTGGGAATAGTGCGCGTCCCCTTACATATAAAGACATAATGCATGTTAGGGTAAATGGCATAATAACGGTTTTTACTCCCTCCATTCCAAAATAGTTGCCCAACTACCTTATGCGCACACACCATGGAGACACAAAATCTAAGTAATAGTTAATGTAATTGCCAATTGGACCATGGTTAATCCTATTAAATGATGTATTTCAACCTCTTAACAAAATCATTAAAAGCAGGGTTAGAGGATGAAAAAGCCGCAATAACTACACGTGATTTCCTCGGTGGACAGCTATTTTCAGAAGACAACCCAATAAACTAGATGATTATTTTGAAACGGAGGGGGTACATTAAAAGTATTTTGCCAATTTTTTTTTCTTGAGTGGTAGTAGTACTGATTGGAATGTGAAGCCATATTATCTAATGCTAGTACTACCACAAAGCTTTTCGGGAAAATATGATTTCCAATCACACACAATTTGAACAAGTTTACGGATTTAGATCATTTCACATTTTTCTGATTTGAGACTGCTCTATGCTTTAGTGCAGTACCTTGTGACCTTTTCCCTAAAGCAATGTTCATTGTTGTAATACTTTGTATCAGCATTGCGTAATGTTATGATGGAAACAGATTCACTATACCTGCTTAAATTGCCATTAGTTCTGCAACCACTACCTGCTTAAATTGCCATTAGTTCTGCAACCACTATCTTCTAATGCATTAGTTTTCTCAATTGAAGATTCTTATAGAAGTTGACCATCTACAAGGCGTGACAAATCCATATCTTCAAATTAAAGGAACTAACAAGGAAATAGTTTCCTCTGCTGCTTCTGCACTCAGCTTAGATGGTTCGTATACAACAAAGGTATCCTTAAAAATCCCTAGCTGGTCCATATGAATCATATGCGCACACTTTGTTAGTGTATATTTGCAGTTTCATGGTTCATTGCTTCTGTGCAGAGCTATCTTCGAATTATTCTGGAGAGTTTACCAGCGGATGATAATGCTCCTGCTGGTATTCACAGCCAACAAGCTGCCAGGCTACAGGAACTGGTTGAGTTCATTCAGTCACAAGTATGTTAACTTGAAAACAACAATTTGTAATTCATTTATGCATCATACTTCAGTCCGTATTTTTGGGGATCTGTTTTGATAGCTATTTTTCATGGTAATGATAGCATTAATACCTACTTTTCTTCATTAATTTCCCATATTATTTTCGGTGAATGATTTCTGAACCATTGTTTTCAAGTCAGATGAGAAATGACTTAATAAGTAAAAATTTCTTGGCATGAGAGACATAAAGATATGATTGTGGGCGTAACTTTTTTGAGATTGGCTCGCAAGTTGTACCTAGTTTATATGTTTCCATTAGGGGTGAAAACGGAGCCGGATTCGGTCGGATTATCCGGCTACCAAATCCAGATATTTAATATTTGAACCCGAATACAAAACGGATCCAAATTTAGATGTTGAACTGGTGAAGTCTCGGATGTCGGATATGAATCCGGTATGGCCTAACGCGGATTTGGAGCCGGATATCTGAATAAGATCCCGATTCGGAGTTAGATATCCGGATTCAGCAGATATAATAGCAGCAGTTAGCTAGTACGTATCTTTTGCATTTAACCTCCAACTTAGGCATATTTTATATGCATTTCGACCATCTCGACAAGCCCGTCGTCATGGTGGATTCTAATTTGGTATTTTATGTTTTCATTTTGGCACATCCCCTAATAAAGCTTTTTTGCATGCTAATTTTAGCCAAATTTGATATGTATATAACCGATTTATTTGCAATATATCTAGAATTAGTTAGGATTAGTGGCAAAATAGCACCAACAATCAATGATTACATGGTTATTACGGCGGTGCGGCGAGGCGCGGCGCCTCACCACCTTCACACAACAATATCGCTTATGGCGCGCGGCGTGGCGACGCCATACATATAAGTAGCCACAAATATTGGACTTCTGGAGGGTTTAAATAAAAGAAATATAAAGCAAGGACTTTATTGTAATTTCAGAAAATAGGAGGACTACATTGCAAAATGTCAAACCCTAAATCCCTTAACTGGCGTGCGTGGCGGCGGCCGCACGCTTAGTTTCGCCCTCTCGCCCGTTCGCCCGGCCGCCTCTCACCCGCTCGGCCGCCTCTCTCACTCTCTCCTTCCCCCATCTCCTCCGGCGTCAGCGAGGCCGAGCCAGCGCGCCAACGGCCGCTCCCTCTTCTCGCCGCCACTCTCCACCGCCCCCAAGCGGCAGCCGCGGAGGAGGCGGTGAACACTCGTCGCCCGGCGAAGCAGGAGGCGGCGCGACCGCGGATCCGACTACGGCGACGGCGGATCCGGCTGCGGCGTGGGCGGAGGCAGTGGATCCGGCGGCGGCGGATCCGGCTGCGCGACGACGGATCCGGCTACGGCAACGGCGGAGGCAGTAGATCTGGCGGCAGCGGATACGGCGCACCTCCATGTCGTCCGGACGGCATGGAGCCTCCGGTCCGCCACGGCGATATGGCGACGAGATATCGCCGATATCTCGACGCCATAACAACCTTGAATGATTACGTGATATACTAGAGGAAAAGGGGCATAAATATTACTGTAAAATCGATGTCAATTTGCTAAACTTCATTGTGCCATAGGATATGAAGCTGTCCTCAGCTGCTGTATTATATAAATACATGAGATGAATGATTCACTTGTTGCTGTTAATATTTAATGCACATTTACATGTTAAGTGTCAGCTATTTATCAATTTAAAATGTTAAAACAATTTGGTGCCATGTTTTAAATATGAGAGGTCACGAATAATTATTGGAATCCAAAAAATAGTCGAATGCGATCTGATTTTGAGTATGATTTGATCAAAATTCGTATCCAACATTTGTCCGGTCCGTATTCATATCCGACGTTTGTCCGATTCGTATTCGAATCCGAGAATAAAATATGGATGCAAATATGATTTGAGCACTATCCGATCTGTTTTTATCTCTAGTTTCTATAATGTGGTCAGTGGATTCCCATTGGTTGCTGACCATGCCTACTTCACGTTTTAAGTCCATGTAGCATGTCTAACTATTTTTGCCCAAACATCAAACGAATTAACAATTCACACTGCATCATCCCAAACAGGGTTCCAAAATCCAGAACCAGGATGGTTGAGTCCCACTACTTGTTTGCCGGAAATCGCCCAGTTCCTGGAATTTCCCTAAAATGCGTTGACTTGGTTGGAATCATCTGGAATTATCCATAACTTCGCCTAAATTGAAATAATTCAGAGCAACTCAGCTGTAAAGTGAGTTAAAATTAATCAGGATTTAATACCCTAACTCTAATCCCTTTGACCCAGAACTGGCCAATCTTTGCTGTCAGCTGTTGCCGGCATCCAACCGGAATGATCTTAGTGCTTGGTCATGTCCTTGCTATTAGCACTGAAAGGTCCGGTAATGTTTGTTCACCCTGGTTCATCATGGATGATGGAGGCAGAGGTTGAACAAAGGTGGAAGAAATGTCAAAGGTGGCAAGCAAAGAACCGACCTTCAACCAGTGCAGATTTTTTTTTGTGTGGATGCATATGAGGTGTAGTAAGTAGCACTTTGATGGGCAAGTTACACTTTTCTCTTAATAGAATGCAAATTATGTACAAATGATTGCATAAAACTTCCACAAACATACCAATGAATGGACCCGACCTCAGCTGTGCACAGTTCTGCACATAAATTAGGATTATGGTTTTTTTTTTGTTTTGGTGCATATGGTTCCATCCATAACCATGAAAGTGCTCATTTGAGGACATAATGGATCTACTTCATGATTGTAAAAGCACCTATCCTGAATGCCCTCAACTGATCTACTTAAGAGGAGTAACATATCACAAATTTTCTGTTGTCTTATTCTTTGCTATGGCATATGATGCCTGCCAAAAAAAGAACAATCTTTTCGAAGGAATGAACATCTGTATGTGCGATCTAACTGTTTTCATCAAAATAATGCCTGTTTTTTGCATTAAAAAACATAATTATATTAGCAGATGTGTTTATGTTATGAGATTTTATGGCTACTGTTCTTTCCATACTTTTTCTCATCTATTGAAATAATCCCTAATGCAGGGAGGGAGTTTCAATTCAGATTCATCTTCACCTATAAGAGCAATTTCTTCAACAGATAGTGTGCTTGATGATATGCAATCCAGGATAAGGAAGCTTGAGAGATGGAATACAATAAATATGGTAATTGTTCTGTATTTTCACTGTTAGTGTATATATGTTAGCTTTTAGATCCATCAAGTCGGGTGACTTAGGTTAAATTCAGTTTACATGTAGTGGTATAATGATAGATTAAATAACTAAACAGTACATGTCATGGTTTATCTTTAGAACTCCTTTGTTGTTGTGCAGGTTTTATGGACTATACTACTGTCTGCTCTTGTTGGGTATTCACTATACCAAAAAAGACGTCACTGAAGTCATACAGTTGACCCCAACTGAACCACACTAGTACGGACAAATTAGTGCTGCTTTGAGAAGAAACCCTAAGGTTTGTTTCGACATAATGCTTGCGATTACTCCTCCAGAAAACTGCATATTTGACGTTAGCTTTTATCATTTTGCAGGGATTTTTAGCTCGTGATGTGCTGATGTTTCAGCGTGGCTGATGAAAAGAACAGTTGATTGATACTTGATAGGTTAGCGGTGTTAACAGCGGAGTTGACATGTAAAACATGCATACCACAGGTATACTAGCTTAGTTGCAAGTACTAATCGAAAAAACGGGATGCACATGACACACTGAATGATTTGCTGCGGAATTCATTCTTGGGAGAGTTGCTTTTTCAGCGCAGGGACAAATGAACTGAGTTGTGATTTATTTTTATAGGGAGAGGAGCGGCCTTTTTTTTTTTGAAAAAGGCCTTTTTTTTTTTGAAAATGGAGTAAGTACACTCATGATTCACTAGTGATAAAACAATTCTGGGATATGTGACGGCCAAACCGCCCCGCGCCGCGCACCGTCCTGTCTTGCTCAGTATTGTGGTTTTGAGTCATTTGTTTCCAGACCCTCCATGCGTTGTTAATTTCAACTTTTGAGCAAAAGGATCTACGGTTTGTAGTTCGCCCATTCTTCCTTACGGGCCACGAAAGCTGGCTGGGCCAGCAGCACGGTGATGACGGCCTAAGATGACGGCGCAGCACCTGCCCCTCATCTCAATCTTGCTCTCTTTGCAACACTGAGGTCAGCTGGAGGTGGCACCGTTGGTTGTCATCTTCCTGTTTCTCCCTCTGCTTCTCTTTCTTGGTTTCCCCTCCCCAGGAGCGGAGCCATTGAGTAGGTTTTGTCAGGCTTCAGTCCATCCTCAGCTTGACCTGAACCCCCTACTCCATAGATGGGCCAGCCAGCTCCGAGGTAGCAGTTCAGAGATGAGACATCCACCACGCACCGACGCATGGGAGACGAGAGGAACTACATCCTGACGGTGCGACGGTTGGCGGCCGAGTGAGCATATCTGGCCATCCGGGCGGCGTCGCGTCGACCGAGCACACATCTGGGCAGCGGCTGAGTAGATGTGCACTTTTGGTTCAAGATGTGGTCGGTGACACAGAGGATGGGCTAGACCCAGCTCCTGATCGTCGAGGGCATTGTCGAATCACATTTCACTAGCGATTTTCCCTGGGACGATGTAACATCCTATTTTTGGGATGCTTTTGTGCTTGTGTAAATTTCAAACTTGAGTTTAAATTCAAATTTTAGCTTTTTAATTTTGGTTTGAATTTTCAAATTTTCAAAAAATTTAAAGGGCTTCTTGGGGCCCAGCCCATTTCTTCTCCCGACCCTTCTTTCTCTCTTGACCGACCAGGCCTAGCCAGCCTCTCCTTCCTCCTTCCCATTCCCCTCCCTGTTCTGCCAAGTGCCGGGCCTGGCACACGCGTTGGCTGTGTCGCGCACACCCGAAGCCGCTCCGGCCTAGCGCCTCCTCCTCTATGCAAGCTCGACCGAACCTATACCTAGCCTCCTCCACCTAGCCCTCCTCTCTCCTCTTCCTTCCCTCCTGCCTCGCATTGCCTCCCTCCTCCCCTTGGCACGTCATGGCCGACCCGTTCCCATTGATCTTGGCCAGCCGTACTTGGCCTCCTCTTTTGCCCCCGAGCTAGCTCCCCGTCTCGTACCTAGCTCCCTCACCCCTGCTCTCTCTCGTTGTGCAGAGCCCATACGAAGACCTGTAGGTTCAAGCTCTATTAAGTTGGTTTTAGTGATAATGATAAATGTAATTGTGAGACTAACTTGTTTATTAACTATGATATTATCTAGTCTTATTTGGATATAATAAATGATAAATACAAATGTGAGACTAACTTTGTTTATTGATTATGATGTTAGTCTCATTTGGATGAAAAGGTGGAAAATATAAAGGTATGCATTTGACATCTTAGTCTTATATCTTGTTACATTCATCACATCCAAATATATGATTAAATGACAAATCTATATATGAGACTAATATATTTGTTTGAGTATATTACTGTTTAGTCTCATTTGGATGAAAATATGAGAATTATGAAGGTATGCATTCGATGTCATATTTTTATATCTTATTGCATTTCTTAGATCCAAAATATAGATTGAATTCCACAAATAATCTAACTTAAATATGTGCATATATTTTTATTATACATTCTTGTATATACACATTTAGGGAAGTTTACTCTGTATTTTGTGGTTTCAATTAGTATTGATCTATGTTCTTTTTTCCACGTATTAAGAATCTTACTTTGAAACACATCCTTTGATTATATATAGCTTGCGTAGTTCATATATACTCATGATTAATTTAAATTAAATCAATTACAACCGGGTTGTCATCTAGTTTATTCATTATGTGTTGACGTTGAATGATTAATGACAATCGGATGGTAAGCTTTGCTAGCAATTAATCTCAAAGATAAACACTCATATTCAAATGAGCTAATTATTTAAGAAAGCTTATTCTAGAGTATACAATTGTTGTGTATATGTTGTATACTCGTAAATTAATTTTTATCTTATTATTTATCGAGATTATCATAGATTACCAAAGAAGGAAGATTGTAGAATCTAGGCTCTCCATTATGAGTTAATGGTGAAGTTTTGGTAATTAATGGCAATTATTTTGTGGACTAATATTTTTCATGAGTTGGATGAATAGGTTATGCTCCACAAATGAGGATGACTTGGGATGCCTTTATATGTTGAAAATTATCAAATCAAGATACGGGATGGAAGATAGCTTCATGAGTTGAAGCCATCAAGAAGACAATGCATCATGAGTTGATGTATGTCCAAGAGAATATGATCATGAGTTGATTATCAAGTTAGGTGAAGGCCCACCATGAGTTGATAGAGTTAAAGTGAAGGATGTGATACGGATCCACCTAGCAAGCTAGCTGAACCACATTGCTTTGGCCGATATGTCTTGTTGGATGTCATCCTTGTTCTAAGGTTCTTACAAACCCAAGAACAGCATACACCTCCAAGATAAGCCTTCTCCCACACACACCACAACACGTGAACAAAGGATAGAGAAACCGAAGTTTCAGCGAGTAGAATCCAACACCACAATTGGATTCAACACACCAAGAGCAATTTCTCGATGGAAATCTCAAGAACACGCCAACAATGGACACCAAACCAGGGTGATTTTCTGGTTTCTATTTCTCAATTTATAGCCTAAGTTACAATGGGGCTAAGTCCCTGGCCTTATATTGGTGCACAATGCACGGCCTTGACTAAAACTCACACACAACCTGGTCTAAGGTCGAAACAAACTCTAATACGAACTAAAAAGGAAATATCTAAATTGCTACCACCGGATTCTCTCTCAATTTGCGACGTAACCATGAGGATTCCATGGCTGGCACCTTATCTATTGTGTGGGGCTTCGAATTAGCTTTCCAACGAGTCTAAGAACGCCCAAATCGGACTCCGTTTGTGAAAGTTATGTATGTTTTAGTATCGGTCTTGCCAGCTGTCCCGAACCAAGTCCGAACCGGCTTCAAATCTTTATATATTTTGTTTTCTTGTTCAAAGGGCTTTCAAATCCGTTTGGAACCTGAAAAGGAATCCTTCTCAACCTTTAGAAAGCCATGGTGCGGTCGGATTTTACCCTTACTTGCATTGCAATACTCGGACTCTTTATGTTTGACAAGCTCGTGCAACATCCAATGAAATTGCCATAACTTTGTAAATTAATAAAATTGCATGCTTAATTTCATATGCAAATGTATGTCAATCTTACGGTAGTTACATGCTTGCTTGATGATGTAGTATAACAATTATGCCATACTTGATACTTGAAATTCATGAACCTTATCACCCTAGATTTAAATGGTAACTTTACTAGTTATAAGTCATACTTAAGTGCCATGCTAGTCTTGCTTAAGTACCAGGGCATTAAATTGCCCCAATCATCATTCTTTAAATATGATAAATTGTTTTGGATAGTCATCGGATGTAGGTGGTTGATAATTTGAGACAACTTAGTTTATGATTCTCAAAACCCTAAAAACATGCTATACCAATCTGGGCGGATGGTAAGATGTGTTGGTGCCGACATCACACGAGAATTTATAGTTTGATGTATGTACCACCCAGATAAATTAAGGCTTAATTCTGTGATGACCTCCTACTGTAAAATAGTACAACAATAATTTTGTAAAGTGCAACTGGGCCAAGTAGGTTTGCTAGACCTCAGAGTCATCTCACTGGTGGGGGAGTGGAGTAGTGCATGTACGAACAAAGGTCCAGCATGAATGGGACACCGCTTACGGTGATGTGTACTTGTTGCACTAGACATGTGGAGACGTCGTAGTCTAGTTGGCGTAGTGACTGGGGTATGACTTCACGCACAACATACGAGACCTACTTCATGTGGGACAAGCTCATATGGGTGAACTGGCAATGGGGAGAGTTAATTACAAAAAGCTGCGTGACAGTCCCTCGATGTACATGACTAAGGAATTTTGTAGAGCTATCTGGTCGATTGTCTCTTGTGGATAAAGTGTATAGTCTCTACACAGTATAAACTATTCAAACAACTGTGCCCATGGTTAAAGGCGAGCATGGGAACTTTCTCAAGTTAGTTCTATTTTAAAAACCTTTGTCGGTGGGATGAAAACTCATCTGGAAGATGTAACACTGACTTTGGCTTTTTGCTGGACGGAAGTACTCCAGTGTTGGTAACTAGGTGGATGCACACTAATGATCAAAATCTAGCATAGGTGGATGGAATCATGTAACAGGAGAATGGAACCTACATCACTATAATTATTGTATAATTTCAATCTCTTAATAAAGTATGTTTTGTTAAAATACTAAGTCGTAGGAGTTTTAATTATGGTAATCACAAATGTTGCTTTAAGCAAATAAAAGAACCCAATACATCCTTGTTAAGACTTGCATTTATAGCTACATGCATTATGTGTGTTGGCTTATGAGCACTGTCGTATGTGCTCACCCTCGCTCTCAATCCCCTTCAGTGTCTGTGAACCAAAATCAGTATGCTTACTATGAGGACCAATGAGATGAAGATGGTGAATACGGTGGAGATTAGAGTAGACCCTAGTAGTCCAGCATCTCACCTCAGTCTAGCCGACCAAGCTGACGTTTGGTTGGTTCAAATATTAGTCCGATTCCTTGTTAATATTGGTTGCACATAAGTCTTCCTAGTCGCTTGCCTATGGTGAGATGTGCCTTCCTTTTTGCTTCTGCTATCATTTTCTCATTTATGTAATGTACTTATTTGGCCTAACGACCCTTTTTGAACTTGATCCGACGTGATCTATTTGAACTCTAATAATCTATAATATTAAGGCATGGTATGGTTTGCAACGTGTATGAAATAAACTAGCTGTAGGATCGAGGAGGCCGACTAGAGGGGGGGTTGAATGGGCGGTTTTAAAAATTCTTCTAGGCTAAAACCAAGTTTATAATGTGGAAGCGTAAATTAATTTGGTTTGCCACAGTTAAGGCCTAAATCAACTAGGTTCACTTAAGTGCACCAACAACTTAAGTCTATGTCAAAGGTTTGCAATCCTAGGTTGACAAGCAATCAATTTAATTCTATAAATGTAAAATGCTTGAATGTAGATTGAGCACAAGAGAACAAACCACAATGATAGTGTTCCTTTCTACTGTGGTATTTGGAGACTTGCCGGTCTCCTCTAGTCTGCATTGAGGTAAGCCCAAACTAATTGGACCAGCTTCACAAATTAAGGCTTCCACTACAAATCCACTGGTGGTAGCTCTTTCTTGCTCTGGGTAGGTGAGCTCCAACCTTTACAATACGCCGGGTCTTCTCACAATCTTCTTTGAGAAGATCACCGCGTACGACATCTCCAACGCTATCTAGGAGTCGGCAATCTCAAAGAGTAACAAGCTAAGCCCCTCGCTTGACTCTCATCACGTGCAACGAATGCACAAACTCAAGTGGATACGAAATCCACCTCTAGATGCAACACATGCAATCTAGAGTCTTTTTCCTTGCTCACAAGGTGCAACACATGCACAGTTGAGAGGAAAACCTCACACTAGCTCAGAGGAATGAATTGGAGTCCAGCAACTTTGTCTCCAACTGGACACATGTGGGTATTTATACCCCACATAACAAAACTAGTATTTGGGGACAAAAAAACAAGAAAATCGGTAGTACCACCGGCTTGGGGCTGGTACTACCGCTCCCCTCGTAACGGTAAGAAAATAGCCATCAGACTAGAATCGGTAGTACCGCCAACTATTGTTTGGTGTGGAACTATTGTTTTCCTAGGAGAACATATCTCCCAAAATGTATCTCTCTAGAAAAAACATGCCACGGATAAATCGGTCATACCGCAACTCCGGTTGTACCACACCACACAGGTCGATAGTACCGTTGGGCCGGTCATAAGGTATGGGTATATGACTCATCATGTTTGAAAAACATATTCGCAAACCTAAGTCTGATACTACAAGAATTGTACATGAGCTTCAACTATTTTCAAAACACATTCACAAATATAAACCTCATGACACAAGGAGTAGGAAACATGGAGTTCAAACACTTGCAAAATACATTTGCAATGTATAATCTCATGCTATAAGAATTTAACACATGAGCTTCAACTATTCATGAAACACATTCATAAATATAAGCATTATGCAACGGAGAGCTAGAGCAGGTGAGATTTGAGCTATCAACATATGATGAGACTCAAGCTACTAGACATGATTCCTCTTAATAGTACAACAGCATATACTAGTAATTTGTCTTTTAACCAAGCATCAAGACAGGTAAAAGATTAGGAACACATCCTTAGCTCTAGCTAGTCATACCTTTGTCTTGAGCATCCTCTTGAAGCTTGTTGATGCACATCTGTACTTCAAGTTTGGGTCATTGTCTTGATATGTATCAACCCATGATGCATCCTTCACATGAACTCTATCAACAAATGATGGGTCTTATCTTGACTTGATGATCAACTCATGATCATCTCATCTTGGGAATCTTGATCAACTTCTCTTCGAGATCTTGATGAACTCATGATTATCTCCTCTTCTTGATGGCCTTCAACTCATGAAGCCATCTTCCATCTCGTATCTTGACTTGATGATTTTCAACACATGAAGTCATTCCAAGTTATCCTTATTTGCGGAACCTAACCTATTCACCCAACTCATGAAAAATATTAGTCCACAAATCAATTGCCATTAATTACCAAAACTTCACCATTAACTCATAATAGAGGGACTAGATTCTATAATATTCTCTTTTTTGGTAATTCATGATAATCCCAACAAATAATGAGACAGAAAATGATTTGCGAGTATACAACATGTACACAACAGTTATATACTCTTGGATAAGCTTCTTAAGTAATTAACTCATTTCAATGTGAGTGTTTATGTTTAAGAATTACCAGCAAAGCTTACTCATCTGGTTGTTATTAATCATCCAACTATTAATATATAATTAAGGAACTAGATTATTCAATTATTTCCTTTGATGATTTATGATAACCTGATTACAATTGATTTAATTTAAATCAATCATGAGTATATATGAACTACACAAGTTTTATATACTCAAAGGATACATTTTAAAGTATAGATCCTAGTATGTGTTGAAAGAGAAACATGGATCAATACTTAATAAAACCACAAAAACATAGAGTGAACTCCCCTAAATGTGTACATACAAGAATGTGTAATAAAATATATGCACATATTGAAGGTAGTCTTTTGGTGGGGTCCAACCTATATTTTGGATCCGAGGAATGCAATGAGATATATAAGAAATATGACATTAAATACATACCTCTATGATTTTTACCTTTACATCCAAATGAAGCTATACAATGTAATATGTCAACAAACAAGTTAGTCTCGTATATAGATTTATCATTTAATCATATATCTGGATGTGAGGAGTGCAACAAGATATAATAATACGATGTTGAATGCAAACCTACATGATTTTCACTTTTTCATCCAATTGAGACTAAGAACTATCATAATTAATAAACAAGTTAGTCTCACAATTCTATTTGTCATTATCACCAAAATCAATTTAATAGAGTTTGAACTTACACTAGCAATGTATTTGTGAGCACTATCTATTGATCTAGAGAATAGTGCCATGGTTTCACATATGATTCTGGATTTGCTAAACCCGGGTTCGACAGTGCTGCTATCAGAGCATACGGCTGTAGAAACTTTAGTTAGAATGGTCATGTTTAAGGGCTTGAGTCCTATTTTAAAAAAAAAACTAAGAGAAACTTTGGCAAAATATAGCATACTACTTGCTTTACTTATCACTCTTAGCTCCTTACTTTTCTATACCTTCTTTATGTTTTACTCCTGTTCTAACCCTGTTCTGTTCAAAATTGTAGATGGCCGGAACATCCTCCATAGTACCGTGGGAGTATTTCTCTCATGGAGAGGATGATGGGGAGTTCATTAGCCTTTTGCGATAGCTCATGCAGTATCTAGGATACTAGAACCCACCCATTTTCAAGGGTAGGAGGACCCAGATTTTGGACCAAGACTCTTAGAGTATGCAGGTTTCCTATACACGCAGGAAAGGGAATTCAATTCCCACACCTACCAGATCGAGCACCCTCAGACTCACTGCTCTGACACCGTCCAAGACACAACACGTTAGCAGCAGCTCGCTTGTGCTAGTTGCACGAGGAGGGCCCTGCTGCAGCCCCTTTCTCCCTCTTCCCGTGCATCTGCAATGGGGGCACTTCCTGGAGTGCCTCAAGGCCAGAGTGGATAATCCCCGGTTGTTGTACTAGTTCCAGTTGACTCAGGTGATAGCAGTCACCTACACCAATGCCTTGTAGGAGATTGGACAGCTACGAATGCTTCTCACCTCCAACTACAAGCACTCGGACACACTCCGCACCCAGCTCACCCTTGGTGAGGCCGCCCTCTCAGTGGTCGAGTGCGAGAGGATCGCCGTCAAGGCAGAGTTCGAGTGCCTCTGATCCTCAGCTACCCACACCCCATCCTAGCTAGTGCTAGCACTTGCCGTCATCCCCAGCATCCCAGTGCCGACTCTATCCCTAGGGCCTCGAACTAGGCTCACGGCATGCAAGAGCATGCAACATCAGAGTACACTACTCGACATCGACATTGGAGGATCCAACAGAGGATGCCGCTATCCTGTTCCCGCTCCAGCTCCCGGTCACCTAGTCCCAACGCGAGCCACTCCCGTTCCCGTTCCTGCTCCTGCTCCCGGTCGCCCAGCTGTAGTTAGAGCTGTTCCCGTTCTCGCTCCCTAGGGAACTACACCAACTGTGGTATAAGTCACCCTATGGAGGACTAGTCAGTTGTAGATTAGGTTAGCTAGTAGTGTTTGCTTAAGGCAGTTTTTTGGGTTGCAAGCACTCCTCCTTTCTCTTTGTCCCCTTTTGTACCCAATTCCTTAGACGTTGTGTATTTGGTGCCATGACTTCATATAGCCTATATGCTGTGTCTAAAGTCATGTAACATGTAACCCCTATTGTAATGAAGCTATCTTAATCTTTGTGCTTTTATTGCATTGCTTCTATTGTTTAATTGGTTTTTCTGTTGTGCCTTTAGAGGGCTAGTAAACTCTCATATAAACCTTCTAGTCCTAAAGCTTTAGTTGTTCTTTCAAATGGTGCCTAAGGGATCCACTACTCGAGGAAGAGGACAAGCTGTAGGAACTGTAGGCCGCGGAAGAGGCCGTGGCCATGGTTAGAATCTGCCACACCCACCACTAGTACACCCAACAATGGCTTAGGTGATGGTTCAGCAAACACAGATCCTCACGCAATGTTTGCCAGTCAGCAAGCAGGGGCTGCTAGTTAGAATTCCAAACTAGCAGACTTTTTGAGGACCAGGCCTTTAACCTTCTCATCAGCTAATGAGCCATTAGAAGCAGAGGATTGACTTCGAGATACATAGAAGAAGCTCAGACCTGCCCGATGCACAGAAGAGAACAAGATGGACTTCGCCATCCGTCAACTCAAAGGCATTGTGGCTGCGTGGTGGTAAAACTACCTCACCACCTGTGGGGGATAAAGTCCGCTAGTCAATAACTCTGAAGAAGAAGAAACCACTATCACAGAAATGGTCATCACAGACAGTTCAAAACTATCATGATAGATGGTTTCTGAACCTTCTGAATTTATGTGTCTGTGATAACAGGTGGTTATCACAGATGGCTCTCAAACTATCTATGATAAGTTACAATATGAACAGTTTTTCAAAAAACCATATGTGATATATCAGATATCACAGACTGTTCTTAAACATAGCTGTCTGTAATATCTAATATATTACAGATAGCTAATACCAAAAACCGTTTATGATATGTCAGATATCACAGACGGTTCTTAAACATAGCCTTATGTGATATCTGACATATAAAAGACGGCTAATACCAAAAATCATATGTGATATATCATATATCACTGACAGTTCTTAAACATAGCCGTCTATAATCTTACCTATCACAGACGGCTAATACAAAAACCATCTGTGATATGTCATATATCACAGACGGTTTGATGTTACAAACCGTCTATGATAGCTATTTGAATAGCTAAATTATTTTCTATGTTTCAGCTAACCTCAAGAAATGCTAGCCATGCCCTTAGAAAACAAGCAAACAGATCACATATATAGCACACGACAATCATTACACAGATCTCACAAATGAATTAAACAACTGAATGAAGTACAATTAAATGAATTGTTTGATTAAGTATAATTGAGTGATTACAATTATATTAAATGTTTGAACATCTAATCATCATCACCGGGGTTGAACTCTCCATTCGGGTGAATGACCTCCACCATCAAGAATTTGGAGAGCTTTCCACGAACTTTGACAAATTTGTCAAGACCGAATGCACTTTCATTGAATTCAATGCCATGTCGGTAGGAGTGTTAAAGTCATTAGCATATATATATATATATATATATATATATATATATATATATATATATATATATATATATATATATATATATATATATATATATATATATATATATATATATATATATATATATATATATATATATATATATATATATATATATATCCTACATATGATAGCAAGCATAGAATCCACATATATTGCCCTTTAGCTACTGGTGGTACTGCAAAAATAGAATTACGTACATAGGTATTGTCAGTTCTAGAGGCATTATTATGAAGTGTGATATAAGATTGTTGTGTTTTATCGGGTACTGAAAATCGCATCCTGTGTTGCATTCTGGCGCTGGAATCCTTGTGTCTTCCTCCTCAGGCAACGTAAGCACTGAACGATCTACGTGATTCTAAAAAGTTAGCCTCGGCTATTGCAAATGAAGAGAAGACTACAATAGAGTTATGTATAGAAGAAATGAGTTTACCTGCCAATTGCTTGTTGTACATGGGTGAACTCATGGTTGTTCCTAAGTATGGAATTAATGTATATTACCTTGCTCCACATTGGTACAACACAATCAGAATTCAGTGAGACCTAGTTATTTATGTCACTATTGTGATTAATTCTAAGTTTATGTTACATATAAAGTACAAATAAAACTTTTATGACAACTAGTGAAGCACTTACCTCTAGTTGAAGCGTGCCAGGATGTAGTCCTTATCACTCTGAGTAAGCAATCCCATCGTTATATCATTTTTGACGAATAATGCGTTTTCGTTGATGGATTGCTTAGAGACCAAGTAAGAGTCGAGGAAACCCACCGATTCTCGCCGTGTTGGACTTGTTGGATCATAGATCTATACATAAGCAATGAGTTATGATATTTATTAGTATTACGTGTATGTAGAACTTGATTGTATAGTACACTTACAATGTCCATCATCGTAGAAGTGAGGCGTCGAGTTCGTCGAGATTAAATAGTAAGAATAAGTCTTCGAATTTCACAACGAAGTAGCCCAAATTTTGGAGGAAATGTGCCTTCGTGTATCTCACGGTGAATCCATTTTGCCGGTTTGGCTTCCTGTCGGACCTCTGCATGTACTAAGCATGCAAAGTCATGTAAACCAGTCCAAGGCTAATTCGGGGACCAACGACACTCCAAGCTTGTACTTCTAGGGCCCGGGAGGTGCTTTAATCTTCTTTGGTTGGGCCTTAGCGTCTTGCTTGTGATACATCTTCAACGTCTTCTCCACGGGAGCCAATGTGATAGCCTTCTGATGTGGAGCTTGAGGTGAGTCGTAGATAGTTTTGTTTGATAGGTATGGTCGAGTGGAGATCGCAGCACGGAAGAGTCTAGGGTGATGTCTTTCTTGGACCACTAGACGAATGTGTGGACGACGTCCCCTAGTGTCATAATCTCTTTGTTTGGGGCTTCTCCAGTGGGACGACCCTAAAAACATTATTAATCATGTCCACCTGAACCTTCACTAAACCAGTCCCTAGCTGGGCACCATGCACCTGCATCCCTGGCATTCATGGAAACGCCACCTCCGCCCAGCGTCAATGGGAATGAAGCCAACCCTAACTCTGAGGATGCACATCGTAGGCTCCTACATAATGATACGCAATTAGCTAACGCATCTACCAGGTCTATCTATATAGTATTTTAGAGAGGTACATTACCTGGATGTCATTGATAGGTAAGTACGCGTTGCCATATTCAAAACGTGGCATGGATGCGCAACTACTCTGACATTGAGAGGGACTGGGTTCCGCGATAATGGAGGTGGCTTGCGAGTGGTTGCGGTATTCTCTCAGTTCTTTCCTCAATGATCTATCTCTCCTCGAAGTGAGGCAGTTATCTTCTCTCGAAGTGAGGTAGATAGCTCTTCCTTAAGTTGTGCACGAAGCTCCTGTTTCATATGTTCATCGCGGTCGGCCTTGGATCTCTTCCTACTCCTATATGCCTCAGAGTCATTTGGGAATCTGTGCATCCAAGGTACGTAAAGCCCCAGGCCTTGCGTGTGACCCACATGATAACTAGATCTCTCTATGTAAAGAAAGACCTATTAGCGAGGTTGTGTAGCACCAACCAGAAGACATTGGGCTAGCATTAAGACAGTACTCCAATATCTCCAAATAACTCCAAATCTTGGATTATTTTACCAGAAGAACTAATACTTGGCCATGGTGGGATATACAAATGCATGATATCTATCAGACCCCTATAAAGCGATATCCCAGACTGGATTTGTGTTTCTCTATGGTGGCACAACTATTTCTTGGCAGTTAGCAAAGCAAAGCACTGTAGCAATGTCTACGAACTAGGAGTGCAAGTGGGGCAGGTCTGTCCGCTATGCCGCTAAACTGTCCGCTTCAGCCCCCACCAAGCCACTGGCATTTTGAGCGGTTCGGCACGCATTACCTGTTGGGTCGCTGGCATCGCATGGCTACAGGTAGAGTTCGGTGAAACTTCCTTTTGGTTCCATGCATGTATGGTTGGTTCGTGCTTCCAATGGCCAAGAGGATCACCCATAGTGCGCGTTTTTATTATTTTCTCTGGATATGATCATATAATGATGGATAAGGTGAGATGTTCATTTCAAAGGTTCTGTAAAGCTGAGAGAGGAACATAGGGACAATCTTGATCATTTTCTTCTCCGCTCCTTGACTGATCGACCTGAGCCCATGAGGTGTTCAGGTCATTTTTTCCTTCTCTGTTCCATTACAACCAGAATAGGCTCCGCATGCTCCCCAATTATGACGTTGTTTCATCGCACTTGATGTGTAGTTGCTTGTTTTTTGAATTTTGAGTGGAGCTGTTTGTTTTGTCTGTGAATGCATTTGTTTAGTTGTACCTAATGCCATATCAGTTTACATGTCATTCCCTTGTGCGTTTGGCCCGCACCACGGCATCAGCCGTACGTGCTTGCGACCGAGAGTTAAGGGGTGTGTTGCGGGAAGCCGCCAAACCTACCAAACTGCATGCGGCACTGCATTGCGGGTTACGGTAGCTGAAAATGCTTGGTGGCCAACGTGGGTGGGTGCGGGCTGTCCGTAGCCCACCCCACTTGCACCACTACTACTAACCACTTAGAGGTAATTACACTGTATGAAGCCTCACGTGATTGTGTTTGGCTTAGAAGGATGAGTCGTCACATACAACAGTCATGTGGCATGAATATCATCCAAACCCCCACTATTATCTGTGAAGATAATGCTGCTTGTGTTGCACAAATACCAATGGGTTATGTAAAGAGTAACCTCATGAAGCATATTGCTCTTAAGTTTTTCTTTGCTCACGAACTCGAGAAGAGAGATGAAGTAAAGGTATTGCACACTAAATCTTGTGAAAATCTTGTAGATTTATTTATTAAGTCTCTGCCAACATATAGTTCTGAAATATGTTCTTGGCTTTGGAATGAGGCGACTTAGGGATGTGAAAATTTAGGGGGTAGCGCTTCCCTATATATATATATATATAAAGAGAGAGAGAGAGAGAGAGAGAGAGAGAAATAACTAGGACACCATGGTGCCTTGACACGATGATTTAAAATAGGTATTTCCCCTATATATCACATGTGAAAATTTTAAAAAAATTTTAAATGACAAGTTTAACTAGTTTACTAACTAGTTCAAACAAGTTTGAACCAAAATTCAAACTAGAGTTGCCTTTTTTATGATAGTTTGTTTGTAGTTATGTGTTAACATATATAAAAACTATACCGTGTGATATGATGCGTTCAGTTCTTACCGCGTGTTCTTCGCACGTGTAGCCAAAGGGCTCCACCCTGGACTGGCACGTGCCGTTCGCTGCCGCACATAGTCCATCCGGAGCTGGCCGCGCTGCTGGTGCTGCTCCAGCAACTCCTAGACACACGAGAATTGCCAAGCTAAGGATGCATCTGCTGCCTCTTGACATTGTTAATCTGATCATATATGTGTGTGTGTTGTTAGATCTAGTTGTCCTCTCCTCTCGATTGATGATTCTTTCGATATGAGGTTCAGTTTTGTTTGTACTCTCTTTTATAGCTAGATCGATCGGCGGATTAATAGTGTCATTTTCGACTCAGATTAACCAGCGGTCTATGTGAATTGGAAGTAGTAAGGGTTTGGATAAGCAAGGGAGAGGAAGAAAATAGAATAGAGTAACTTCAATTCTATTTCTTTTTTCTTGTATTATATTGATCTTATAGAGGGGTTATGTTGTAATGTAGCATCCAAGTCTATTTATAGACTTTATGAACCGACTTACAAACTAAAGACTAGATTAGGCCAACTAACTTATCCATACACCTCATGATGGCTAAGTAAGTTTATCCATTTTAACTTATTAAGTAAAAAACTTTATAACTAAAAAAGGAAAGAACCCATCAATACATCTTATGTTGACTAGTCTATCCATTTTCATTTTATTAGCTAAAAAAGGAAAGAACATATCCATACACCTTATGATGACTAGTCTATCCATTTTAACTTGTTAGATAAGAAAGGAAAGAACTAACATGCATGAAGCTAGCAGCTCTCACTTAGTCAAATTCAATTTGACTTTGTGGTCTCAAGAAAATAAATTAGCTAATCTTCAACACACTCCCCTTTTAATTCATTTTCTAGAGGCACCAATTTATTATCTATTGTGGATAAGCTTTTCTCTGGACAAAGCCTTCATAAAAATATCCGCCAACTACTGACTTGTACGACTGAATTTCAATTTAACCTTTTGTTGGTCAACCGCATCTCGAATGTAGTGGTACTTAATGACAATATGCTTGGTTTTATCGTAATGGTTTATTTATTATCACAATAAATTATAGTCGGCTCATGTTGTTTCTCGCCAATATCTTCAATTATTCTCCTCAACCAGACTACTTGTAGACAGCTCAGGCTGCTACTACATACTCCACTTCAGCCACAGACAAAACTACTATATTCTGCTTTTTGTTGACCAAGAGCAAATACCTGAGCCAAGTGAGAAAGTATATCCTGATGTACTTTTCATGCTGTCAAGACATCCTGTCCAATTACTATCTGCGTATCTGATTAGTCTTAACTCTTCTACTAGCTTGTACCAAATGCCATAATCTGATGTTCCTTTGACGTATCACAAATCTCCTTTGGTAGCGGAAAAATTTAATTGACTTAGGCTACTCATGTAACTTGATAACAAAATGGACACGAACATAATATCTAGTCATGTCGTAGTCAAGTATAATAAACTTTCGAATAAACTTCTGTAAAAGGTTGAATCTACTTTATTCACTCCATCTTCTATCTTATGTTTCTCATTTGGCATCAAGGGGGATTGCAACTAATTTACAGTCATGCATTTTGAATTTCTTCAAAATACTTTCTTTAGACTTTCTATGATATGAAAATACCATTATCATTTTGACATATTTCTATACGTAGAAAATAATGTAGCAAGCCAAGATCACTCATTTCATATGCCTCAATCATATCCTCTTTGAATTCTTGCATAATCTTTTTCACAATTGCCTATATATATCAAGTCATCGACATATAATGACACTACTACAAAAGAGGCTATACTAGACGGCTACATCACAGACGGTTCATACGGAACCATCTGTGCTTAAACTATCACAGACGGTTTATAGTAGCAACCGTCTATGATATTTTTACAGATGGTTATTAACACGAACCGTCTGTGATAATTGAGACATCACAGACGGTTCGTGTTAATAACCGTTTGTGAACTTTCACACACGGTTCTTATCACGAACCGTCTATGATAAGTGAGACATCACAGACGGTTCGTGTTAAGAACCGTCTGTGAAAGTTGCAAACATCATAGATGGTTCATATAAAAAAACTGTCTTTGATATTTTAGACATGACAGACGGTTATTATAACAAACCATCTGTGATATTACAGACATCACAGACAGTTTGTATTAATAATCATCAATGAATTATCATAGACGGTTATTAATACGAACCATCTGTGATATATTGGTATCACAGATTGTTTGTGGTTGGAACCGTCTGTGATAATTTGCGCTATTAAATACTGGGTGTACGTGGTCGATCTCAACATAGATCTGTCTTCATTGCGCTGTGCTGCATCGGTGAGCGAGGTGGCCGGCTTTAGGGAGTTCAGTGGAAACATATCGCCGTCTTCTTAGTGATTAGAAATTAGTACTCAATTACTTTTACTAACTTATATGCATGCTTTTGTAATTGAAAGAGATGATAAATAGGTTTTTGTTTAGATCTAGCTAGCTTGCTAGGTTTAGAAAGATAATGTTAGTTTGCTCCATTTCAGAATCGGTAAGTACTCATAGTTCACTTCAATATATTCTTGCTTAACATTATTATGTCATGAATACGTGGCTAGCTAGTTACCTACGTAATATATATAGATGTCATGTGTAAGTATAGCTAGCTAGTCTGATTTGCTATATAGTAGCGCTAATAATCACTAGTAGTGTGCCCGTGCTAACGCTACGGTAAAATACAAAACAAGATAAAATTTGTAAAAAATAAAACAAACAATCAGATTCATTAAGATTCACGTCTCATATATTGTATAACTAAATATTTTTGTCACATAATGAATGTCACATAACGACTGATCCTTTGAGGAGGCGACAACATCATTGGACTCACCCACCGACGACTTTCTCTATCCCCACGTTGTTTAAACTTGAGGCTACAAAGAAAACAAACATTTTTGTCACATAAAGAAATATGAAACACAGTAAGGAAATAGGTGTTTGTGGACTATTTACTTACCACATCACCATGCTAGGACGTCTTTATACACAATATTTTTGGTGCTCTTCCCTGATGCATCTCCCCGAACACCCTTTATACTGTTCACCGTGGTCGAACACCCTTTCGACCACGTTCAGATCTCCCCGATGAAGTCACAGCTCCTTACGACCGATTACACCGTGGTCGTAGCTCTTCAACGTGGTCGTAGCCTCCTTACGACCACGTTCAAACTTTGTCGCAGTCGTACGCCTTCGGATCACCTTCGACTTCTCTCAGATGTGGTCGTATCGCTTCTTGACCTCACCGTCTTCCAATTTCGCCGTGGTCGAACACCTTTCGACCTTGTCTACAGTAGATTTGCCATGGTCGTAAAGATGCCACTTTAATATCCGCCCATTTATCTCAGTACAGCTGTGTATGCTCTGCTGCAAGTTTTATTACTCTTTCTAGTCCTCTTAACTGTTGTGACCGAAACACCAAGATTTAGAAAAGAATATTACAATTAAAATACAATATGAAACTATATATTAATCATTAAGCCCTACCGTAGTTTTGAGATCTCGACGGTCCGATAGTTCTCGTCCGAATGAATCCAAGACATGTATCTCACATTTTTTAGCATTCACAACCGCTAGGTACCAGTGAAACTTCTCAATATTAATTGGAAGGAACACCTGCACTAACAGAGTTTTATCTCAAATTTTTCTTCTATCTTTAAATTAACAAAATTAACATCTGCATGATATTATATATATAATAATAATAATGGCATCGACAAGTTTACCATATCAACGTGTAAATACTTTTCGACCCTTGTGATTTGATATACACTCTTCATATGCAAATCTGCATTTGATATACACTCTTCACATGCAAATCTACATTTGATATACCAGTTTCCAATGTTTTGCATACAACAGAGAAGCGTGTTCTTTTCGTGCTCTATATGCAAGCATTTTACATGCTTTGAGCAACAGAAAATGGAGCCTTCGTCTACACATTGTTCTTGGCGCTGCTTATTCAAATACCTTGGAACAATACTTTAAACAAAGTTTTGTAAATTTCTTCTTGGAGAAAAAGGCTTTATACAACCAAACACCCTTACATTTTCTAATAATGAGTGCATCTCAATTACGGAAAGTTTGTTGATTGCTCTTCTTAAAATGTCGCCAATTAAACACAAATAAGTCTATGTGATTGAAGTGATCGGTTGAAAAACAAAATTATACCATTTAGATCCAAATAGGTGACTGACTCCTCTACAGTGTTATTCTACATTAGTAGAGCATTCAGAATTTCAGACTGCAGGGGAGTCATCTACTTTATTAGAGCTTTAGAGATACCAGTTTATCTCAACTATCGTACGGCAAGAGAAATTCTCATAAATGAATAGAACTTTTGAGGACAAGAGTATAAAGCGCATAACCTTGAATCTTTGCGACGGTACTATCCCATTCTATATCATCATGACCAAGAAGCACATCATAATGCCAAAAGAAAATCTCTATCTTGGTACTCCCAGTTATTGTTAGAAGTAAATGCCATCTTCACATGGTCTGTGCGCCACTGCGTCATTGCCTTGCCTACTGCGTGTCATCCAGGAGCAGCCAGGTCCTTGACTGCGCGCACTGAGCAAAGCCACTGCTCCCTGCCCCTGAGCACAATGATCATTCATTAGGAATTATTAGGACCAAATTAGGATATGAAAGCATGACTAACACATGAAACAGAATAATATTATCGAAAAGCGCAGCTAGCAACATAAGCAAATTAGAAAACTCACAGAGCACCAATAAACAAAATGATCACTGGACCATCTCTGGATGCAACCTGGAAATGTGCAGCCTGTGCAGAGATTGATGAGCCATGCTAACAATATAGGACTTGAAATAAGATTGTACACAGTCCGCACTATGTAAATATGTTAAACTACCACAATTCTAGCCAACTCCCCAACTCCATCAAGTTCCTCCCAAAGTCCCAATATTAGTCTTATCCAGAAGGGATATAGCAAAAAAATATGTAGGTGAGTGTTAATTTAAAGCTATGTGTGCAGCCAGATTTCAGTATAAAAGATTTGTTCCCATTTTTATTTTCTCAATGTACTCCAGCCCTTCTACATGAACAAGTATGCAAGGTAATTCACACAAAAAAGTGAATGTGATTTGAAGTTCTTATCTTACAGAGATCTACACTAACATTATAAAACAATTGGGCAAGGAAAACATTCCTTCAACAGTTGCCATAAACCTGAACTGGATGGTAAGAAATAATATTTTTGTTATTACACAAAATGTTGCTTAACATGAAAAACTACCGGTAACTAATGACAGAAAAATGAATTATCTACATAATATTTGGCATGCACAAAATCAGATAGATTTGAATTAATGCTAACAGAGATCACAGAAGTACTTTTCATAAATAATCCTCAACTACCCAATAGACAAATGCTAAAGTGGCAATCCACCAAATGTGTGTGCTGATTTGGTGGAGATATAATTTTGAGGTATAACATAATTCGCAGATTGTTCCTTTCAGGGAGCTTGCAATTAGCACAAGTAGAAATTTAGTCGGCTAGAAGAAAACCTCCGACCAACAACAAAACAAATAACCAAACCCTTTTCCTCTAGCTTCTTCAAAGCATCGCCTGCAATTTACAGTGAGGAAGAGGCCCAAGGACAGTCCTGGAAGATGGTACAGAGAAGCATGAGACATCTCCTCAACATGAAATGCTTTTACTTCTCTGCGGCGGAGTATATTTGGTTTTACAGTGAGCTTCTTCAAAGCAGACAGAGGGCTCGGCGGCGGCGGCCCCAGGGGAGACCGGGCGGCTGCGCTCGGGGCTGCCGCGGTAGACCTCGACCTCGACGTCGGGGGGCACGCCGCAGAGGACGCCGCCGCCGATGGGTAGGTCCCGTGCGCAAGACGAAACAGCCCGAGGCGGAGAGAGATCCGCGCCGCCTCTAGATTTGGGGTTTGGTGGGGCGACGGCGCCGTGGGAGGGGGCGGCGGTGCCGAGGGAGGGGGCGGCAGAGAGGAGGCAAGGCTGCGTTGCAGCGGAGAGGAGGTTTTTTTGGGGGCAGTTGCGTAGGGGAAGGGGGGAGCGGGGGAGGCGGCAGTGCGGGGTGGGGAGGAGGAGGCGGGGGAGGAGCGGAGGAGCGGGGGAGGCGGCATCGCGGGGTGGGGAGGAGGAGGCAGCAGCGCGGGGTGGGAAGGAGGAGGCGAGGGCGGATCGGAGGAGCGGGGGAGGAGGCGGCGGCGCGGGGTGGGGAGGAGGCGGCGGCGCGCGCGGGGCGGGGGGAGGAGGCGGTGGCGGCGGAGTGCAGGGCGGGGGAGGAGGCGGCGGCGCGGAGGGCGGGGAGGAGGCGAGGGAGAAATCAGGGGGAGGAGGCGCACGGGCTCGTGTGGGGAGGCAGGCGCACGGGCGGTTGGAGGGGGTTCAATGATGTGCATGATCCGGATGATTTTGGCCTTAGGATCTTCAATAAGTAAGAGAAGAAGGCTTAAGGAGAGATCCAGGTCATTCATTTGTATGAAGTTGGATTACTTTGGTACACAAATCTGGGTGGACTTAGATTAGGCATGACTGTGGGGGTGGTTGACGGGGGTTGATTTAGTAAAGAAAATTTTGGTGTATTATAGAGGGGTAGAGATTTTTAACACTCATTTGTTACATGTGTAGCGTAGATGGACTGAAGTTTGATGTACATTGAGAACCATGACGACACGACGCTAGGGCTAACGTCATCTTACTGATGTGGCTTGGCTCGGTCTACACAACAGTGCTTCTAGCACATGGGACCCACATGTCATAGGGTTGGTTCATGTGGATGGAGTTCACGGAGATGTCGAGGAATGACATGGCATGGGTGATTCAAGCTAGATGCGACATTAGTGGAGCACAGGAACCGAGGTGGCCTTCGCAAACTGAAGCAACACAGCAGGCGACTGGGCAACGGCGGTGCCCACGAAGCGACGACTGACCAGCGACGAAGGTGGACGGTGGAGGGAAACGTGGGCTTGGTGAAGATTCTCACTAGCGATTAGGTCGGTTGGCGGTGGCATGAAGACGAACGTCGATATGGATGGAGATGATAACGAAAAGTTTTGATGAGCTCGATTCGGCAATGACGACGACTGTACTAGGTAAAGACAAATGGTGACTTGAGACAGCGAAAATGAGGAGGGCTTGGCACAATTTAAGAGCATGGACGTCGAGGTGTCCAAAGTGCACATGACACGGATGCCAAGAACTCCGAAGCAGCCATGACAGTGAGTTTGAATCGGCAACAAGGACTCCAGCATGGGGATGATGAACAGTGCCTAACAGCTGGGACCCACCAATCAACGACTGCAACCAGCGGACGGAGGAGATGGAGACACGTGTTGATCTAAGAGCGACAACGGAAAGAGTCGGTTGGTTGACACGTGGCAAGAATCTGATGGGTTAAGGCTGTCGACGATTTGGGCCAGGCTAAAAAGAGGACTAGGTTGGACCACGTGTACGAAGGGAGTTGGACCAGGCTTTAGGTTTTGACACAAAAGGCTTAAAGGATTATTAGAATTTCTGATTTTCAATTAATTAAGACAAATTCAATTGAGCTCTTGAAAATATCACATAAATATGAAAATATGAGAAAATATAGAAAAATTCCTTGCAACACAAATTTCTAAAAATTCTAAAGTAAGCTTTAATTAATATTAAATCTTTTTAAATTTCTAAAAATTCTTTTAATTTATGTTTACTTTATTCATATTAAATCTTTTAAATTTCTATTTTTCTTTTAGTTGATGTTTACTTTATTCATATCAAATCTTTTAAATTTCTAAAACTCAAATTAAGTTTTAATTAATTATAGAAAAAATCTAAATAGTTATTTTTATTTTAAAAACTTCAAAATGGCACTGAAAAACAGGATGTTACACTCTCTCAATTAGATATGATATATAATCGTATCGGATAAGGAACTAATTGAAAGCTACATATTAAGAGAGGCGCGGGGCGCTAAGGGTTGTATCTCGAGACACCCATTGGAACCCTAGCCACCATCTCTCAAAACTCCTACCACACACACTGGTGCTAACACACTAATGCACAACGTTCCATCCTAGACATGTAGATTTCGATAGAAGCATTGTTGCTACTGTGGCACTGATCGGGGCGGTCGTGAGGAGGAGACGGTTGGCTAGAGGATGATCGACTACTTCCACTACATCGATGTGTGCTACGTTGAACCGGTCGCTTCAACTTTACTTCCGTTGTGTTACGCATCTAGTGGTAACGATCTATGATCTCTTACTCACACGACTTTCTGATTTATACAGTAAAAAATTTTAATCTGCGCTAGTATAGCATACCCGTAACCCCACAACAACTACATAACTTCATATATCAGATAGCAATGGCCGTATGTATCATGTTGCCATGCTACACAAGGTTTTGCTTACAAGGCAAACAAAAATATTTTATGATAAAGCCTATCAAGTCTTCAATAGAACTAGTAGATTTATCCGCGCAATTACACGGCTAGATATTATGATATAGCTATCTTTGATATACTTTACTTTCTATAATTGAAATATAATTGTATTTGTTATATAACTCTAATATGTATATATGATTAATCTGCATCGTTATAATTTGGCTTCATCAAAATAAGTGATAGAGATCACTCTCTTTTTCTTTTGATTAATGTAAGAATTTCTTTTTTTTTTAGAATTACTGTGGGATTTTTACTCTTAAAACAAAAGAGATATTTTGAATATCACTTATTGTTTTTATTTATATAGGTTAAACGTTGGCCGTGCATCATAGAGTCATGCATATGCATGGTTCACAATACGACAAGAATGCGGCCCTTGTGAGTATGGATTTGCCTCAAACAAAAAGAAAAGTATGGATTTGATGACGATGAGATGGATTGCAAGCTTTGTACGTGTGTAAGAGCACTTCTTTCATGATCCACATCTGGAGTGATATGCTGACGCAACTCCTTAATGAATAATGTTTTTCTAAAAGCCAGTACCGCACCAAAGATTAGTCCACCCCTCAAATTTTTAGGAGCCTAGCCAGCGAACTTAATTCCTTTTATATTTTATGGGTCTTACTAGTTACCACGGGGAGTTTATCTAGCTAACTCTTCGATCCGGCTCTGTTCAAAGTTTTTTTTACCCTAACATTACCGACTTGTATGAATGTTACTAAGCAATTTTGGGATACCAAAACGTACATCATCTGCTGCTCTAGCTAATTATCCATCTTTTTTATGTGTGATTTCTATGTTATGTATGGTCATGCTAAGAATATATCGGTTGAAGTAGATTTTTTCTTTTATTTATCTTTTAGCACATATTTGCACTTTTTAAACCTTATTGAAGGAAATTCATCGAAAAGCTGTAGAAAACGGCTATAATGTCATGACTGACTTCTAGCCAATAACAATCGTGCTACTCCCTCTGCTCGGTATTATCAAATCATGTTAAATCTAAGTCCAATATTATTTTCTTCTCCATCTTAGCATAATAACGACTATTCATTAGGTAACGTGATAAAGGTTATAAACCTAGGGAAGTTGTTTTTTTCACATTATAATGCATCACTTTAGAAATAAGCTACGCACCCAGAAGAACATAGAAGGGGAGATAAGAAGCGGGAGGTTGGAAACGAATAGGGAAGGGACGATGATAGGTGGGCCTCACGCAATAATTAATCCACTGTGTGGCCGTAAGAAATATGCTCCGCATAGTAACAAACTATTAGTGGGTTTGTATTTGTAGGACCAGTATGGCAACAGAAAGGGTGAATTGTACCCCAAAGTTTTCTTTAAGTATATCAATCTTTTACTCCAATAGCTACAAGATATAAAGATTAAGGATAGAAAGCCAACACAAAACCGAACAGATCAAGAATCGAAAAACCGAGAAATGAATAGAAATCACGGTAGTACCACTATAGTAACTGTAGTAGTACCGCTGCATTAACCATGGTGTGCCACTACAGTAACCGGTAGTATCAGTACAATGAATTCATCCCGATGAACAATAAAACTAGCACTATTTTAAAACCAAAAATCCATGTAATTTTTAATCTAGAACTAAATGATTTAAAACTTAGTATGCACCTACTTTAGGATGTGAGGAAGTTATTTCAATCAACGGTTAAGAGAATCATTGCCAAAGTTCCATATTTTTCTATTTGAAGGAAGCGTACACTAAAAACAATGAATACGACTTGCTCGTGGGTGAATGATAGCCAAGATGGCTCTAAATATATTCTCACATATCACAACAAGGTAGAACACTCAAGAAATCAAGCCAAAAGCAGCTAGATCAATAAATCACTCGAAGAGACCAAATCAAGCAAAAACTAAGTAACTTCAAGAACTTGCCAAACCTGATACGCTACATGGATAGGGACTAATTTTCATAGGACATCTCTATCAATTACACTTTCTTGGCATCTAGCAAAATCAAGAAAGGAATAGAGAAGATCAAAACCAACCAAATAAGAGCAAATCAACAAAAACAAATCTAAGCCGCTTTCCCAAGCGCCGTAGTTTTGATCCAAAATACCCTTTCTTGACTCGGTCTTCACCTTCCCTTGCAAGCAATTGCCATACTTACCACATATAGGAGAACCACTGGCATGCCACGCATCAGCAATTCTTTCCTATTTCCATTGGACCACACCTCACTTAGACCGACCAAGCCATATAGTGCTAACTGTCGCTCGAACTTTCCTTCAACATTTCCTACCTTTCTCGTGCCAAGCTTGAGCTCAGCCATCTCACCTGACATTCTTGATCGTTCTGGTCCTTGGCTCCTCCATGAGCGTAACCCTGATCCTCGTTGTTGACTATGGTTGATTCCAAGTGACCCTACATATCTAAAGACCAAAAAATTATTTTTGAGTACAAGTTCTTCATAATTTTACTCACGTTAGTCAAAACATACTTCATGAAACATTAATGCACCAATCTAAGTCAACCCAAACCAATCTATGACTCAATTTCCTAAAATTCAAGAATTTTCACCAAGATCGGTATTACCGCCCACCACAAGTTGGTACTACCGCACCCCGCAACTGGATCACTCTAGAAATTAGCTATCGCCAAGCAAACCGTGATACTACTGCTTTGCAGTATGACCACTGCCATACCGGCGGTATGACCGGTTTTCCTGAGAAATTTAGAAAACGATCTAGGCAAAATGCAATTTTTATAAAATTAAATATCCACTCCACAAACTTACAATGGTTCAATATAATGTTATCCTGGACTTTTTCACATAGCCTTTCAGTCTTAAAATCCCATCTAACCATTCTCTTTCCTCCATAACAAGGTTTAGTAACAAACCATCGAGAATGCCGTTCCAATATATAAGCAAGGAGTAAGCCTCCATCAGAAGATAGGCCACTAACTCACTGGTTGTCAGGATTTGATTGGTTATGATTATTCCATCATTAGCCTAGTCACAGTGCCATTGCATGCAACGCTGGTGTACTGTGCACATGCCACCCCTGTACATAAACATTGATGCAGCTTCCTCATAAATCAGCCGCTAATGTTAGGACCAAGAACTATAGCCGGGAATAAATTCCATTTATGAACATCACTTTCTTGATGGCTCGATCTACGGAGTAGCATTATATACCATAGCCATGTCACTGGTCCTTACTCCTAGGCCGAGGGCTAGAGATGGATCGAGACATGAAGCTAACATCGGCTATTCACACACACTGTTTGGCACCTCGAAAGGAGCTTGTTGATGAAGAGGAGTCTCAACAACGTACGCAGCGTCCTACGCTGTGAAATTGCCGCGGCTAACTCTCGCTGCAACGCAGTAGACTGAATGCATGTACAATAGTATAAATAATTGCTATCTATAATATCATCTATGTTATTTATAAATGGTGCTAAAAATAACTTTCATAATAGGTTATCTTTTTATATCTCTATATATAGTTTCTTCACGACATAATATGTCTCGTTTCTTGTGTTACAATCGACTGTTGCATGAGAGATGACCTAATTCTCTATACTCTCTCTTCCACTTTATCTCGTATCCTATATGGCAAAGTTTACAGACACTGGCATCACACTATTGTACATGATTTATAAAGGTGCCTATAAATTCTAGCATATGTGCTTAAATGCCATAAATAGTTTTTTGGGACGTTTATTGGCCAATAAAAATGATGTTGGAGAAGGTAATAATAACATGCAAGTGGCTCACTAATCAAACCTATTGAGGAACTATCGATGGCGACCAATCCGATCGATTCCTCTGTTTATGCGAAACAAGATCAATCACAGAAGACAGAGAATAGTAGATTGAAACACAGAGGTAGAGATAACTCCTAGTCTTTCTTTATTGCTTTCTTTCTGATTCCGTATACCAAAATAGCCAATAGTGCTCCCTATTTATAGTCTAATTGTGAGGTGTCCACCATGGGCTAAGCCTTCAAGCCCAGACCCAGGTTTCCTAATACTCCCCCTTGGGCACTCATCCAACACGTTCATGCCTCGTCAAAACTCCATAAAACCCCAGTAGGAAAAATTTGGAGAAAGAGTACATGATACATGTTATGTTGTGTTGCACGAATTGCCTCATTAAAAATCTTGCCCGAGAAACTTCAGGAAAACTCATCAAGGGAAAAAGAGTACAATCCACCTAATTTCGTTCAATCTTCAGGACTTATTCTTTTGGGTACTCAATCTTCGTGATTAAGATTTAATAACAGGCTTGAGAAAATACCCCCCCTGAATTCTACACTTCTCTAATTCTCATCATTCCAATTCCTCATACGCACCTCTCAAAACTAGATGCAGGGAGTAACTTAGTGAATAAATCTGCCAGATTCTCACATGACTTAGTATGCAGTACCTTAATTTTGTCTATCATTTCCAATTCATGAGCATAGAAGAATTTGGAGTTGATATGCTTTGTGAGATGACTCTTCACATAGCCCACTTGCATTTGTGCAACGCAAGCTGCATTATCTTCATAGATAATTGTGGGAGCTTGCATAATATTCATCCCACATGACTGCTAGATATGGTAAATCATTCGTCGGAGCCAAGCACATTCTCGTGCGGCTTCATACAGTGCTATAATTTCTGAGTGGTTCGTCGAAGTCATTACAAGACTTTAAATGATTTCCAGGAAATTGCAGTTTCACCACACAAGAATACATACCTTGTTTGTGACCTTGCGGTATGCGGGTCCGACAGGTACGCAGTATCTGCATAGCCAATCAACTTCAAATCTTGATTCTTTCTGTAGAACAATCCAAGATTCTTACTATCTTGGAGGCATCAGAAGATGTCCTTTATTCCCAGCCAATTCCTTTTAGTAGGTTTTACACTATGCCTTGCTAACAGGTTTATGGCAAATGCAATGTCAGGTTTACTGCAGTTTGCTAAATACATAAGTGCTCCCACTGCACTTAAGTATGGGAATTCTGGTCCTAGGACTTCCTCTCCCTCTTCCCTAGGTCAGTATGGATCTTTTTCTTGTTGTAAAGACATCCCGATCATCGGTACTTTCGATGGGTATGCCTTCTCAAAGTCGAACCTTTCTAACACCTTTTGGGCGTAGGCCGACTGGTGTACTAATATTCTTTCAGGGATATGCTCAAGCTGTAGGCCTAAGCAGTATTTGATTTTACGCAAATATTTCATTTTAAATTCTGACAACAGGTAAGAATTTGCTTCTTTTATGTCTCCTATTGTCCCGATGATATTCAGATCATCTACATACACTGAGATTATACAAAATCCATTATGGGATCCTCATATAAATACATAAGGACAATTTTCATTGTTCGTATAGCCTTTCTTGCATAGAAAGTCACTTAAGCGATTATACCACATCCTGCCTGATTGCTTCAGTCCGTACAGTGATTTCCTGAGCTTTACAATATACAGATTTTTATTTGCTCTGTGTTGGTTCGGGACGGGGATACCTTCAGGTACCTTCATATAAATCTTCGAATCCAAGTTTCCATAAAGGTATGCAGTTACCACATCCATCAATTTCATTTCTAAATTCAAGTTTACTGCCATTGAGATCAAATATCTAAAAGTAATTCTACTCATGACTAGGGAGTAAGTTTCTTTATAATCAACTCCTGGACGTTGAGTGAAATCTTGTTCTACCAGCCTTGCTTTATATCTTACGACTTCATTTCTTTAATTTCTCTTTCGAACAAATACCCCACTTATGCTCTATAGGGTACACATGGGCAGGTGTGCGGCATACGGGCCCAAACACCTATCTTTTGTTCAGAGATAATAATTTAGTTTCTATTGCCTTCTTCCAATCTTCCCAATCTGATCTGTTCTTACATTCAGCGAGCGATATAGGCTCTAGATCAAGATCGACGATTGTGGCAATTTTCTTTGCAAAGTAGATATCAATATTGGCGGTTGTCCTATTCATGGCTTCTCCCATGTGCATATAATTTATAGCTATTTCTTCATGAGTTGCTACTTCTGAAGCGTTTGCTTCTTCTGGAGCTTCTCCTTACTCATCGCTTCTTCCAATTGCGGTGGCAAGTCCCTTTAGTTTTTCGGTTCCGATGTGTGCGCACACATCCATGCCGATTTCTTCTTCCATGGGGTTGTTCAGATCCGGTATGCCCTTTTCTGAAGGTGTCATACTAATGCCAGATCTCAACTGGCTCCCCTTCTCATTTTGAGGAATTATACTAATCAGCTGTGTCAAGTCCTTCTTATCCTTCTTCACCAGACATCCCCAGTTACATAGGATTCGAGGGACCGGAGTTCTTATCCTTTCATTCTGAGGCCTTTGGACGGGATTAGAGATTCCTTCTACTTTCTTGGGTATTTTAACTCTCTCCGGTGCATTGCGTGCAAGCACATACGACTTGGTCACGCTCTTCAAATCACTAAAGTGATTAAGTAGTTGATTTGCTAATGCTTGTAAATCAATGATCTTTTGGACTTCTCTGTGTTACTTCACTAGTGCGCGGGTCATGTGCATGGATTCCCATGGTTTGCTACGTAATTTCCCGATATTTTTTATCAAGGGGTTGATTTCCTCCCCTAATGTTGCGAAATTATCCTCATCAAATATGCAATTAGCGAAGCGGGTAGTATGCAAATCTCTTGTCAAGAGTTCTAAATACCTGATTATGGATGTAGTCTCATAACCAACGTATATCCTAGTCTTACGGAGAGGACCCATTGCAGTACACTGTGGAGGGGTATAGGTACATAAACCTTGCATCCAACCTCCGTAGATGACAAATTTTCGGTGCTGACCCTTGCGCTAATTGCATAGGTAAATGGATGTTGTAGGTTGATGGTCTAAAGTTGATGAGATTTGCTGCATGTAGGACTGCGTGTCCCTAACATGTAGGTCGGGTAATAAATTTAATTCTCTTGATTATTGCCTCTGCTAAACCATTCTGGATATGGACATGCGGTATAGAATGCTCAACTGTAATTCCCATCGCCATGCAATAATCATCAAATGCATTTGAAGTAAATTCTCCGGTATTGTCCATTCTGATGGACTTTATGTGATGATCAGGAAAAACATTTCTGATGCGACTTATCTGCGAGATCAGCTTTGCGAACGCATGGTTTCTCGTGGACAATAAACCTACGTGCAACCATTTCGAGGAAGCATCGATGAGCACCATGAAATATTTAAATGGCCCTGAAAGTGGCTGAATGGGACCGCAAATGTCTCCTTGGATGCGTTCCAGGAATGTAGGGACTTCATCCTTCACTTTCAGAGTGGAAGGTCTAATAATTAATTTCCCAGTGGCGCATGCAGGGCACAAAATCTTCGTGATTTGGGAAATTCCTTACACTGATATTATGCACATGGGAATTGTTGATTATATTTCTCATCCTAATTCGTCATGCTAGAGACAGAAGAGTTCAGGGTTTCTAAATACTGTCTTCAGGGCAGTATAGGTTGCAGGTGCATTGATGTAAGTGTAGTATAGCCCAGTTTCTAATGAAGGAAGTTTTTGTAATACCTTTTTTCCATTTGCTTCGCGCTTCGTAATAAACAGGTATTCCTTACCGTACTCTTCTTTAGTCTCAACGTGGAAACCGTTGGCGCGAATATCCTTAAAACTTAGGAGAGTCTAGTCGATTCTTGATACAATAAGGTTTCTTGAATCACCAAAATTGTGCCCATTGGTAGTACAATTGTGGCTCTTCCTAAACCTATTATACAGGCATCGCTACTGGCAATTGTTGTAAGGCTGCCAGCATTCTTACAAATCGACTGAAAAACTTCGTCTCTCTTAAGATGGTATTCGCTGTGCCGCTGTCGGCTAAGCACACTTCATCCATAGGGCACCATAGTGTTCTAATATAAGGTATTTTATTAATATGCATTAGAAGGCAATCAACACATAAATAAAATACTTAATATCAGAACATATCATGCCATTATAAACTGAATAAATGAATGAATTATTCAAATATCATCCAACCATCATGTAATTTTCTTATTTTCCAATGGGCTTTCTGCAAAATTCGGACACGTCTGAAAAATCTGAGGACCCATTCGTAATTACCAGAAATCGAGGGCCTTTTTTTGTAATTTTGCCCCCCTGGCCGGGCCAAGCTCTCGGCCCAACTCCTCACGGCCCATCTCGTCCGCTCAAAACCGTGGGTAGGGTTTCCCTACCCCGGATCTCATTCGGTGGCGGTAGCCCGAGCGGCCAGCTCGGGCGGCTCTAGCGGCAGGGCAGCCAGGCCTAGCGGCGGGGCCGACGGAGCAGGCGGCAGCTACAGGCCGGCGTGTGGGCGGCAGCTGCAGGCGCAAGCGGAGCCGGCGGCGTGCGTGGAGGTCGAGGCGGCAACTTCGGGCACGGGCGGAGCTGGCGACATGCGCGGAGGCCGAGGCGGCGACTTCGGGTGGGCGGCCAACTTCGGGCACAGCTAGCGGTGGGTCTGTCGGCCGTTGCTTCACTCGGCGGCGGTAGCCACGCCCGAAGGCGGTGGCAGGCGCGGGTGACCAGCGGCCGGCGATGTGCGGACCGGCGCACGAGGAGAGGCCACGGCCTGCGGCCGGCGGTGGCTTCAGGTCGGTGCACATGAGGAGGCCGGTGGCCGGCAGCTTCTGGCAGCGCCGAGCATCGGCTTCAGGTGGCTGTACGAGGCCGGCCGTGCACAGATTTTTCTTTTTTTTCTTTTTTTTCAATCTACAGTGGAATGAACATCTACTCTGTGATGTAATCTACCGATCGACATTGTGCCGACGACTTCAAGTCTGCTCATGGTAGATTAGAGCGGATTTGCACCGTAGAAAAATAATCTAGAAAGCGAAATCTACGAATTTAGAGCGATCTAGACAATTCAATCTACTAGTGCTTCGATGATTACCTTGGATTTACCGGAGCGATACGTGCTGATAACGTGTTCAGGAACCATCGCTGACGACCAGTCCGATCGATTCCTCTGCTTATGCAAAACAAGAGCAATCACAGAAGACAGAGAATAGTAGATCAAAACACAGAGAGGTAAAGAGAACTCCTTGTCTTTCTTTGTTGCTTTCTTTCTAATTCCGTGTACCAAAATAGCCAATAATGCTCCCTATTTATAGCCTAATTGTGATGTGTCCACCATGGACCAAGCCTTCAAGCCCAAGCCCAGATTTCCTAACAAAACCTACGGCCGGTTATCATTCGAGAGTCAATACCTCCATATAGCTCTATTTATATTGACTTCTAAAAAACTGTTTTTCTATAATAAATAGTTTTTTTATAGTATCTAGCTTTAAATAGGGTTCATTTTTAAGAAAAGGTCTACTAGCCGATTATAATGCACTATAGTGAATTCATTTATATCGGCTAAAATCGCACACGAGTTTCTATATCCGTATAGTTCTCTACAAGCTGTTACTATTTATAAGTTAAAATCAAAATCCATTAACAAGAACCAATATGACAGGTTTGCTGCTTTGCCTTTGGACAACAATTAATTAGATGACCAATTAGCTTAACTGTTTTCACAACACTGCTCAAAAGTCAAAATCCCTTGCGGATCGTGCAAGAACATATGGCTAGAATAGCTCACTGTGCACGCGAGTACGCCAGGGTGCAGCCGTGCAGGCACACTGTGCACCAACCGAGCCCCAGGGAAGGATGCATCAAATGCAATGAATTAGAAGAGATAAATCGTTGATTCAGCCAAAAAAATTCAAAATCATTGATTCAACTAATCATACGGAATGACCCACCATTAACCCAGCATGTGGCAAATATTGGTGGGATGTCATCAGATGACTCACTGCTGCTTATAAATCTGGACGGACTGCCCTCGGATTATCTTTTTAATCAAACATCGACCGTTTGCTGGGCCAAGCGGTATACTATCTCGGTTCTTAATTATATAATTTTGACTCTTATTAACTATCCAAGTGTTAGTTTATATGTGTACTTATTATGACCTAATATTTCTACGACATTTAGGTCTAATTTAGAATTGAAAATTTTGGTAGAAATTAAACTGTTTCATGAAAAAAAAAATCTACGGAACTTATATACAGTTATTGTGTCCCGTGCGAGCCCTCAGTTCACAACACCGCTCACAAATCACAATCCTGTCGGGATACTGGGGGCGCCCGGTTCATGGAGCACACGCGGCTACGGAAAACAGTTCATTTTTAAAAACATTCCGGAGGGTAATAAAAGGGACGAATTTTGGTTCTTTGGTGAAAAATTCGGTCACACTACACACAAAAGGTAATCATAGACGATTCTAAACGCTCATCATAGATGGTTTCTCAACTATCTAAATTTTAGACCTATAATAACAGGCGGTTATCACAGACGATTTGTAGACCGTCTGTGATAAGTCACAGTACCAATAGTTTGTACAAAGAACCATCTGTGAAGATTTACTCTCATAGACAGCTACGACCAAAAATCGTCTGTGATATATTGGATATCACAAACAGTTCTTTTACTAACCGTCTGTGATATGTTGACTATCACAGATAGCTATTATCTATGGAGCATATCAATGATATTACATATTGATATGCGCTGCCATATGGGGATGTTTCCATCAGCAACTGACTTGAAAAGCTTCAATCGTAAGGCCTTACATCAGCTTGATATTGCATATCCTTAGCTTCCCGCTATAATCCCAGACCTGAAAAGTCCAGTGAATTGAGGCCAAGCTACATCAAAAGAGCTGAGCAGTGAAACAGATTAGAAAGCAGCTTACTTCAATAATTCAGGGTAAGTTTTCTTCCCAAACTGCAGTAAAGAACAATGCCAAGTTATAAGTAGTAGCCAACAAAAGAAAGTACGAGATTGTTTCTTCCTTGGTTCCGGCCATTGGCGGTGCCCTTGGAATTGGCCCCCTTCATGACTGATTCCTGTGGAAATAGGCACGGAGGCGGCCAGCGCACGAGGAGGAACGAGAGGCAAGGCGAATTGGGTGAGACGACAAGGAATTGAGGCGAATCGGGCTCACCTGGACGGGGTGCGAGGCGAAGACAGAGCTCTGATGGGGAAATGGGATAAGAAGAAGAAGCAGAGGAGGGCATACTTGCGAGTTGCAATTCTACCAAATCTCTAAGAGCCCACGACCAGCTAATTTGAATTTTCATATAAACATCACAGGTAGTTCTTATTAAAAATTATCTGTGATAATCGGAGATATCACAAACGATTTTTATTATCAACCGTCGGTGATAATCGGAGACATCACAGATAATTTTTATTACAAATTGTCTGTAATAATTTACATACGGTTCCTATTAAAAACCATCTATAATAATCGGAGACATTACATACGGTTTTTATTATGAACTGTCTGTAATAATTAACAGACAGTTCTTATTAAAAATCGTATGTGATAATTGTGTTATTACAAACGGTTCTAATCATCGCTAGTAGCATAGACAGTCACGCTTGTAAATTTATTTGTGCTAACTACAATACTGACGGATTATGGAGAAAGGTATATGATGAGATATCCAGTATAGTCTTTTCTGTAGTAGTGTCAATATGTTCGAACGTCATTTGGATTTTTGACAAAATTTAACAAAGCTTTAGATAAAATTTAAATAAAGATAAATTTAGTTAAAATTTGATTGAACCGTTTTTGTTTCGGAGGGTAACGAACGAAAGAAACCAAATAAACAAAATTTCGCTGAAATTTCACGGAAATCGTGAACCCTGCACGCGGCCGCTGCAAGAGCACACAAGCGCGATGCCCATACGGTAATGCCACCGCACCATTAACTGCGCGCATTCAAGCCACCCCGCTGCGCTCCAATCACCTTCTCCGCCTCCGCCTTAAATACTCGCCTCCCGTCTCGTCCCCATCCCCTTCCCTGCAAAGCGAGCAGACTAGCAGGGAAAGAGGGACCAGGAGGGAGGGGGTTGAGCTGTGCTGCGTCCACGCGGTTCTTGATTCTTAGCCGAGATGTCGAAGATGGCGGAGGAGAAGGTGATGGCGGCGCCGGCGAGCGGCGGAGGGGAGGATGGGCTGCAGTCGGGGGACCAGGCGGCGGCTGCGGCGGCGGCGCGGGTGCGGCCCGTGGAGACGCTGCTGCGCGCGGCTCCTCTGGGGCTCTGCGTCGCTGCCATGGCCCTCATGCTCCGCGACTCGCAGAGCAACGAGTACGGCGTCGTCTCCTACTCCGACCTCGGCGGATTCAAGTACGTTGCTTGCTTGCCTTCTGCCTCCAAGCGCCTAGTTCTTGGCCTATTTTCCATCTGAACATGCTGCGCCGCGGCCGGATTAATGCATGGCTGGCTTAATTCTTTTGGTTTTGTGGCAAAAATTCCAAGGTACCTGGTGTACGCTAACGGGCTGTGCGCGGCCTACTCGCTTGTCTCGGCGTTCTACACCGCTGTGCCGCGGCCGGCGACGCTGTCCCGCTCCTGGGTCGTCTTCCTCCTCGACCAGGTTACTTGTTCACTAGTTCCTCCTGTGCATCACTTCCTTTCCTGCCTTGAATATCATGGTTTGACTCATTTACAGGAGCTTAATTAGTTTGAGCTAATAACCTTCTTTTGAAGCACAGCTGGAATTCAGTAGGAATTTTTGTTGCTAATTCTTGGTCAACTTTTTAAAAAAACAAAATTCCTGTAAAATTCATGTAGATTTTCCTTTAGGATTAGAGCTCAGAGAGTAGAGAATTTAAGGCGTCCGAACAAAGAAGATTTCTGCACGCATAATTCAATACGTTTGGTAATAGTAGCATTCAGTTGTTCATGCTCAAATGAGTACTATCAGATCTTTGCTTTCGTGCATTGTGTCACAAGGCTGCACGATAGAATTCGGTATATTAACGTGCAAGGCGTATGGACGCAGGTGTTCACCTACCTGACCCTGGCCGCCGGCGCGGCGTCGGCGGAGCTGCTCTACCTGGCGTACAATGGCGACAAGGAGGTGACGTGGAGCGAGGCGTGCGGCGTGTTCGGCAGTTTCTGCCGGCAGGCCCGGACGTCGGTGGCCATCACCTTCGGCTCCGTTGTCTGCTACATACTCCTCTCCCTCATCTCCTCCTACCGCCTCTTCAGCGCCTACGAGGCGCCCGTGCCCTCGCTCGGCAACAAGGGCGTCGAGATCGCCGCCTTCCCGCGCTGAGCCGTGGCTGTGCCGGCGCCAGCGTTTGTGACCTATCGGAGGCTGAAAAGGCTAGTAGTGTGGGCTGGGTGTTTGGTTGCTTGGTGTTTGTGTGTACCTAGGCGAACAAATAATATATTCAATTTCCAACTATATATATATTAATTTCCGTGATAATTGGCGCTTACTTTTATGATTAGGGACTGAATTGTTTGTGTTTATATAGGCAATGTTTGGTACAGCTTCACCAATAGTTTCATGAGCTGTTGTGAGCTGTTTTTTGCCAAACACTCTTTTTGCAAACAGCTTCATGGATGAAGCTTCTTAAATCATACTCTCACAAGGGGATGGGGTGGGGTGAAGCTGAAAATAGTAGCTTTTCACATCTCTCTTCCTCAGGCTCGCAGTTCTAGGAACCCACTGCCCTTGTAGTTGACAGAAATTACAGCACTTTACCACTGGGTCCCCACGCCTGTTTCCTCTCCTCCCGTTCGCACTTCTCTACCGTTCGCACTGATTTTAATTTTTTTATTTTAATTTTTTAATTCATACTCATTCAAATATATTATTTTTTAATTCATATGACCATATACAAACATACAACTCCAAATGTTAGAACAAGTCAGGTAGACAGGGGCATCTTGGACAATTGCCCTCTCTCAGTCATGCATGAAGCTGTTGGTGAAGCTGTTTTGCCAAATAGTTTTCCAAAACAGCTTTAGCTTCACCGGTGAAGCTGCTCGTGAAGCTGAAACAAAAAAAATAGCTTCACTAGTGAAGCTGAGCTGTGCCAAACAGGGCCATAGTAGGAACAGTGAAAGAAAAAGATTTGGAGCGTGCCAGCACCCGGACGTACGCTTCTTTTCCACGTCAGACCTAATTTATAAGGGTTGATCTCAGCCATCCAATTTAGCGCAATAAAAATTGATGAGGCACAATAATTAAACTCTGTAATAAACCCCCACCTCTATACAATAAAATGTACAATAAAAGTGGGAAGTGTCAACAAAATTAGAAAAAGATATAATAATCAAGAAAATTAAAAAAATATCATATTCTCACAAAAAATAAAAACCATGTGTATATGACTTAGCTAAGTACTAAAATAAAATCAAAATCCTAAACAAAAAATATACGACTTCAAAACAATGCAACATTGAAAATAATATTGGCAATATTTTAAACTTGCTTGTGTAACAATGAAAATAAATGTTCACAAAAAAATTGAGAACTGTAGCCTCTACAACAAAAAAAAAGATGAATATGCGCAACAAAATTACAAAACCCCAACAACAATAAGTTGGTGATGGCAACAATTTTCCATAAATTGCTGGAGAGGAAGAACCTAACGACGACACTAACAAGTTGAGCATGGAGTAACACAGTCATGATGCCTTGGTGCCTCGGTAACCTTTGGGGGATAGGGGAGGAGTGGTTGGTCTATTCCCTCATCACTAGCGGGGATAAGGTTGATCGGTCATCTTCTTGTCTATGTGACTATAAGGAAGGGATAATTGGATCTCCATGCTCCCACCCCCACATGACCGCTTCATCACCAACCCTCTGGCCGTCATTTGCCCCCCTCTGGCCTCAGCCTCACTAGATCTAGGAGCTCCATTCGCTCCTCAGAAGGGGAGACCGCCACACGAGATCCAACCATGGCGAATGAACTCCTTGAGCACGAGCTCGATGGCCAAACTCCTTGAGCACGAGCAGCACGGATAAACTCTATGAGCTCATTCTTCTGGTGGATTAAGGGATAGAGAGACTAAGACTAGGAGAGAGAGAGGGACATTAGAGAGAGAGATGCAAGGGAGAGAGAACTTTGGAAGAGGAAGCAACCATGGAGAGGGATGCGTGGGAGGAGGAATATGTGGTTGTGGTGATGTGAGGATAAGGTGTCCGAGCCATGTTTGTGTCCAGAGCACTCGGATGTTAGGGTTGAAGCATTTCCCAAAAAACCAAGATTTCAAAATTTTTGTTGTAACAATCAAATTAAACAAATAGATGTAACATCTTGAAATACCTATTGCAACAATGTGAATGATGTAATGTAACACACCGGGGACCAGCCTTTTCTTCTCCATCAACCAAAACCAACAAGACTTGCAGATGCTACACCCGATGATGCGGTGCTTGTCTGGCACGAGGGAGCTCACATAGGACATGACCATCAGTAGCTAAGCTTGGTTCGGCCTGGTGATGGCGAAGCTTGCGGAGGTAGGTGCAAAGCTTGTCTAGCCCCTATGTCCCTATGAAGCTCACAGAGACCGCGCCTAGTGGTAGCTAAGCTCACCTGACCCTAGGACAGGAGAGCTTGTGGAGCATGCATCTAAAGGAAGCATGGAGGCTGGAGGCGTAGCACCAATTGGTGGACTGGCGTGCGACGACTTGGCTAGAGTTCAAGCTTGAGGCATGCATGGAGAGGGAGAGAAATGAATGGCTGGTAGAGGGTGTGGTTGGATGAGGATAAGACTAGTGGATGTCTCTGTTGGGTAGATTAGTGGGCGTGCAAGTGTTCATTGGATTAAAGATGGAGACTGAATGGAAGCGTATAATTGGAGAAGTTTGGATTAGATGTCCTCACCATATCATTTCCCAAAAGATTTATACATGTTTTCGATTTCATAGGAAAGTTAATTGGTAGAGCTTGTATAAAAGGCTCTTGAACTAGTGGAAGCGAATAGGCCAGGCCTATTTTGAAGTAGAATGTGATCTCACCTAGTTAAGCTTTCTTTTGCTACGAGGTAGTAGATTGTAATAATAGAACATTTTTGGTATGTCGATTTTGGATAAATTGGCTACTTGTAGTAACATTTTGCTTTCCATGTGGACAAAGCAATGCTGTGGTATCATGTTTTTGCTCAGTTTAGTTCACTGCAAAAAAAAAAGTTGCTTAGTTTCATATTAGCAATGTCAAAGTTTCTCATGTGCAATCTGCAACATATATAGTCCTGTTGCTTGCTGTGACACAGTAGGTAGGCATTTGGTAACATAAAGCAATAGTATTTTTAGTAGCACTCCAAGCCAAACCTGAGTTTATCAAGTACACAAACAAACAAACTATTTCAAAGGTATCCCAAGCAAGCAGTAGTGTCAGCCCTTAGATTACTCACACAACAAGTGTCCTCGCAACTGAACTAAAGCATACATTACTCACACAACATTTTCTGAACCTGAATTTGCATGTTCAATTCTCAAAGATAATTATATATATGCATTACAATTTACAGCTGATTAGATGTGCATTACAATATGTCCAAACACGCATAAGAACATAACCACACACATTACATGACTGCATCTTTGCACAGTAGCGAGGCAGTGGAGGAAGCCGAGGTTGTTGATGCTGTGGCGTTAGCGGTGCCCACAGCCAAACGAAGCTTAGAGGTATAGGAAACAACACAGTTTGCCATCCGCACGAAAGGAACTTGCTGCCATACACAACCTTTTTTGTGAATGTAATTCCGATTCAGTCATGGGCACCATTGAAATGCTAGGCATCCTTTCGTGTATACATTTTGGGTCATAGCAAAATCTCCGCCGCATCGGGGAGGTGTGCCACGTCAATTAGAGGAGAAGGGTGGCGTAGAGCAGTCGGATTTGGGGATTGAGTCGTCGGAGGGGAGAGCAAAATTGGGGATCGATTTCTATTCACCTCAGGTGATCGGATGGGAGGAAGGTGGCGCTGGCGGGAAGCAGTGCTAGAGGTGAGGCGACACTGGAGGAGATGGAGACGACGTTGGTGAGGCGACGCCGCAGGAGTTCTCTCCATGGTGGAGAAGGCAACTCCCTCATCGGCGTTGGTGAGGCGATGCCACAGGAGTTCTCTCCATGGTGGAGAATGCGATTGGATGAGGGAGGAGTCGAGGAGAGGAATGGCGGCCAGAGAGGTTTTCGCAAATTCGTCGAGCACTAACACGGGGCTAAATGCAAAAATAAAACAAAGTGGGATGGGGGAGCTGCTATATTGATCTCAGCTACATAGCTTAGATTGGATGGTTAAGCTCGCGTATGACCATATATTGACCAATTGCCTCTTATTCACTAGATAAGTTCCCTCAAAATAAAAGTACTAGGAAAAGGGACCTATCTCCTTGCCTCCTCTCTCTCTCTCTCTCTGAATCCATTCGCTCGTGCCATCTTTTCTCCACCTGATTTCATCGCTCGCCAAGCTATGCGCTCCCCTCCTCTCCTCTCCTAATTTCATCGCGAGCTCCACCCTCCCATCCGCAAAGCATGTATTCAGCTTGTTAATTTAAATATTTAACAGATAGTACTATTGGTGTAAAGAAAAGTTTAGCCGAACTCTTTGGTGAGTGACGAGAGCTTTTATAACCGGAGGAAGTAACAAGACCATCACCACGGCATTATCAAGCACAGTTTAGGAGTACTAGAAGTACTACTGTTCCTGTAAACGAGGCAAGATGGGACTATCGCACTCTTTTTCGTGCTTTTGTGACTGCAACTAACCAAGCTGAAGTAAGGACAGTTGCTTGCTTGCATTAAGGACAACGCAACTTCAACGTCGGGCAAGCGGAGGCTGAAGTTGCAACTTGTACAAGCGAGGCTTTGAGAAGGCAGAGACAGATTGTGACTACATTAATTGCTCCGGCCGGGCCATCATCGTCCTTTTGGTACCAGATTTTGATGTCCAAGTAAATAGCACTACTGACCTAGGAAGAAATACAGTAAGGCCCTGTTTGGAATGCGGGAATTTTTCCCGATTCCTGCGGGAATTGAACTGTTTCCTGCAAAATTCCTGCAAAATTCCTGTGAAATTCCTCTGTTCCAAACAGGCCCTAAGCCAGTCAGTGTCGTCGCTTTGGACCGATGGCTAAAAGAAAAATGCAAGATTTAAGTCCGCTTAGAACGTGTAAAAATTAAACTTTTTTTTTAATAAAATTCTGTAAATTCTTGTGTTCGAGACGAGGCCTAACTGGCAAAAGCTACACCTCACACCTAACTAATTTACTAGTCAAATCAAAATTAATGCTAAAATAGCACTATATATGTACGTGCAGTTTTGTTATTTAGTACGATAATGCACCGTAGGATCCTATGTTACAGTTCTCATCTAAAAAACAAACTACCTGCTTTTTGTCCGGAATCTGCTCATTTCGGCTTCTTCATTAGGTGTTAGATGTTTGGCTTCAAACTTCTAGTTTTTTAATTATATCTTTTTTTAAACTTTTGTTCTTTTAGGTTTTTTTGTCTTTTCTTTTGTCTTGTATTTTTTCATTGTCTGTAATAGCTTAACCTATTTTTCTATTTTTAAAGTTTTTTAAATTTAATTACGCTAAAGAAGTCACCAGTAGATAGAGTGTAAAATAAGTCAGTTACAGTGCCAAACAGTAAAAAAATAAATCATAAGCCACAAAACAAAATCCCCAACGAGCATGGAAGAGTTGAATGTTTGTACATGTGGTCATTTTTTTTAAAAAAGGGGAATATTAGTGCATGTGTGGAAGAGGTAAGGATTGTTCCTTCCTCCTTCGTGGTTAAATTAAAATAATAAAAAGAACAAACGAGAAATCCAAATGACGTCTCAACTGGTCTGCTTTGTTTTATGTACTCCTTGTAGATGTTACTCTATGCTGTACAGAACCCCGCTGCAGCTGCTCCTCGCGGACTACGCCGGGCAGGACTATGCACCTAGTCCTCGAATTTTTTGTACGGATAACTCATTTTTTATTTGAAAATACAGAAATATATCTGCGACAAATTTTTTTACACAAATAGGCTCGAGTCGCAAAACCATTGGGCGATTTACGCTTGTCGCCCCACCAACAAGCAACTTATAAAGAATCTGGTAACCGTTGGGCAATTAAATGCAATCGCCTCCCCGTTAAGCGATTCAATTGAATCGCCCCCCCGTTCGGCGACAAAAAGAGGAGTCGCCCAACGAGGGGGCGACTGCATGTGAATACAGCCCGACGGCCAAGCCCTCTTTTCTTCCCCACGCCTACTCGCCATTCTACCTCTAGACGACTGCATGGTGATCCCGTCTTTCGGTTTTGTGAATTTTGTAATTTGAAACTCGTAAAAAATGTGGTATAGTCACATATACTGTTAAGTCACACAAGAACTGGTATTTAATATTTGTCACATTACTTGATATAGAAATAATTTTCTATACGAAAAGAAGAGGTAATAGCATTGTTTGAATTTAAATGAACTTTATAATATAATGCAGTAACATGCCGCGTATTTATCCATTACATGAATGACATACACCCCTCACCCCCCACCCTAAGGTGCTCCGTCACCGCGCCCGCGTCCTCCCATACGGCCCCGCTTGGCCGTCCTCCGGTGCAACGGATTACGAGGCGGGTGACGAGGGTCCGAAAAAGTAAAACGATCAGGTGGGTTTCGCACCCGCGGCTGCGCCAGTGGAGTCAGCTGCACCTCTGGCTGTGTGGCCTCCGGTGCACCGGGGAGGCCACTGCCGGAGAGAACCTCCGGTGCTGCGTCAGAGGACGGCCCAGGCCAGTCCGCAAAAAACTGGTCCACCTCGATGTGGCCTGGGGAGAAGCGTCCCTACTGCTGGTAAGGACCTGCAATAGTAATATCGTTAGTTCGTTGCATGTCGTCTTAGGATAAAAACAAGATCGGACGATGCGTACCCGTACATGGCGCCATGAAATCATCCGTGTGGAAGCCAGGGATGTACGTAGGAGGTGTATGAGGGCGTGACCAAGCTGAACTCCCTGGCTGGTCCGGGGGAGGTGGACGTGTCCACGTAGAACTCCCTGGCTGCTCCGGGGGAGGTGGACGTGTCCACGTACTACCTCCGGAGTAGTGCCACGCTGGTCGGGGTGGCACTGGTGGTCGGGGTGCACTGGGCGTAGGTGTGGAGACCGCCGGTAGCCTCGTGCAGGACAGTAGGCTGACGATACGTCTACACCCGGCCTCCATCCGTCGCGCAAAGCTGACGGCCTCCTCGCGGGTCAACTCCCCACCTGTGCCCCACCTCTGCGCTAGTGCGGAGGACTCCGACCACATCGCAACACCGACGTCAGCCTGGACAAAAAGACATAGAATGGTCCATCATCGAAACGATATTGCCATTTGAGAATTTTTGAAATTACAAGTTACGTACCGCGATGTGAGCATCGCGTGCGAAGTGCGCAGGGTACGCGTCTGTCGGTGCGGCGACGTGTGGGGCAGGTGGGTCAACGACATGTACCAGCCTGGTACGAGTCCGCCCCTGGTACCAGATGAGGTACTCCGCGTAGTCGGCTATGTCGTATGGCCGGTCCTCCTCCACGCGGTCATCCAGCGCACCCTCCCACTGCGCAATCCAGGGCTGCATCCTCCTGGACCAGTCCGTGCCTTTCTTGACGCCCTTCGTGTTGTGCCTGTTTATGGAACCATTACGTAATGTAAGTACTTGCGATCACAATAGTAAGTACGTACAAAAATATCAGAAGCGATCACTCACGCGTGCACGCGTGGCGGAATCGGCGGCCCGACTGGTACAGGAAGTGCCTGCCGCAGCCCAAACTGCCGCATCACTCGCTGCGGTGCATAGTCCTCCACGTAGATGCCGTACACGAGCTTCCGGCGGGTTAGCCAGAAAGCCTGGTCACGCCAGCACAGTGCAGACAGCCCGTCAGGAGCACGGGCCTGCACTGCCTCCGCTGTGAAAGGCTCCCAGCGCACGTCGGAGTCTGCGAGGCGGTCCAACTGCTCCACGAAGGGGTGGTACGCCCGCGTGACCTGCACGTGCGCGAACTGTACCTGCAAGAAAGGCAAATTGTTTAGTACGATGATCGTTAATAAGTTGACTACGATAAAATAAAACTCACTCGTCGACGACACCAAATAGAACCCATCGTCGGCCGGTCGATGTCTCCCCCCGGGTACATCTCGGCCCCGTAGGGACCCATGTCGTCTAGTACAGGTCGTCCGAGACTGAAGCGCTCGAACGACCACAACTGCAGCAGCAGGGGACATCCCGTGAGGATCGAGTTCGCCTTAATCCTCGTGCACACATCGCACAGGCCGCGGTACGTCGCGGCAAGTGCGGCCGATCCCCAGCTGATCTGGACGGCCTCGCCGTCCGCAATCGCCCTCGCATAAGCGATAAGGCGCGCGTCAACGGTGTTGCCGTGGCTGGTCGTGAAGAGCATCCAACCAAACAGCCACAGCACGTAAGCCTCCAGGTGGCGCGCGACCTGGTAATCGTCAGCATCTGCAACCATGCGCTCAACCTGAATGCGAACAAGTTCTTATTAGTATGTAATTGCACAAATAAGATTTTCAAAGACGCGATCGACTTGAAACACCACGTACCCGGTACTGTGCCAGCCACCTCAGCGTCGGTCCATGCTTCTGCCTGTTGTCGAAGATGTGGTGGTGATCGGCCGGTGGAAGGACCCCCTGGAATCTGCCGAGCAGGTCATCGCGCCACTCGGCGGGAGCCTCCGGTAGGAAGGCAGCGTCTCCCGCGACCGGAAGGCCAAGGAGTAGGGACACGTCCTGCAGGGTCGGCACCATCTCCCCGACTGGTAGATGGAAAGTGTGCGTCTCGGGCCGCCAACGGTCCACCAAAGCCGTCAGCAGGGAACGGTCGAACGGGAAGCGTCGTGATCGCTCCACGCCCGCCTCGTCCCCCTCCCCGGCCAAGGCACCTCCGTCCTCATCCGTGGCCTGCACCATCCGGGAAAGAGGGAGAAGTCCGGCATCCCGCAGCCTGCAAATAAAGTGAAGGTCAGCATTAAATGTTTTTATGGTAATACTAAAATGTTGGCGTAGTGCAAACCTGGCAGTCCAACGGGGGTCGAGTCCCCAGGCCACACGAGGTGTGCGTGTCCGACTCCCAGCTCAGTCGACTCGTCCGTGCTCCCCGGTGGCGGCGCACGACGGGAAGCGCGGTGCACGCGGTCCAAGTGCTCGTCCAACAGCGGGTACCGCCAATCACCCGCCATAACTGCAAAATTATCTAAATGTAAATTTGTAAACTAAATTTTCTAAATATCTAAACTAAATATCTATGCTAATTTTCTAAACTAAATTTTCTAAACTAAATATCTCAACTAAATATCTAAACTAAATTTGTAAACTAAATATCTACACTACATTTTCTAAACTAAATTTATCTAAACAAATTTTCTAAAGTAAATTTTCCACAATAATGCATTACAAATATTATACAAAAAACTATATTTTTCTACATTTAAATTTGTGCATCTAAATTTGTAAACTGCATCTACATTTCTAAATTTAATGTTCTAAACTAGATATCTAAACTAAATATCTAAGCTAATTTTCTAAACTAAATTTTCTAAACTAAATATCTCAACTAAATATCTAAACTAAATTTGTAAACTAAATATCTACGCTACATTTTCTAAACTAAATTTATCTAAACAAATTTTCTAAAGTAAATTTTCCAAAATAATGCATTACAAATATTATACAAAAAACTATATTTTTCTACATTTAAATTTGTACATCTAAATTTGTAAACTGCATCTACATTTCTAAATTTAATGTTCTAAACTAGATTTTCTAAACTAAATACCTAAACTAAATATCTAAGCTAATTTTCTAAACTAAATATCTCAACTAAATATCTAAACTAAATTTGTAAACTAAATATCTACACTACATTTTCTAAACTAAATTTATCTAAACAAATTTTCTAAAGTAAATTTTCCACAATAATGCATTACAAATATTATACAAAAAACTATATTTTTCTACATTTAAATTTGTACATCTAAATTTGTAAACTGCATCTACATTTCTAAATTTAATGTTCTAAACTAGATTTTCTAAACTAAATATCTAAGCTAATTTTCTAAACTAAATTTTCTAAACTAAATATCTCAACTAAATATCTAAACTAAATTTGTAAACTAAATATCTACACTACATTTTCTAAACTAAATTTATCTAAAATAAATTTTCTAAAATTAGGAAAATACCTGCAAATCCCGCGGCTTCTCCTCCTCTCCCACGGCTTCTCCTTCTCTTCTTCCCTCTCCTCCCCCTCTCCTTCTCTTCTTCCCCTCTCCTCCTCCTCTTCCTTCCTCTCTTCTGCTTCTGTCTTCCTCGCGCGGCGGAGAGTGAATGGCGAGTAGGCGTGGGGAAGAAAAGAGGGCTTGGCCGTCGGGCTGTATTCACATGCAGTCGCCCCCCCGTTGGGCGACTCCTCTTTATGTCGCCGAAGGGGGGGGCGATTCAATTGAATCGCTTAACGGGGAGGCGATTGCATTTAATCGCCCAACGGTTACCAGATTCTTTATAAGTCGCTTGTTGGTGGGGCGACAAGCGTAAATCGCCCAATGGTTTGGCGACTCGAGCCTATTTGTGTAAAAAATTTTGTCGCGGGTATATTTCTGTATTTTCGAATAAAAAATGGGTTATCCATACAAAAAATTCCCTAGTCCTCCCTATTTTGCTGAAATACCCACAGGACAGCGGTTGCCTAACATTTCAGCTGCATGCTCGAACTCTTAAATGCAAAACAACAAATAATACTGTTTACTACTATGCATCTAGTCATCCCTATTTTGCTGAAATACCCACAGGGCAGCGGTTGCCTAACATTTCAGCTGCATGCTCGAATTCTTAAATGCAAAACAACAAATAATAATGTTTACTTACACTTGCAGACATTGTTGCTTCACAGTTAGAAGTATTTTAGTTAAAATTAAGTCAGGAGTTTATTGACTGCACTCAATTGGTTGAGACGTTACTAAAATATGGAATCATAATTTTTTATATCAAATTTTATGTGATTAAATGACACTAGTTTTGATGCAAGAGTACTATATTAATTTGTGTTGTACATTTTTCTGTGTGTCTTTGTGCTCGGTTTCAGACTTCTCCTCGTGTATCTCACTGCCAGGCGGTGAAGCGCATCCTTTGGTACCTTCGAGCTAGCATTGACTATGGTATCTGATACTCTTCCTCTTCCTGTCTTTCCCTTAGAGCCTACTCGGATGCATACTTTGCTGGTGAAAGATCAAGCTTCATTTAAGTTGGTTTTGGTGTTAATGACAAATGTCATTATGACATTATGATATTAATGACATATACTTTATAATATTTTGGTGAAAATGATAAATGAATTTAGGAGACTAATATGTTTATTTGAATTTATCTTTGGTTAGTCTCATTTGGATGAAAAGGTGAAATCAAAGAGGTATGCATTCGAAATCGCCTTCTTATTTACAAATGCATTCCTTAGATTCAAAATATAGATTGAACTCCTCAATTAGTCTAAAATGAATATGTGCATATGTCTTCACTATATACACTTGTATGCACACATTTAGGGAAAGATCTCTCTATAGTTTGGAATTTCATGAGTATTGATCCATACTTCTTTTAATATGCATATTTGGGATCTTTACTTTGAAATACACTCTTGAGTATATATAGCTTGTGTAGTTCATATATACTCATGTGCAGTCGGGTTGTCATCTAGTTTCTCCATTATATGTTGATGGATGGTTGATTTATGACAACCGGATTGGTAAGCTTTGTTTAAAGCTTATCTTAGAGTATACATTTTGTTGTGTACAAGTTGTATACTCGTAAATCAATTTTATATCTTCTTATTTGTTGAGATTGTTATGAATTACCAAAATGGTGAAGTTTGGTAATTGATGTCAATTGTTTTGTGGACTAACGGTTTCCATGAGTTGGATGCAAAGATTAGGTTCCACAAATAAGAACGACGTGGGATGACTTCATGTGTTGAAGACCATCAAGTCAAGATTGAGAAGAAGGCTTCATGTGTTGAAGACCGTCGAGAAGAAGATGTGTCATGAGTTGATGCATATTGAGACGATGACCCAAGGCAAAGGTATGGCTAGCTAGGGCTAAGGATGTGTTCCTAGTCTTTTATCGGTCTTGGTGTTTAGTTGGAAGACCGGATTGCTAGTATAGGTTGCCGTACTATTAAGAGGGGTCATGTCTAGTAGTTTGAGTCTCATCATGTGTTGATAGCTCAAACCTCACTTTCTCTAGCTCATCTTGACATGATGCCATTGTTTGCGAATGTGTTTTGCAAATAGTTGAGGCTCATGCATTTAATCCTTGTAACGTGTGACTATACTTTGCAAATGTGTTTTGCAAAAGGTTGAACTCCATGTACCTAATCCTTGTAGCATGATCTAAGTTTGCAAATGTGTTTTGCAAAAGTTGGAGATCATGCATTATCCCTTGGCATGGTCTAAGATTGTGTATTGCTATTTCATTTGACATTAGACCGTGATAGTGACTCTTTGGATGTCTTGTGATTTCTGCATTGATCTAATGTGTTTGAGGTTATGTAAATAGATGAGTTGTGTAGCCCTCTGAATAAGCTTTCCATAGAGTCCAAGATCACTCAATTCCGACATCGGAATCAAAAGTTATGACCGTTTTACTGAGTGTCGCCTTGCTGAAAAACTGGAAACAGAAGTACCACAATTTGTACTGTGGTAGTTCCGAAAGTATCGGAAGTACCGGGAAAAAATCGGAACTTCCAATTTTCCGGTAGTTCCGATTTCCGAGCGGAACGTTTTTTCCAAAGAGCGACTTTTTGAATGACTTGGCCTCGAGAAAATCGAAAGTACCGCAATTTGAACTGCGGTTGTTCCGATTTCGCTGAGAAACGGCTAGTTTTCTGACCGTTGGCGAGAAAATCGGAAGTTCCGCAATTTGAACTGCGGTAGTTCCGATTTCCCTGATTTTTCAGGAGTTTGGCTCCAACGGCTAGTTTTCTTTTGTGGGGTATAAATACCCCCTTGTGGCCGGTTGGAGAGCTTGTTGCTTGACTCATTTCTGTTGTCTTGAGCTAGAGTGAGGCTCTCCACTCAATTGTGCATGTGTTGCACTTTGTGAGAGAGGAGAGGTGATCTAGAGTGCATGTGTTGCATCTAGAGAAGGACTTTGTGTCCGGATTGAGCTTGTGCATTCGTTGCACATGGTGAGAGTCAAGTGAGGGAATGACTTATTACTCTTGGAGTTTGCCGACTCCTAGACGGCGTTGGAGGCGTCGTGCGTGGTGATCTTCTCAAGAAGGTTGTGAGAAGACCCAGCGAGATTGTGAAGGTCGGAGCTCACCTACCCGGAGCGGGAAAGAGCTACCACTTGTGGATTTGAGGTGGAAGGCTTAATTCGTGGAGCCGGTCCGATTTGTTCGGGCTAACCTCAACGTGGATTAGGGGAGACCAGCAAGTCTCCGAACACCACGGTAAAACATCGTTGTGTTAATTGTGGTTTGTTTCCTTGTACTCAATTTATATTCAAGCAATTTACATTCATAGAATTAAATTGATTGCTTGTATACCTAGGATTGCAAACCTTGACCTAGGATAGAATTGTTGGTGCACTTAGACGAATTTATTTGTTGTAGGCGTTATTTGAGCTAAACCAAATTGAGTTTCGCTTCCGCATTATATACTTCGTTTAGGCAAATAGGAAAGCTCTTGAATTGATTAGTATTAATTTGTAGAGAATTTTTAAACCGCCTATTCACCCTCCTCTAGTCGGCCTCCTCGATCTTACAGCTGGCTGTAGGATAGATAGGAAGAGCACTTCTGGCACCTGCCAATTCATTGGCACTTCTCTTGTCTCTTGGTCTTCTAGGAAGCAGTCCGGTGTTGCACAGTCCACTGCAGAGGCCGAGTACGTTGCCGCAACCAGTTACTGCAGCCAGGTACTTTAGATGGCTTTGACCCTGCGGGACTTTGGGTTGGTTATAGACAGTGTTCTACTCTTTTGTGATAACACTTCTGCTATTAACATTGCTGAGAACCCAGTGCAACATTCCCGGACCAAACACATTGATATTCGATATCACTTCCTTAGAGACCATGTAGAGAAGGGTGATATGGTGCTTTAGTTTGTGGAGAGTGATCACCAGTTGGCTGATATCTTTACCAAGCCTTTGGATAGCTCTAGATTTTCAGCCTTGCGGGGAGAGCTTGGGGTGGTTTGTCCTTATGGACTGTAGTGAGGGGGAGTTTTATGCTTTACTGCTTTATCCTGTATATTATGCTCCTGTTCTTATTTTGTTGCATTGCATTCGGGTGCATTTGGGTTAGTCCTCCTAGCATAGATTAGAGTATTTCTCTCATCAGTAGCTTAGATTTCTTCCTCTCATCCTGTGATCTAGGATGCTGCTTATTAGCTGTTTCTCTTCTCACTAGGTTGAGCTCACTCACGTTTTATAGGTTCTAGCGAGGGTTGGGCCACCCTTGGGTAGACAGGGAACGTGCTTGCTCCTTAGTGTGTTAGTAGAGCAGTTGATAGTCCTAGTGTCATATGGGGTAAATGAGAGTCAGTCTGACCCATAGTATCCTCTATATCTTGTCTATGCTTTAAGAGCTGCCTTTTCTGTTTTCTTCCCAACTTCTCGTTTTTATTGCTTTAGTTCAGGGGGAGTTTATTTGGGAACTTCTAAAGCTTAATATTGGCATAACTCAACTTGAACTAAAAGTGCATCACATGTTGAGGGGGAGCTGAATTTTCTTGCATTTTAGCTTTCTGCATTGTAATATAACTGCTTGAAGCCTTGATTATTATCCTTATATGACATGTTTACAATGAATTACATCTTGCCATGATTTATGCTTAATTGCTAGATTTATCATTGCTTTATATGTGTCGTCAAGCTTTTGCCTTTGATAAGTTAATTAAAATTGCACAACTTGAATTAAGACATGTCATGTTAGCTCTTGAGACTAGTCTGTCTTGAGTTATCCTCTTATGATTCATGCCATGTCAAATAGGCTAAGTTGAGTCTAGAATCTTTTTTAAGCTTTAGATTGAGCTATATTAATTTCTTATAGCTTCATGTTCTTGAACTACATTCAGTAAAAGCAAAATGATCTCTTTTATGTGCGAAAGAACTGATATCACCAATTTTTTCTCATGAGACTGCTTGCCATTGCACTAGGCATGAAATCAGGGGGAGTTTTGGATGACCAAGATCATCTCCTTAAGCTTCTTGCTTGGAATGGTCGCATAAGGCTTGAGATCTAGCACATGACTAAAATTTTGGTTGGAAACGACCATTAGTTTCAAAGAAAAATATGTCAATTGTGCTAAATTTGCTTAACCACAAAAAGTTTTAAGTACTTGACCGGGGTACCAAGTGCGGTCAGACCGGCCTGCTGCACTAGGTGCTGATTTTTGGTATTTTCTGTTGTGTTTTGTTTCTTCTCTGTTGTTTGTTGTTTCACTTTCTTTTCTGTTTGGTTTGAGATTTCAGTGAGCATATGATTTCTCCTTCGTAACTTGAGTAGCTATCGGAGCAGAAATTCTAAGTGGATACTTGGTGGCGTATTTTTAAAAAGGCACCATTCACCCCCCTCTGTTGCCATATCCGATTCTACAATATGCAATTATCACAGATGATTTTTGTTAATAACCATTTATGATAGTTCACAGACGGTTATTAATAAGAGCCGTTTGTGATAATTGCAGATGTCATGGACGATTTTTAATTAGAACCGTATGTGATATTACCACAGATAGTTATTAATACGAACCATTGAGTACCGCTCAGATTCGAAGAAAACGGCGCAGCCTTGATGTCGTGCGGGTGCCGCTGCACCTTTTAACCCGCGCATCGTCAGATTTCGGTTAGAGTTGAAGCTGCGGTATGCTTAGATTTGGCAATTTTTTACGAATCTCCTGTGCTCTGATACCACTCGTTGCAAATAATGCACAGAAAAATAGAGACAAAAGACACGAATTTTACGTGACAAACCCTTACGGAAAAAAACCAAGGGCGCTTAAAGGCAAATCACTATAATGGGGAGAGTTTACAATGGAACGCTTGCGCTTCCTATGGGCTACTGGGTACATATATATAGTGTGAAGGAAAAAAAGTCCCACACGGAGAGAAAATCGAATCGGAGTCGGTTGCTACAGATTGACACTACGTCTGATACAATCTGTGTATATATTGCCATGCCATGTCTGGCATGAGGTGATGAAGTGTCCTACATGGACATGCTACGAATTTGGATCAACATAATGATTGTTTTTTGCTTTTAGATTCCTAAACTTTGTTTAAAAGGCAGTACTGGAGCAAACCCCTTAGGGGATATTCATGGGAGCCGAAAATGTTTTTTCTTTAAATTCACAATTGATGGAGTAAGAAATAATCATCCAATGCCTACTGGAACAAGTCCATGGGAGGTGCTGAGCCGAATCAAAGTAAAAAATAATAATGTCACGACAAATGACTATGCAATTTGGTGATCAATATTCTCTTCAATTTCGATGCACTCCCAAAATAAATCAATCAATATCTAACGACTAATGACTATGCAAAATGCTTTTGAACTGTAACTACAAGTGGTGTTTTTCTATTTGAAGCAAACAAGTATCACAACTGTATTTTCCATAGTAGCTCGAGACAGTCGTCTGGGAGTATACGTAACAGAAAAACATGACAAGACGGGACAAAAACACCCTACTGTGCTGAACAAGCATCAAAAGACGTACAATCGGCTAGAAATAGGCCCGCGTCTGAGGCCTATTTCGTACGGTCTTAAAATATAAATAATTTAGTACTATATTACTAAAATAAAATAGAGTAGATCAATTCATAAGATATAGTTCTTATCACTTTTTAAAATATATGACACATGAATAGAAATGGCATAAGGAGAACTTTAGCTAAACACATGGCATGCACACGCGCACGTATTCGCGTATTTTCGTGTATAAAATCGTGTGACTTACGACGTGCGACTGTGCCGTGATGTGACGCTAGCAGACTAAGTCTGTCTTACTTTTGCTAAACTATCCATCTCTCCCCCTCTCTTTTTGAATGCGAATTCAAATGTCTGAATTAATTTAGTTAATTACGTCAGTTACTGGAAACGTCTACTAGAGACCTGAAGACGTTCACACAAGTGTGACTGAAAAACCATTCTTCTACTTTCTCCTCTACCCTCTACTTTGTTCTCTGTTGACCTGTGCTAGTGTGCTATGCGACAGAACCTCGTCTGTCTTTCTTCTCAGCGTGCACCTAAAAGGAGAAAGTGGCTATCTCCAAGCTATTGCGGTAAAGAGTACCTGTATAGTGCGGAAAAAGTTTCTGAACAGCACATTTGCGCGACCGTTCCTACTCTGCTTCACTATGTTCTGCATTGCATCGAGCTTACATTGCTTTCTGTTTTTTTATCAAGTCCAACAGTAAGTCGTTCGGGCCATACCTACTGTTAATTATGAGTTTTACATCACTAATCTTTTAATGTATTTATTTCATAATAAAATTTAGAATTAAAATATTATCCAACGTTTCCAACACAATCATCAATAATAGTACACTTGCTGTTTCCTTCCTGATGTAGTACTTAGCTAGTACGCAAGAGCGAGTAATATACAGAGTTAAACAGCAAGCAAACCGGCGTTGGAGCAAATATTCGTGCATCCAACGTATATCCAACAAATTTTTTGCTGCCTCCAAAACATGAAACAATTTAGAAACATCATCATTAGTGAAGAACTGCTAAAACATCAACTCATTTATAACCAACATCATTAACCAAGAACTGCTAAAACATGAATGAAAGTAGACTAATGAACATTGAGTAGTACAAGCTAGTGGTAATTGGCTTAGGTGCCAGTCAGGGCTAAAATAAGTTAGATTATAACTAAAGTTGTACTGTAGCTGGTTAAAATTTTACTGTAGCTAATGGTGTTTTATTTAGCATAACTAAATTTAAAAAAATTTAAAAATAGAAAAAATAAGTTAGCCCATTACAGCCCATCATGAACAATGCAAACGAATATGGGAAATAAAGATTCAGCAAAAAAGCTAAAAAAACAAAAATACTAGAAAAAACAAAATTTAGAAATAGTAAAAAAATAAGCCAAAAGACATCTATCATTCTTCCGATTCCAATCAGACATATGTAAAAATTCCAAGGTAAGCAGAAGGCAAATGGTGATTTCTTTTTAACCGCGATTTATAATTTTTATTTCATCGCGAACACTTATTTGAATGAATTGAATATTGAAAAGTCGCTTTGAAACGAGCAAGTGAGAACCCGACCGGTTTGTTTTTGCAAGAAAATTCATAAGTGATAGGTTGATATAGAAGCATACCAAACAAAGCACATGAAGCAATCCACGAACATAAGGAGGATTTATTACAGGCAGCACCTGAGGAATCACACCTGCATTCATCAGCAAAGCACCCTTCCGAAAGAAGCAAAATTACTCTAAAATTTGTCCCATCCTTCTTTCCCCATTTGGCCGCCCGCTACTGTTATTTCGCCGGCGGCGGAGGAGGCGGTGTTGAGCGGCGGTTGGTGCTGGTGCTGGCAGGGAGGCCGAACATGACGCTGACCTCGTGGAGGCGCCCCGGGTAGATTTCGTCGCCGGCTTAGGGGTCCAAGCAGAGGGAGCAGCTGTGGATGAAGTCCTTGTAGACTTGGGGGGGTAGTCAAAGTGGTGGACGACGGTGCTGACGCCGGCGGGCGGCGCGTGGATGCGCTGCGCGAGGAGGGAGGAGCATTGGCCCGACCTCACGGCGTAGCGGTGGTGCGCCTCTAGCATGGGTTGCAGCTGCGCGTACTCCGTAGGCATCAGGCCCAGCCCCGTGGGCACCTCCGCCGCTGCAGGCTGCTCCATCACCGTAGCTACAGCTATAGCTGCGATTCAATTGGATTGGACGCAGTGGGGGTGGGATACAAATTCTATGGGGGAACCCCATGCACCTCAGCTTCTTACTTGTGCTATAGTTGTTGGTTCGGGGGCTCCTATGTAAGTTCCGGATTTTAGTTGGCTTTAAACTGAGTCTGTTGGGACCCACTTATCAGAGAAGGGGATGGCTTATGCATTCAAGAAGGAACGCTTCCTTTGGGTGGATGGGAGTGGCGAGTCTTGTGACCTCCCTTTATAAGGTGGTGGATTCCTCACTAGAAAAAAGATCAAAGAGTTGCTTCTCATTTTCCCATCTTCTATCACCCAAGTGCTCAATTTTGCTGATCTTTCTCTCAATGGCGATGACACCGGCTGGCTGCGCAGCTTCCCTCCTACAACCGAGCTTCCACTCAGAGCCTTAAGGGAAGGCAGAAGGGAAGGGTCGAGTTGGTGAATTGATTGGAGTCTTGACGGACTCTAGTCCTTCTCTCGTCCATTGTGATCTGGAGGTGATTTCTCTTGGTTGCTATCAAGCTCGGTTGTGATTTCTTGGAAGATTGCTCTGTTGTGTGCACTCGGCCGGTGCACATTTATTTGTTGTCTTGTGCGGTGACTCCTGAACCTTGACTTTACTATTCGGTGTGCCCTTGATTATAGAGAAGGGTATTGTGTCTTCCTGAATCATGCTGACCACCCCGCGACAATAAGTTTTCTAGGACGGTATCATTTTCGACATGCCTTGCTGAGCTATGTTGTTGGTGGCTTTGATTGATCTCATATGTGAGTTGATTCTCTTGTAATTGGATATTTTGCTCAATGTGCCATCCTAGTAAATTTGCTATATATATTATTATTATGGGAATCTCTACTTCTAGGAGACCATGCATGATAACCTGTGGGATTGAAAAGCTCAATTGGGATAGACAGTCAAAGTGAGATCAGTGTGATATTTTAGGAGTATTCTGCTAGTTTTGAATTGATTGTTGCTAGTTACTTTCTGCCCTGTTATTGCTCTAGTACTTGCTGAAGCTCTTCAACTGATATTCACTAGAGTATTAGTCTGTTGCCTTTTTTAGTACAATACTTGCAATTTGATTCTAATTGTTACTATATGGGGTTTGAGATATATAAAAACTAGGTAGCAACATACTTTCTAAGACCATAGCAAAGGAATTTTACTATGTTGGGGATATAAGAATGTCTTTGGAATCAAATTAACAATTTAAATTTCACAATCAAAATTTATATTTTAGTTCATTAAAATTTTATATTTTATATTATTTCTTGAGGAAAAATTTCAAAGGTTATGATGAATCTTTAGCTTCAAACATTGTTGAAAACCTTAAAAGTTCATGAAGACACAATTTTCTATAGAATGTGTAAATGACAATTGCATGTTTCTTGGTTCAAAATCAGTAGATTTTTCGGCCATTGGATAAGACAATCCAAGAGATGCCTTTATCCCCCTCTCCAATACTACTTCCCCCTCCTCTTTCTCCATTCAGATCTATCTATGTTTTGGAGTTTCATGAGTATTGATCCATGCTTGTTTTAATATGCATATTTAGGATCTTTACTTTGAAATACATTCTTGAATATATATAACTTGTGTAGTTCATATATACTCATGTGCAATTGGGTTGTCATCTAACTTCTCCATTAAATGTTAATGGTTGAATGATTAATAACTTCATGTGTTGAAGGCCATCAAAGAAGAAGACGCGTCATGAGTTGATGCATGAGGAGATGATCATGTGTTGATCATCAGGTCAAGGAAGACCATCATGTATTGATGGAGTTGATGAAAAGGATGCATCATGAGTTGATGCATATTGAGAAGATGACCCAAGGCAAAGGTATGACTAGCTAGGGCTAAGGATGTGTTCCTAGTCTTTTACCGGTCTTGGCGTTTGGTTGAAAGGCCGGATTGCTAGTATAGGTTGCCGTACTATTAAGAGGGGTCATGTCTACTAGTTTGAGTCTTATCACGTGTTAATAGTTCAAACCTCACTTGCTCTAGCTCATCTCGACATGAGGCTTATATTTGCGAATGTGTTTTGCAAATAGTTGAAACTCATGTGGTGAATCTTAGCAACATGGGGCTATGCATTGCAAATGTGTTTTGCAAGTGCTTGAAGTCCATGTACCTACTCTTTGTGACATGGTCTAAGTTTGCAAATGTGTTTTACAAAAGTTGGAGATCATGCATTATCCCTTGGTATGGTCTAAGATTGTTTGTTAATATTTCCTTTGACATTAGACCATGGTAGTGACCCTTTGGATGTCTTTTGATTTCTGCATTGATCTAATTGTTTGAGATTATGCAAATAGATGGGTTGTGTAGCCCTCTGAATAAGCTTTCCATAGAGTCCAAGATCACTCAATTCCGACATCGGAGTCAAAAGTTATGACCTGGAGGTCTGACCGGTGTTGATCTGGAGGTCAGACCGCCCTTGTAATGGAGGTCTTACCAGTGTTGATCCAGCGGTCAGACCGGCTTTGAGTTTGCGGTCTGACTGGCCCCTGAAACTTTCGTTCCTCGCCAGAAACCTTTTTCCAGAGAGCGACTCCGCTGATCTTTGTAGGAGCAATCTGACCGGTCCTATGTGGGCGGTCTGACCAGCCTGACAGTTTGACTGGTTTTGTGTGGCGGTCTAACCGGTTTTCCAGCCCAACAACTAGTTTTTTGTGACCGTTAGGAGAGCGGAAGTACCGACAGTGTAACTGCGATACTTCAGGCCCTCAGGCTGATTTCAGCCCTCTCTCTTCTCTAACGGCTTGCTTTTGAGGGATGTGTATAAATACCTTCTCAAGGGCTGTTGGGAGATGGTTGCTGGTGCTTGGCTTGTATTCCTTGAACTAGAGTGAGGCTCTCCACTTAATTGTGCATGTGTTGCACTTTGTGAGAGAGGAGAGGTGTTCTAAAATGCATGTGTTGCCTCTAGAGGTGGACTTCGTGTCCGAGTTGAGATTGTGCATTCGTTGCACGTGGTGAGAGTCAAGTGAGGGATTTGACTTGTTACTCTTGGAGTTTGCCGACACCTAGACGGCGTGGGAGGCGTTGTGTGCGGTGATCTTCTCAAAGAAGGTTGTGAGAAGACCCGGCGGAGTTGTGAAGGTTGAAGCTCACCTACCCAGAGCGGGAAAGAGCTATCGCTAGTGATTTGAGGTGGAAGGCTTAATTCGTGGAGCCGGTTTAATTTATTCGGGCTTACCTCAACGTGGATTAGGGGAGACCTGCAAGTCTCCGAACACCACAGTAAAAGGAGATTGTATCATTTGTGGTTTCTTTTCTTGTGCTCAAGCAATTTACTTACTTAGCATTATTTTGATTGCTTGTAAATCTAGAATTGCAAACCTTGACCTAGGTTAGCATTGTTGGTGCATTTAGGTGAATTTTCTTGTCTTAGGCGCTATTTGAGCTAAACCAAATTGATTCAAGCTTCCGCATTGTTTACTTGGATTAGGCAAATAGAAAAGGTCTTGAATCGCTAATATTAATTTGAAAAAAATTTTTAGACCGCCTATTCACCCCCCTCTAGTCGGCCTCCTCGATCTTACAACTTCAGCTGTCTTCTCGCATGTCACGCAACCACCATTCAAGAAGAGCTCTTGATCTATTGTAGTGTCCATGGGATTCGATCGCTCTGCCCACCGTTTTGCCTCTCTTGCTCAGCAAGTATCACCTCCATTCGCCCTATCTACCGTATTCAAGTTGGTGTCTATTGCAAGCCATCGTCGCATGATTTAGTCGTGAGTTCACCCATCGGATCATGACAAACTAGGCAGGAAAGTGCCATCATCTCGCCATTTAAGCCCCTCTTGAGTGCATCACCCTCCTCTCCCATGCATCTAGTTTCAATTTTGCCCATTGACAGCTCATCTCCATCCTCGTCTCTAGTGCACATGCTTCATCGTGCTTTGTCAAGGCCTATGTCCTTCTTGGTGAGTCCTACCCTCGAAACCTGAGCCATTTCGTGCCATTTTATCTATTCTTCAAAAGCCTCAACCAATTTCTTATCTTGTGCAGTGTAGCATTGGATCTGTACCCTCTTGTTTATCTTTGGTTGTCACCTTTTTCCCCTAGGCCAATTGGATCAAGGCCACCATCACCTCCTCGCCAGCCAACACCACCTTCCCATTCAGCTTTATGCCCTTTGCCTCTCACCAAATCATGCATCCTGTCTTCTGCTCCTCCACTAGCTACCACATCCTCCATTAGTGCCACCTCCTATTGGTCTCCCACTACTCCCTATAGTCCTCCACCACTGGCCACCGATCTACTTCCGCTGCACCACCATCACCTCCTCGCCAGCCAACACTGCCTTCCCCTTTAGCTCTAGCATGCAAGGCCACCTTAACCTCCTCTATGTCACCTCCTCCTAGTTCCTCTTGGCCACCCACAACTCACTGTCCCTCTAGCGTTCCACCTCTCTGTGCTGACCTCTATCAGCGCCACCAAGCACCATCGGCCGCCACCTTCTCACCTCATGTGCTACTCCACGATGCCGCCGACCCCTGCTTCCTCTTCTTCCTCTATTGCAACCACCGCAACCTCTTCATCGACTGCCACCTCCTCTGCATCAACAAGCTCCACTGCAGCCTCTCCATCTTCCACCTAAGCCTTGCCTTCTTCCACCTTGGCTTCCTCTGCTACTTCTTCCTCCTTGGTTAATCTCCAATTCCTTTCCCTTTCTTTTTCTACAGTTCTTAATTATTGGTCAATAATTGCTTATTGTTAACTATTAGTTCCTGTTAATTGTGCACTCGGAGTAATACCTGTGATTGTGAGAGAATGTTTGTAACTGTGCAGTTGTGTTAGTATCTATGTGAGTTATTATTGTGGCATCTGCTTAGTAATTGAGATGTTTGTACGGTAGTAGTGCTCTGTTAATTTGTCAGTACTATGTCTTAGTTAGTGAATTGTTTAGCTCATGTGATTTTGCTATGTTATTCATCTGTTAGTATATGTCAGTTTGTGATATTTGTGTTAGGCAATAGTGACATTGATATGTGTATTTAGTATTTTGTGATGGTGAATAATTAGTTGTGATCTCTGTTTAGCAGTGGTAGTTGTTAATTGTTCCTATGAGCCTTTAGTTTTGTGATACGTGATATGTATCTGTGGTTGTGAGTAGTTTCTGTTAGGATGAGTTTTGTGGGTAGGGATGGAAATAGATTAGATATGATCGAATAGTCTCAAATACAAATATGAATCCATATTTTAAAATGAATACAAATATGAATTCGAATATTCTCAAATACGAATACGAATTGAATGCCGTAGCGGATACAAATTTGAATCGAATATGTACTTAATTCGGTCAAATACAAATATCCTCCTACAACTTCTGTAACAAATATCAGTAAAACAAATTCCTAGCATTTTTGCCAGTTTTTCACCAGATTTTGACCGGTTACCAGAACGGTTACCGGTTTCAAACTACCCAAATTCAAATTTTGAATCACAAAATTCCGAATCACATAGGAAAATAGATAAATTTTGAATCACAAAATTCTGAATCGCATAGGAAATAGATTGAATACGAATTGAATAGTCTCAAATATGAATACGAATATTCTCAAATACAAATGTGAATATGAATATCCTCAAATATGGATATGAATATTCTCGAATATGAATACGAACATTTTCAAATATGGATTTTGCTTACCACATTCGCTTTTCTGAAATACAAATATCAGATAAAATAGATTATTCGTCACCGTTTCCCACCCCTATTGTGGGTTAGTGTCTTTGTCTGTGATTAGTGTTCATGTCCTATGCTTGTGCAGTTGTCAGTGTTAGTATTTGTATGTGTTGTGCAAGTTTGCTAGCCAGTGATCGTTCCCTTCTCCTTGCTATCTTTACTCTCTCTTTACTTCTAGACCCTCTAGTGCATCTTGACTCCTGCTTTTCTTTTTTTGTGGTTGGTCGATAGTTAAGTCATGCGATCGTTCATCATAGTTGTTTATTCGTGTTGTCCTGTGCCGCTATTATCTGCTTAGCCAACGATCATTTTCTTCCTCTTTCTCCCTTGACTCCCTCTGTGCTTCTAGACACTCTTAGTGCTTCTCAACTCCCTTCTTCTATCTTGTGGTTGGTAGCTAGTTAGGTCATTTGTCAGTAGCTGTGTTCATTTAGTTGTCGTTAGCGTTTGTTCATCGTAGTGCTTTTCGTTTGTCTTTGTGCATGTTTGTTCATGTAGTCTCTCGTTGTGTTGTTCGTTCAGTCGTATGTTGTCCATCATATGGTCATTCGTCCTATCATATTTTGTTTGTGCATAAGTTTAGTTCGATTGTTAGTTCATCCGTGCAACTAGGGGATCATTTTCACTGTTTAAGTTGTTAGGCTGATTTGGTGGTCATTTTAGTTTTCTATTTTCTCCCCTGTTTGGATTGTCCTAGTATTAGTTGAGTACGATTAGCTTTAGTCTAGTCCCTAAGGAGAATACAACACGTGCTGCTATTTCAGTGGCAACCCATGCACTTGCGGGCGTGCTATTATTTCACGATCAAGTATTTTGGCGTCGTTGCCAGAGATTAGCTTAGAGCGATAGTGTTAGGCTGTAGACTAGGTCATTATTTGTTTTCTTTTGCTTATTTGTGTTTGTGCTGACTTGTCTTTCTTATCGTCATTATTCATATTGTGATATATCGCCAACCCCTAACCTTTTCCCTAGTTATTTCTTTCTCTTATGTCTTTTTGTGTCCTTTCCCACAGGTTGGTGAACATAGGTACTTATTGAGGCTATGGCTTTATATTTTGATTCTTATGGTTTTATAAGCACTCCTAGAACTTATGATTGGTAAAAGTAATGTCTCGTTAGTTAGAGCACTATGCTTTAGAGTGTGGGATTGTTTTAGTTATCGGGCATGATCAGTTCAATTTTTGATTAGGTGCCCACTCTTATGTTATTCCTATATGCCAGACTTATGGTTTTTAGGGCCATTCACCCGTTGAGTGCCAGTGTGGTTATTTGTCCACTCTAGAGTGTTACCGGATAGGCTTTGCTTAGTCGAGTAGGCCATACTCTAACACTTACCACCCTAGATGGATTGAGCACTCGAGTCTGTCATATGGAAATAACAACCCTGATATCTCATCATTTTCTTCTAGTACACCATTGTAGGGTTTTAGGTATGGAGATTAGGATTACTCCCATTAGTCACACCAGCACTATCATATACCTCAGCATCAGACTCTAACTCCTGAGCTCGATCATATGACTGAATTAGAGGAGTGGATGTTTAGGATGTAGGAGACTTTGAGACAAGAACGAGTAGTGACTTTACATTGGATCTGACACAACCTGCCTACACTTTACTTGTACCTTCACCAAGCCAGTTTACAGTTCCTATGCCTGAATTTCTAGTGCAGCCTCATGAGCCACCTCCTTCACATGTGGATCAAACTTCCAAACTTGATGCATTATGCAAGGAATTCATCACTGTGCCTCTTGATGGTGATCATGCAATGACAATTTAGGATGATATTGAGGTGATTATGAGCACCATGTCTATTTGTTTGGATAGTTTTACCACTTCACAACCTTCCTTTAGCATCATAGACATAGTTCTTGATAAAGATGAGTGTCAGCTTACTAGTCCTACACCTGATCTTGCTAGCGAGGGTTTGTCACTAGACACACTATATATACACTTAGAGGCACCTCAGTTGGATCCTTTGCCTATTGACTCTAGGCGAGAGATCATTGTTCTTGATGATGAGGAGGTTGTTTTTGACGTCAAGGATGAGCGTACTTCTAATGATGATCCACCACTTACTTTCTTCATTGACATTGCCCAACCAACTACCTTGCATTCTATGACACATTCACTTAAGGTGGAGTCGAGATCCCTCCCTGGCCATCTCAGGATTGATTTCCTTGGCTTAGACGAGACACATCTTATTGTTGATTTTGCTCATATCACTTATGTTGTGACTTGTGGTCCTCATTATGTATCTTATCAATATACCTATATGATTAGATATTTTATTGATGACTTATAGGGTGTCGACCCTATCACACATAATTACTATGCCTTGGAGTTTGTTTGTAGGTTTATACTTGTGTACCATCGACTATGAGCAGACTTGCCTTGAGTCAATATCCCTTGGGATCTAGGAGAATTTTGAGACATGTTGCTTGACGAGGTGGGCAGACATTACTGAACATCATATACATATCTTGCAGAAATATAAATAATACAATAGTAAACATACACATGGACTAACTAGTCCGAAATCAGTAAAAAGTAGCAGCGGAAACAAAAACTTCACTCAAGTGAGACCCTCAAGACACGCCCACAGGCAGCCAACTGGGATTCGCAACCTATTTCTTGGCCACATTGTCTTCTAGTCTTGTTGACACCCTTAGATGATCACATAGCTTATATTTCTCCTTCTGACTTATTGAAAAAACGTAATTGAGCAACAGTGAGTACAAAGGTACTCGGTAAGCTACCACACAGAATATAGTAATAATATATGAAAGCCTGAACAAAGGGAGGCTTAAGGTTCTTTTATTTGCAAAACACCACCATTTTAAGATATAGATATAGAAAATTCTTGAGACTTAGCAATTTTAACTAAAACAGATTTTTCTAAAGTATGTGAAAGATTGCAATAATAGTAGTACATATCCCACCCACCGTTACATGGTTACATGCACCATATGCTAATTTTTCTGCATTACATCCACTCATTATTATCAATGGGACCGACTGTGTGAAAACATCTAGGCACCTAAAAATGGCATTAGTAATTAATTAATCCATGTGAATATAGGACTAACATGCTTACTGAGTGTTTAAAAGGTTTAGTCCCTAAAATGATTATGAGATGCATGCTAAGGGTCAACATGAAGATCAATGTGGCTGAAGATAAAGGTATAAGTAGATTAGGATTCCTTTTTTGCTTTTATCGATATTAGGAGAAATGGTGGAAGACCGGATTATATGATAAATACTATACTATTAAGAGGGATGATGGCTAGTAACTTGATAGTATATTCTTGTGCCATTGGATTAATTTAGGATCATGCATTCTCTTAAAACTAAAGTTGATAGCCAATCTATGCTCCATCTGGGTAATCGAAAGTACCGGAGTGTAAACGGTAATACTTCCTCTTTCCGGAAGTTTCGTCAAAACGACCCGTACCTTTTTTTCTTGAGAGCACCCTTGGAATCACTTTGTCTCTACTGTAAACGGAAGTACCAGAGTTTCAACGGCGGAACTACCGCAAAGCGGTAGTACTGCAACCCTTAAATGGTACTTCTGGATCATGAAAGCTCCAAAAATCATGCGGTATATTTTTTTCCAGAGAGCACTAACTTTTGGCCTCGAAGCAAATAGAAGTACCACGCAGAAATTTCAAACTTTTTGAAGGACCGAAATGGCGACAGAGGGGGGTGAATGTCGATTCTTTAAAAACTAACCCCTAAAAATACTCGAAATGAGACTCCTCTTCTATAGCTATGGAAGCTATGAAAAGGAAGGAAGACAAGCTCTCTGGAAAACCACAGCAAGCACAAAATGGAAACTCTAAAGATACCCAAGAAGAGAAACAAGAAGCAGCACAAAATGCACAAGGGGCGGTCAGACCGCATAGCACAAGCCGGTCTGACCGCCGGTCATGGGCCGGTCAGACCGCCCTCTGTATGCCGGTCTGACCGCCGGCTCTTCTCCAATCTGACCGCCCACATTACCCCGGTCAGACCGGCCCTCGGGGACAGTGGTCCAGAAAAGCGGATTTTCAGACAAGAAACTTGGAACTTCAAACTGTAATCAAATTTGGGACTTCCCTCTTGATTTCTCTAACCAGAAATATAAGAATACAACCTAAATAGCCAAAGGAGCAGAGGGAACCAAGAAAGACCAACTCAAAAACAAGAATTTCAGATTTTGGGAGAAATCTGAAAACTTATAGAGAGCATCCTCAAAAGTCAAATCCCCAACAACGCTTTGATCCTTTGGCCAAGAGACTTTGCAGATATGTTAGAAATAGCCTCTGGACTCTTGGTACCAAGTCTCATGCCATCTCAAAGAGGGAAACAAGATTTACACTAAAACCCTAGAAAAGCTTGGAGAAATTCAGAGAGGAGCTCAAAAACCAAATTACTCAAGATTCACAAAACGTTGGCACAAGAGATTTTGCAATTACGTTAGCAATAATCTAAGAGCATGCCAGCAAGAATCTCAGACCATTTTCTCAAGGGAATCATGAAGTTCATCAACACCCTAGAATAGGAAAGAGATGAACAGAGGAGCCTAAAAGACAAAATCTGAAATTAAACAAAGTTTGCTCTTAGGATCAACTAGCCAAATGGCTTTTGAGCATCTCCCATGTCATAGCAATCCATTTTGGACCTTCCCAACAAGAAACAACTCAAAAACAAGAAATCAAGCCTAGAGTGCATCGTAGGGCAAAAACAACAGTGAGACAGGAACTGAATCAAACTCCATCTCATATTGATAGAGAGAAAAGGAGATACATGATTGATACAAGAGGAATGATTACAAGACTCTCAATCCATCTCCAACCTCTCCCAACTCAAGAACACAAGCTCTCTCTACATTCTTTCCTGGAGGAACACACAGAGGGAGAAGATGCTACGAAGGGGACATACCCTACTGTATATACCAACCCTCCAACCACTAAAGCTCAAAGGTAAAACCACCTCCCAAAGCCTCTTTTGACTCACAAAACCCTAACTCTCTCCTAAGTCCATGAAGGGGCATGCAGCCACCAACACCTATTTATAGCCCTTGGCTAACGGGTCTCCCACCCATTACGCCCGCTAAACCCGAACGGAACCGCTTCCACCTGTGCAGCCTTGCGCTTTTACTAAAACGCCCCTCGTGCACCTTCCGGGAAGCTTCCTCGTGTCTTGTCGTCCAAGCCTCGCAACCACCTCGAGTCTCCACCGTCTTCGACACATCTCGACCGTTCTGACCTCGACACCGCCCGTGTCTAGTCCGGTCACCCCGTGTCTTGCCACGACTCCGTCTCGATGTCCTGCAGCCAACATAGACAAGAAACACATCAAATAGCACTGCTCGATACATGTAAGCATAAATGCATTAATGAAATAGCCCAAACCTGACAAGTCGACATAATATGCAACCTAAACCCTTTGACCAGGTTTGACCAAGTCCGACCGAGTCCATTGCACCACGCAACGACATGGTCCGAACCAACCAAATCAAACTCGACTTCCCTAAACCGATGTCAATTACTCATCACACACACAGGATGACCTCCAGATGGTCTCTCAATTTTGAATATTGAAACTACCACTATTACAACGATAGTAGTACCACACCGACTTTCAATGACTAATTCAGAAGCTCTAAAATAGTTGTTATTGTTGTGTTAGAACAGGTCTGGTAGTACCGGCTGATGAATGGTGGTACTTTTGCTAGCACTAATTTTTTAGAGTTTGTCCTGTAACAGCTAGTTTTAGTTGGTGGGGGTATAAATACTCCCCCACCTACTCAAAGGCAGAAGTAAGAGACTCTATTGAATATTCTTGAGCATTCACTCCACACCTCAATTTCATATTGTGCATCCATTTGAGGTAGTTGAGCCAAATCAAGTGCATTTCATCTCTAGATTGATCCTTTTGGCACTTGATCACCGTTAAGCAAAGCTGTGATTTATTACTTTTGATGCTTGCCGGCACCTAGACGGTTTGGCGGGAGATTGCGCGGTGACTTCTTTAAGAAGGTTGAGAAGAAGCCCGGTGCCGACTTATGAGTGGTTTGGTGTCCATCATCTCTGGAGCAGAGGAATGGCAACAACTGGTGGATTGAGAGTTGAGGCTTAATTCATGGAGCCAGTCTAAGTTGCTTGGGCTTTCCTCAATGTGGATTAGAGGAAACCGGGAAGTTTCCGAACACCACAGTAAAACATTGTATGTCAATTGGTTATTTCTTTGTCACTTCTTTCTGCCCTTGTATATATAGTATATTGTGATTGTCATATTTATCTGTGCTAGAGTTATTCTTGTAGAGACTTGTGCGTGTAGTGCCTTAGACATACTAGAATTGTGTAGGTTTGAATTGCTTTAAAATCTTGTTAGGCTAAATTGTGGTAATTATTTTTAGAAGGTAAAATAATTTCTGAACCTCTTATTCACCGCCCTCTAGTCGGTTATCCTTGATCCTACACTGTGACACATCGGCCTATGTGAAACTAGGGCCATGTGTGGCCCATGTATGTGTTCATAAGGAGTGTGGGTTAGTCCCACTGCCTAGCTTGGGAGAAGAAGACCAACATATAAGCCTAGGGCTTCCAATGGTAACATCTCTGGTTAACCATTTTGCGCGAAGTGAGGACAAAAGTGCAAGCGGGTTGCTACATATGCGTGGCTTATCCAAAATGGCATTAGGCCTAAGCCGGTTTAGACCCTAGGGTGTTACAGCACAGTATCAGAGTTGACCCTCGTAGTTACACCGGCGTGTGTGGGTCAGGGGTGTGGGCATATGATGCATGGTGTGTGTGGACCTGGAGTGGACACACTACATGGTATATGTGCCAACACTGCATGCATAGACATGTGCCAAGAGGGGAGGTCATGGTTATTAGCCCTAGTATGGGTATGTTGGGCCAACGAGGACGTCGGATTCTTTGAGTGGGATGTATGTGGCACCTTGGCCCATGTGAAATTAGGCCCATGTGTGGCCCATGTATGTGCGCATAAGGAGTGTGCATTAGTCCTACCTTTCCTAACATGGGATAAGATGACCAACATATACGCCTAGGGCTTCCAATGGTAGCAATCTCTGGTTAACCGTTTTGCATGAAGTGAGGACGAAAGTGCAAGCGGGTTGCTATGTGTGCATGGCTTATCCAGAATGGGGTTAGGTCTAAGCCAGTTTGGACCCTAGGGTGTTACACCAGCCAGCTAGAGCAACATAAACTGGCTTTTATCTCAACCACAAAGATTATTTTATAAATAGAACTAACTCTACTAGGTTCCTATGCCTGCCCATGACCATGGGCTCGGCTATTCGAATAGCTTTCACTCTGTAGAGGTCACACACTTTGCCCACAAGTGACAACCGACCTGTTTTGTTCCACATATTTCCTTAGACATGCAAATTAAAATGGTTACCACAAGGCCTTTACATTGCATCTTCCTAGCAAGGCCACACCTGCAAAGGTTTCCATCGCTGTGGGATGTGACCATCCATCCATAAGCCTCCTCTTGCACTATCACATCAAAGGGATGTGACCATCCCCTTGCACGTGTTCACACCTAGTGCAACCCAAACTGGATCGATGCAAATTAGTTAGCTAGGTCGTACCCACTATACACTTGTGGTTGCACTGTTTTACATTGGGAGACACTGCAAGATTCAGTCCTTAAAATTATCTGGATGGTTCTACCACAATCCAACACTCTCAAGCATCCACTGCACCAGCCCCTATAACATCCGCCTAGATATTTAAGTAAGTCGGGGTTTTTGGGAACATAAAATAATCATGTTATAATATACCAACCACTTTCCACCAATGACTACCCAAATCACGTTTTCATATTTGAAATGATGCCAGGGTAAATTAATGCCCCGTGTATCTAAGTAAGACTAAGCATGATGCTTAGATATGGACTAATCACTAGTATATTTACCATTATTCCTAGGGCGACAATGTTTTATGTCTAAAATTAAGGAGTAGGATATAATTAAGCAATTATCCATAAGGAATTAACTATGAATTAATGTGAATATAAATTTGTATAATAAAGTAAAGCATACAATTTGATACTTTCAATTAAAATAACTTGCATTCCAAAGGTAGGTGCAATATGATCAAAGTGATGACTTACCTTGCTCACTTTACTATAGTCTTGATCTTACTTAAAACTTTCTCAGTCAATCATCTTGATCTCTTGATCTTCATCTTTATTTGGATCTAGATCTCGCTTTGAGATACCAAATTCTAATTACGCGCTAAACAACTGAATCCAAATATATCCAAATAACTCAAAAGTCAAAATAAATCCGAATGTACTTAGTTAAGTTTTATTATGATTGAATGGGTAATCTAGGGTAAAGTTTATTGGGTGCAGAATATTGATAAGAGTCAAATGAAGTTTGAACGAAGTAGGAAAAGCGACAGAGGGAAAATCTACCGAGAAGGATATCAACGATAGTTCAATAATAAAGGAATATTCATAAGAATAATTCACTTCAAGTCTGAAGATAGCTAGGCAGTGCCGACTGTAGAATGTCATGGCTCGATCTTTAAATTTAATATGATCTTTTAAAATTTTGTATTTATTAAGAAAGTTCCATGAGTTAAATGAGACCTATGGTAGATACAAGGATTTACACGTGATCAGTAAAATTTTAATTAGCCTTATTAGTCTTTCATTTCTCATTCTTGGGAAGACCAGGACATATTTTTACTTGAGGCTTTACTGCCAATTAGCCAAAGGATTAATGAAATGATTAATTCGGTAATTTACTAAGGCATGGGATTATATACTTATCCAATTTCTATTTAATGGTTAACTTTAGTTATACCACTTTTTACCATAAATTGTGACTGACATTTAATCCTAAGGTTTAAATACATTCACATGAAATGCAGCTCTTAGCTTGGTCTAGGTATTATTGGGCTTCAGATTACCGCCTAGTAGTTTGTTAGCGAGTTATCTTTAATTAAGGTCTAATTAATTTGCCCTATTGTCGCATAGTTCATCAAATTGTAGATTAGCAAGATTATATGTAATGACTGATGACCTATGTGTTATTATATTTTAATAGGCACATAAAGTTATATTTTAACATGATCTTTTATTTAATGATGCCGTTCAAATTAATTGACGCTGATGTTTTTATGTACCCTTAGTCATCATCTGGCACAATTTAATTCTTAATTAAAATCCTATTTATACGGGGGTGAGCTTGTTATATTTTGAGTACATTTATATGTTTCAATGGCATTAATCATGACCTAGGGCTCCATGTCTCCACCATTGCTCTTCAACATCATTTGTAATTTAATCTGTATTTAACACTAAGTGTTGGTGCTGTACTATTAATCTTTAATATCATTTATCTCAAATACTGCTAATAAGTTGTGTGATTTGATCTCTCACTAGTAGTGTGCCCGTGCTAACGCTACGGTAAAATACAAAACAAGATAAAATTTGTAAAAAATATTTTCAAGTACCTCAGTACGATAAAGATAAAGTTGCATATTTTCAAGTACCTCAGTACGATATCGAGCCAGCGAGTGGAAAACCAATGCAATGCCTCAATCCGAGTGGCTTCATGTTCACAAAAGGATAGTTTTACAAAACATTATGTAAATGGAAGTGTGGTTCCACGGAACTATCACTTAAAAATATAGTTTCATGGTAGTTTTGCTAAAGATAGCGTAGTTTATGAAATTTATTCTACAATATATTCAACTTTGTCCAGCATAGTTTGTCATCCTTCATAAATCAGAATATATGCACAACAGAAAGGAAAAACGTACATGCCAGAGTCCACAGTAATAGATGCACCGTATAGTGACAAAAAAAAGTTTATAAAGTTATGTGGTAAGTCTCTTGTTATCTCTTTGTGTCTACAAAGAATGGATCATATAGTAACAGGTTGGCAGATGACAAAAATCTGTTCTCCAATAGCCAGGGGCTATAATGAGGCTAAGAAACAGGGAAAAAGGGGCGAAGGACTAAAGGAAACATACAGAAAGCACAGTAGATTGCATCGAGGGCGGTGTCATTGCTATAAATATCACCCCAGCCCCACCCAGGGACTGAACTACATGTCGTCGCCATTGCTGCAGCGACACCTGTCTCTCAAGCCCAGATCCATGTTACGAAGCTAAGCATTGATTGATTTCACAATTTACATAAATAGAAAAATGCTGAAATTGCAATTGAATAAGGAAAATAATCTTTTTTGTGGCACCATATCATGGTGGCTAATAATAACCTTAAGGGTGCATGCAATTAAAAATCCTTTCAGTTAAGAGTATATACTATATAAAAGGACACTTGATGCAATGCAGCCAAATTTGGCAAACTGAGATGGACACTTCATAAGAGACAGTGAAATAAGTTTCACACATGCAGCAAATTACTGTCAATACACAGTTACTGCCATGAAATAAAAGAATTTCAAATGGTATAAGAAAATTAAGACAATTTTAATTTTTAAGTAGCTGAAATATCTTGTCTCACCTCAATGTCAAAACAGAACTGTTCTTTTCCAAAGTTCACTGTTACCCTGATTTCAAATATTCAAATAATCAGACCCTACGAAAATTAAGCAATCACACATAGTGCATGTAATTCTGAACATCTCATAATAGCTTGAGGTAGGTAGTTGATACATAAGGTGAAGGCAGGTTCAATAGAAATAGGTAATATAAGCCTAACTCGGTAGCACTTATTAGTTCTTACATCAATCACAAATTTAACCAATGAGCATAACTTGCTGCATCTTTATATGCTGAAGCTACAAATCTGAAAAATGTAATTATGAACATCACATAATAGCTTGAGGTAGGTAGTTGATACATAAGGTGAAGGCAGGTTCAATAGAAATAGTTAATATAAGCCTAACTCGGTAGCACTTATCAGTTCTTACATCAGTCACAAATTTAACCAATGAGCATAACTTGCTGCATCTTTATATTCTGAAGCTACAAATCTGAAAAACAATTAATTACTAATTAAATAGAAGTTATGTCTATGCAGTAAACAGAGAGTTAACTGGTGTTACTATTGAAGTATAGGATTTGGAACATGATGTGTTTTAGTGAAAGGGAAAATCATCTTCAATTTGTAGCTCTTGTGAATGAAGAAGCAAAAATTAAATGAGTAAATCGTGCTTTGCCCTGGATATTTCAATCCAAGTTGCAGAAAACTACATGTTTGCAAATATTTGAACTTAAGCCCATGTTTCTGCAACTCAGGTCGATATACCTGGGGTAAAATGCAGTTTGTATTTAGCATTTCTATTTTCACTAAAAATAATCACTTTAAAAAGAGGCAACTGACTCTTCATCCTGGCTATGAAATGCAATGGTAGGATATAGCGGGCCTTTAATATCTTTTGGAAAGGCTCCAATCAGAGATCCATTTTTCCTGCAAGATGCTACATGTAATTAGATTACACTGCAGCATACTATTCCAAAATAAAGTAAACAAGGTGAAGGGCTTGAGGTGTAGAACAAGAAACAAGCATATGGTACACTTCAAGCTGAGCATACAAGAGTGACATGCCAATACCAGAAGGTTGAAGATGCAAATCCAAAACAACCATTTTTTTTTTCAAATCCAAGATTCAATATGCAACAGCTGTAGTACTGATTTTTTTTTCACAATTGAGACGGTTTATGATGAATGTACCAACAAAATATACTTATTCATCTTATGTCAAAGTTCAGCCCACAAGTCAAAAAATGAAAGACGATAGCTTGAGAAAATCTATAAAAATACAACATCTCATACAAGATTAATGAATAGGCAATCAAACAAGCAAACACTGTCAATTTGTCAAGAATTACCAAACTTATGTGAAGAAAAATTCTTGTGATAAATAGTTGATGCCAGCGCCAATTGTGTCACCAAATGTGAATTTGGGTCCAAAAGATTCACTTTTCCCAGGGCCCCGGTAAAGATAGCCATTATCACCATGGTATCCACAATTGTTAGACTCCCAGCTGGACAGAACAAAGAACCGACAGGAAAATCGACAGGAAAATTTCATTGAATAGAAAGCACTAAAATACTTTAAAAGTTCAAATTTCAGGTCAGCTCAAATGAACAGGAAAAAAGGTGGTCTTACTATTTGCTAAAAAGTTGTAGCATCACATAAAGTTAGGACCATGGCAAGTAACATTACTACAGACACATTGCTAGGAAATCCTACCCAATAGTCCTACCCAAGAGGGCCAACAAAAATTAGAAATTTTAGTACATTCATACAAGCACAAAAAGGAGGTACAGTAAAGAAACTCCTAGCAAGATTGGTTTCTCTGTTTGCGTAAAAAAAAAGTACATAGAGCCAAAAAAAGGTGCCCCAAACTAATGTGTGCAAACTGCAAAACCCACCATTGTTTCATTGAGGTAAATTTAACTTCCAATAATTCTAAGGAAACGGGATTGAGCTAAATCTTGCCTGACTTGGGACTTAAAATTGGCCAAGTCGAATGTCTCAGGTATTTCAACATCTGATTCCAAAATACTGAGTTAATGAATATTGCTGAACATAACAATAGATCAACATATTGTAAACTGAGTATTCATATCTCACAAGTCACAAGCCAGCCACATACCTTTTCACAATGCCTACAAAGTAACTATTCTCCATCTTGCTTCTTTTTCTTTGAAATCTTCAATGGAAGGCGATTACCACAACTATCACAGCATGCTGCTGATTTACCAACAACCTGCAATACAGTATATTATATTGCAGCCTAACTGAGAAGTAATAAATGATACAGCTACAAGCTCAAATTTTGCAATTTCACCGCATCCAGTTACCTAAGCCTCAGATTGACACTCTTGCTCATTATTCGAACCAGTCCCCTCCTGTATGCCATCAGCGACAGAATGGTCATTGATAGACTACTCCAGCGAGCACCCCCATCCATTTGGAGCTCAAAAAAGCCACGCTCAGCAAGGAAAGCCTCCTCAATTGCTGCACGGAATTTTCTTGGCTTGAGCTTATACAGAGGCTATCCCTGAAACCTGGCAGAAAAGAGGGGAACTTCAGATACAGCCCAAGTAAGGAAAGCCCTGTTCACCTCCATATTATGCCAGAAGTTTACCTGTCTAGGTAGTCCACAAAGGGAAAGATCATCCCTTGCTTAACCCAACCATAGTCCTGCAAAAATATGTGGCAATGTGAGCCCACACGAAAAAAACAGAAAGAAACTATTTGGTTCATGTCCTTGCATGTATTACCCTGTTTTAGTTGCATCTCGTGCAAGTGTGAAACTGAGGCAGTATTTATAGGAGTTCTACATTTTCATGTTTAAGTTGCGGGTTTCATGAACCAAACAGTCAACCAAAAAAAACACCCCGCAACGCTTAACCAAGAAACTGTGATTACTTACCCTGCCATGGCCGCCAGCATAATACCCAAAGAACATGACGCAGAGGGCACCGGGAATGCAGGAGTTGAGCACGACCTCCGGCGCATGCAGCAGTGGGTCAATCACCAGCGCAGGCCACGCCGGGCACTTCTTCCCCGACCTCGCCCACACGACATCCCCAAGCACGAAATCCTCCGGCCAATAGAAACCTTCCCTCTTCTCGATGCCCTCCCTCTTCGGTTTGCACTCCACCACCACGGGCCTCCCCTCCAGCCCACCATTCCCGCCGGCATTGCTCACGGACGTGACCACACTGCCGCTGAAACCACCGGAACTGCTGCTCCTGCTGATATTCCGGCATGCCCGGTACAGCTCCTCCTCCGTCTACACCGGCGGATCCTCGCCGGTCCACACCACGGTCTCCACTGCACCAAAGGCGGCGCCTCTAGTCGCAACGGCGCGCACCTCGACATCGTACACGTCCCCGTCCTCGCCCACCTCCACCCCCGGCGCCCCGGCCCTGCAGCCCTTCTTCGCGGGCGGCGGCACCACCGAGTCCCTGAACTGCGACGGGACGACGCGCTCGCGGCGGCGCTTGGCGGGCGGCATGCTCTCGGCGGCGGGGGGCTCCCCCTCGCCGGGGACTGCGGCGGTGCAGCGCTTGAGCGGGATGCGGGACGCGAGCATCGAACTACCACCACCCCGGCGGCGGCTAGGGCATGCGGGCGCGCGCGAAACCCTAGCGTGTCGAATCTGGTCCGCGAATTGGGGCGCTCGGGGGGATCGACGGGTTTAGGGTTCCGACTTCGAGACCATCGGGTTGGGATTTAAGTCCGGGGGATTCGTCCCGAGTGGGGAATTGGGGGTTTGGGCGGATCGGGGCGGTGCGCGCCGACGCCGGGGAGAAGGGAGGAGCGGCGACGCGAATAGAGGGAAGGACGGACAGCGAGCGACAGCGAGGGGAGGAGGGAGGAGCGTCGGCGGCGGGTGGGATAGAGGCGCAGAGGGCGCATAGGCGGCTGTGGCGATAGGGGTAAGGGCGTGAGGGTGGGGGAGGGGGAGGGGGCAGGGGAACGGGAGCGGGAGGCAGTCGTGGTGATGGTAAGGGCGTGAGGCTGGGGGAGGGCACCGGGGAGCGTGAGGCAGCGGTGGATTTGGATCGTTGGATATGAGTGGGTAAGGAGAGAGAAAGGTGGGAATTGATCCTTGATCGTTGATTTCACTGGTTGGTTTTCCTGGGGACACGAATTGGTGTGGATGCAGGAAAACTCATGACTGTTGGGGGCACAATTTGGGGTGGGCGTAGGAAAGAACTGAACTGGTGTATTTTAGGGGTAGAGATGAGTTAGGGACATAACAAGCCCTAGCGCGCATTCCTCCCTCAAGGACTCATGGAAGATTTGCGGTCCAGGTAAACAACTCCATTTCCATTCGTTCTAGCTGGTTCGATTCCTTGGTAAATAATGACATTTTATTGTTGCTGTGATGCAATAGGAGATAACCCTCAGCTTGTGAAGACCAGGCTTAGGCACTGGGCTCAAGTAGTGGCTTGTTCAGGAATTTTTTGTACGCATAATCCCTTTTTTATTCTAAAATACATAAATATACCCGCGAGAAAATTTTTTACAAAAATAATCCCCAGTCGCCGCCCCATTGGGCGACTTCTGCCTTTCGCCCAACCGGGAAGCGACAAAATATTTATCGCTCGATGATTGAGCGACTGCAAGTAGTCGCTTTCCTGTTAAGCGACTTTATAGTAGTCGCCCAATGGATGGGCGACTTATAAGCGCAGTCGCCCAATGGATGGGCGACTTTAGATTGCCCCGTGAATTTTTAGAGTTTTGTCAATTTTGTAGTTTTAAACTGGAAAAACATATGGTATAGTTGTAATAAAAGGTTATGTTTATTGTATATTGTAGGTGCATTAAAAATTTTGAGAAATATTTTTTAAGAACAATTGACTGTAGAACGTTTGATATATACATTGCTAAGTGATATATTTATGTTACTAAAATTAGTGTACCAAGAGTATGTTAATATTGTTAAATGACTTGCTATCTGAATCATTGAATGCGAACACACGAGATAATAACCTTATACTTCATAACATGCCGCGTACAATTTTATTACATGCATAACATATAGCATGATATGCGACTAACCCACACAACTGCTCGTAACATTTTGTCTACTGGGTGTAGCGTGGTTGTTTCCCCTTTTTATCGTGCCTTGAAGATGGCTCCGCTGCATCCTTTTTCCTGTCATTCTTGGACTTGAGAGCTGCCTCACGAGCTTCAAGCTCTTCCTCCTGACGCTTGATGGCTGCTTCACGCAGACTTAGCTGCTCCCGCCTCCTTTGCATCTCATCCTCCTTGCCCTTCAGACGGATTTGGTCCACCCTCACGCGGCGCTCTTGCTCAAGCCGCATCTGTCGTTCCACCTCGCGAGCGTGAGTCATCTTAACAAAGTATTGTCCTTTGTTTTCCACCTCCTTTGGCCGGTTCCCTGGCCATGCCGGCGGCACCCGATCCACCCATTCGATGAACTTGCAAGCCTATGTGTGGCGTGGTAGATGTCATGGATCAAGTTGAAAAACGATAACGAGAAACAAGGAATTTAATTGTCGTCGTTACCACGAAGTCGTCATCCAGGTCTGGACAATTGAAGAACCTACGGCCGTAGTTGGCTCGTGGTACTGGATCCGTCCAGACGCACAACATCGTCCTAAAGCCGCAATGGCACTTTGGGCGCTCATGCCACTCCGGCACTCCAAATGGGTCGGACTTCCAGGAAGACATTGTTGTGTGGTAGTATTGTGATGTCTTGAGGAGGAGATGTGGTATGGAAGACATAGGAGGCCTTTATGTAGGCAGGTTATCTGGTGCAGTGGGCATAGTCCATGGAGAGGAGGTCGTACCAATCTTTTCGCTTTTTCAGGATTCAAGTGTAGCAATTAATGTCCCTATGTAGGCTTTTCAGAGCGTGTAGCCTGTATTTCTGAAACAACAAGCAAAGGTGACATGAAAACTCACTGGAAAGGATACATGCCTATGACGTGAACACTCACTGTAAAGGCGACTTCTCCCGCTGGATCGACCCTCCTCATGAACGGTATATTGACCGTTATGTTGGTACTTTATGGGACCGAATAATGGACTTGGAGTACCGAATGGAGACTCTCAATGAGGAGAACAATGAGCTCCGCCAACAGATGCAACGCGAGAGGGGAAACGAGGAGGTTGTCAACATAGGAAGCTTGTACGATCCGACATGTTGCTGCGCGAACCCAAGTTGCATATGTGCGTGCCACTACAACCAAGTTGTTGGTGTGCTCATCCAACAACCCCCATAAAGCATCAAATTTTCTCTGCTGGTTCTGCCTAGCCAGCCTCTTGAATAGCTTCATCAAAGATTGTTTCGGGAATTGCTTGAAAAAGTTTGCCCCTAAGTGACGACTGCACCACCGGTTCCTCATGTCCGGCCAAGGAACGCTCTCCTCAGGGTCTTCTTGCAGTTTTCGTATCGCCTTTATAATCCCGGCATGGCGATCATGGATTACGCACACACCAGGACGGCTGCCTACAACTCCAGCCTTCACATGTCTGAGAAACCACAGCCAGCTCTCATAATTCTCGCTCTCCACAAATGCAATAGCCAGCGGCAATATTTGATTGTTACCATCAACGCCTATGGCCGTCAGGAGCTGCCCTTTGTATTTGCATGTCAAGAAGGTCCCATCTACAGAGATCATTGGCAGCATGTGCTTGAATGCTTCAATGCTAGCACTAAATGCAAACAATGCTCTCTGCAACACTGCAAATCCCGGTGGACTTATCGACGGCTTCTCGTGCACGGCGATGTACGTGCCCGGGTTCCTTTGTTGCAACACCTTAAGCATACGAGGAAGGTTGTCGTACGCCGCCTCGAAAGTGCCAAAACGTTTTTCCAACGCCTTTTGCTTGGCACACCACGCCTTCGCGTAGCTAATCTTATACTTGAATTTATTCTCGATAGCTACCACAATATGCGTTGCCGCAATATCTCTCTTCTCCACTATCTCCCCATACATCAAATTGGCTATAAATCCGGACGTCAGGTTACGATGCCTCGCCAAGACAGTGTTCAGAATGCAGGAGTGCGGCTCCACCTTGGACACAATCCAGTGAGTGTCATACTTCGGTCTACGTGCGTGCACCCTCCAAGGACAACCAGCCTGCTCGCACTTCACAGTGTACTGCTCCTGGCTTGATTTGACGACGCGAAATGTCCGTTGCATTGAGAGGGTCCAAAGCTTGATGGCATCCTGCAGCGCTTCCTTGTCAGCAAACGTAGCATGCACCCGAACCTCTGTCTCATGACTCCCATGGTGATTCATGCTCATCATGGGCGGAAACACCCTCCGCATTAAACCGGTTCCATTCCTGGGGGATAGGAACTTCCTCATTATCCGAACTATCCTCCTCGTCGTCCTCTACAGCTTGCTCTTCATCACATGCCCTCTGGTCATCAGATTCCATCTGATGCACGATATACTCATTATGCTCTCCTTCATCTGCTTGCCCAGTTCCGTCTCTATAGCTTGACAGCTGTAACTCTCCTCCATGTGTCGCATCAGCTTGCCCAGTTCCCTCTCTATAGCTTGACGGCCGTAACTCTCCTCCATGTACCGCATTGCCTTCATCACGAGCAACTTCATCAGCTCCACCAACGTGCGGCCCGCCCGAGCTGCTAGCACCTCCCGAAGCATAGGCGGACGCACGAGCTTGCGCAGCTGCTTGTAGTGAGCACGGTTGCACAAGCAGGACACACTCGTATCCACGGCGCCGGCACCCTTGCACAAATCCCTTCCACGAAGCTGAGCGCACCAATGTCTTCAACTCCCATCTGATGTCAGTGGGAGACCGGCTCCAAAGCCCTTGCACAACGACGCTGCACACCTCGGGGTCCAATGAAAAACTCTCGGTCAGCCAATGCTGCACATCTGTCATTCCGGCATTCTCGTCATCGGGAAGTACGAGAGTGACTTGCGAAAAATCGCTTAAATCCACACCATTCGGACCTTCACGAATCATTCCAGCACCATAATACACTCTCAATGTAGTACTGTCCATTAATGATGTAGACCTACATGTATGATTGAAATTTACGACATGTCAAATAACATCGTTCAACACTAAACTAAACTTTCCATACTAAAAAGGGTAGTCAAATTTCCATACTACAAAATGTATACTACATCTACAATTTTTACTAACACCAATATTTCATCTAAACAATAGTGTAAATACAACCTAATTAACAAAAATACCTGGATCCAAATCGATGGAATAGCTTGGACTCCTTCTTCCTCCCTCACCTCCTCCTTCAACCCTGTCCTCCTCTCCTTCTCTTCTCCCCTCTCCTCCTTTTCTTCCCCTCCTCCCTCTTTTCTCCCCTTCCTCTTCCTCCTCTCTTCTTCTCTGCGCAAAATGGGGAAATGAGGGAAAAGTGGTTGCTAGTGGGCGGCAGGCGGTGGAATAAGTGGCATCCACTCCTGTCGCCCTACCGTTGAGCGACTGCAATTTCAGTCACTCAACCGTACAGCGACTGAAATTACAGTCGCTCAACCGTAGAGCGACTGCATAAGTCGCCCAACGGTTCACACATTTCCTAAATGTCGCTTCCCGGTTGGGCGAAAGGCAGAAGTCGCCCAATGGGGCGGCGACTGAGGATTATTTTTGTAAAAAAAATTTTCGCGAGTATATTTATGTATTTTCGAATAAAAAAGGGATTATCCGTACAAAAAATTCGCTTGTTCAGTAAGGCACTCCGGATGAGTGCTCTAACCACTCTTCCACAACCGTTGTACGATCCGATAGCACCTACTAACAGAACGTCGTAACCTTGTTGCTCTGATGACGCCCATGGTGGTTGTGTATAGATTTAGTATGTATGTGTTGGCAACATTTGTTGTATATATGCGCCGTCCCTGTTTTGCGAGGACATGATCAATGTCAAACCCTTGATTGGTCGCTTATTTTCTTCTTGTTGAACGATGTTTTTTTAGATGCTATGTCTTGCTGATCGATTTGCTTGGAGTTCATATTACCAAAAAAATCATTTAATTGACGCCCATCTCTGTTAGAATTTAGTTCTGTTTGCAAATGGAAAGTGAACTTGAATCGAATATATTGAAATATTGACTACACATTTTGAGATGAACAAGTCAGGAAGACCCCAGTTCCATTTTTATTCATGAAACTGAAAGACAGTAGCATAAGCTCAATTTAATACATATCCAGAAAACTGGGTGGAAGAGCATTACTCTACCACAACTGACAAACCGGGGGGGGGGGGGGGGGGGGATTAGTCAAGCTCACAAACAAAAAAAACAACTTCTGATGCACGACATTCCCTTTCTGACATGCCATGCTCAGCAATATTTGCTCCTAGAGAATTGGTCTTTTTAGCTTGTACGCAAAGAGTAGATCATCCTTAGGGACACCCTCCAAAATAACCAAAACTTATTGCTGAAAAGTTAAACCGTTCCTGAAGTGCCAAATCCTATACAGGGAAGCTTGTTGCAGACCCAAAATCAGCACCAGCTGAACGCCAAAGAACTCAGGAACAGTTCCCCACACATTATGAACTACCACACAAGAGGGGAAGATGACGAAGTGAGTCTTCTTCAGCACAAAACGAACAAGATTTCCTTACCACTTTCTTTTTGTTAAACTACCCCTAGTTAGCAGCTTAAGAAAAGCCAGAATGTTATGAGCAACAGTCAGTTTCCATTGGGGGAAGAGTATGGCTGGGGAGTGACCTTCTGTATTGGTGCCAGGAAACTAGCGCCCCCATTCGCGAATCCAGCATCATGGAATGTCTCAAAAATATCAAAAAAAAAAAGTCATGAATTAATGTAGTACACATAAAGTTATTTAAACCTACAAATTTTGAATTTCAAATTCGTTCTTGGTACCAAGAACCAAAAGAGGCAAGATGCACCGTTCATAACCCATCCAAAAGGTTACCAACAACCCGTTCTTGAATTTCCCCAATATAACTACAGTGAATTTTGTTGCTGCACTAGACAACCAACTATATAACAATTATCGAGTGATCACTACACAAAATGTAAGGACTCTTTAGTTCTATACCTGTAACCAACAATTTTTCTCCATATTTTTTTTACTCTTCGCTCGAGTATCTTTTGATTCAGGAACCTAGGAGGGCTTCATGAAGCTCTTTTGGGATCCCATGTAACTTCACATCTAAGTATGGTGTTTGAACAACTTTGGCTATAATTTGATGCTGAAATTCAAACATCATACTAGCTTCGATGTAAAATTAGTTTAAGCGATTCATATATATAACTTCAAGTCGAAGCACCTAGCGCCGTGTGGAATTAGAGTGCTCTTAACATAATTACACTGCAGGAGAAATGATAAATCGGATTATGTGGGCCACGATTGTACTGTGGCTGGTCACGATCAATCCACGCCTGCTTAACCGGCCCATATTATAGACCTACGCCCCGATTTGTAAACGTTGCGAGCTTTAACCTACAGTCTTTTTTTAAAAAAAAAACTTTTTAGAGGATTTTTTTAGGCCAAATGGAGAATTTCATTAATCATGAATAGGCAGTCCTTCATCAAGCTAGATAAAACGGAATCACGTGTACAATTAAGGTTCCATTCGGTTGGGCTGAAATAAACTGACTTATGGCTGAAATTACATTGTACCTGAATGAAATTATACTGTAACTGATGGTGACTTATTTGGCGTAACTAAATTTTAAAAACTAAAAAAGAAAAAACAGATTAACCTATCACGGACAATGAAATAAATACGAGAAAAAAGAACAGACAAAAAAGCTCAAAAAAGCTAAAAAAATCAGATAAGATGAAATTTAGAAATAGTAAAAAATAAACCAGAAGCCAGAAGCTTAAGCCACTTACACCCGTGACAGCTAGAAGAAGCAAATTTGGCACATGCATGTGCGGCTCCATTGGCATCTGTATGAACATAGCAAAGTTTAAAATCATTCAACATTGAGCTGAGCTCCCGGATGTCTGCCAGAATAGCACCAATTACCATCAGGTGATCTTGGCTTGTACTCCACGTCTTAACCAGCCACAAGCTATTGGTTTCCAGCACCACACAATGCAATCCTCTGTTTACCGCCTGGGTTAACGGGTCATTTGAAACAGTTGGAGCTTTCAGTTTTTAGTTGGAACTTTTGGCTTTGGAATATTAGCAGCTGAAAGTAAAAAACGGTTAAAAGTAGGAGGTGTTTGATTCAGCTAAAACTTTTAGCTTTTGGATGAGATGATTTAGCAAAGCTGATTGGAATGATACCTATATAATCTTGTGACTATGCATTTTTTTTGTTAGATTTTTTTGTCATTTCTTCGGGGTTTACAAACCTTAAATTTAGCAAATATAATTTCAAAACTTCACATGCACACTTCATTATAGGGTGCGTCAAAATATATTATCCATTTATCGAATACAACATTACATGGCATTACGTCGGAAGTTGTCAACAACATCACAACACCAAAGTTGCTGCAATAGCATCACACAACTCATCCATACTTGTATTGGGTCTAGAAGCAGCAGCATAAGGTGTATCGGGGTCGCCATCCCCAACAATGTAATTATTGTCCCGTTCGAGCTTACGAAATCCCAATCAGGCAACTGGCTATCACTAATGAAATTGTGCAAAGCCATCATAGCTACGATAATTTTATTCTACTTTTCTGTGATGTATCTTTGAACATTGAGTAGAATACACTACTTCATCATCCAAATACTGATAGTGCGTTTGACAAGAATCCTTAGCGATGAGTGGTGATAATTGAAGGTCTCCTTCATTCTGATGGGGCGATCATCATTCCTAAACTCATGTACATAGTACTTTTCAGTCTTCTATAGTGCTAGAAACCCTTTACGGTTTGGATAACTAGAGTCCAAGAGGTAGTACTTGCCTGCAGTGCAAACGAAACAAGAGCATAGAGACACTTGACTAGCTTACGTAAAGTAGAATTTACTATAACATAAAACAAGCAACGTAACATTCAAAGGGTGGGGAACTGCTATTTGTACATTGCCAATGTATCAAGTTTGCGTGTGTTGTAAGTAGAACTAGGCCGCCCAACACAAACAAAAGTAAACCTCTGTAACACCCCAGGACCCACATTACCCTGGGATGCTACTAAAACCACTCCACAACTAACTAAATTACAAGATAAAATAATCTGGCAACAATTCCTATAACAAGATAAGATAAGCGGAAGCATAATCAACTAAGGGAAACAGGATAGTGACAACAATTCAATATTTAAAACAACCTCCAACATTTTAACCTAAAACATAGTTCATAAATCTAACATTATTAAGTTAATGTAAACAAAGCTAGGCAAAGGTCTAGAATCCCTTTGTCTTTATTACAGCATAAATCTATGATCCAAGTGCATTAAGGTGGTGCCGCTCTACCCTTCCCATGCATGCTCAATGATCACCTGTAAGGGGGGAAAACAAAGGTGAGATAAAATCTTAACAAGCAAACTGTTTAACAGGCTAATTAAACTACAACAGTTTAATCATCAACATTTAATTTCCACAATGACCACGTTTATTATATCCTCAACCTCAAATCACCACCAACAACAATAAAACCACAGCAAATAAATCTTGTTTGATTATTTTAAAACCTCAACCACTATCACTACCAAAGACAATAAAGCATATGTATGTTTTACTTCACTACTTTATTGTTTCTCACATCCACAACTGCTATCAACAATTACTACAAGAGAAAAGAATCTCATGCCACAATCACAACCCCCACCAAACCACAAGGGACGAACCTCATTCCATGACCACATCCACATTCCTCATACCACAAGTAGCTCACATGAGCCAATTCTACATTACAACTATGAAGTTGTACATTCCACATTACAACTATGAAGTTGTATATTCCACATTACAACTATGAAGTTGTACATTCCACATTACAACTATGAAGTTGTATTTGCCTGCAAAATAATTTCACCACAATACATTGTATAGGTATGCAAATGATCTTTCCACAATGCAATGCATATGAATGCGTATGCTCCACAGCACCCTTACCCAACAAGGTAAGAGTGTGCATCGTATTACGGCAATATACAATGCTGTACCGGTACGGTCGCGGCTAAGTGCGGCGACATCCACATATGCAAATGTCATGATATGATATGAATGATATGATAATCATAAACCACATGAATTCCAACCACAAAGAAGCATCAACATGCTCACAACATATCCACAACCACATATCCACCACATATTTGTTTTCATATTCCGCATTAGCACACTAAACAAATTTCCACATGATTACAAGCAATTTATCCAAACATATCAATTGATCAATAATTGCTACCATCACAACTACAAGTATTCACTAAGAATACTACCACTTAGACCACAATATACTCGTAAAGTTCTCTACCCCACAACTATATTGATTCATCAAGATCAATTCCGCATATCCACAATTAAACCATCAAGATCATAAATAATTGAATTCTTAAAAATACTACCATCTGGACCACATTAAGGAAGCATGTAACAAAGACATAGCATCTCAATTTAAGAAAATTAATTAATGTGAATGTAGAATAATTAACGAGTTAAACAGTAGCACATCCGCTACGTTTATTTGTCTCTACCGTTGAAGCGAAGCAAATCACGTGCATTTAGGAGCAAAACCAACTGTCCAAAAGATATCTCTCAGCACAAAACAACAGAAAGGAAAATGCGTCTTAAGAAGTAAAGACGTCGCTAGAACCCCGAACCCACACATCAACCTCTACGCTTAACGTTTCTTCAATCTACCCACTGCAGCAGTGCTGCTTAATATTTTCGTATCTTTAACAATACTAAGACAATTACATCAAATGATATATATCTGGATTCCTCACTTAAATGCCTTCATTTTTCATGTATATCACATATTTTTATTTTGATCCTAGAAAGGTGTAACTTAATGCGCAAAACAGAGGACGTTCTCTGTTCTGACAATCTGGACACCAAGATTGTAATGCGTGCCAACCACAGTACAAGGATCTAAAAAAAATACTATTTTTATACAACAGTTATATTACTGAATTCCCTACATTTTTCTCAATTGTGACCAAAATCATAAAAATCATCTTCTACCCCTAAATCACACTTAAACAGCAATCTGTCCCAATCTGTACCCCTAACAGATAGCGGTGTTCCCGACCCTGCTACGCCTAGATCCCACGGCCAAAAATTCTGAAACAAATAAAAAAAGATGGGTCTCGAAGTCCTCTACAATTTTTATTTTGGGAAGATCCGCAGGAAAAAATCGTTTGATAGGTCTAAACTGTGCAAACAGACGCGCTGCGCGAATCGATCTCCAGACAGACAGCAGAAAACCTTAATCGGGTAAACAATCTGCTAATCCCCTTCTAATTCCGTGCCATGAACCCTAATTAATCTAAAAACAGAGGGGTTTGGGATTAGGAAAAATTACCTAGAGGATCCCTTGGGATAACCCCTCTTCTTTCCTCCTCTTCTTCTCCTCCTTCTCTTCTTCTTCCTTCTCTCCCCTTTCTTCTTCTTCCTTCTCTTTCTCCTTTGCTCCAATGGACAGCAGCTTGTGGGGGGAGTTGGAGGCGCACCTGGGAGGGGGAAGAAGGTGCGGCCAGGGGTGGGGGTTAGGGGGTGGCGGCCAAAGGGGGGAAGAGGGGGAAGGGGGTTGGCTAGGTTAAAGGGGGTGCGGCCACCCCTTGGGCCTTCGGCCCAAGTGGTCGGCTCACTCTCCAAGCAGCCCACTCAGAGTTATTTATTTATTTATTTGTTATATCCATTTTACGCTATTCCATAATTTTTATTTTTCCCTTCCCGCGATTTACCGAAAAACCGGCGACTCCGCAATTAATTTAAAGCTGACGCCTAAACGACGTTCAGGGTATTACAACCTCATATAAAAATCACAAACTATGAGCACATTATGACTCGTGTACTAAAAGAATCTAGGCCCATAAAAATAATTTTAGTAATTAATGACAACAATGATTAAAGAGACTAACTTATTTATTGAGATGATCAAAAGGTTTAGTCCCAGATTTTAATGACGTCATGAAAAAGGCATGCAAAGTTGATCAAATATTGACATGGAACAAGATTTAGCTTAAGCCAAAGGTATACCGTAGTCTAAGGACCTCTTTATAGCCTTTTACCAATCTCATTGTTTGGATGAAATGACTGGATTTATAGAATAGTGCCATACTATAAAGGAGTCATGGCTAGTAGCTTGAAGCTTAACTTGTGGCACTTTGATCAATTAAGTGTTCATGCATGCATTTGAATTTCATTTGGAACTCTCTCTGATTTTTCTTATAAAAACTGGTATGACTGCATGTCTTTGAACGGTAGTACCATTGATCAGTACTACTAGCTAATACAAGTCGGTAGCTAATTTCTAAAGAGGTACTCTTTTGACATTTCTTGAAACAGTACTACTGCATGTGTTGCATGGCAGTATCGCAGAGCAGTAAAATCGCATGATGTTGGTGGTACTACCGAATTTCAGTAGTACCGAAATCTAGTTGGTGGTAGCTAATTTTAAGAAAGCTATATTTTAGAGCATTTTCTCTTAATTGAAAATCAATACTACCACAGCTGGGGTGCAGTACTATTGCATGATCGGTACTACCGGACCCTATGAGGGCAATACTACTGATATTTGAAGTAACAGCTAGTTTTTGTACATTTAATGAACCTCAAATAGCTGTTGAACAGTGTGTGTGGTAGTACTGACCATTATACGATGGTAGCACCGCAATTCCTGAATTTTGGGGATTTTAACCCCAACGGTCATCCTGGTGGATGGAACCTATAAATACCTCCCCACCAGTAACTAGCTAGGGTTCTTTTCTTGACCTCATTGAATACCCTTAAACCCCTTGTGCACTTTTTGCTACTTATTTGCCACAATTTCATATTTTGAGGTATGGGAGAATTCAAGTTAATTGCATCATTAGTTGATCATTATGGCAGTTAAAAATATTAAAGCAAGCATTGTGATTTATTACTCTTGGTAGTTATCGACACCTAAACAGCTTAAAGGAACTTATGTGGTCATCTCTTCAAAGAAGTTTGTGAGTGACTCAGTACAATTTGTGAGTAGTGTGGTGCTCACCATCTCTGTAGTAGAGGAAGAGCAACCGTAGTGGAATTGAGGTGTTAAGGCTTAATTCGTAGAGCTAGTCTAATCCGTTTAGGTTTACCTCAACGTGGACTAGTGAAGACCAGCAAGATTTAGATACCACGAGAAATACATCGATTGTCTCCATTGTGGTCTACTCTCTTGTCTTTACTTTCCGCATTTACATTTCTAGCAATCTAATTGAATTGAATTATGTAGGTAGAAGTATATCTAGTATTGACATTGTTTGTGGTTTCTTAGTGAAGTATAGAGTATTTAGGCCTTAATTGTGCAAAACGGTTTTGGTTAAGCTCATTCTTGCTAAAAAATTATGATTTAGCCAAAACAATTTAAAACCTGCTATTCACCCCTCTCTAGTCAGTTATCCTTGATCCTAAATGTGTTATCAGAGCTTAGTGTCTCTTAATTAGGCTTTACTGCTTAGAGAGTAAGGTTGGCTAGTGAGGATATATCTCTAGGGAAGGCACCTATATTTGATGGTTCAAACTATACTTATTAGAAAATTTGCATGATTACTTATTTAAAGGTCATGAGCCCGAATATATGGAGGACTGTAGGTGATGGTCCATTATGCCTCTTGATCCAACACACCCTACGAATCGTGAGGAGCAAAACGCTCACCTTAACGCTCAAGTGATAAACGCTCTTTTTGGAGCTTTGAACATGGATGAGTTTAATCAATTGAGCAATTCAGACACCGCTCATGAGATATGGATTACGCTTTCAAAAATTCATGAGAGCACATCCATGGTTAAAGAGGTCAAATTGCATAGACTCCAGATCAAGTGTGAAACATTTACAATTTTGCCTCATGAAAACATCAATGAGATGTATTCTAGACTCAACAATATTATAAATGAGCTCAAGGGCTTAGGCACCTCACTAACTGATGTTGATATTCTTTGCAAGATGCTTAGAGCCCTACCAAAGAAATATGAGACCTTGGTGATATTATTCCTCAACTCACCCGAATTGCCAAGGATGGCGCCTATCGAACTCTTGGGAAATCTCATAACCAATGAGTTGTATAAGAAGGATAAGGAGGAGCTTTTGAAATAATTCTCCTCTAAGAAGAAGATTACTACTTTCAAGTCAAAAGTGGAATCAAATGATGAGATGGAGGATGACGAAGATGACTCCTAAGAGGAGCCTTATGAGGAGAATGAAGAACTTCATGAGGTGATACTCAAACCGGAGCGCTAACTTTGATAAGAAAAAGAAAGGGCACCTCAACAACAACAAGCGCTATAACAACATCAATTGTTATGAGTGCGATCAAAAGGGGTACATCGCCTCTTATTGCCAAACAAAAAGGATAATAAGTTCAAGTCATCCAAGAAGAAAGAATTCAACGGTAAGAAGAAGTTTTTCAAGAAGCTTCACGAAGATGGTAAAGTTGAAGGACACATTGGAGAGTGGAACTCTAATGGATAGTATTCCAACTCTAATTTTGATAATGATAGGTCCTCCAAGAAGAGGGGACTTGCTGGCATTACCATCAAGGAGGTTCTATCACTTTTCTCCACTCCCACATGCCTCGTGGCAAAAGTAGATAAAGTAAAATCCATTGATGATGATGAGCCTTTTCTTATAATAATTTAATGGATATGCTTAAGGACTTAAATGAGTACCTCAGGAAGGAGAAATCTTAATTAAAGATTTTGAAGAGAAAATTTCTCTCTTTAAAGGATTCTTATGAGTAGCTAAAGGAACCTCATGACTCACTCTTTCTTAAGAATCTCACTAAGTCGGACTCTAGTGTTGGAATTAATTGCAATATCATTCATGACTTGCCTAGTTTGGAAATTGCTCCATATATTCTAAAACTAGTGGTTCTACTTCTTGTGATGACTTATTAGCCATACCATGTACCTCTAAAATTGATTCTACCTCTTGTATGGCCAACCTATGTTATTTGTTGCTTATTGTTGAAAATTATGAACTAAAAGAGCAAGTCATCAAGCTAAGTAAAAGCTGAAAGAGATGCTTCAAGGGCAAGGCAACCCTTAACAAGCTATTGAGTGAGAAAAGGTGCTCATTCAACAAGGAAGGGCTTGAGTTCATTTCCAAGTAAGGTAAGAAACTAATTTACAAGGCCACGAGGTTTGTAAAACAAAATAGCAAGTATTGCCATAAGTGCCGTGGTGTGGGATATTTGCAAAGTTCTTGTCCCGTTGGTGAGACTCCATCCTTCAGAATTTATGATTCATGCTATGTGCTTAAGAAATCTAAGGACGGTAAACTAATTGCAAAATTTATTGCCACTTCAATTTTAGGCGCTAAAAAAATGTCATTTGGGTACTGTTGTGGTTACAGACCAAACAGAGAGAGAGAGTTGGTAGTGGAGAGTTGGGAGAAAGTGATGAGTAATGGCTTGGGTCTTCCCCATGGCCTGTATTCCATATATACATACACATGGGGAGTGCTTTTACAATTGCACCCTTACATCCGAGTATCCCCTTTAGGGGCACTTATGTCATTACACATGGCCTATTCTGGGCTTTACATTCCTCTAGCAGGCCGGCTGGGCTTAGGTGGGGGCCACCCCTACAACAGGAGCCTCTCATGGTGAAGGGCTTCACGGGCCGAAGCCATGTTGCCGAGCCCTTTGGCCCCCTCCGTCCCTGCGGTCTGTGAGCTTTTTCGACGTTCGTCGAGGTGTAGTGTTCGTGCTATCGCGAGGCTATGGCGCTGAGCGACGTGGCGAAGTCCACGCCATTCCCTGTGTCCTGCTGTGGCGGGGTCGGGGTTGCCCGGGCCGAGTCGGAGGCGTTCCTCCGGCGTAGGTAGGCGTAGCGGGCCCGAGTCGCCGCACACGCGTCGAGCGATAGCGGACGCGCTGCGACGCTCCTTCTTCTGGCCGTCCACGTGGTGAAGTGTGTTCGGCGCGGTGCAGGTCTTGAGGCGTCGCGACCATTTAATGCGGCGACGGACTTCCGCCGTTTGGACTCCTGCCGATTGAGCTTCCGTCGGTTGGCTCCCCCGCTGATGGGGTATATATATGGCGCTGGTGCGGCGTTGTTCCTGCATCGTGCCCTCGGATAGAACTGAGTCGAAGTAGATGCGCGCGCGCTCCGTCCCCTACGCTTCGAACGGGTGGCCGCGGAGCTGGCGCCTAGCCAAAGTAGACGCGCGCGCTCCGTCCCCTACCCTTCGAACGGGTGGCAGCGGAGCTGGCGCCTAGCCGACGTAGACGCACGCGCTCCGTCCCCTACACTTCAAACGGGTGGCAGCGGAGCTGGCGCCTAGCCGAAGTAGACGCGTGCGCTCCGTCCCCTACCCTTCGAACGGGTGGCAGCGGAGCTGGCGCCTAGCCGAAGTAGACGCGCGCGCTCCGTCCCCTACCCTTCGAACGGGTGGCCGCGGAGCTGGCGCCTAGCCGAAGTAGACGCGCGCGCTCCGTCCCCTACCCTTCGAACGGGTGGCTGCGGAGCTGGCGCCTAGCCGAAGTAGACGCGCGCGCTCCGTCCCCTACCCTTCGATCGGGTGGCGACGGAGCTGGCGCCTAGCCGAAGTAAACACGCGCGCTCCGTCCCCTACCCTTCGAACGGGTGGCGGCGGAGCTGGCGCCTAGCCGAAGTAGACACGTGCGCTCCGTCCCCTACCCTTCGAACGGGTGGCAGCGAAGCTGGCGCCTAGCAGAAGTAGACGCGCGCGCTCCGTCCCCTACCCTTCGAACGGGTGGCAGCGGAGCTGGCGCCTAGCCGAAGTAGACGCGTGCGCTCCGTCCCCTACCCTTCGAACGGGTGGCAGCGGAGCTGGCGTCTAGCCGAAGTAGACGCGAGCGCTCCGTCCCCTACCCTTCGAACGGGTGGCAGCGGAGCTGGCGCCTAGCCGAAGAAGACGCATGCGCTCCGTCCCCTACCCTTGGAACGGGTGGCAGTGGAGCTGGCGCCTAGCTGAAGTAGACGCGCGTGCTCCGTCCCCTACCCTTCGAACGGGTGGCAGCGGAGCTGGCGCCTAGCCGACGTAGACGCGCGCGCTACGTCCCCTACCCTTCGAACGGGTGGCGGCGGAGCTGGCGCCTAGCCGAAGTAGACGCGCAGCGGTGATCTGAGTGGAAACTTCGCACCGCGAACAGCGCCACGCCTGCGGTGATTGTGATCTCACGATGCGGTAATGCGTTGTAAAGGTTCCTGGAATCGCGCCGGCCCCCGGTTTGCCAGAGCTGTGTTGTCATACCGTGCAACTTGCCTCGGCGCGTGTAGGGCACGCGGCGGCTTGTGACTGGTGCGCGGCGGGATGGGAGCGGTTGCACGATCGCAGGTGTTCGCCCCTTCCCTAGGGAAGGGGACACGGGGCGGGTGAGGGACGGCGCAGCTTCGAAGCTGTTATGATCCCATGGTCCGTTGGTGCGCTTTTAATGGCGGCTGGAGTCATGCCGACGCCTGGCCTCGTGTGCTCCAGCTATCTCGTGTGGGGGTTGCCACGCGGCGGGAGGCCACTAGAGCGTCATGCTCTAACGGTCCTTACCGCCGTGGTTGCGCCTCTCCGTCTTCGGTTATGGGGGATTGTGCGGGACGGGCCTTTGTACGACTGCAGTTGCATCCAGCACGCGGACCGTCGCGACATTTCGGCATCGGGGCGAGGTGGCTTGAAATAGCCCTCGTAACCGCGCCCCCGCAGTTCTACGCCCCCTTCTCGCTTGCATCGCCTTCTATACTCCCGTAGTATTCTCGCCGCTATACTCCTTTTGCGAGAAGCGATGGCATCTGGTGGCAAGCGTAGCCAGGCGGCTAGTGCCTGCGGCATCCGCCGGCGGTCTTCACCGTTAGAGGTGAAATACTCGCTCAGCGAACACGACCCGGCGGCGGCGGACAAGCGGTGGCTAGCGGCGGAGGAAGGCTCGTTTTCCGGCGAGTTGGGCCCCTCGCTCGTGACCGAGAAGACGATCCAGGCGCTACTGCGCGCGGGGAAGCTGTCCGAGCGCCAGGCGGTGCGATTACCCGCCGCCGACGAGACGGAACCACGCCCCGAGGACTCGGAGGCGGTCGTATTCGTCGCCTTCTTCAACGCAGGGCTCCGCATCCCGGCGGCGGCGATCGTGGGCGACGTGCTGCGGACCTTTGGGCTGGAGCTGGCGCAACTGACTCCGAACGCCGTGGCCCGGCTGGCGGTGTACAGTTGGGCCTTGCGCTCAGGGGCGTGCTGGCCAAGTGCTTTGCTATTTGCCTACCTGCACGAGGCACGATGCCAGCCCGAGGAGCGGAAGGACAGGACGTTGTCGAGCTTCGGCAGCGTCACCTTCATTCTTCGGTCAACTTGCGGCAAGCTCTTCCCTACGAACTCCACTCGCGGCAAGTGGGAGTCGCACTGGATGAAACGGTGGTTCTACCACTGTGTGGCGAGCGGGAGCGGCCTCGAGTGTACGGGCCGGCCGATCGCGTTCAAGACCTCGCCCGGCCGGACACTCGACGACGAGGACAGGCGGAGGGCCCGACGGCTCGTAGGCGTGGCCGCCCGCTTTAACATGCATGACCTCGCCGAAGAGTACATGATGTACGGCGTGGCGCCGCTCGCCCGCGACTGGCGCCTCGCCGCCGAGAAGCATCGAGACGATAATGTTCTGCCGTGGGTTTGCTCGCTGCCGGCACCCTCCGGTCCTCGTAAGCCTCGACCGTATCTCCCCTTTGTTCACGCAGGGTGCGTTACATTTTGATCCTATCTCGTGCGTTGCTTTAGAGATTCTCTTGGAGGATGTGGAGCAGGCCGCGTGCGTATTCCTCGGGCCGTATACCGGCAGGGAGCACGAGCAGCGCGCGTCCGCTACTGCCGAGGCGGGGCTGGGCCTTGCCGTGCCGGACCGCGTTGATCTGGCCCCGCAACATCAAGACGACGGCGCAACGAGGAGGAAGGCGCCGTCTCGCAAGAGGAGCCGAGGCGGAGCGTCTGCCGCGCTTGGTGTAGCGGCTGCCACTGCCGCTGCCAGCACTCCCGAGGGCGCGGCAGACACGGAGTCGGATTCGGCGAGGTACGCCGACTCAGGCTTGGATGGCGCGGACGCCGGGGGCGACGGACTTTCGGCGGGTGCCCTGGACGGCGGGCTCGCCACGAGCAGCCGGAGAGGGGAAGTCTCGTCACCCGCGGCGGTCGTCGAGACAGGATCCGTGTGGATCGGCAGTGCTGAGGTGGAGCCTCGGCCGTGGCCGCTATGATGCCGGAGACGCCTTCCGTGGAGGCGCACGGAGCTGGGCCTTCACCGACAGCGGCGGCCGAAACCAAGGTGCCCTCCGCGGAGGCTGCCACGGCGGGGTCTTCGCCCCCCGGGTGCTGCAGCCGCGGGGGCCTCTCCGGCAGTGGCTGCTGGAGTGGTGTTGTTGCCACCTGCTCCGGCTAAGCGGCCGTGTCTGCGGCCGGAGCTCCATCGGACGTCGAGGGGATTCGTTGTGGCGACGGGCATCGGGAGTCTGTGGGACTCCGATGCGTATGTCGAAGCCCCCGTGGTGCACGCCCCCTCTGCCCCAGGCCGCGCCGTCCGTCATGCAGGAACGGTCGGCGCTGGCCCCGAACGCGGAGGCTTCTGTTCCTTGCGGGACCACGCCTTCCGCGGGGACTTGCGCCACCGCTACCCCGCCTGGGACCAGGGGCGGGCCCCCGAAGCCCTCCATCTGCTACTGAAGCTAAGGTGGCTTGGCCTACCCTGCATTCTTCGTTGCACCTCGCGGTGCTCACCTGCGTCCGTCTGCAGCATCGCTTATTCCGGAGGAGGAGCCCACGGCTCAACATGGGGGGCCTTCCGCCGGCGGGACGACTACCGTGCGCCCGAGCCCAGCGGACTTCGTGCCTCCGCCGGAGACGCTAAGGGCGTGGCGCGGGATTGTGGATGACGCGACTGCCAGCGTCGGTCAGCAAGCGCTGCAGGCCTACGAGGCGGGACGTCTCGGGGACGCCTTAAAGGTGTCGGGAGTGAGGGTAAGCATTTTCTTGTATGACAATGCGTGGCTATGCTGAGCGTGGTAAGCCTTCGTATTGTGCAGACACTTGTGCTAGGGCAGGTCTTGCAAGCGGCCTATGTTCGTGCCCAAAGGGCGCTTGAGGATAGGCTGCGGGTCGCCGAGGAGGAGCTACGCGAAGCCATGGGAGCCCGTTCTGCCCAGGATGCCCGCGTCCGCCAGCTGGAAGCAGAGTGCGCTGAGGCGAAGGCGCACACCGAGGGGCTTGCTGCGTCGGCGCGGGAGTCGGCCGCGGAGGTGGCGCAGCGGGAGTTTGCGACGGAGCGGGACGGCCTTCTACAACAGGTCGCCTCGCTAGAGAAGGAAAAAGCGAACTTGCCTTAACTCTAGCGGAGCGTGACCAGACGCTTGGTGAAGCCTCGGTGATTGCATGGGATGCCATGCAAGCGCTAGAGAGCCATCTCCAAGGGCTTGTGGCTAAGGTGCCGGACCGCACCTTTGGCCCGGAGGAGCTATCTCGGACCCTCCGCTGGATCAGAGATGCCACCAACATCGCGCGCGGCGCTGCGATGACCTTCGGTAACCATTGTGCATACGTATCGTCATGCCTGGTGTGCGCGCTCCTGCGGCACCGCGGTTGCACGCACGTCGCTGGGCTGGAGGACCCTCAGCTGGAGATGCCTAGCGGGGCCGGAGTAATGTCCGGCGCCGTCCGCGCCGCTCGTCGCGCCGTCAAGTGCTTCCACGAGCGGATCTGGGATTACGTCGGGGAAGCTGCCGCGCGGGTCGAGCTCCGGAAGTCACTTTATGGAGAGGGGAGCCTCGGCCAATTTCTGGACGGGGTCCCGCGGCGCGACGAGGGTGGCGCTAAGGCCTCCGAAAGCGCCGGGAACCCGCAGGTGTGACGCCGAGGTGGCTAGGCGTGGGCGTGCGTTGTAATTCTCCCTCCTTTTTTGTAAATGAAGTACGCACTTGCTTTACAAATTTTGACTTTCACCTGTGTCCCCGGCAGCTTCCTTGCTGGGGCTGACTACTTGCGTCCGACCTTGCGACCCGGCGGCGCCTTCGACGCTGGCAAAGGGCCGAAGAGTCACTGAACTTTTGGGCGGGCCGATCTTCCTCCGGCGGAACCCCGACCTTAGCGCGTGCTAAGGACAAGCCCACCGAATAGCTACTTAGAGCGCCAGAGATGTTGAGGGGCCTCTGTACTTGTAAAATTTTTCCAATATATAAACGTGTTGATTACTCCGCAGAGCTAGCGCGTGCGAAGGTGGACCCCGCGGTACAACCTGTTTTAAGTCCGTAGACTGGCGAGTGCGAAGGTGGACCTCCGCACCACGGCCTGTTTAAAGTCCGTAGACTGGCCGTGCGAAGGCGGACCTCCGCACTACGGCCTGTTTTAAAGTCCGTAGACTGGCGCGTGTGAAGGCGGACCTCCGCACTACAGCATGTTTTAAAGTCCGTAGACTGGCGTGTGCGAAGGCGGACCTCCGCACTACGGCCTGTTTTAAAGTCCGTAGACTGGCGCGTGCGAAGGCGGACCTCCGCACTACGGCCTGTTTTAAAGTCCGTAGACTGGCGCGTGCGAAGGCGGACCTCCGCACTACGGCCTGTTTTTAAGTCCGTAGACTGGCGCGTGCGAAGGCGGACCTCCGCACTACGGCCTGTTTTAAAGTCCGTAGACTGGCGCGTGCGAAGGTGGACCTCCGCACTACGGCCTGTTTTGTCTGGCGCAGAGAGACAGCATCCGCGTCTTATACTCCGGGGAGTATGCGCATAGACAACGTCCGTGGCATCCGCGGGGTTCGCGTCTTGTTTATACTCCGTAGAGTGCGCAGGGAGAACATCCGCGTCTTATTTATACTCCTTAGAGTGCGTGGGATCGGCGTCCACGTCTTATTTATACTCCGGGGAGTATGCGCACAGATGACGTCCGTGGCATGCGCGGGATTCGCGTCTTGTTTATACCGTAGAGTGCGTAGGGAGAACATCCGCGTCTTATTTATACGCCGTAGAGTGCGTGCCGAGGCGTCCCCCCGCACGTCTTTGTTTATACTCATGCCCGTGTGTTCGACGGAGAGTGCACACGCGAACGTGCGTCTTCGGTTTATACTCATACCCGTGTCTTTGACGGAGAGTGCACACGCGAACGTGCGTCTTCGATTTATACTCATGCCCGTGTCTTTGATGGAGAGTGCACACGCGAACGTGCGTCTTTGGTTTATACTCATATCCGTACCCCTGGCTACAGAGAGTGCACACGCGAACGTGCGTCTTTGGTTTATACTCATACCCGTACCCCTGGCTACAGAGAGTGCACACGCGAACGTGCGTCTTTGGTTTATACTCATACCCGTACCCCTAGCTACAGAGAGTGCACACACGAACGTGCGTCTTTGGTTTATACTCATACCCGTACCCCTGGCTACGGAGAGTGCACACGCGAACGTGCGTCTTCGGCTTATACCTCAGGAGCACGCGCGTAGGCGAAGCCTCCGCGCACTCTCGCCGCGTATTTTTGCACACTGATAACAGGTTGGCGACAAACGGAATTTTATTACATTCCCGTTTGCGCGGGTAAGCGATTACATATGGCGGAGGTACTAACCACTTCTCTGGCGCGGCCGGAGCTTCTAGTAGTTGCGCTAGCTGTAGGGCTTGCCGAGCCGTCCCCGGATGACGCCGTGGGTCCCCGCGCTGTGGTGCCGATTCTAAGTGAGCCGTTGTTCGTCGCGACGGGGATATCTGGTGTCGTGCTCGATGCACCGGGCCATGTCTTGGTCGCCACGAACGGTAATGATGGCCCGCGGACCCGGGAGCTTCATGCATAAATAGCCGTGATGCGGTACCGCCCCGAAGGAGTTCAGGACTGGACGCCCAGTATGGCATTGTAAGGGTATGAGAGATCGACGACGTCGAATATGGCATCTTCGACCCTTTCATTGTCGTCCTGGCCGAAGGAGACCTGAAGGCATATTTGGCCGAGCGCCCGTAGAGGTTGTCCTCCGAAGCCTTGCAACGAGACTCCCGATGGGCTGAGGCGGCTTCGGGGGATCCCCATCTGGTCGAAGGCTGCCGCGAACAGAATGTTCGCGGAGCTGCCGCCGTCAACTAGGGCACGTCGCATCCCGCTATTACCACCCGGACGACCAGGGGGTCCTGGTGAGGAAGCTCCACGCCTTGGGCATCGGCGGGGGTGAACGTGACCTCGTGCTGTGCCCAGTCCAGCGGTGTCTGTGCTGGGTATGCCGCCACGTGGTGTAGCCTCCGTACGTAGGCCTTCCGCTGCCGTGCCGAGGCGAACTCCAGCGATGAGCCTCCGGAGATGACATTGATAACTCTGCGGTGGGCGGCTTCCGGAGCCTGTAGTTGCAGGAGGCCCTCCTGAGGCTGCTGCACATGAGCCTGAATCCTCAGAGGACCCTCGTGGGGCTGCGTCCCTTGTGCCTGGATGTGCATGGGGGCTTCGTATGGGTGCTGTACGTGGGCCACCACGGGCGGGCGTGCTTCCAGGTTCCTGTCCCTGGTGACGCTCTGGCAGAGCGCCGCGATAGAGGTGCACGTGCACGTGTCGTGGGTGCCGCGACCGTGGACTTCGCACCACAGCCCATGGTGCTGGTCGTCGTAATCCCCACGGCCTCTATCGTCGCGGCCCCGGCCACGGCCGCGTCCCCGGCCTCGGCGCCCCCGGCCGCCCCGACCCGCGGGAGCGCTTTCTTCGAAACCGCCTTCGATGTCGAGGACGTACCGGCCTCGCCGCGACTTCTGCTGGCCGCGCTTGGGCCTATCGGATGGCTCCTTGTGCGGGGCATCCTTGCGCTCAGGCGCGTCCTTGGACGACTCCTGCTTACGTTTTCCCTTCGAAGGACCGTCCTTCGGCGGATCTTCGGTTTTCGCCGAGGCACCGGCCTGGTTGGTGTCGGAGTCGTCGCCTTGTCGTCGCCGTGCGTCCTCTTCCGCCCTGGCGTATTCCTCTATTTTGTCAAAGAGCTTCGTCACTGTCTTGATTGGCTTCCGTGCGTTATACTCGGCCATCGGGCCCGGGCGAAGGCCCTGTATAGCTGCATTGACAACGGTGGTTTCGTTAACGTCTTTGACTTGACAGCGTATCTTCGCGAAGCATTTGAAATAGTCCCGGAGCTTCTCCGAAGGTTTCTTCTTCACGGCGAAGAGCTGGTCTGCGTCGACCCACTCAACATAATTTCCTTGAAAGTTGTTGTGAAGGCGGTCGCGGATCTGCTCCCACGCGTAGATGGAGCTTGGCTCTATGGTAAAAAACCAGGAAAGCGCCACTCCTTGCAACGCGAGGGGGAGTCCCTTCGCCTTTGTGGTGTCATCTTCGCCCGCGGCCTCGATTGCGGTTTCGTACACGAGCACGAACTCGCGAGGGTCCGTGTCGCCTTTATAGGGCTCGATGACACTGGGAAATTTGAAGTCTTCGGGCCACGCCGCCTGCTGTAGTCCTGCCGAAAGCGGGGACTCTGGATCGACGCGTCGCAGCGGCACGCGGTTGGATGTGGGGGCGTCGCGGCTGTCCGCCCTTTCCGGCGTGGGCTCTGGCGCGACCACTGGCGCGGCCTGCTGGCCCTGAGCCTCTTGTATGTCTCGGACAGCCCCACGAAGATCCCCTAGCTCCTGCTGGAACGCCTTGAGGGCCGCCAACAGGGCGCTTTCCACCGCCTGCGCGGGTGGGGCCGCCGGCGCGCCCAGCGGACGGGTCGGCACGGGCTCCCAAGCTGCCGGTCTCTCCGTTGTGGCTACCTCCAACCGCCCGGTCCGCGCTACTGGCGAGAGTTGCGGCGAGGGCGGCGAGGTTGGTTGCTGTCGCGCCGGCGGGGTCAGTCGTCGCAGCGCCATTGACGGGGTTGACCGTCGCCGCGCCGGTGGCGGGGTCGGCCGTCGCAGCGCCGGTGGCGGGGTCGGCCGTCGCAGCGCCGGTGGCGGGGTCGGCCGTCGCAGCGCCGGTGGCGGGGTCGGCCGTCGCAGCGCCGGTGGCGGGGCGGGGTCGGTCGTCGCAGCGCCGGTGGCGGGGTCGGTCGTCACAGCGCCGGTGGCGGGGTCGGTCGTCGCAGCGCGAGCGTCGACGTCCTCGACCACCGCGCCTGCGTCGTCTCCCGCGCCCGCAACAGCTGATGCCGAAGCCCTGGTACCCATGCGACGCTCCGACCCAGGCGCCTTCTTTCCCTTCGCCGCCGCCGACAACGCTTTTTTCGGTGCCATCCTTCTTCGGACTTCAGGCTTGCTCTTGTCCTCCCCACGGACGGCGCCAACTGTTGTGGTTACAGACCAAACAGAGAGAGAGGTGGTAGTGGAGAGTTGGGAGAAAGTTATGAGTAATGGCCTGGGTCTTCCCCATGGCCTGTATTCCATATATACATACACATGGGGAGTGCTTTTACAATTGCACCCTTACATCCGAGTATCCCCTTTAGGGGCACTTATGTCATTACACATGGCCTATTCTGGGCTTTACATTCCTCTAGCAGGCCGGCTGGGCTTAGGAGGGGGCCACCCCTACAACAGGTACCCAAAGTCTCGGTTAGTAACCTCCAAGGGCCCAAACAAATTTGGGTATCTAAAAAAACTTGATTTTCTTTCGTAGCTGAACTACAAAATCGCTGGAAGGCATTAGGTGGTTGATAGCAATTACACTTAACACATGACAGGAGACCGAAAGATGTTCACCACATTTGAAAGTGGCGGGAATGAGAAAATCATATTTGGGAACAATGGCAAAGGAAAGGTAATTGGATTGGGTAAAATGGTTATCTCAAATGATCTTTCCATTTCTAATGTATCACTTGTTGAGACATTAAATTTTAATTTACTATCCATTGCTCAATTATGTAATCTTGGCCTTGTGCATTTCTTGAGATCATGTAGTAATTATAAAAGAAAAGAAGGTGATTTTGTTTTAAAGGCTTTTGATTTGGCAATCTCTATTTGGTGGATTTCTTTTCTAGTGATTCGTATTTGAAAACTTGTTTAATTGCAAAAATCTATTTGGGTTGGCTCATGTGGAGATGATTCAATGTAAAAAGCTTTTCAAACATGACTGGTTGTGGTCTTGAAAGACGTGAAGTTGGAAAAGAACAAACTTTGTAGTGCTTGTCAAGTTGGAAAGCAAGTGGCTAATTCTCATCCTTCAAAAAATATCATATCCATTTCTAAGCCATTGGAGCACTTACATATGGATTTATTTGGGCCAACTACCTATGAGAGCATTAGGGGCAATAGTTGTTGTTTTGTTATTGTGGATGATTACTCGAGGTACACTTAGGTTTTCTTTATACATGGCAAAACCAAAGCCTCCTATATTTTTAAAAGTATTGTTAAAAGGGACCCAAATAAATTTGATTTCAAAATAAAGAAATTCTATGGTGATAATGGTTCCGAGTTCAAAAATATTATAATTGAGGATTTTTGTGATGTACTTGAGCAGATCCTTTTTGAGCAATCTTGTGCCCTTGTATCCTTAATATTGCAATTGGCTAGCGACTCTCCTAGTACTTGAGGCAAAATGAGCTATCTTTTCCTCAAATATCATATTACCTCTATTTAGCTCATTCCTTTGTTTGCACTAAGTCAAATTGGTCTTTGTATGTGCATTCATACATTTCACTTAAATCTTTTGGATCAGCACTTAGGTAAAGTATTCTAGCTTAGATTATTACTTAACTTTACAATATCTAAGATTTCAGATTGCATAGGTAAACATTGTCCATGCAAGCTCCACAAATAAGCCATTGTTATAGTAGTGCTTGTGCAATTGAATTCACTTGATCTATCACCTTATGTTGTCTACCATCACCAAAGTGCATGTAGCTCCTCACTTCCATCAAGGACGCATAAGAACTTTTGTTGGTAAGAGAAGGTGAGGTTGAGTGAATTCCACAAATAAAATCTTCCACATACATAGTTTCTTTTCTTATTGTTTTCACTAACCATTGTAGAAAAGGAATGAGAACCAGCATATGTTACACAAGCTAACCTTGAGAAGCTCACAAATGATTTCAACACTCAGTTGAATGACAACATAGGTGTCTTGAGGAGGGAGATACTAGAGGAGCTTCGCAAATAGCGAGGCCCCATTAGTATCCATGGAGGAGATGTTGAGCTTGATGAGACCAATGAGGAGAGGGCTGCATGGTTCGCTAGAAAAGCTATAGCCGATCGAGCCGCTGCAAATGTGGTTCAGCCACCCCTTCCCGGGCGTGGGGGAGGTGTTTTCAATGCTAACAATGGCCAAGAGAGAGGCCGTAGGCATGGACATGGCCATGGGCGTGGTGCCGCCCATGTTGAGGACATCGGCAATGATTTTTAGCTATACCGCAATGACAATTATCAACGTCGTGGCCATCGCCATAATGACCCACACATGGAGGAGAAATTTGGGAAACTCAATTCACTATTCCCAAATTTAAAGGTGCTTCTGATCCATATGTGTATCTCACATGGGAGCTCAAGGTAGATAACGTCTTCCGGATGCACAATTATTTGGAGGAGAAGAAGCTACATATGGCGTCACTTAAGTTTGATGGGTATGCGTTGATTTGATGGAAGCAAGCATTAAACCAAAGAGAAGATAATGGAGAACTTACAATTGCGACATGGGCTAAAATGAAGCAAGAACTAAGAGCATGTTTTGTTCCTAACATTTACAAACGTGATCTTTTTGATAAACTGCAGAATTTGAGGCAGGGCAGCTGCTCGGTGGAGGAATACTGCAAGGATATAGAGCAAGTGATAATTAGGGCACGTGTGCATGAAGATGAAGAGAAAACACTCGTGCATTTTTAGTGTGGTATGAATAAAAACATCAAGCATATTGTGCAATATCAGCCCTACAACACTGTCGTCGAGTTGGTACATCACGCAACAAAGGAAGAAAACAACTACTAGAGGATGAAAAATCAACACCAAGGATAGCTTCTTTTAACTTGAAGGCACCATCATCCTCAACCAATGCCACCAAAACACGATTCAATTTGGGACGAGGTACATTTGCAGTTAGTACTACTTCCAACACTAATACACGTCCTTCTTCAATTGCAAAAACAGCACTCACATCAAGTGAGAAGAAAGCTACTCCATCTCCTACACCCTCAATTAGCACTACAATAAAAAGTAGGGAAATTCAATGCTTCAAGGGTTTGGGTTATGACCATATTTCTAGAGAGTGTCCCAACAACTGAGTTATGCTTGTGACGAAAGATAGAGAATATGAATCAGCAAGTAAAGATAAGGTTGAACATAGTCATGAAAAGGAGAAAAATGAAGATGCATCGGATGACAATGAAGAGGTCGATGTGTTGAATTATGAAATGGGAGAGACACTAGTGTCACCAAAAATTTAAGTATACTTACACAAGAAGGAGATGCACATTCGCAACAGTTCAACTCGTTTCAAACACAAGCCAAGGTAAACAATAACGTAATCAAACTTTTTATTGATGGTAGCAGTTGTCATAACTTGGCTAGTATTGAATTATGTGAGAAACTTGGTTTAAAGATGATGAAACATCCATGTCCGTATCATGTGCAATGGTTTAGCGAATATGGGTATGTGAAGGTTTAGTTTGTGGTGCATATTACCTTTAAGATTGCTGATTATGAGGACACCGTTGAGTATGATGTAATGCCTATGACCATGTGCCATTTGCTATTAGGAAGACCATGGCAATATGATAGAAGTGTCAACATGATGGCCGTTCCAATCGATATGCTTTTAAGTGGAAGGGAAAGATAAAAGAGTTTAATCCAATAACTTCTAGTCAGATACATGTTGAATTACAGCAAAAGAAACTTGCTAAAAATGAGGGTCAAAGGAAAGAAAAGAGAAACTACCACACATCAGTGAGTAAGAGCCACAAATCAAATATGAGAGAGAAAAGTAAAAGTGAGGGAGTGAAGGTTATGTTAGCCACAAATCAAAATTGAGAGATGTGGGCAATGACCCATCAAAGATGCACTTGTTCTTGTGTACAAAGATGAAACTGTGTTGCTTTCTACTAATGACTTGACCTCTCTTTCTAATGGTGTCTTCTCTCTTTTGCAAGCCTTTGAAGACGTGTTTCTAGAGGAGATTCCAGTGGAACTTCCACCATTGCACAGAATAGAGCATCAAATTGATCTAGTCTCCAGCGCGTCACTTCCAAACCGTCCACCATACTACACTAATCCGGAGGAAACCAAATAAATTTAATGTCAAATGCAACAACTACTTGAGAAAGGGTATGTACACGAAAGTCATAGTCTTTATGCAGTTCTGTAATTCTTATTTCTAAGAAAGATTGATACGGGGTCGCCCGATTTTCTCGACGTAGGATGGATACTCACATGAGTTTTGATGAATCGTAATGATCCTCCAATGCCAGTGCAAGGGACGAACACTCTTTAGTCCGCCAAAACACACTCCTGTTGATTTCGCCGACCACCAAGCGAAGATCTATCATGCACCCAATTCCCAGCGGAAAGGCTGAACGATCTTGATTGAAGAAGATACTCCTAATTCCATAAGAAATTTGGGCAGCAATGCTAAACTCGAAAACTTTAGTAGATTGATTTTTCTCAAATGTGGTATAAATTTTACAGGGGTGGCGGCTGTCTTTTAAAGAGATACAAGGGGTGGAGAGTCGGCCAAACACTTGGAGACCGAATAGGACTCGATTACAAAACCCTAGGCCCACTTTGACTCGGGCTGAAAAAGTGACGTGATTTGTTTCATAGTTTCTGATTGATTCGTAGGGAATTTGGAGGTGAGGCTATATCCATCTGAAAGTAGACTTCAAGAGCTTTCCATAGAGTACAAGAACACCTCAATCGGACTCCGTTTGTAAAAGTTATGGCCATTTTAGTAGGTGTCTGTTGGGCTGTCCCGAACCGAATCCGAATTGAGCTTTGAGTTGAATCCGAGTTTGAATTCGGTTGTACACGTGGGAGGTCCGAATTGGGCTTCAAAATCTTGTCCAGGCTTTAAGTTCTTGGGCTTCTCCCCTTTTGCTTTCCCACTGCATGGGCTTCTTTCCTCCTTGATTAGCGGATGGACTGATTGGCTTTCTCCTTTCCATCCCCATGGGCTTTGAGCTTTATGTTCTTGGCAGCAAATATGATTACCCTCCTTGTGCTTCTCCATTGCTTTGGCCCCGGAATCATCATAATATTTAAACCTAATAATAAACAAGAATTTGGCATAAGGTAGTATATCATTCCCACGAATAGAAGGAAATTCATTAAGAAACAAATTCACCTGACAATATTTAGTGTGGCTCAATACTTCTTTCCAATGAAATAATGTATTTGATTGAAAAGTGCTAAGCATGTGCGTATCCGTATCAAAGATGGTACATGGAGAATGTGTGTTGATTGTCGTGCCATTAATAACATCACTATTAGATATCGTCATCCTATTCCTAGGTTAGATGATATGCTAGATGAACTTAGTGGTGCTGTCATATTCTCTAAATTTGATTTGAGAAGTGGATACCATCAGATTAGGATGAAACTTGGTGATGAATGAAAGACTGCTTTTAAAACAAAATTTAGATTGTATGAGTAGTTAGTAATGTCATTTGGTTTAACTAAGGCACCTAGTACATTTGTTGTAAGAGCATTCATTGGCAAATTTGTTGTGGTATACTTTGATGACATATTGATCTATAGCAAGACGTTGGATGAACACACTGAGCATATTAGGCAAGTACTAGAAATGCTTAGAAGTGAGAAATTGTATGCTAATCTTAACAAATGCACTTTTTGTACCAATAAAATTGTGTTCTTAGGCTATGTTGTTTCTAGACAAGGCAATAAAGTAGATGAATCAAAAACTGAAGCGATTAAGAATTGGCCTACACCTGTGAATGTTAGTCAAATCAGAAGTATTCATGGTCTTGCTAGTTTTTATCAGTATTTTGTTAAAGATTTTAGCACCATTACTACACCCTTGAATGAGTTAACTAAAAAAGGTGTTGTGTTTGAATGGGATGCATCACAAGAAAAGGCCTTTCAAGAATTAAAGAAACAATTAACTGAAGCACCATTGCTCAATTTGCCTGATTTCACTAAGACTTTCAAAATTGAATGTGATGTTAGTGGAATAAGAATTGGTGGTGTTTTAATGTAAGAAGGAAAATCAGTAGCATATTTCAACGAGAAGCTAGGAGGAGCTCAATTGAACTATCCTGTGTATGATGAAGAATTGTATGCTTTAGTGTGTGTGCGCTTGAAACTTGGCAGCATTATCTTTGGCCTAAACAATTTATTATAATATGATCATGAAGCTTTGAAATATTTAAAGAGCCAAGATAAATAGAACCGTAGACATGATAACTGGGTAGAATTCATTGAAACTTTTCCATATGTCATTTGGTACAAGAAAGGAAAAGAGAATATGATAGCTGATGCTTCATCTAGAAAGAATATGTTCTTAACTCAATTAGAAGTAAAAGTTCATGGTTTATAGAGCATAAAAGATTTATATGCTTCTGACCATGAATTCTCAAAACCATATTCTAAATATAAAGATAGAAAAGGTTGGGACAGGTTTCATGCTCACGATGGGTTCTTATTTCGTGCTAACAAATTATATGTTCCAGATCTGTCCGTGCGCTTATTTCTATTGCAGGAATCTCATGCAGGAGGATTGATATGATACTTTGGGAGAGAAAAGACCTTCATGATGCTAAGCGATCAATTTTATTGCCCTAAAATAAGGCAAGACATTGAGAGGTTTGTACAACGATGTGTGACATGCCACAAAACAAAATCTAAGCTTAATCCACATTATACACTCCACTTTCAGTTCCTAGTGCTTCTTGGGAAGATATCAATATGGACTTTGTTTTAGGATTACTTAGGAATAAGAGGGGAAGGGATTCAGTTTTTGTAGTGGTAGATATATTCTCTAAAATGGCATATTTCATTCCCTGTCACAAAAGCGACGATGCATTGCATGTAGCTGGCTTGTTTTTCAGGAAAATTGTGAGATGGCATGGCATGCCAAGGACACTTGTTTCAAATCGAGATGTTAAATTTATGAGCTACTTTTGGAAGACTTTGTGGAACACTCTTTTCGACAACTTGTCACCCATAAATGGATGGGCAAATGGAGGTGGTGAATTGTACACTCTCAGTGCTACTGCGAACAATGATCAATAAGAATTTAAAAGAGTGGGGAGATTGTCTACCACATTTGAAGTTGCATATAATAGGGCGGTGCATTCTACTACTTAAATGTGTCCATTTGAAATGGTGTATGGTTTCAAGCTGATCACACCACTTGATTTGTTGTCACTGCCGTTGCATGAACATGTCAACATTGAAGCATCAAAATGAGCTGAATATGTGAAGAAGATTCATGTCAAGAATAAAGAAAAAATTGAAAAGAAGTCATGATACTTTGCTAGGAAGGTGAACAAGTTCAGAAAGAAGATGCTATTTGAACCAGGTGATTTAATTTGGGTCCATCTATGCAAAAAAACATTTCCTGGACAAGCGCAAATCCAAGCTAATATCTTGGGGAGATGGTCCATTCAGAGTGCTTGAGATGATCAATGATAATGCATACAAGATCGAGCTTCCAGGTAATGATTATGCTGTGAGTTCTACATTCAATATTGATGATTTATCACCATTCTTGAGTCTGAAAGAATCAAAGTCGAGGATGACTCCTTTCCAAGATGAGGAGGATGATGAGGACATCCCGAAGACACTAGATATCCCGAAGACACCAGTTGGACTGATTACACGAGCATGAGCTAGACAAATTAATCAATAGGTGAATTCGCTCCTAATTGAATTTGGTTATAATTTATGTGAGAACTGGATACTACCTCATTCCAATGTGTTGTACGTTCTCAGGTTTGAACGATGTGAAGTTTTTGGAATTAGAGCCATGGAGGAGAAGCTAATAGAGAAGAAATACTTGTAGTCAAGTAAGGGAAGATACGTTCAAGTTCTCATTGCCACATCGGATCGACCATGAAAATAATCAAACTCACAAAGATGCTCTAGACATTCAAATGATTTCAACTGATATCAAAAACTAATTTCAGATTGATCTAATCGACTACAAATGTGCTCAGGACCATTCGATCCACATCGAGCGCTCGCAAGACCTCGAAATGTTCAGACCAGTCTGAATGGTTTCGACTGTCCGAGCTGTTCGATCAACGTTGGACGCTTAGATACATCAGATACGCTTGGACCTCTCTGAACGATCGCACTGTTCGATCTTCCACAGACCGCCCGATCACCTTGGAAACATTTGGCCCACTCCAAATGAGTCATTATATCCAATCTTCAACGGACCGCCTGATCGCCTTGGAGATGTTCAAACCGCTCCGAACGTTTGTTCGTTCTGTGTTGTTCGATCAACTTTAGATGGTTGATATTTATGGTAATGTTCAGACCAAGCTGAATGATCCCGCCGTTAGATTGGATAGAGACGCTTGCAGCCATTCGACTGACTTGAAGGTGTTCGGAACAATATGACCGTATCTCTGATCGAATACCTGGCGTATAAAGGCAATAGCTTTCACATACGAGGTCCGATTGAGGTGATCTTGGATTCGTTGCAAAGCTTATTTCAAGAGCTACATAATGGAGGAGGATTTATCTTCGAAAGCATTATGGTTTTCTATTTTTATTTCCTTTTGTGAGAGTCCGAGTCTAAAACACTTAGGAGTTGAGTAGGAGACCTTATGGCCTCCCAAGGGTTATATAAGCCTTGTAATACATATATTTTTAGATATTAACAACTGAATCTATTATTTTCAAGAGAGAGCTATACACTTGTTCTTCCTAGAGTTTGCCGTCTGATTGCAACCTAGAGGGGAATTGGGTGTTTCTCTACATTATTGTTCTTGTGATTCCTTATGATTCCAAGAGATGCAATGCATCTACTTTGTGGTTAGGTAGACGGGATCATGAGCAGTGGTTGGGCAAATTCTTTTGTCGCAGGTTGCTGTTCTGACAGTAGTTGGCGCCATCAGTTCGTCAGGTTGCATGGATCCAAATTATCTTTTGATCCTATATCATGAAGATCGGGCACCCCACATCAGGCATAGTCATGTTTCAAACTATGCCACTTGTTTTGTCAGTTGCTTATGGTGTAGCACCGGCTGGTGTGTTTGTTGAACTTCTGCATCAAGTTGCGGAACTCTTTGTTGTTCAGACAGCCCACCAGTCGATTCTTCATGTGCACTTCCTCTATGCAAATCTCTACAAAAGTTGATGTTGCGAAGGCATCCCAAGTTGCAATTTGTGACCAAGAGTTTTCTATCAGTAACCGTGCAACCGAATGAAAGCAAGACATGCAATGAAAACAACAGGGAATTACCACCGAAAGTCATGTAGGCAGGAATATGGAAGTATCTAGATTAAAGCATACAGTTCATATTGTCCATTTCATGCAGAACAGAGAACCCCACACAATGATTTTTGCAATCTAAGGAATTGGTCACAAAACTTATAGGCAATGTACAAAAGATGTTGGCATGACAATGTGCTATTTTTGCAATATCCAAACAATGAACTTTTCTCGTAAGTACATCAGAGCAACAAACAAATGAAACATGATAGCAACTGAAAATAGTTGGTACGAAACAGACAACATACCAATTTTATTGAATCATAGAAAAGGAAAATTTTGAACCATTCATATTTCTGGGAAATGTACAAGTTAGTCCTATAAAACAATAACAATTATGCAAAAGGATGACAACGAACAATAACTACCACATCCATCCATACATCCAATAACTCGGGACCGTGAGACAGACCTAATTTAGCAACCAAGGGAAATGGTCGGGTTACAGAGAGGAAACTTACTAGCTTCTTCGATCAAAGTTGGTGGGCGCATGCACCGGATGGAGTGACAGAGCCGTTCAAGTTCGCACTTTGGTTGAAGACAGACAGAAGATCTTGCCTTTTCGAGGAGTTGGCACAGAGGGGGGAGGCAGCAGGAGATTGGGCGGTGTAGGGGGAAGGCAGTGGGGATTTGGTGGCTTGAAGGGGAGGAGGCAGTGTGGAGGGGCTACAATAGCTGGGGATTCAACGTGATCCGGCGATACAAAGGGGGAGGAGGCATCGTGGAGGGGGGAGGCTGCACAGAGGGGGAGGAGCCAACAGCGATTCGACAGCACGGAGGGTGGAGGCGGCACATGGGCACAAGGGAGACAGTGGGACACTAGGTTGGGGAGTGGCCAGGGAGTTGCAGTTGGAGCCATGGGTGGGTTAAAACCGAGATATGGTTGAAGCTTCTAGAAGTCAGGTGTTTTATTCAACCGAAGCTATTTCAAACAGTGCCTGAAGCTTCTCTAACATGGCCTCGGCAGTAAGCGCATGGGCCACATTACTAAAGAAATTAGCATTTAATAATTGTTCTTTGATCGTCGTACCCTATTTGTATACAGCTCCATGGTAGAACGTAACTATTGTAAACCTGTAATTCAACGATATATGACCTTCTGTAACAGGAATGGCATCGATTGCGACATGTGCACATGTGTTGTCGTCCTGCATGAGTCCCTCTTTTCGTAAATTGGAAGCTAATTTCAGGATATTTCGCCAATAGCGCAATTAGAGCATGTCCAATGCAGGCGCTTAGAGAGATACTTAGTAATAAAAACTGATTTTTCTTGCCACATAGGATAGATAAGGTGCTTATTTTGAAGCATCGATGCTTAAATAAGCACCGGTGCTTAGTAGGTGCTTATGTGTATAACTATATCTATTAATAGATAATATAGCATTTAAGTACCTATGGAAGAGATGTTTGCATTGGAGGAAAATAACTTTTGCATAGATGCTTGATGATGTGGCTATATTCTCTCTCTTTAAGCACTCATATATAAGCATCTTGTATTGTACATACCCTTATACGTACAAACGATTTTGCACACATCTCGAACAAAATTGGGTCTCGAGGCCTAAAGTGCTAAACCCAGGTAGGCCTAAAGTGCGATTTTTCCTTCTAGTAGTGGGTCTCGAGGCTTCCATATTTCGAAGCGTGACGAAACGCTGGATCCGGCTCCCCTGGTGGAACGGTAGATTTTTTTTGGCACCGTTAGCATAGCTACAACTAGCACTGGATCCGTCCAGTGGATCGGAGCAGCGCGCGCCAGTGGAAGTGGACCGTGCGCTGGCAGCGCCAGCGCAGCCTAGACAGGACAGCGACGCAGCGACCCCAGCCCAGCCCAGCCGGTCGTGCGCCCCTGTAGGGCCCTGTAGACGTACGCGGTCGCGGTCGCGGGGCACCACGTCCGTGTATAGGCGAGGTGGGCCGCGCGCGGACGGCGACGGACCGCGCGTGCACGCGCGTGGCCGGGGGCGCGTGCGTGGCGCATCACGTGGCCGTGGCGCTGGGCCGCGCGCGCGCCGCGGGGCCCTTCACGTGCAGCCGCCGCGCGGTACGGGTGGGCGGCGTGAAAAAGGGCGCCCCCTCCAGCGCGCTGTTTCTATTCCCGGCCCGCGCACGCCTCGGACGGCGACGCCGGTCGATCGCGCGCGCGGCTGCCACTTGCGCGCACGGTGAGAGGGACGTCGGCCGCGGGGACATGGACGCGGATTGACAGATGCGCGCACGCGCGCGTGAGGAGGAGGTCCAAGTGCTCCTCTGCTGACGGCTGCCTGGCTTGGTTCGCATACGCGCGCGGTACGGCTGGAGTGTTAGCGTTTTGTCCGGAGCCCGTACGGCAACGCCTGCGTGGAACGTAGAAAATGTTACATGCGTTTCTCTATGGAACTGCTTTTCTAAAAAAATTGCTTTTCGTCCATCGTATCTACTCTAGGATCCATGGTGATGGTGAGTCAGCAAAGGCGCTATAGTGGTCGCCAGCTTGTCCGTAGATTGGTCGACAGATGGATCGACGGTGGGGCACAAGGATGGTGACGACGACAATTCCATGTAAGGATGAGCGGAAGAGCTGGTGACGAGTGTGGCAGATGAGGTAGAGGCGCTATGTGGCGTCCATCATGTTGCCTACAAGGGTTTGGGAGCCATGCAGTTGTGTTAGTATCGAGTTCTCATTGCCTGCCCATTTTTAGCATACACACTGCGAATATTTGCTTCAGGTTGTGGACAAAATTCTTCTAGAAATATCTGCTTCAGTGAGTAGCAGAAACACGATAGTTTCTGTGGCTTTTATCGCAGAAGTACAACTTTTTTTAATTATGAATACAAAATAAAGCCGCTTTCTATGGTCATTTAGCTCATCAGATCCTGATCATGGGCGAGAATTTTCTAACTAATGATATGAATCTTCCACTATTAAATTAATGTACACTGAATCGTCAGGTGTGCTCCATGAAAAACGACAATGTACAATGAGACATGTACACTGTCAAATATACCTCAGGAAATAAATGGTTAGCTTCTAGCTGAGATCGTCAAATGATCGATTACAAGAGATTGCCGGTGTGTGGAGGTTTGATCGATTGTTTTCTTCTGAAGTTAAAAATATTTGAAACTAGGCATGCGTATAAGATCAAAAATATTTATCAACTATATATACAAAATACTCCACATGGCTACATCGCTATCTTAGAGTTACTCCCTCTGTTCTTTTTTACTTGACATTTTTTACTTTTTACGGTCTTCGTGATTCGACTTAAACCACTACTTTTTATAACTTTGCACTAAAATATACTAATAAAATTATAATATTATGATACTTGATGTTTTTTTACTCTTTACGGTCTTTGAGATGCGACTTTGACCACTATTTTTTATAACTTTTCACTAAAATATACTAATAAAATTATAATATTATGAAAGTATTTTTAATGACAAATCTAATAATATATTTTTTGTATAGTCAATCTAGACAGCTTTAAATTTATTAGTTGTCAAACTTTAAAAAGAAACTTTAAAAAATTTGACCGTACATAATCTAAAAAATTAAGTAAAACAGAACAGCTGGCGTATGTCTATATAATCCTTTTAGGTTCACTATAGTACATGGCTGGCGCACATATATGCAATTTATGTACTTCACATACGCTTTTCCAACTACTCCCTAATCATCACAGGTTGGAGTAGTGGGGAGTGACAAAAATGTTGGGGGAGGAAAAAGTCTTAAAACAATATAACTAAAAGTTGTTTGTGTGTACTGAACAGACATCCCCAGTTTTAAATTGTTATATATAAAAAATAACATAGTAAGCTCGAAACATACAAAATCAATGGAGTTTTTTATTTGATATAAACCTACCTTTTCTTCTCTTATCTCTTTTGTATTAAAATCACCAAGCTGGAACGCAGTGAATTAATATCGATTTTCTGATTTTGTTATTGTCACTTTCATACAAAATTATACAAGCAATCAACTGTAGAATGCGACCTTGTTTTTTTTATGCAAACTTAGTCTAAGACGTAGTTATCATCCGTACTGTATCAGCTGACTTCTAGCATATATATAAATTAAGTCTTGGATTGCATGCCGAATCTGGTATGAAAAATGCTTATTGCAATTTTTGTTATGATTCTTACTTGAATGAATTTTGACTTCAGGCAAAAATTATTTGTAATTACTACAAACTTTTGGAGCAAATTAACACAAATATCTAATCAATGTTTACATTTTCTACTGGCTAGTTTGGCATCAGCACCTAGAATTTGAACAAATTAAATATGTCCGTATGAAATTGTCACTGGTATTCCATCTTACAGCACATACGATATTTCTGTTCAAGGCAATTCAATACTAGGTTGTATGGGAAACCATCTTTTGGTAGAGTTGTGGAGCGTGGGTGTACAACTCCACCCACCATGGTTTAAATCCTGGTATTCACTTTACGCACATACGAGTGCGTTTAAGTAAGTACTTTGTAAGGGTTAGAATTTACTCCTAGTCTCCATTAATTTTGGCATATGTTAAGAGGGTGCACTGACCTGTGTTTGCACGTGATGTGTGTGTATGTCTTCTTTGTAATCATAAAACAATTCAGGCTGTATTGGAAGGACACATTTTAGGAAGGAAGAAAACGATGTTGAAAGCGATGTCAACTGAAGTATAAGAATCGATCAACAAGGGGAAGCCAAAACATGCAAACGTAGTAAAAAAACGTATATGCATTAATTAAGTTTGCATTGGATAACGCATGAATGATTATTCGTACCACGGAATCCATCAGTCAAGCTTGACAAACCATACACAATAGAGCTATGTACAGACCGCTCTGAGATAAATAAAGCACACAGACTCCGACTGCCGTAGTTAACCGCAGCTAGCGCTCGTACTGGCGCCAAACTTCAGCTGCGTACGTACATGCAAACCAGCCGCGCGCGCGCCGCCATAGCACACGCAGTACCGTTTTATTACACTCGATCGCAATTCGCACACACATACAATACATAGATACGTTGGTATGGCGGCCGGCCGGTGTTGAGGAGGACGACATCGCCGTCTCATTACGTCAGGCAGGCTCGCTCGCCCGGTCGCTCGATCAGGCGTCGCGCACCTCGAAGACGTTGCGGGTCTTGACGACGATGTCGTACATGTGGACGAGCTTGAGCCGGGCGAAGTCGCGGGGCACGGAGATGAGGTGCACGGTGGAGCGCTGGTGGAACTGGAGCAGGCAGGGGTCGTTGAGGTAGCGCTCCCACCCCAGCTCCCGCAGCCGCCGCTCCAGCACGTCGTACGACGTCACCACCTCGCTGCTCGGCACGTGCACCAGCACCTTGCTCGGCCGCGCCCCGCCCCTGGCGCCGCGGCCCCCCGACGACCCGTCGCTGTCCGCCCGCCGCACGATCCCGTCCTCGAACACCCACACGCCAGACATGCTGTATATCTACTGGACTAGCCAATAGGTTCTTTCTACAAGCTAGATCGATTCCAGGGGTGATCAGATCGGCAATGGTGATTGGTGGTGCAAAGGGGAGGGGAGAGGGCGCATAGTTTATATACAGGGGAGGAGGAGGTGCTGATGTAGGGGGAGGGTACTGCTTCGCTTCCTGATAGATCGGCTAAGGTGGGTCCCGCGGGCTCGCCGGTTGTGTCCTTGGAATGAGGTGGTGTGGGCCCCGGGAATCACGGCGCCTCCAACCATCTCCAACCATGGAACATCGTTGGAAGCTTCCAATCGAAGGGAGGCTCAAGGCCGTTTAATCGCACAGCGGAGGGCCGGCCGGATTGCTAGAGGTCCTGTGCGCCTCGGAAAAGCAAGAGGATGATCTAGACCGTCCGCAACGGCAGAAGACGGTGAGGATTTCTGCTATAGCTATATTGCTAGCTCTTTAGGTTGTATATATATCATAAATCCTAAATAATCTATGAAATGAATTTTTTTCGTGAAATCACTCGATTTTTTGCCCTTGCGATCCGCTAGGAAATTCGTGCTCTGGGGTGGCGGCGTCTTCCTCGTCTTTGACGAAGTCGCATCTGAGTACGCACGAGCGCCGCCATTGATGAACCCTCTCACCACCACCGAATACCCCTCCCGTGCATGCCCCTTCGATGAAAGCACGCTCTGCCAAATGACCACACCCTCTTTTCCTTATATTAAGGAGACATGCCGGAGACGATGGCAAGGAAGAGGACACAACATGGATGACTCTGGCATGGCAGCGGCATGAAAAGAGGATAAGGAGGGGCAATGGAGGGGGCAGGAGGCACGGGGAGCACTACACCATGGGACACTTTTTTCTGATAGTCACCTATTAGCAAAGGTTAGGTATCTAGGTCAAATTGTAACTATCTATCAGCAAATATTAATAAATATGTAGTCAAACTATCTATAGAAATGCTCCAATTGTGGTACAGACTATCTGTCTACAATTTCCACTGTGATAGATATACGTCGATAATTCTTCTAGGACAAGTTATTGGTAGGCAAAGAGATATATGTGGGCAAGTTATCTATCGAGAACCTCATGGAGCAAGAGCGAAGAAATTTAGTGCTATGGTGTGTTCCCAAAATATTACAAAGCACGCAAGTACTCAAAACCTTATCCTCCTCATCCTTATCATCTCCACCCACCAATCCATTGAAGATCACACTTGACTAGTCCCCTTTGCCACCATCTCTCCTAGCTACCTAGTGCCCGTCAGCCGCCTTAGTCTGTCCCACCTCCCCTGCGCCCGACACCTCTCCCTCTCGCACCAAGCCCATGCCGCCAACTCCCTCACCGCCCTAGTTCTCACCCCTACCTCTCCCCTCTACCTGAAGCCCATGCCGTTGCCTCTCCCACTACCCCAAACCCCCACCACTGCTTCTCCCCACCATTCAAACTCCATCCAACTTGGTGGCGCCTATCCCACCGTGTGAAGCCCCTAATGTTGCCTCCCCTACTGCTCAAGCACCCACCACCGATCTCCCTGCCTCCCTGTCGCACACTACCACCAGATCCGGTCACTACCACTACTACAAAGAAGGCTATATTAGATGCCTCATCACAGACGGTTCTCCAGAATCCATTAGTGTGTAATTATTACGGACAATTTTATAAGTGTGGCTGTATATGTTACTAGCGATGGTTAAAACCGTCTGTGATACATAATTATCACAGATGATTTCTTGTTAAGAACCATCTATGAATTATCACAGATGGTTTGGATTAAAAACCATCCGTGACGTATGCCATTATTATAGATGGTTTGTGGTTGAAAGTTTTCTACAAATTATCATAGACGATTCAGATTAAAAATTGTCTATAATGTCTACAATATCACATATTATTTTTAATTTAAACTGTCCGTGATAATTCGTAGACACTTCCAACCACAAACCATATGTGGTAATGGGATACATCACATATGGCTTTTAATTCGAACCATCTGTGATCATTCACAGATGGTTCTTAACAAGGAACCGTTTGTGATAATTATGTATCACAGACGGTTTATAGTTGAAAGTATCTATGATATGTACTACATTATTAAATACCCGGCCTATCCTGATAGATCTGTCTATAGTGAGCTAGGGTTTGGTGAAAGCATATCACAGATTTGCCTGTGTGCTTGTAGAAATATTTGTTCTTGGTGATATAATATTAGTATTTGTTTCTAATTATATATATTATAATTAAGAGAGATAATAGCTAGGTTTGGATCTAGATTTAAATCTAGCTTGGCTATTTGCTCCAATTTAAGAATAGGTCTCACTACTCCTAGTCTATGTCAATATATTCTTGCTTGATATATATATTTCTTAATTAATAGTATGTAGCTAGCTACTTTAGATTGACAATTTAAGGTGAATAACAATTATGTGTAAGTGTAATGGCTAGTTAGCTATATGAGCATTAATATAATTTAACACTAATTTGTTACATGCATAGCGTAGATGGACCGAAGCTGGATGCACATTGAGAACCGTGTGAGTGAAGAGTACATTGATGGTATGTCTGCTTTTAGAAGAGCTACCAAGTAGGATAATGTGAAGAAGGGGATAAAATTTATGTAATGTCTATGCATTGATTGCGATAATCTGCAGATCAAAGTGCACTCGATTTAAAGGGATTTCAAAAAGAGGTATACATGTTGAACCAACCACGGTGAAGAGTAGATTGTATAGGAAGGTAGTAACATCATCGATGGAGACAACGATATGTTGGATGTGGACTATTCTTTCGATGAGGATAGGTCACGATGATAATCTAGATCAAATGCTATGCGATGCAGAAGGGAACTATAGTGAGATAGATTTTAGTAAATTTGAGGGCTTGACTCGAGAAACCTTTGTTCTTGAGCTGCAAGCTGGAATACACAAGGTTGTCATCCATGCTTAAATTGCTAAAATTAAAGGCAAGGAATGGTTGGTTTGATAAGAGTTTCAGGGTGTTGTTAGGTCTCCTAGTGGACATCCTTTTGAAGGAAAACATATTGCCCAGAACCACCTACAAGCCAAGAAGGTTCTTTGTCCATTAGGAATGGAAGTGGAAAGAATACAGACATGTCCAAACGATTGTATCCTCTACCACAAACATGCTGTGCAAAACATCTTGATACAAGCATAAGAACAACTCTGATGACGGTGAGAGCATCGAGGTGAAGTAAGAACATCCTATTAAGGTGTTGTGGTATGTGCATGTTTCCCACTACTACAAAATAAGCTATACTGGATGTCTCATCACAGACGATTCATATGGAACCATCTGTGCTTTGATTATTACAGATGGTTCATGGCTAAAACCGTCTATGAAATTATCACAGACGGTTCTAATTAAAAATCATCTATGATAATACGTATATCACAGATGTTTTTAATTAGAACCGTCTCTGAAGCTATCACAGATGGTCAGGTTTAAAAGCTGTCTATGATATACGCATTATCACAGATGATTTTTATTTACAACCGTCTGTGTTTTGTACTTTATCGTATTAACTACAGAAGCTACTGAGACGAGAGACAAATTCAAGGCAAATTTTTTACGAAAGTCCCCAAAAAATTGATTCCCAAATCTTAGTCTTCAGGGCTTCATATGCTTCTTCTTTGACTTTTGGAGTTGGAGGATTAGCCGCTGAGTTCTCGAATGCCGTCAAGATTGTCCTTGCCCTCTGCACTTCCTCCTCCAGACTAGGCAAATCATTAGCACGATCCATAATCTCATAGAGGATGCCATGATAAGCTTCCTCAGAATCGGCTGCTTATGCTTGATCGGCAATGTTATTCATGTGTCTCTCCACTACCTCAAGAGCTTCTTCCACTTTGTGCATATTGCAGAGAAGAACGAGGCTGAGGGCAGTTTTCCTTTGCTGAGCGACAATGAGACACCTCCGTCGACGGCGGATGATGAGGTCCAGCTGACGGATTATGGAAGCGAGTCGATGAAGGAGAGCAGGGCGTGAGCGGAGGAGCTGCTCCAGACATAAATTGTTGGCCTCTTGTGTAATGTTACGGCCAAACAACTCATGATGTATAGATGAGAGGAAGGAGATAAAAAGAATATTAGATGCCATTATTGAGAAATCTGGTAAACAAGATGATCGAGAGGTCAGTTTAGAACAGCTAGATTAGCGAGCGCATATTTGAGCATTATCACGGATGGTTAGTATAACGAAACGTCTGTGATATTAATATCACATATGGTTCGTATAATAAACCTTGATACGTGCCTTATCAGAGACGATTTGTTATATGAACCGTCTCTGATATTGATTATCACAAATGGTTCGTATAACAAACCGTCTCTGATAATGACATGTCACCGATCCGTGGCGTATCTCGCAGGATTTCGATCTCACCCGTCCATTCTCTCCACATCAAATGGCAGGCATCGGTCCTTCCTACCGCTCGACCCTTATTTATTACTCCCCATCTATCACCGGCAGTCGTGCACGAGTTCATCCACTATATAGTTTCCCCTCAACGACGCTGATCGACTACCAACGTGAACTAGTGCCTCCGTTGTGACACTACGATCGACTGCATAACACACTCTTGTCTTAAGTGTCGTAAGAGTGTCTTATCCAGTCTCACCGTCATTGCCACAAAGGTGGCGCTACCGCCGCCTCTCCATTGCCGGTGATATCCGGCCACCATCCGACGCATCCAGCTTGTTCCTCGACGACGCCGACTACCACCATAAGGTAGCGCCTCTGTTGTGACACCACGATTGACTACATAATACACTCTTGTCATAAGTATCGTAAGAGTGTATTCTGCAGTCTCACCGTCATGCCACAGAGGTGGTGCTACCACCATCCGCTGCATCCCGCTTGTTCCTCGATGACACCGACTCCTGCCGTGAGCTACCGACATCCGCTGCATCACCAGCTTCTACTATCTGCCAGGATCTCTGCTTCTTATATATTCTTGCCATGTTAAAGAGTACATGGGTTTGTTATCTTGTTATACTGTAATGGTGCATTCTAATCTTAATGAAAATAGAATATGTGTTGTGTTTGCCATGCCACTGTATTTAATTTACTTGTTTTCAAAGGGCATAGGTAACATCATTTCTTGAGGCTAGCTAAAAAACAGAGAAAAAAAATTTAGGTATACAATAAACTATCATAGATGGTTTTGTCGTATAAACCGTCTATAAAGGACTATCACAGACGATTAGTAACTAGAATCGTTTGTGATGTGTGAGTATCACAGACGGTTAGTAACTAGAACCGTCTGTGTAATAGTTCTCTTCACAGACGGTTTTAGTTATAAACCGTCTGTGTTGTCTTTATCAGACGGCTCACAAACCGTTAGTGATAACATCTGATTATCACTGACACAGAAATACAGACGGTTCACAAAACCGTCTATGATGACTGTTCTGAACCATCTGTGATGACTCATTTTGTAGTAGTGTCCCCATTTGAATCATTTATTTGTGAATTGAAAAGAGACAAGATTGTTTCGTTGGGACTCAAAAGAGTGTAAAAAAGCTAGAAAGCTAAGACGCTGCTGATTCTGGCCAGTGGAGAAACTTCGATAGGATCTTTAAAGACTTCAGTGTGGAATCAAGCAATATAAGATTTGGGTTGAGTACAGATGGAATGAATCCTTTCAATAATATGAGCAGCCGACATAGCATTAGGCCTGTGAATCTATGTACGTACAACTTTCCTCCTTTGTTGTATACGAAGTGAAAGTACATTTTGATGTCGCTACTTATCCAAGGGTCGAAGCAACTGGAAACGATATTGATGTGTACCTAGCACCATTGCTAGAAGATCTTATGACATTGTAGAATAAAGGGGTATAGGTATGGAATGTGGACAAACGAGAGAACTTCACTCTGTGTGCATGTGTGCTATGTTGTTCTGCACCATCAATGATTTTTTTCCCTAGGTAACCTGTTGGGGTTAAGTATAAAAGGAGTCAAAGCCTGTTCGCACTACTTAGATGATACCAAGAGTGTGTGGTTGTACAATTTGCACAAAACTATGTACATATATCACCGTAGGTTCCTTCCCAAGTATCACACATACCGCAAGATGAAGAAACAATTCAACAGAAAAAGGAAGATTACTCAACTCCAAAGCCTTTTAGTGGGAAGAGGTCTATGATATTGTTAAGGATATCAAAATTATGCTTGGAAAGGGACGTAAATTAAGGACCCGTCAAAAGAACATCTGAAAGAAAATATCAATTTTTTGAGACTTGCCTTATTGAGAGCACTTAGAAGTCGCCACTATATCGATGTCATGCACGTGGAGAAGAATGTATATGATAGCTTGATTGATTTCTTACTGAATATTCATAATAAAACAAAGGATAGTGTCAACGCACGGCGTGACTTGGTTGATATGAACATAAGAACCGAGTTAGCACCAAAAGAGACCGATAAAGGCCAAACATACCTTCTCCCAGCTTACTACACTATGTCCAAGGTCGAGAGAAATAAATTATGCCAGAGCTTGCATGATGTGAAAGTTTAATCTAGTTACTCCGCCAGCATGAAGAAACTTGTTTCTGTGAAAGATTTGAAATTAATTGGTATAAAGTCTCATGATTATCATGTGCTGATGACACAAATGTTTCCTGTTGCAACTAGAAGTATTTTGCCGAACAAGGTCTAAGTGGCAATCATGGGGCTATATTATTTCTTTAACTCAATTGCTTAGAAGGTTATCGATCCTGATGGACTAGATGCTCTACAGGCCGAGGTGGTGATGACTCTATGTCATCTTGAGATTTATTTTCCTTCATCATTTTTCAATATCATAGTCTATCTTATTGTTCACCTTGTGAAAGAAATAAAGATATTCGGCTCTATGTTCCTATGTCATATGTACCCATTCAAGAGGTACATGAAAATTCTCAAATCCTATGTACGGAATCGATCTGGCCGAAGGGCAGTATTATTGAACGTTATGCAACTAAAGAGGCCATTGAGTTCTATGTCGACTACATGGCTCAAGTAAAACCGATAGGTGTGCCTCTATCTCGTCACAAGGGAAGACTGGAGGGTATCAGGACCATCAGAAGGAAAGCAATTACTCCCGATCTGGATACATACGCTCAAGCCAATTTTGAGGAGAGATAGCATCATTGGATGAAAAACTGAATCAAGTCCTCAACCAATCACAAGCCGTCCCCGTTATTTTGGGAGCCAGTCCTCTTCAACATCAAAGTAGTTGCGCATCCACGCCACTTTCTAAACATAGCGACGTCCAATTACCTATCGACAATATCCAGGTAACGTACATCTCTAGAATGCTACATAGGGAGACCTGTTGGACACCTTAGCTAATTGTGTATCATTATGTAGGAGCGCATGGTGTGCAACCTCAGAGTCAAGTTTGTTGGCTCCATTCTTATTGAGGCTGGATGGGGGATGGCGTATCGATGCCCTCCAGGGATGTTGGTGCACAGTGCCACTACTATAGAAAAAGGTCATCACAGATGGCTCAAAAATATTATCACAGATGGTTTCGTGAGCCGTCTGGGTTTATAGATCAATAATGACATAAGGTCATCACAGACAATTTTCAAACCGCTTGTGATATAGACTATCACAAACAGTTATTAACTCAAAACCATCTGTGAAAGTCACAATGCAGACAGTTTTTTTAAAAAATCATCTATGATATGTTAGATATCACAGACAATTTTGTAAAATAACCATCTATGTTGTGACTTATCATAGATGGTTAATACAAAAAAGTCTATAGTGGTTCTTTATATAGCAAAACAAATTCTACCTTTTGGCTAGCCTCAGGAAATGTTGGCTATGCCCTCTGAAAACAATCAAGCAAATCACATATAATTGCATGTCTTATAGAACACGATAATCATTACACAGATCTCACAAATGAATTACAACTGAATGAGTTACAATTGAATGAATTATAATTCAATCAAATATTTGAGCATCTATTAATTGTTGTCACTGGAGTTGAACTTTCCTTTCAGGTCAATGGCCTCCATCATCAAGAAATTGGAGAGCCGTCCTCGAACATCGGAGAGTTTATTAAGATCGAATGTACTTGAGTTGATTGTCATGCCCTATCGCTAGGAGTAAAGTCGTAAACCAGACAATATAAAGTCACAACTCACTAATTGTTCTTGATTTAGATACTTGATGCCTACATATTTCATAGTAACACTAATATAGTCTTGCACACCCTACAATTTAAATGAGATAGAGACAAAGTCAAATCACATATCACACTTGACAGCTAAAACTATGACAGTTGGAGTAGTAATTGTTTTAAAATACCCTTTCAATAAGATCTTGTAGCAATAATATATACCAAGATGAGAAAATGAGAATCAATTGTCCACAAATTCTTCTAGAAAATAGTCTGCTCATGTTGGTATTTCTCAACAACTATAAGAGGAAAATTAAAACATTGTACACTTGAGCTTCAAAGGGTATGAAGCAAACCACACACTCCAGTGTGTCATGTTCTATGAAGTAGGTCACGACTACTGTCTCTTCCTCCTCATCATGCTGTGTACTAGGCTTGATTGCTGTCTTAGGCGTAAAAGAAGCTTTGGGCTACTGCGCCCTTCATTTATGTGGAATGAAAAACAAATAAACCTTTTATGCCTAAGATAGCAACTAAGCCCAACACGTAGTATGATGAGGAGGAAGAGATAGTAGCCATGACCTACTTCATAGAACCTGACACACTAGAGTGTGTGATTTGCTTCATGCCTTTTGAAGCCTAAGTGTACAATGTTTTAATGTTCCTCTTGCAGTCGTTGAGAAAAACCAACATGAGTAGCCTTACTATTTTCAGAAGAATTTGTGGATAATTTGTTCTCTTTTTCTCATCTTTGTATATATTATTGCTACAAGATCTCATTGGAAGGGTGTTTTAAAGCAACTACTACTCCAACTGATATAGTTTTACATGTCAAATGTGATATAGGATCTGACTTTGTCTCTAGTTCATTTAAATTATGGGATGTACAAGACTATATTAGTGTTACCATGAAATATATGGGCATCATTTATCTAAATCAAGAACAAGTAAGTTGTGAGTTATGACTTTATGTTGTGTAATTTACTGTCTTAGTGTCAAAAGAGAAGTCGTTCTCTAATCTCGAAGGACCTCCATGGTGTTCATTCGGCTCCCAGGCCATCTTCGGTGTGAGTTGCATTCTATTTGCAATGAACATCATTTTCCTTAGAAACTATAATGTATACATGCATGCACGTACATACATTTGCATGAACTGAAACACGACACTAATATTACAATCTGAGCATAGCAAATTGAATCACACTAGAATTCTTCTATACTTATAATTGATTAATCAATCATGCTTACATAATCTTGATCATAGAGTGATAATCATCTAGGATTATATTCAAGTGGACATGCTTGAAATAAAAAAACCCTATACATACTAATGTTTGGGCCAATCCTATGATTCCAGTTTATGAACAATAGTAACACTCATGTAGAATTTTATTTTTCAAGTTATATTCTCTATGCTTGTCAAATATTCTATTTTTACTTACCTTTTGTTAGCAAAGGAATCCCAAATGAATTACCACATGACAGCTTATTAAATTGGACCACCTATGGAAATGTAGCATCACACTCATGCACATATCAACCATTCATACATGTCATGACACTCATATTCATACATGATGCACACCTTGAGCGACGGCGACGGGAGCCGATAGGAGGAGTCACGCGATGGGGAGCCAAGGAGGACGCGACGACAATGGGGAGCCGGGAGGAGGAGCCATGCGACGGGGAGCTCAGGAAGAGGCAATGACGATGGGGAGCCGAGGAGGATGAGATGGCGACGGGAAGCTAGGAGGAGGAGCTGTGCAACAGGGAGCCAAGGAGGAGGCAATGGTGATAGGGAGGCGAGGAGGAGGTGATGATGACGGGGAGCTCAAGAGGGGGCGGGAGCATTGAAGGTGGAGAAGGGGGTTGAGAAGGCACACGGGTATGTTGGAAAATCTAAGTGTGCGTAGGAGTATAGTGAGTTAGGTTTTCACCCCTATGTGTGTGTATCACAGACAGTTTTTAAAAATAACCGTCTATGATATGTATGAATATGATATCACAAACGGTTCTTATTAAGAACTTAAGCCAAGGCATTCATCTTTAGGACGTGTAACCATGATGATACATTGTTCATTGCCATATCAGAAACAAGTAAGGAGAATGTGACATTCGGTTTGCTTGGAGAGGATACGCATAGGGGAGGAGGCGGCAGCTCATGCTCGGGGAGGAGGAGGTGCGATGATAAGGAGGCACCATGCTTAGGGGAAGAGGCACAACGAGGAGGTAGCCGGCTTGGGGGAGGAGGCGGCAGCTCGTGCTCGGGGAGGAGGAGGCGCCCTGCTTGGGAGGAGGTGTGCTCAGGGAAGAGGCAGCTAGCTCGAGGGAGAAGGCGCGCTAGGGAGGAGGCGGCATGCTCGGGGAGGAGGCGCGGTGAGGAGGCAGCGCTGTGCTTAGGGGAGAAGAGGACGGCTTGAGGGAGAAGGCGCACCAGGGAGGAGGCGGCGTGCTTAGGGAGGAGGCGCGCCGAGGAAGAGGTGGCTGCTCGTGCTCCGGGGAGAGTTAGAGATATATTAAGCTTTTGAGTGGGGACTTGGGCAAACCCTAGATTGATCCGAATATAAATAGGTTGGACACAACATAGATGATTCAAAATTATAACCATCTATGATAATATACATCACAGGTGGTTGTACTTTATAACCGTCTGTGATAACTATACATCACAAATGGTTTGTAGTATAATTAGAACTGTCTATGACAATAAACATCATACATGGTTCTAATTTCATTCTCATATACATAAATGCAAATTTACATATATATATATATGACACATTGTCATATATACAAATGCAAATTTACATATATATATATATAACATATTCTCATATACAAAAATGCAAATTCACATATACATGACACATTCGATAATTATACCGAGACCATTTGCATATATAGAAGATAGTAAAAACAAATTCATCTGGTTTTTTGATTTTTCTATTTACATATGGCAAAACAGCGTGGCCAGTCGCTTCTTACAAAGATTAAAAAAGTAGAAACCTAGGCCAGTAGCTTCTTACAAAGATCAAAGTTTTTTCTGCTGGTGGAGGTAGCATGGTATCTCCGTCTTCAAAGCTTTGTAGGCGACGTGGTCAGCATTGAACTGTTCAAGATTACCAGCGAACAAAAGCTCGAGATGCGTCCACCGCTAATGCACTCGTTCGAGTGTCTCGTGATGACTCTCTGACTAACGAATCAAGTCAAATTGAGTCATAGTTCCCTTGCTTCAAGGGTCTCGACAAGGTTGACTTGGTCGCTCACCACCTCGACTAAGCACTCCAAGCGACGGCAAGCCTCCTGAAGACATGCAATGTCATTGTGGAGGACTATGTTGATGGCGAGGTTAACTCGCCAGAAGTGGGAGGCCAATCAGAAGAGACGGCAGAGGAGGATGCCAAGACGGCGGAAGATGGCCATCACCTTCTTTTGCAAATCCTTGAACATAGGAGGAAGGACACTATTGGCACAGTGTCCTTCCGCAGCATCCGCCAGCATACAGTTGGCGAGGTGCTCATACAGGATGGCTAGGTTGGCCATCAATGCCAGCGACAAGGAAGGGGCCGCCAGAGCCATTTGTTTGTGCTTGAGAGTAGATAATATGTGTATCAACGATGTGGGGATTCGTCTTCAGTACATGGTGGCTGATCAGCTTTATAAATTTGGTGCATGAGACAAAAAGATGCATTCAGGAGCCGAAATGATCAGAGATGCATCGGAAGACAAAACGATCAAAGACGCATCGGGATGACGAAGCGCGCATCATTCATTCATTCAGAGATACATCACAGATGGTTCTTTTTAATAATTGTCTGTGGTAATATCACATATGGTTCTAATTAAAAACTGTCTATGACAACTGCAATTAAAATAGATTATTTTTTTAATAACCATATTCGAACTATCACAGACAGTTATTAACAAGAACCGTCTATGATAATTAGTATCATAGACGGTTCTAGCCAACGTTAGTAACACAGACGCTCACACTTGTAATGAGGCGTCCAGTATAGCCTGTTTGGTAGTAGTGTGCCTTTCATTGCACCGTCTTTCTTACATAATGCATTACTATTCATTAGCCATTACTATTCATCAGTCACTTCTATCAGTATTCATCAGCAGCAGCAGCAGCCAAAAGCTATTAGCAAAATCCAATATGAACAGGTCCATAATTGCAAAGCAAATTTTAGAATAAGCTAATACACTCTTTCAATCAACTCAAACATGGTGCTATATGCAAAAGTAAAAAATTTTCTGTTTATTAGAGCGTGTGTGTATGTAAATTACTTAAGGCACTTGGGTGCCTAGGTATCCGAGTCAAGAACCGTCTGATACACATGTATGATTGATAATTTTTTTTAGAGTTTGGGTATGAAAATATTTAATACCCTTGATATATTTATGGTAAGCGAGTTTTGAACTCAGTTCAAACTAGTTTGAATTACTTTTGACTTTGATGCGACTACAATGAATATATACCATGAAAGTAGCTCAAAAATAATTAAAGTGAAGTTGAATTTAGTTTTTTTGAGTGTGATATCTCAAATATACTTATTTACAGGCATGTGAAGATACCCACGTCAAATGTTGCGAATCTTAAAATACATCAACGGGTATTGATATGGATGCCTAGGCATCTAGGTACATGAAACACTTATATAGGTAAGAGTCTACATATTTTTAAGATTTTATTTTATATGGTTTGCTATACTAATAGTATAATTTAATGTATCTATGTAACGCCTCTATTTCCTTAGATACATAATAAAATGTTTATATAAAATATTGCAAATAATATAGAGGCATTTTAATAAAAAAAACTTTTTATTCATAGCGGCAATGCATAGGAATGCACTATGTGTCTTTTTAAGAAATATCTCTACGACAGTGTAGAGACATGAAAAAAAAACTTTTTTACTGTATAAAGAAAATGTCTCTATATGGAACTTGTGTTATAGTGGATACATGGGAAGAACAGGGATCTAAGCGGAGAATTACAAGGTGAAGCTACAGAGGACTACACCAAACTACAGCCGTAGGTTCTTCAAGTGTCCAGACCTGGATGACGACTTCGTGGTAACGACGACAACTAAATCATTTGTTTCTCGTTATCGTTTTTCAACTTGATCCATGACATCTACCACGCCACACATAGGCTTGCAGGTTCATCGAATGGGTGGATCGGGTGTCGCCGGCATGGCCACATAACCGGGCAGTGGAGGTGGAAAACAAAGGACAATACTTTGTCAAGATGACTCAGGCTCGCGAGGTGGAACGACAGATGCGGCATGAGCAAGAGCGCCGCGTGAGGGTGGACCAAATCTGTCTGAAGGGCAAGGAGGATGAGCTGCAAAGGAGGCGGGAGCAGTTAAGTCTGCGTGAAGCAGCCATCAAGCGTCAGGAGGAAGAGCTTCAAGCTCGTGAGGCAGCTCTCAAGACCAAGAGTGACAGGAAGAATGATGCAGCGGAGCCATCCTCAGGGCCCAATAAAAAGGGGAAACAACCACGCTACACCCAGTAGAATAGACCCACGCTATCTACGGTCTATGTAATCCTATTATTATGCACTGTATTGTGTTTGCCTAGCTGTATCGACTGCACTTGAGACTACCGGTATGACGGTATTGCGTATTGGTGCTTCACAAAACTACAATTTAATAGAGTGCATAATGTTGCCCACCCATGCTTGCTCCAAAGAATGTCTGCATAATGGATTAGTTTGCATATAGAAAAGAACAGGGAAATCATGCCTACTCAGTTCAAAATTGTAAATCATTACATGGAAAATTCACAATTTCAAGCACATAAATGTCTGCAAAAGAACAACAAGACATTAAACTATATCCTCAACTTCGCAGATTATACCATGTGATTTGAGGTAGCAACATAATTACTTATGGGCAATATAATGGAAAAGTCTAAGGCACATAGGTTCTTACCTTGCCCCATTTTAGCTCTTTTGAATTCCATGAATAAGCAACACCATTATCCCCTTCTCTAACAATTAGTGTTTGACCATCGGAGTTCCCTGCTTAGGAAAAAAAGTTACAAACATTATTACCTTACTAGCACCCGAAATTTTCAGATTGAACACGACATCATCAAAAAATGTAGCAGGAAGCAAAAATTGTGTTTCACACAGTTCATCAATTTTCTGAATGTTTGCAAAAGCTACGGATTATTTTGAAGGCGCTGAGTTGGAGCGCCACCGGTCACGGCGGATTGTTTGAATTTTCACAGCTCGGTGCCACGATCCACGGCTCCGAGCTCGGCGCCACGATTGACGGCTTCGAGGTCGGCGCCACTGACCACGGCGCCGAGGTGCTGCCACATCGGCGCCACGCAGTCCACCACGCTGGTGCGGGCCTGGCGCCTCGGCGCCGTGGACCACGGCGCCGAGATGTGTTACCTCGGCGCCGTGGGTCACGGCTCCGACCCCCTGGGTCCAAAATCGGAATTAAAACTACCAGGGGTCTAAATGTGAATATTTTTCAAAAAAAGGGCTAAAATAGAAAAAATTCGGCCACACATACATGCATAAACGTACTTTTTAATCCAACATGTTGGGAAATACACAAGCAAAAGTTTCCCATATATATTAGGAAAAATTTCCTTGAGTATATGCTCTCTTTAGGTTTTCCTAACTGAATTTCCATCGATCACGAAACACGTCAATTGTTGGAAAGACAAAGTAATACAATTATCTGCGCAATTTTTAGTACGCCCATCAACCTATATATCAACATGAATATGGTACTCAAGAAAACTCTAATTACTTTTACCCTTCTATATGTGCCTAATCGTTTCTAGCTTGGATTCCTGAGCATATTGTACCCAAAAAAAGGAGCTCTAGTAACACACCCTGTGAGTTAATTAATGTAGAGGCGCCATTCCTAAACCACCTATTATGCTAATAATTATTGTAGACGGCAAATCCTTATTCCTATTGGATAAGAAATATATGTGGCCATCAATCACACTTGCTGCGACGACTTGACAAGTTGGATAGGTGATAGCTCGAATGCACAGCGTCTGTAACCCTCTGCCTAGAATAGGAAAACAGGGTGTTTCCTAGGAAATCTTAGCATTGTTTGTCTTTGATGCAATCATCATCATCATTATTAGAGATGGCAATGGAAACATTTTCCGTTGAGGAGTGATGAAACGTTTCTATCCCGGATTCTTTCTGTGTTTCCTGTCTCCAATTATATGCCCGGGGAAAATTTCTCCCGTTCCCCATACTTGGTGGCGAACGGCGCTCCTCCGATGGAGACCTATTCCTCGATAATAAGTGACCATTTAAAATATATAAATAATTACAATCAATAATAATATAACAATTAGATTAATAAAAATTACATAAATTCACCACAATAAATATATAATAGGTGCATCATATAATTTAAACAAGTGTTTATTTCTTGATTTAATATTTAACAAGGTATTAATAAACTATCATATAAGATACATAGTATGGTACACAATGATTTGGGTCTCTAATGGGAAACATGTATGAGGGTAGAGGAATATCCCCATCCCTGCCATCCCCAACGGAGAATGAATTTGCTTACTACTTATTCCCATGGAAGAAGAAATCTCCCTAACCCCGCCTCCTAACAGGGGAATTCCCCGTCGAGGAATGCGGAATGGGACCCATTGCCATCCCTAATCATCATCTTATATTACACCCAGGGGGTAGCGTCCCTAGAAAGCCCTACACATTAGCAATTTTGCAAATAAGCCCTTTGAAGTTTGTGAAATCACATTCAGGTCCTTCGTTCTTGCAAAAAGACACATGCCATGTTTTTCCCAAAAACCCCCTCCACTTCTTCAAAATTGCATACAGGTCACCTGCATTTGCATGAATTCCCTCCTTTTGTAGGATAGCACCCCGCGGTTTTTCAAAAATTACATACGAGTCCTTGATTTTATACGAAAAAACCATTTGCTTTCTCCAGAAATACATACGGATCCTCACTTTTTCATATAATTCATTCTTATGAATTTTCGTCTGTTTTACTTCGGTCATATGACAACTAGCGCAGCGTGGCGCTGCGCTTATGCTGCTAGTTATATCCAAGTTATGACGTGTACTTAATCAGAGGTTGAATAAACTTACGCTTATGGAATACACTTACGCTTATGCTGCTAGTTATATCCAAGTTATGGCATACACTTACGCTTATGGAATGCCAGATTTCCCAGGAAAAAAGTATGATATTAGCAAGGGATGCATTGAATGCAACGATTGGGTTCATCAGTATATTTGAAATTTCAAACTTTTGTCTAGAGCTGAGCGCCAATGAATGCTATGATTGGGTTCATCAGTCCCCGCATGTTTGAAATTTCAATATTTTCTGTAGAGCTGAGCGCCAACCGAGATCCTATCTACCGTACCGTGAAAAGAACGACCTCTGGCAGTTAAAGGTTTATCCATATTGGCTCCTATAAATTATTTCTATCTCTAAAAATCAAAGTAGGGTTTATTCATATTGACTTCTATAAATTGTTTCTATCTCTAAAAATCAAAGTCAATATAAACGTTTCAGACTTCAGTTTGTTTAAGCCATTTCTATCAGCTATTACTATTCACTTTAATATATCAGTAGTTAGAGACCTGTGTGTTGAACGAAGTCATAAAAATGATGAGGCAAAACTTACTGCCTGGCCAACTTTACGCATCAAACATTGGAGAGCAAGCGACAGAGATAGAAGGGTGGCCAGAATGCGCAAGGAGATGGAGAAAGTAGAGGGGGTGGACGGTTGTATCCTGAGAGAGAGAGAGGAGAGATGAATGGTCCAGATCAAATCGGATGGCTGAGAAGAGAGGAGGGAGAATGGACCAACCACCAACTCACACTTTTATAATAGTCACATATTATAACGTACATTATATTTATTATATCACAATTTTGTAAAATCGCATAACAGTCCGAATGTTGTAGTGTATTTCATTGCACCGTCTTTCTTAAATAATGCATTACTATTTATCAGTTGTTTCTACCAGTCACTACTATTTATCAGTTACTATTATTCATCAGCCGCAACCAAAAACCATCAGCAAAAACTAATATGAATATACCCTATATAGTACAAATTAAACTACTACCTCTTGAGTATGTTTTTGAGTTGGACCAAGCTTAGGGTGGGGTCAACTGGCTCATAGGCTGGGTTTAGGCCAAGCTTAGCCAAGATTTAATTAAGGGCCATTCAGTTTGGTTGAAATAAGTTGGTTTATGGCTGAAATTATATTGTAACAAACGAATTAAATTTAAAAATAAAAAACAGGTTAACCTATCACGGACAATACAAATGAATACAGAAAAACAAGAAAATGCAAAAATCCTAAAAAGCCAAAAGTCAGAAAAAGACAAAATTAAATAATAGTGCACTAGAAGCCAGAAGTCATAAACTGAAGCCGAAACGGGCGGTGTCTAAACTTGAAATGGGCATGAATCAAAATGTTTTCCTAAAATTAACTATAGTTAAATTCTTGTTTCCTTTGTCAACACAATAAAATTTGCGCATTTTTTCCTTCATTACGCCCTAACTAGAAAATAATATTATCAGTATTTACGCTAAATCAGCTTATACTAATGCAAAGCGCGGGCTAAGGGGCTGTTTGGGAGAGCTCCACCAGCTCCAGATTCACTAAATCCAGATCCATATCCACTTTTCCAAGCCAAACAGTTCCAGCTCGAGCAGCTCCACCGTGGATCTGCTCCACCAAAACCATGGATCTGGCTCCAGATCCACCAAATCCATGGAGCACCTCAAGGGGTGCTCCACCAAACTCAAATTGGTGGAGTTGGGGAAATTACCCACCATTGCCACTGGTTACACAAAAAACGGTTCGTTCTTTTCTTTTCCCCGCCTCCTCCCGCCCCACCACCTCCGCCTCCTCCCGGCCTCCGCCTCCCCCGCGTCTGCCTCCTCCCGGCCTCCGCCTCCTCCCGCCTCCAACCACGTCCGCCTCCTCCCGGCCTCCGCCTCCCGCACCACCTCCTCCCGGCCTCCGCCTCCCTCGCGTCCGCCTGCGCCTCCTCCCGTTCCGGCGCCGCCTCCCCCGCCTCCGCCTCCGCCTCCTCCCGGGCCGGCGCCGCCTCCCCCGTGTCCGCCTCCTCCCGCCTCCGACCGCGTCCGCCTCCTCCCGGCCTCCGCCTCCCCCGCGTCCGCCTCCTCCCGGCCTCCGCCTCCCGCATCACCTCCTCCGCCTCCTCCCGGCCTCCACCTCCCGCACCACCTCCTCCGCCTCCTCCCGGCCTCCGCCTCCCCCGCGTCCGCCTCCCCCCGGGCCGGCGCCGCCTCCCCCGCGTCCGCCTGCGCCTCCTCCCGTTCCGGCGCCGCCTCCGCCTCCGCCTCCTCCCGGGCCGGCGCCGCCTCCCCCCGGGCCGGCGCCGCCTCCGACCGTGTCCGCCTCCTCCCGGGCCGGCGCCGCCTCCCCCGCCTCCGCCTCCCCCCGGGCCGGCGCCGCCTCCCCCGCGTCCGTCGTGCGCCTCGCCTGCGCCGCCCGGGGCCACGCCTGCCGGCCGCTGCCGCGCCTGCGCCGGCCGGGGTTTTTTTCATTTTGCCCCCTGACGCGTGGGGCCCAGGTGTAAGTGAGATAGAGAGGGAGGTGGAGCTGTACCAAACACTTTGACGAATCCCAAATCCACGATGGAGCTGCTCCACGGTGGATCCAACTCCAGATCTACCTTTTAGGTGGATCTGGAGCTGGTGGAGCTCTGCCAAACAGGCCCTAATTCTGGTTTCACTGCGGAGCGACGAGACTCCGATGTACTAGTGTACTGCAGCACCTATCAGAGTACCAACTATCAAGGAAACATTGTTCTCTTCCTTTTCGGTTGCTGTTTTTTTTCTTTTTACAATAATTAGCTTCTAAATAAAATATCTTCTTAAGACAAAATTTATAATCAAATTATAGTAGATAGTGTAGCGATTTTATTTATATTAGTTAAAACCGTATATGAGTTTTTCTTTTTCCGTACTCTCTCACGAACTAGCCGTAACTAAAATTTATTAGCCGCAGTATAAAAGAACTTGCCCATTGTTATCTTTCCATTATTTTGGGAGTATATCTTATTTTTACAAACACAGCGGTTTGAGGACGACTGCTCTGATCGGATAAGTGGTATTTTATGTCTTACAGCGACCGTGCTGAGATATTCGTTTGCTCGCGTGCGTCCAACAATGTATAAACTAGTATAAATATTTGGAACAGCGAATAAAAAGTCATGGGCCTCCCGATTCCGATCATGATAGAGGTGATAATGCAGGCTACCCATTCACGTCCAAGTCTACAATTAATTCTTTTAGATTCCTGTAATATTCTTCACGCTGCACGTGGATTTCTCAAGCCGATTCCATAATGCCAAAGTACCTAGCTCCGCTCCTTTAATTTGATAAGGATGCTAACACGTGTTCGGTACTGCGTGGTGGCTTTTCAGAAACACAGATTCTCTATAGATGCATCCTTTTAGACTGTCTTATATTTTTTTAGTTGAAAATTTTGAATTCTAGAATATTTGCGAAGGCAGTACGCAAAGAAAATAGTCGTATACAATTTTAGCCGATATACTTAACTCGGTACAGTTTGTACTATGATCCCCTCTTAAAAAACACTAAATTTATAAACTAGTTAGTGTTGCAAATGAAAGTCAAAACCTAAGAAAAGTCCAAAGAAGCCACCTAGTAACATATATGGCCATATAAATGTCTTTTTTTAAAAAAAGATAGATATTAATTAGTAGATTCCCAGAGTAAAAGCTATTGAGGCCCAAATCCGTAGAGAGACATGGCCCTGTTCGTTTGGGCTTTAGGTTTTAGCTTTTAGTTTCTTAATTATGTCCTTTTCTAGTTTTTGGGCTTTTTTGTTTTTTCCTGTTTCTTTGCATTGTTCGTGATGGGCTAACTTATTTTTTATCATTTTTAATTTTTTAAATTTTAATTATGCCATAAAAGCCACTAATAGGTACAATGCAAAACAAGTCATATACAGTGCTAAATAATGAAAAATAAGTCGAAATGGGCATCACCCTAAACCCAAAAACTATAACCCAAGTTAATGTGTTGCACTGCTACAAAAGAGGCTATACTGGACGGCTACATCACAGACGATTCCTATGAACTGTTTGTGCTGCAATTATCACAGACGATTCATACTAACAACCATTTGTGATATTTTCACAGACGGTTATTAATACGAACAATCTGTGATATGTGCATTATCACAAACGGTTCGTATAACAAAACATCTTTGATAATGCCATGACACCGATCCGTGGCATCTCCCCCAAGATTCTGATCTCACCCGTTCATTCTCTCCGCATCGAACAGCAGGCACCGGTTCCTCCCACCTCTCACCCCTTATTTATTACTCCTCTCTCCCTTTCACTCGGAGATAAGTTCTACCTACTGCTCCTAGCTAGTTCATCCACTTCTAGCTTGTTCCTCGACGACACCGACTACCACCGTGATCTAGCGCCTCCATTGTGACACCACGGTTGACTGCACAACACACTCTTTATCGTAAATATCGTAAGAGTGTTTTGTGTAGTCTCACCGTCGTGACACAAAGGTGATGCTACCACCGCCTCTCCTTCGCTACAAGGCACCGCGGAAGTAGCTAGCTATCAAGACGGTGCTTAAGTCGGTGTCAAGGACATCCAGCTCGCGTGCTGTTAGGATCTCTCCTTCTTCTATGTTTTTGCCATGGTTTCGTAGGATTAGGATGTGTTCTTGCTATGTTTAAGAGGTAGGTTCGTAGGATTAGGATGTGTTCTTGCCATATTCTTGCTATGTTAGATGGGTAACCTGCTCATTATCTTATGATACCGTAATGGTGGATTCTAATGGAATGTGCTGTTGTGTTTGCTGCTATGTTTGCTTATTTTCAAATGGCATAGTTAACATTATTTCTCGAGGCCAGCAAAAAAACAAAAAAAATTTAGGTATAGAATGAACTATCAGAGACGGTTTGTGCTATAAACCGTATATAGAGAACTATTACAGATGGTTCTATATACCAACCGTCTGTGATACCCACCAATCACAGACGGTTGGTAACTTGAACCGTCTGTGATGTATGAGTATCACAGACGATTTTTGTTTGAACCGTCTGTAATAGTTTTCTTCACATACGGTTTTATTTACAAACCGTCTGTGTTGTTTTTATCACAGATGGCTCACAAACCGTCTGTGATAACTCACGATTATCACTAACACATAAATTCAGGCGATTCAGAAAATCGTCTATGATGATGGTTCCGAACCATCTGTAATGACCTTTTTCGTAGCAGTGTGGGTTCCTTTGAACTGTGACTTATGGCTTTAGGTTTAAAATTTTGAATTCTACCTGTTCATAAGAGAAAGTACGGAGAAAGATACTCGCGTACGATTTTGGCCGATTAGTCGGGACAATATCTACTACAATTGACTTGAAGACTCTGTTTTGAAAAGATATTTCGTTTGAAAACTAGTTACGGTAAAAACTCAAACTATAAGCCTAAAAGAATCCACCCAATAAATAGCAATGTCTTTATAAATCTTATACGTCCCAATTTCTTTATTACTATACTGATTATTCGTAAATAGTGCGATAAAATATACCAGAAATAAATATGACCACATGTTTTAAAGGCCACTGGCCACACAGCCAGGCAGGGGCGGGCCCAGCGGGTAGTCCATATAGGCCCAGAACTACCCGCTTCGTCAGGCGCCCATCCGCCTCCGCCCCTCCGCCTTGGCGTCTCCGCCTCCGCCTCGGCGCCTCCGCCTCCGCCTCGGCGCTTCCACCTCGGCGCCTCCGCCTCCGCCAGGGCGCGAGGGCGGCGCGGCACCGGCGCTGGCCACCTTGCTCCCGTCGGCTTGCTGAGTTGCTGTGCCTTCAGTCCTTCACCTCCCTGGCCTTCGGCTCCACGCGGTGGCTGGCTTCTCTGTGGTGTTGGGGCTGACTGGAGAGTGTTGGGGGATTGGCGGCTTGCTGTGCCTTTTCTCGGTTTGGCTATTGGTATATGGCAGTGGGATATTTTGGCATTGGTGCTCTGGTTTTGGCCGTGAGAGTTTGCTGGCTGGCGGTGCTATCTGGGCATGTTGGCTTTGGCCGTGTTGATTGTGGATTTATGGTATATAAGATCATTTCCATGCTAAATGGTTAATAGGATCATTTGTGGTATTAGATTATACCAACATTGAATAATAATTTTTTAGTTAGGCATACTTTGAATTCAAATCCTGGGTCCGCCACTGCTGCAGCCAGGAGATAGAGATTCTCGGTAGTAAAAAGCCAAAGACCACACAACTGAAAGGTGGCCACGTAACAACCGAAAGGTGACGAGGTAACCGAGAACTGGACCATCCAGTGCACTCATAGGACGAGTAGGGTGAAGCAAAACCTGTGGGCGGGCAAGGTAAGCTAACAGAGACCCGTGACGCAGTACGGGGCAGCAGCAGTTAAGCTAGGCTACTGCAGGTGGGCCCTCGGCGTCACCACCACTCGTTCCCGGTGGCAAAACTGGGAAATCCGAGGGTGCATACAGTCCACGCGTCCATGCAGCTTGGGGGCTACCGTGAAATATTCCCTTGTCGAGTTGCCCAGCACGACTCCTGTAGCGAGGGCTGGACCAGCTACGACCTATGCCCAGCACGACCTCCGGTAGCGAGAGCTGGACCAGCTATGATCAACCCTACTGGCTTCTGCACCACCCTACAACATTATTACATTCGTTTAGCCCTGCTCCAAATTCCCCCTAACGCATCAGCTTCTTAATTTTAGTTTTTTTATTGTTTTTTTAGTTTTTTCTTTTTCTCTTTATCTCTTTACATTATTTATAAAGATATAATTAAAAATTTTATATTTTTCACCAGTATATTTTTAATCACTACAACACATTTTAAGCTAGAAGCCAATAGTTCGAAGCTAGTTGGAGCATTGGAACCGTATCCCCATCTCCCATCTCGAAACTTCTATGGTTCAAGCAACACACTTCACCGCACTATGTTACTTTTTGTTTGACATCTATAATGGGGTTGTTCTTTTTTTTTCTCTGTGGTTTGTGGCTGAAAATTTTAAATTCTAACTATTCGTGAGAGAGAGTACAGAGAGAGAGAGAGAGACTCATGTGTAATTTTGGTCGGTATAACTAAAGTCGGTATACTGTTTACTACAATTAACTTAGAGAAAAGATATTCCGTTTGAAAGTTAGTTACTGTAGTATAAATTATAAGCAAGAAACTAAAAAGAATAAGGCCAATATCTCATTTGAGACTGAAACATGCATTGTAATTTGTGATTGCATATTATTGGTAGGAATTTGACGCGTACGGGCAATATTGTCAGGAATATGATTCTAGATAGGAACTCTTTTGGAGAGCAGGATAGGACTGTAGAATCACGATCCTACGAGACTTTCAAATGTTAAGTATAGTAAAATAATGTATTATAGGAAAATGAATTCATGGATTGTTGATCACAATTCTATATAAGATCAAAGTATGTAATACACAATATATACTATTCCCTCTGTCTCGCAATATAAATCCTAATTCTTAGGAAGCGTCATCCTACAATATAAGTCCATTACAGAGACTAAAGATGTAATTATTATAATATTTTCACTATATACCCCCTATTTTAATGATAAAAAGAGCGAATAGTTGTAAGTATACCATTTAATAGGGGTATACATGGTCTAACGGTATTAAATATTTTGGAATTCAATGTCTCCTTGGTCTATGCACATGGTGTATTTTACATTTATATTGCTTGATGGAGAGAGTAATATCATTACCCCATTACTTAAAAAAACAATGATACTTGTCACAACTAACAAATTAAGACACCAATGGCCCTTTTGGTTCAGGGTTAAAAGGTGAGTTAGTGGTTTAATCAGCCAAATACCCTTGAATTAGGAAGGATTAATTAAACTAGTCAAAGACTTTTAACCCTTCTAACCTAGGATTAATTTAACCTACAAAATTGGTGAAATAAGCTAACCAAACACAACTAACCCTTTTATATTATATTTTTCTACCATTAACCTAGCTAACCCACCTAATCTAGACAAACAGTAATTTAGATTAACAAGATTATTGCCAAATAAAAAACTAAAGTTAAACTAATTGAGCAAAGTTAAAGTTAACTAACTCTATTATCTTAACTATAACTAGGCAGCCTGAAACCAAAAGCTAGCAACCTAAGGTACAGGCTACAGAGTACCCATTCTCAAGCACGGAAAGTCTGAAACCCATACAATCTAGATGGGCATATTCTTGAGTGCTACAATTCTTGTGACCTTCAAGTAACCCGAGTACTTGTAATCTTCGAGTTCTCGTGTTGGACCAATGAACTGAGCAGCCTGTGCATGGCAGTCGGACTAGTTTTTCTAGGTGGTATGATGTTGATTTTTAGAAAGTGTGGAAATTGAGGTTGTGGATGATTTGGTTCGTATTTTATTGTTGGTTTGGGTTGTGATATGCGTGTGTGGACTGATGTTGGTCAAGTTGGAGAGAACTTATGTCAAGAAAATGTTCTTTGGTCTTTCCATATGCAGGTTGGGCGTGGAGGCAGTCATGGTCTGGGAGCAGGTCTGAAGCCTTTGCTGGGTCCAACCGAGCGGATTTGACAAACAACAGTATGCTGATCACACCGTGGATAGCTATTTCGATGGGAAAACGAGATCTATCCTCAGAACAGCAGATATCCTGACCTGAAGCAACTCGAGGACCAAAAATAGAAGGAGTAGGAAACCAAGTCCACGACGCTGCCTAAACACTTCAGAAGACTTTTCTACGGCTCTGGACCTCGTGTTGGTCTTAGGAGCACTCCAGATCTAGGGCTAACCCTGAATACACCTAAGAGCACGAACACGGTCACTTCGCATGATCTTGGCACACTTAAAACATCTATCAATACCATGTTCATCCTTCTGACAGAAGGTACAGTGATACTTCACCTTCTGGGAGGTCGAAGCAACATGAGGCTTCACCTTCTGAGAGGTCGAAGTAGCAGGAGGTACACTCCTACTGCTAGAAATCTCTTAGACAAAATTCGCAGATTTAAATTCAATTTTCTTGGATTCGGGCGCAACTTCGATCACATTTGCTGCTATAGGTCTGACAACAGTAGGTGGATGTTTCCTTACATCCTCTAAAAAATCATATCCTAGACCTTGATCGAATTTGCAAATCTTGAATTTATCTAGAATAAGATTGAGCTTCTTCTTACCTCCAACAAATTTTTCAAGAGTGTCCATGAAGTACTCACACTCCCCAGAAAGAGTGACACAAGAAGAACAGGGAAGAGGAGAAGAAGAAGAACCGAAAGGTGAGAAAAAGAACCAGAAGTAGAAGATTGAATAGCATGTGTATATCTCTCCTTATGCACAACCACCTCAATCTTAAAGACTTTGCAAGACGCATAGGGGCAGTCCTAATCTTAGCCGTCAGGTTCTCGTGACTCTTCCTAAAGGTCTCTATCATTTCCTTAGATTTTCCCCCACTTCAACACAGAATGAGCAAGCAATTTGTGGCTTCTCTAGAAGATTCTTAGTTAGCTTCACACATTTATCATCCAATGCAATCAATTCATGTTTTAGTTTTTCACAATTATTACATGGTGAGCTAACAGGTGCATTAGAAGCATATTGAGCCAACTTCTTATTGTGATCAACCATGTCTTGAAATTGTTTGGAACCAGATTCAAGTTCAGCAGTCAGTTTAGGATAGTTGACACAAGAAGCAACAGGTTCAAGCAAAGCAGCTTGTATTGCAACAATTTTATTATCTGCCTTCTTTAAGTTAATCTTTAGGTTATTGCAACTTTCACAAGTTTCAAAAGCATAGTATATAGACTTCTAAAAACATTGTCCTTATCTTCGCATGAGGTGCATAATGTAGTCTCAACAAGGTCAGATGAAAGAGAAGCTACTCTAGTCATCTCTAGTTCAGTTAATAGACTAACATTCTCCACCTTAATTAAATCAAGCTCAGAGATCATACTATCATGAGAGGTCCTTAGCTTCTCCATATCTCCTAGCAAAGAAGTACATACATCAAATCATCACGGGAGGAAGCAGATCTAAGTGAAGTAAGCTCCCGTGACAAGCACTCTACCTCCTTCTCTAACTGACCACACCTAACTCTAGACTTAGCATAGAACTTTCCTAACTTAAGAAAAGCATCATTGAGCTGGTCGTAGGAGGGGCATACCTCATCGGAGTCACTGTAGAGATCATCATCGCTGCTGTCGTCCTTATTAGCCATGAAGCATATGCCAATGAAGTCATCGACATCCTTGGTGTCCTTGTCTGGATCATCCTTGCCGTCGTCATCACTCCAACCTTCCATGTCGCTGAAGTCTAGGTTATTGAAGGCGATGAGAACACGGTTGAAGAGCTTCTTGGCTTTGCTAAGGTTGCGGTACTTCTTCTCTTTGCCATGAGCTTGGGGCTTCTTGTTGCGGTTCTTGCTGATGTAGTTGTTCTTGCTCACACCGCTGTAGTCATTTTTACCCTTCTCCAACTTGAGGCAGTTGGCTCGAATGTGGTTGGGGCCATCACACTCGAAGCAGATCACTCGTCCAATCCTCTTTCTCTCCCTAACCCTCTTGTATGCGTGTGAAAATTTTCTAGCTAAGAGGGCTAACTCACTCTCTGGAAACTGCTCAAATTGATCATTACTCAACTCACACAAAGCAGCCAAAGAGAAACTAGAAGCATCATCAGAAGATACTCCGGAAGCAGAGCCGGGATCGATGACCAAAGTCATCGATTGTGATTTTGAATTGCGAGAGACAATGTCAATCTCGTGAGTCTTGACGCGTGAGTACAACGCATCAAGAGTCAAAGTCGATAGGTCAGTCGTGTCTTTGATGGTGGTCACTTTCATCTCTCACACTCTCAAGTCTAAAGCAGAAAGCATTTGACGAGCATTGTCCAAGTCTGGGTATGTAAGACCAACAGCTCGAAGGTTGCTCAAAATCTTGTGGATCTAGCAAAGTACTCATCCAAGGACTCACGAGCGAGCATCTCAAAATTGTTGTACTCTCCCTTGTATTGGTCCTGTCAAACAGTCTTGATTTGGGTGGTGCCCTCATGGTATGCATCGAGAGTCACCCAAATGTCATATGCCGACGGAAGATGAGAAATGCGATCAAACTCATTTTTGCTAAAGACCTTGAATTATAATGTTCCTTGCCTTAGCATTTGCCTCCACATCTGGCGTATTCATCACTGTGATGTGCTCATCGGCAGGAACAACAAATTGAGTCTTAATCTTTCTCCAGATTGCATAGCCTTGAGCCTGTATGTAAGACTCCGTCCTACTCTTCCAAAAAGGATAGTAGACCCCATCAAAGATAGGAGGCTTGGTAGAATACTTGTCTGTTGCCATGCTCTATTTGAAAACCGGTTAAGATCTATTTGAAAAAAAGCTAACCAGGCTCTGACACTACTTGTAGGACCAAACAGGCAACAACAGGGGGGTGTGAATGGTGGCTTCAAATTCTCCCCAAGTATCCACTTAACTCTTTTCTCCAATAGCTACTGAGCTACGAAGACTAGAGTTCAAGTCTCACTGGAAAAACAAAGAAGCAGTCTGAATAGACCAAGAAAAACTGAGCTGGTCAAAATATGACAGCGCAGTTGAAACTTACCACGTGATCGTAAGTCTCAACAACGTGATTGATAACTAACCGAGAGATCACTGTATGACTACTTGACAGAAGTACAACATGGTCGGTAGTCGATAACACCCGAGACCAGAACAGCAGAGAACAGACCATGGTCGGAGACTAATAGTGTGGTCGAAATGTGACAACATAGTCATAAACATGACAACATGGTCGAAAGCTGAGAACTTGGTCGGAAACAGAGCTCATGGTCATAAATTCGACTATGTGGTCGATACCCGACAACGTGGTCGTAAATCGCCCTAGTCAATAACCACTGGGACCAAAACCAACAAAATCATAAGCCAACGAGTGGTCAAATGATCAACATGGTTGAAACCAAACTGCAACTCAAAAGATCAATGTGGTCGAAATCAGTATGATGTAGTTTGGAACTTGATCTTGGTCGAAACCAACATACTCGTAAATCCAATCAAAGTTCTAGACTGAGACTTGTGCCGACTACAACTTCGTCAGTTCAAATTCAACACAAGAAGTAAAGAATCAACAGATCTGAACATGGTCAAAAATTGAACGTGGTCGAAAGTCTCTCAAAAAAATAGAGGAGGGTCAGTGAGGCGCACGACCGCAAGACAAGATTCCAAATAACTTTCGACTCAAAGATCAATTGGCCAAGAAACTTTACACACAGGAAGGTGAGGATCTCAAGAGGTTGCTCTGATCTTTAATTGAAAACTTTGCAACTGAAATGAGATCTTCACAAGATTGCACCGAGAATGCTCAAAACAAAGACTGAGAGAATGAGGAGACAGTCAGACCATGCAAGTGGGAATATGTCAGACCCAGATATTAATATCCGGATTTCTCTGTGATTCCACCGCACTATTCCCTGGATCAGTAGATAGTGCTCACAGATTACAGTTCTGAATATCAAAGTTCATATCATGCGGAAACGTAAATATAATAGTAGACTTACTCATGGGCCGATTAGGCCGAAATCAATAAATTGCAGCAGCGGAAGAACGAAGCACACAGGTGGGACCTTCAGGACATGCCCACAGGCAGCCAACTGGAGGTTCGCGACCTAGCCCTTGACATCTTCCTCTTCTCGGCCAGCTTGTCCAATCTTGTTGCTGAGGCGAGGTGATTTGATTTCCTGATTCTGAATTTTGTCGCAAAAGCGAGCGTGAGCACTCCGACCCCGTGCTCCGCGAGCCAATACACAGAATGCAAATAAATAGTATGCATGGCTTAACAAAGGAGATGCTCGGGTTGTTTTATTTTGCGAAAAGTGCTTCTGAATACAATTACTTAAAATTTCCTGAGACCTAGCAGATTTGGAACAAAACATAATGTTCAAGGAATATTAACGTGATTTTCCATACATATGGCATCACACCATATGCCTAATATTACCATAATTTTTCCATACATACGGCATCTCACCGCATAACATTTTTCAGCGTTATAGCCGCTTAACTTACCACTGGGACGACACCCAGGACAATTCAACTCAGGGCTTTCCACTGCCCTCCCATTTTTCCATTCCCACCCACAAAGTTTTTGAAATAGAACTAACTCGAGTAAGTTCCCATGTCCGCCCTTGACCGTGGGCACGGCTATTCGAATAGTTTTGACTCTGCAGAGTTTGTACACTTTCACCACAAGAGATGAATTATCTTTGTTGCCAACATGCTTCCTTAGGCATGAGACCCAGATAATTTATCACAAAGCCTTTACCTTACTCCGATCTAGCTAGACACCACCCACGCTGAGGTTTCACCGCTGAAGGGTTACACCACCACAGTCAGAAGCCCCCTCTTGCGTCGTGCGAGTACAGTACACCCTGTGCCTCACTGTGAGTAAATCAGTACACCCTGGCACCCACTTTCCTCGGTGATATCTGAACTAAACCCTTGCAAGTTATTCAGCTAGGTCGTACCCATTATAGACTTGTGGTTGTACTGTTTTACATCAGGAGATCATCACAAGATTCAGTCCTTAGTATTATCTGAGCGGTTCTACCACACTCCATGATTTGTGCTCCCACCGCACCACATACCAGCCCCCAAGCCATCCGCTCAAATATTTAAGCAAGTTAGGATTTTTGGGAGCATAAAATAATCATGTAAAATATACCAGTCATTCCCACCATGACTGCCCAAACCAGTTTCTCATGATTCAAAATGACAATAATGTTTGGGGCATTTCAGTGCCCCTGAGTATTTATGCAGTACTAAGCATGGCACATAATTAGGGACTTCTTTTCAAAAGTTACCATTATAATTTTGCTAGGGTGACAAGGTTCACACATTCAAATATTCCAAAGGAGGGTAATATTATTCAAGGTAAACAATGGACATATAACTAGAATCGTAAATTAAACATGTATTTGCATATAAACTAACACATGCAATTTGATAATTTAAAACAAAGTAATTTGCAGAAATGTAGGTTCAACATGATCAAAATATTGACTCGCCTGACGCGGTTTACCGCGGTCTTGAGTTCACATAACGCTTTCTCTTGAGCTTCTGGTCTTGTTTTTCACTTCGCTCTTGATCTTGCGTGATCCTTTGATTCTTCAGGACTCCAATATCTAATTACGTGCTAAACGACTGAATACAAATAAAAGCAATTAACTCAAAAGGTCCAAATAAATCCGAATAAACGCAATTTAGTTTTATTATGAGTTAATGGGTGATTTGGGTTATTTGAGGCAAGGCCGGTGATATAATACGATGACTTGATCTTTTTATTAATAATCTCTTTTATTATTTTTGTATTTATCAAGGAAGTTCCATGAGTTAGGTTAGACCTATAGACTGGTGCAGGAGCTTAGTGTACAAATTTTATTTCTAGGGTATGCATTCCTTGCAACTCAGGTTATGGTAAGGCAAGCTGGACTGATGGATGAGATCTGTACTTATTCTATAAATCTTTTAGTCGAAGGTATTATAACACATGGATATCTTTATTAAGTTTTTGTAGAATAGTCTCTGATATAGGCTTTTACTTATTAATTAAGATATACAGCAAGGGCTCAATATCTATTCTTATAGGGTAATTAATTGGAATTTAAATCTCTAATAATCCCATTATCATATTTTATGTATCTTCACTCATAGCTAGGCTAAATTTAAGTTGAATTAGGATCCACTCATATGGGTCCTAACTTGTTATATATACAATTATGCTTAATACTATTATGTACTAAGCTAGTGTCAAGATTTAATTAGTGGTACCATTACCATTTTATTTGTACCTTTATTATTATTAATCTTAACTTTACTTTTAATTTTTATTTATCTAGCAAAGCTTGTCGTACAGGGTTATGTATTAATATAGCTACTTAATTAAATATACTATGGAGATTTGTTTAGCGACGGTATGTTAAATGCTAGTGCATACATTATAATGAGGTGTAATCTTTATTGAGTTTCAAGTATCTAACCATAGTCATTTTATGTGGAATGTTAATCCAAATGCCGATTCTTATTTTTCTACCATTAACTAAATCTACTTTTGAGTTTTATTTATCGGCGATGTACTAATGATAGGGTTTATATTCTTCAACGCTTTATGCCATGATATTTACTATCATACCAAGGTCCTTGTTGTATTGTGCAGCAAATCTTACAGAGTTACCACTTCATGATAAAGCTATTATTACTACTATTATTATTAGGAGCAGGGTTGATTATTCCGTTGATTAAATGAATTATTATTAAAGATTAATGATCCATCTTTTATTGGCGGATGTAAATCTTGAGAATATGAGGGAATGGTATTTATTCATGTAAGACCTTATTTTAATCTTATTATTTATATATCTATATTTTTAAGAGAATACTTTAGTCAGTTTCATATACTAGAATTTAACAATCTTTTATTGGTAATTAATGAGGATTAAACTTTTAGCAATGTACCAATTTTATAATCTCCTTAGTTAATTCCACTCCTAATCCATTGTCATGGGATTAACTAGAGTTGATTTTCCTTCCTTCATACAGATACACATATTTGCAAGAATCTTCACAAAGGTTTTACAATTTTATTTCTTACTCCTTATTATCCAATTAATACTTTACAAGTTTGCTTCATTGAAAAACTTTTAATTAATATTTAGTAAGAATTGAAAGAAAACTAGGGAATGTAAACTGGCTTTGGGGGAGTTTCTCCTGTTTGGCCCCACAACTCAGAGAGAGAGAGAGACAGTCGAACAGGGCAGAGGGCCTTTTGGCCATGGGGAACGAAACAGGGGAGGGGCGGCACAGGGCCAGGCGGCGGGCTCGCCGGCGCGGCCGTCGGCCGGAGGGCGGCGGACGCGGCGAAATGGGCTGCCCCCGAGGTGACGAACCCCCGGGTGGTGGTGGCTCCGGCCGGGGCGGTGCACGGGAGGGCCGGCGGCGGTGGAATCGGCCGGACGAGGAGACGCCGTGGGGCTGCGGCGGCCCAACAAAAGAATGGAGGAGGGGAGGCAAGCACGAGCCAGAGAGTGCCACAGAGAGAGTACCTGCGGCGGCGGCTTGGTCGAGGAGGGTCTGAGGTAGGCTGGCGGTGGTGGCCCGCGGTGGTGCGGGGAAGCTCGCGTCGCCGGCGACGTGCAGGCGGCGGGGGCCCTGGCCGGCGATCGAAAAATCCTTGGGGAGGCGAGGGGGTGCTCCGGGTGCGTGGAATTGGAAAACCTCGCGCCGTGGAGGGAGAATCAATGGCTGTGGCGCGGAGGGCAGTGGCGGTCGGCCTTGGTGAAGAAGGCCGATTCGGGGCCTCTCCAGCGCACAAGAACCCAATTAGTTTGGTGAGGGAGTAGAGGGGAAGCAGTGACACGGTGGGACCCGATTGTCTCAGCCGGAGCTTCATCGGACAGCCGGAACGGGGTGGTGCGGCGGCGGCGCAGGCGGGCAACTCGGGCTACGCTCGGCTCGAAGGGGGAAGAAGAAAGCAAGGGGAAAAGGGACGAGCCCAGGCTACTTGTAGGCGAGCGTGCGCGCGCTGGGGAGGTGAAGAGCAGGGGCGTGGGCAGCGGCGTGGGAGCGCAGAGGCAGAAAGTAGCTCGGCGACACGACCACTCTTGGCGATGAGACGGGACGCAGGAGAAACCGGGGGCGACAGGGGAAATCGGTGGGCGAGGGCTGGCGCATGGCTGCCACACGGAGAAAAGAAGCTGAGTGCAGCAGAGAGGAGCAGCGCGAGCGCGCGAAGGAGGAAGGAGGAGCTGCGCTCTGGGCGGTTCGGCTCGGTCGGCAGGGGAAAAAGGGAGGGAGGAAAGGAAGTGCAGCGGGGGTGGGTCCACCGTGCAGAGAGAGCGGGGAAAAGGAAGAGAAAGAAAATTTGGGGGGGGCACATGGAAGTGACAGGGTTTGATAAAAGATGAAATGTTTAAGCTTAGCTTTGGGATTTCAAACTTCTAATTCCAAATTTCGTTTCCTATTTATGATTACTGATTTTTGCGTAACCTTTAGAATTTAAACTTTAAAATTTTAGATATTAAATAAGAGCTCCTATTATTACTGTTGTGTCTGTTATGTGTGTGTATATATATATTATTATCTCCTATTACTAAACTCTTTCTTGCACAATTTGTATATGCACACACACACATATATATATATATATGCATATGTGCTTTTATTTTATTCATTCACTTTTTATTGTTATTCATGTCATTATTTCCAAAATGAGACTTTATATTTTAACTCAAGTTTCTCTCTTTTTATACTGGATCATCTTTTCAGATTCGTGTTTATAATTTCAATTTTCTATTATTTGCATATTTCCTTTTTGGCATTACTAATGTTTGCCTTTATCTGTTATAAATCTATTCAACTTTTGAAATCACAACCAAAAATCGGGAAAACACAATGAAATCCAAATTCCAAATAGAATATATTGCCAAAATAATTCAAGAAATTCGTATTTTCAAATTTAAAATTTTCAGGATGTTACAGAATAGAATCACCAATCTAGCTTCGAGTATGATTTCTCAACATCAGGCAGGTCAGATCATCGACAAAACAACCAAAAGCAGAACTATCATATCAAGAAAGTAAAAAAGCCAACTGAAGAACAGAGAGATGACATCTGAAATGACCACACCCAACTCAACTCCAAACATACATAAACAGGGGAAAAAAGATGATATATTGCTTTGGAAGTTGATTCTACAGCCACTCCATCTCGGAGGACCAAGAGCACAAGTGCTCAACACAAAACCCTAACACGAACACACGTAAGAAAACAAGAACACCGGAGAGACACTTGGATGGGTAGCCCTCCATCCCTTTTTATAGTCTCTAAATAGTGGGGATAACCCGTTAACCCCCTACCTACCACCGGGTTTTCTTACGCACCCGTTAACACATACATGACAAGAATGCTTTAACAGAACCATCTCCTTTTCAAGTCTTGAGCAATTTACCAAAATGGCCTTCCACCACCTTCCAGGAAGCTTCCTGCTTTTCTTACCGACCACGCTTGCAACCACCTTGCAGCCTTAGTCATCTTTGGCTTCTCCTGACCGTTCTGGACCTCAGGTCATCTTTGGCTTCTCCTGACCATTCTGGACCTCAACACCTTCCTGTGTCTAGTCCTGATCCTTCCACGCCTCACCATGACCTAGCTCCAAAGTCCTGCAAACACCACTGACAAGTGAAGCATCACATAGCACCACACAATACACGAGAATCATCAATCTACATAAATAGAATGCACTCAGAGAACAACCCATCTGGTCTCATACCACTAACGACTACTCGGATGCATTGGACATGAGGTACTCGTAGCCCTAGAAGACTTCCCGGTTGTCTACGACCACTCAGCAAGTCGTTACGACCATCGCACAGACTGCTACGACCATGAAGACAGATGCTACAACCACGTAGCAATCACTACAACCAACGTTCACAACAGCTATGACTTTAACACACCTGGTCACTACGACTTACGGTCACACAGGTAGAGCGCTACGACCATCAACTACGGCCAGACAGAGCTACGACCATCGACTACGGTCAGACAAAGCTACGACTATCGACCACGGCCAGATAGAGCTACAACTATCGACCACGGCCAGACAGAGCTACAACTATTGACCATGACCAGTTAGAGCTATGACTATCGACCATGGCCAGATAGAGCTATGACTATCGATCACGGCCAAACAGAGCTATGACTATTGACCATGGTCAGACAGAGGTACGACTATTGACCATGGCCAAGCAGATCTACGACTATCGACCACGGCTAGACAAAGTTATGACTATCAAGTCGTAAGAACTCCTGCTGACCACCAAGTTGTAAAAGCCTCTGCCGACCACCAAGTCATAAAATCGACTGCCGACCACAAAGTCGTAAAACTGGCTGCCAACTACAAAGTCGTAAAACTAGCCACCGACTTCAAAGTTGTAAAATCGACTGCCAACATCAAAGTTGTAAAATCGACCGCCCTCCTCAAAGTCGTAAGGATGACTGCCGATCACAGAGACACACAATAGCGGTCATAAAGTGCAAGTCGTAGAGGGCAAACTTTTGCACAAACAACAAAAACCAAACTCAATCTCTACACAAACTCTAATACAAAGGTCAATTACTCATCACAACCATCGGGTGACCTCCACATGGTCTCACAATATGTTAAGTGTTAATGGTGTGCACTTGGTTGTGAAAGCTTTTAGAGTTTTTGTGCGAGGGTTTGAGGGGTGCCGTAAGGGCACTTTGTAGCCACATAACATGATTTATAAATAAAATATCAGATCTATTATGAGGAAAAGATTAGTTAGTGCCAGGGGCATGACTTTCTGGGCGTTGTCTTTGACTCGTTCTCGTTTGGAGCAGTGCGTGGCGAGATAGCGTTCCTCCATTGACTTCACTTTCCTCGATCGTGTGCTAAGACATTCACTTGATCGTCGACAACAACATTGGCAGGCAGAGTAGATCATGAGCATGATAACTTCATTCCATAGTCTTCCTATGATCTCGGTGACATGCTAACACATCACGATCATGCATGCTACACGGGTGTCTTCAGTCGTCGGTTCGATCCAATGCAAGCTGTCCTCGATAAATCGCAAAGAAACTAGTACAATCGTTCACCCCCTCTGATTATGTTATTCAATCCTATAAGTGGTACCAGAGTCGATTGCTGTGGTATTAGAGAGGTATGTGAACTGTCCCCCTATGCTAGATGGTACTGATTTTGCTTTTTGGAAGTGTCAGACACAAGGTTACATTGAGGCTTAAGGTACTGATGTTTGGAAAAAAGTTTCTACATCTTACAGGGTTCCTACTACTGTTGCTAATCTAAATAAAACTAATGTTGATTTAAATGCTCAAGCTCATAACTTGTTTCAAGAGATTTCTCGTAAAGAATTTGATCGTATAATTCATATTAATTCTACCCACTTAATATAGAAAACTTTTTGTGATTATGATGAAGGAACCACTAAAATTAAGAAAGTACATAAGAATCTGCATCAAAAAGAGTACTCTGATTTTGCTATGAAGCCTGGTGAATCTATTGATGATCTTTTTGCTCGTTTTGAGAAAAAATTAAGTAATTTGCATAGTGTTAATGTTATTCCAGTTGATGAAGATAATGCAACTAAAATTTTGAGATCTTTAGGTTTTAAGTGGTTGATGGTTGTTACAACTATTAATCAAACTGTCAATCTAGATACTTTAACCATGGATGATCTTTATTCTAAATTGAAAACCTATGAGATGGAGACAAATCCTCATCTTTAGCACTTGTGACTAATCTTGTGCAGGCTACTTCGTCAAGTTCTTTGTCTTGTGTTTCTTTGTCCATTCTATCTTCTTTTTCAGAAGAATAGTTCGAACAATTCCCTGAAGAGGACTTGGTGTTGATCTCCTCATAGGCATACAAGGTACTCAACAACGTGAGGATGAGGAGTGAGGTGGCGTATCGAGTTTGATTAGGTGCTATGAGTGTGGCGAGTCAGGCCACATTAAGATGGATTGCCTCAAGCTCAAAGGGCAAGAACTATTGTCATCGACCATCCAAAAACAACAATACAAAGGGTGGCAATTTCCGTCGCAAGTTTGCGGAAAAGATAATATCGGCTATTGAGCGTCTTGATTTGAGTGATGTAAAATATGTGAGTGGCAACAATGATTATCACGACGACGATGATGCTAAAGGTAAGAAGAAGAAGAAGAACGATGATTTCATGGGCATGTGCTTCATGGCAAGCAACAACAACAACGATGACTACAGTGATCTCGATGAGGTAAGACCGTCGTATGATGAGCTTGAAGATGGTTTGATTAAACTTGCTATTGAATTGAAAAAACAAAAAAGAAATTAAAAGAAAGTAATTGTCTTGTTGAAAGCTTAAATTATGAAATTAATAGACTTAGAGTTTCCATTTCTAATAATAAATCATGTGAGCCTTCTCAAGTGTTACATTCTGAGTTGGAAACTATTAGGTCAATTAATGCATCAAACTTGGTTCAACTTAGGGATGTAAATGCTAAATTTGATGAATTAATATTAACACATAACTCGTGTGTTGAAAAATTATAATTTGCTAATGATGATATTGAAAAGCTCAAGTTGATTCTTATAAAGCTTGTTCTAATTGTGAATTGCTAGAAGCTAGTCTTAATTCATCTGATAAATCTATTCAACAAATGCTTTATCATGAAAATCTATCTTGCTCAAATTGTCCTAAGTTAAATATTGAGATTGATGCTTTAACTAGGCAATTGAACGAGTTTATTGAAAGAGAAATATTGGCTCAATTTTTTGCTTCCTAGGATTTGGTGAATGACCTTGTTAAGTGCATGTCTTGTCCCTCATTGGCTAAAGGGAATGAGTATCTTAAGGGTACTTTAGAGAGATTTTATTTTGGCAAAAAAAATATGAATATGATTCTATATGACTTCTCATCAAATCAAGTATCAATGCACCCATTGTGGTAGAGGTGGTCATTTGGTTCAATTTTGCTTCCAAAATGAAGAAAAAAAAGGAGAGACAAGTTAAGAAATATTTCTCATTCTGGATTAGAATATGTGCAAGCTTCTTATCATCGTTTTGGCCCCTCTAATCAATTTTCTGCAGGTTTAGGAGTTTTGCAATAGGACCAGTCAACCGGCATTTTCCACATGATCAGACCGTTCTCAGGCGGTCAAACCATTATTGGTGGTTGTAAGATTGAGGAGGCCGACTAGGGGGTGAATAGTTGTTTCTAAATATTTGAATTAAATTCTATTTAAGTTATTTGGCTAAAACCAAGTATATAATGTGGAAGCTTAAATTAATTTAGTTTAGCACAACTAAAGCCTAAATCAACTTGGTTCGCCTAAATGCACCAACAACTTAAATCTATGTCAAAGGTTTGCAATTCTAGAAAGACAAGCAATTAATTTAATTCTTTAAATGTAAATTGCTTGAATGTAAATTGAGTAGAAGAAAATAAACCACAATTGACACCGTTTCTTTTTACCCTGGTATTTGAAGACTTACCGGTCTCTCCTAGTCCACGTTGCGATTAGCCCAAACGAATTGAACTAGCTCCACGAATTAAGCTGAAATACCTCAATCCAATAAGGTTGCTCTTCCTCCACTCTGGAAATGGCGAGCACTAGACCACTCACAATTCGTTGGGACTTCTCACAATCTTCTTTGAGAAGTTCACCATGCACGACGCCTCCAATGCTATTTAGGAGTCAACAAACTCTAAGAAAAATAAGTCAAGCCCCTCGCTTGATTCTCACCGTGTGCAACAAATGCACAAGCTTAAATGAACACTAAGTCTAACTCTAGATGCAACACATGTAATCTAGATCCCTTCTCCTTGCTCACAAAGTGCAACACATGCACAATTGAGAGGAGGATCTCAAACTAGCTTAGGGGAATAGAAATGAGTCAAGCAAAATCATCTCCTAACGCGCCACATGGGGGTATTTATACCCCATACAAAAAATTAGCTGTTGGAGCCAAATCCTTGAAAAATCAGGGTTATCGGAAGTACCAGTGGCTAAATTGTGGTACTTCTACTCCCCTCACAACGGTCAAAAAATTAGCCGTTAGAAGCAAAGGACTAGTCGAATCCAGTAGTTTCGCTGTACATTTTTCGGTAATTCCGATCATTGGAAGTACCGCTCCCACATGTGGAAATACCACTCTCGTGTGGAGGAGAAGACCACCACACATGTGTCTCTCTGAAAAAATGTACTGCTACACAAGCCGGACATTCCGCAAATCAGAAGTACCGCTTACATAGAGCCAGTAGTATTGCTCGCTGATCGGACCGCTCACACAGAGCTGGTTGACACCACACAGAGCTTGTCGAAAGTACTGATCATTGACTACACTGGTCCCTAACCACGTTGGATGGTTTGACCACTTAGTTCTCTGACCACGTTGTCCAGTTCAACCACACAGGTCTCCAATTACGCTGATCTCCAACCATGCTGGTCTCCAATCATGTTGTCCGCATCGACCACATAGGTTTTTGACTATGCTGGTATTTGACCACATTGATTTTGACCACTAAGGTCTTGACCACATCGACCATATCGATTTTCAACCATGTCAGTCTTCAATCACACAGATCTCTGACTACTCTGTCGATCTTCGACCACGTTGTATTAATCACGTTAGTTCGACCATGTTGGTTTTGACCACACAGGTCTTGACCACATCAGTTCCGACCATGTCAGTTCGACCGTGCTAGTTTTGATCACACAAATCTCAACCACGTCGGTTTGACCACGCTGGATTCAATCACACATATCTTCAACCACGTCGGTTCGACCACGCTGGTTTCGATCGCACAGATCTTCGACCACATCAATTCTGGCCATTCTGGTTCGACCACGCTAGTTTCGATCACATAGATATTTGACCACGTTGGTTCAATAATGCTGGTTTTGATCACACAGTTCTTCAACCACGTCGATTCCGGCCACATTGGTTCGACCACACTGGTTTTGATCACATCGATCTTTGACCACACAGGTCTTCGAACACATTGGTTTGACCAAATCAGCTCTTGACCATGAAGGTCTTCGACCACCAACGCGCACGGTAGTTCTATGATTACAACGCCAGTAGTTTCGGTCAGTGGTAGTACCGCAGACTACACTGCGGTAGTTCCGATTTCCCTGAGAAGTGCAGATACTTCAATAGATTTTGCAAAACACATTTGCAAACAATAGTATCTTGCACACAAGTATCAAACATGATTCCCAACAAGTTGCAAAATACATTTGCACACTTTTAGAATCATGACACAAGGATTATATATGAGCTTCAACTATTTGCAAAATACCTTTGCAAATATAAGCCTCATATAACAAAGAATGAAAATATGGACTTCAAACACTTGCAAAGTACATTCGCAGTGTATAGTCCCATGTCACAAAGATTCAACACATGAGCTTCAACTATTTGCAAAACACATTCGCAAATACAAGCCTCATGCCAAAAAGAGCTAGAGCAAGTGATGTTGAGTTATCAACACATGATGGGACTCAAGTTATTGGACAAGACCCCTCTTAATAGTACAATAATCTATACTACCAATTCGGTCTTCCAACCAAACATCAAGACTGGTAAAAGACTGGGAACACATTCTTAGCCCTAGCTAGCCATACTTTTGCCTTGAGTCATAGTGTTGACATGCATCAACTCATGATGCATCCATTACTTTAGTTCCATCATCACATGATGGGTCTTCACTTGACTTGATGATCAACACATGATCATCTCCTCTTAGACATGCATCAACTCATGATGCATCCATCACATGACTTGATGATCTTCAACACATGAAGTCGTCCCAAGTCCTTCTCATTTGTGGAACCTAACCTATTCGTCCAACTTATGGAAAATGTTAGTCCACAAACTAATTGCCATCAACTACCAAACTTGACCATTAACATATAATGGAAGGACTAGATTCTACAATCTTCTATTTTTGGTAATTCATGACAATCTTAACAAATAATAAGATAAAGACTGTATTTACAAGTATACAATATGTACACAATAATTGTATACTTTAAGATAAGCTTTCAAAGCAATGTTTACTTATCCAGTTGTCATTAATCATCCAACCATGAACACATAATGGAGAAATTGGATGTCAACCTGATTGCAAATGTGTATATATGAACTACACAAGCTATGTATACTCAAAGCGTGTGTTTCAATGTAAAGATCCTAAATATGTATATTAAAGGAAACATGGATCAATACTTATGAAACCTCAAAACATAGAGTGAACTCTCCCTAAATATGTGCGTACAAGTATGTGTAATGAAGACATATGCACATATTTATTTTGGACTATTTGTGGAGTTCAATCTATATTTTGGATCTATGGAATGTACTAATATATAAGAATGTGATTTCGAATGCATACCTTTTTTATTTCACCTTTTTATCCAAATGGGACTAAGAGATATTATACTTAAATAAACATATTAGTCTCACACATAGATTTGTCATTTAATCATATATTTGGATGTGAGGAATGCAACAAGATTATAAGAAAGATACTGAATGCATACTTCAATGATTTTACCTTTTTCATCCATATGAGACTAAGTGATATCATAATCAATAAACAAGATTAGTCTCATAAATGCATTTGTCATTATTACTAAAACCTCATAATAGTATTTGTCATTATCACCAAAACCTCATAATAGTATTTGTTATTATCACTAAAACCAACTTAAATGGAGCTTGATCTTTCAGTGGTGTGGTCTGACCAGCCGACGGTTAGACCGGCCTTGTTGAGATGGTCAGACTGCCCTACGGTCAGACCGGTACTTCAACGGTGGTTGGACCAGAATCTAACAAGGCTAATTCTTTACTTAAATCTTTATCGTTGCCTGCTGTTGCCCCTGTTCATCATGTATCTTAGTACTGGATTTTTAAATCTTATTTCACTAACCCGGTACTATGAAACAATTGTTTCCTGTGATGTAAGAATAGTTGACAAGCATGGAGAACATGCGCATGATTGAGTTCCAATCTTTTATGTCATTGCTTGGTTAGAACACTTGATAGATCTTCACTCCTTTTGATGTCTTCTAAGAGATTTATTTGCTGAGAGACCATGTGGAAAGGGTGATGTTATTGTACACCTTGTTGAGTTTCATTTTCAATTTGCTCATATTCCCTCAAATCTGCTTGATTATTCACATTTTGTTCGTTTGTGGAGTGAGTTGGGTGTGTTGCATCCTACGGGATTATTCTGAGGGTGTGTTGGCTTTGACTTTTCATTGTGATACCTTATTGTGCTATTTATAATTTGTTTGGTCATTGTTGAGATACCTGTCATTGATATAAATCACTTAATCATATTGAAAAACTTGTTTTGACATTGCTATATAATATATGAATTTATATGATTTAGGGAGCTCTACTCAAAAGAATGGCTTGGTTAAATTATTAAATCAATGCAATATGGCTTAGATAATCTACAAAGCTCCTTGATTCTTACCCTCATTGCTCCTTCTTCGAATTATTCTTTCTCTGAAGATTCTAGATGATTTCATTAACAAAGGGGGAGAAATATGCCCAAATTGCTTTCTTGTATTGAGGGGGAGTTTTATGAGTTTCTGCTGAGAGTGTGCTGCTGTGTTTTGTCAAATTCTTTCTCTGCAGATTTGAAACATTCTTTTCGTAAATTTTGCTTTTCTTTCAAAACCAACTTGTAGAATAATCCTCAAATTATTACATCATTATATTCCTTGAATATACCCCTTATCGATAAGAGGTAAATACGATAGGATGGTAGTAAGCACTTCTACAACCATATAGTTGTAAGACCTTCTAAGACCATGTAATCATAAATTCTACTGCGACTACCCATATAGCTGTAACTCCTTCCACAACCACTTAGTCGTAAGTCTTACTACGACTATCTCGTGGTCATAAATCTTTCTACGACCATACAGTCGTAAGTCTTACTGCGACCACTTTGTGGTTATGGGTATTCCTACGATGAGTCTATCTCCAACCGTCTTATCTACGATAATGAACTACATTATCGGTATGTCTGACAAGGCGGTTAGAATGTGCGTTAGTCCACTAACTGCACACGATCTCTTTCTGACAATAATCGCTATACGGTGAATAGTCTCTTGTGTCTCTCTGATAGTAACTTCCATCAGGCGGTTATCATCTAAAGCATCAAGACGTCTTTCGGCACGGGACAACTGCCATCGCTTCACTTACTATTTAAAGGTTAATGTCAAAGGGAGAGAGGAGGATAATTCGGTGAATCATTCACGCAAGATAGCACTAGCCATTCGTGTAACTCTCTGTTGTAATCCATTTTCTAGCAATTAGCAATCATACTGGATGTAGGGTTGTTATTCTCTTAGGAGAAGGCCCGAATCAGGATATAGTTTCCTGTGTCTCTACTTCATAATCGCATACGTGGAGTCTTCTAAGAGTTCACCTGAATCTAAATATCATACGTAAGATTGATATTAAAACATCGATAGTTGGTTTTGTCTATGGGGATTCTTCTTCCAAGACTCCAGTAATTTCCTTGTGTTAGCAAGTTTCTCTTTTTCCTCTGATGTCCTCATGGCAGATGAATGGAATGAGGAGAAATGATTCGACTTGGCCAACTATGCAAGTATCGACATGGAGGCCTGCTATGACTACGAGCAGGTCTTGTTTGCTTCTGACGATGAATGTCTCCCTGAAGATTCCTCCGATGATCCCAGAGATGACACCACCGAAAAGGCTGATGAGGGATCAAAAATCCCCGATAGCAGTACGCCCAACGGAGGACTCATCTCCCCCAAGCGGCAAGGTCAATCCGACCATGATGAGGGCTCGCAACGTGATGGTGGGTCCATCCCCAAGCGTTCGAGTCCCATAGTGTCGCCCTGCATAGTTTCGTAGAGCCCTAGACTCTGTCGATCGGATGTGCATCGCCAGCTCCTAGTGGCGACTCTCTGAATGACCCAGCGAAAGCCATGGATGGGCACACTTCGTGTTCATCCGCATTCTAGTAGGGATCAGATCAGGCTGGGGACGGTTATAACCTAGAGTTTTTGAGGTGTTATTAAAACACTGGCACCACTCTTTCATGAGTTTTTGAGGTGTTATCAATGTATTCATTAAGGAGGGAGATTTATAGACTATGTAGATAGGTCGTGAATATAGTGATGATGAATAATTGACATTAGGTTTGCATTGAAATTTGCGTTTGTGAATGTTTCGGTCGATGCCAGAATATTTAGGTTAAGCGGTCTGACCACCTTGTGTGGACAGTCTGACCAGTAGACTTAAACCGCTTAGCAATCCGAGGCGTCAGCTAGCGGTCAGTAGTCATAGGCTTTGATCTCGATCAGTAATAGGTAGTCGTAGGCTCCGACTGGGATGGTCGGTAGCTATACTACCTGGTCAATAGTTGGTAGCTATTGTATCTAGTCGATGGCTGGTAGCTACAGTGTCTGGTCAATGGTTAATAGCTATAGTATCTGGTCAATGGTCAGTAGCTATAGTACCTGGTCGATAGTCAGTAGCTACAATACCTGGTCAATAGTCAGTAGATACAATACTTGGTCGATAGTTGGTAGCTATAGTACCTTATCGATAGTCGGTAGCTATAGTACCTGGTAGTTGGTTGGTAGCTACAGTACCTTATCGATGATCGGAGCTACAATACCTTGTCGATGGTCGAAGCTACAGTGCTTGATTGGTGGTCATAGCTACAGTGCTTGGTCGATGGTCAGTAGTTGTAGGCTTCGAGTGCTACAATTGTTATGACCTTCGAGTAACTCGAGTACTCATAATCTTTGAGTTCTTATGTTGGGCCTGCAGACTGATAGGCCTGTGCAAGGCAGTCAGACGATTTTGCTGAGTGGTCTGAGGTTGATTTTTTGGAAAGTGTGGAAATTAATGTCATGGATGATTTGGTTCATGTTTTATTGTTGGTTGGGGTGTTATATGCATGTGTGGATTGATGTTAGCTAAGTTGGAGAGAACTGGTGCCGAGAAAACGTTCTTTGGTCTTTACATGTGTGGTTGGGTGTGGAGGTGGTCATGGTCGATGACGAGGAGGACCGAGACTAGGATGGGGCACTACTACAGAAAGCCTAATACTAGACACCAAATCACAGACGGTTTGACTAAACCGTCTGTGACCGACACTAACACAGACGGTTTTAATTTGAACATCGTCTGTGTTGATGACGTCGGAGAAAACGAGTATCACAGACGGTTCTTACCGATGATCCGTCTGTGATATTCTAGTATCACATACGGTTTTTATTTAAAACCGTCTGTGACAATCTGGAATTATCACATACGGTTTTCTATTAAAAACCGTATGTGATAAGCTGATTATCACATACGATTTTTATTAAAAACCGTCTGTTATATGTTTCCCACCTTGCAATTCCCCAAAATTTCATAATTTCCCGCTTGAGTTCGAGTAGGATTCAGTTTTAAGACAGCTTTAGTAAAATGGGCATAACTTTTGCATACGGTGTCCGTTTTCGACGTTTTTGTACTTGTTGGAAAGTTAACGACGAGCCCAATCCAAAAAATGACTCGCTTGCTCCAATTGCCCTCCAAGACCCCAAAAATCGGCCATCTTTAGCCCTAAACCTGCGTCGCAAGTTTTTGGTTTCTGTTTTGCCCTTTTTCTTGGTCTTCCTTTCGGAATTTGGATTTTGCTTCAACTGAAAAGTTGTATATCTCATCGAAACCTTTCAAATGAGTATAATAAGCCATATAAAACTTTGCTATTTTACATTTTCAGACTAGTTGTTTATGTTGCATCGGTATATAAAATTTTGTGCTCTAATTCACAGACGGTTGGCATATAGAACCGTCTGTGATATTCATTCATCATAGACGGTTCTAGCTACCAACCGTCTGTGATAATCTGACTGCTGGGCCCGTCGATCCTCCTCAACCCAATCCTAGCCAATAGAAATGCACCAATCCTCACCCCACGGATCGTAGCTCCGCCTCTCCGTCCCCGCGCCAAAAAATTTCGAACTCCCTCCCATATAAATAGTCACCAGAACCCACCCTTCTTTCTGTTCTCCTCCTCCTTACTGTTCTCCTCCTTCTTGTTGTTCGCCTCCTCCTTGCTATTCTCCTCCTCTTTGCTGTTCTCCTCCTCCTTCCTGTTCTCGTCCTCCTCCTCCTTGACCTATACCATAATAGCCCCACGAAGCAGACGATGCAATCAATGCCGACGATGGTGGGTGTCAAAGATATCCAGTTCGTGCGCTGCATCAGGGGCGAGAAGGCCTAGGCATAGAGGATATTTGCTTTTCTCTGTTTTTGTTGTGTTAGCTAGATGGGCAACCTGTTTGTTGTTTTGGGATATTGTAATGGTAGGCTTTAATCTTAATAAAAATAAAATGTGTACTGTGTTTCATACTATATTTGCTTGTTTTCATTTCAATTAATTGATTAGCGAAATGGATGTTTTATGTTTGTGAAATGAATTGAGATGTGAATTGGATCTATACATGTACATGTTGATCTGCTTGTTTCAGAGAGCATGGCTAGCATTTCCTGAGGCACAGAAATAGATTTAGGGGTAGAAGAGAATAGCACAGACGTTTTTTAACTAAAAACCGTCTGTGATATTGATATATCACAGACGGTTTTTAGTTAAAAACCGTCTGTGATAACCTTCGATTATCATTGACCCATAAATTCAGACGGTTCAGAAAACCGTCTGTGATGACGTTTTTGAACCGTCTGTAATAGGGTTTTCTGTAGTAGTGGGGAAATCTGAGGTTCAGGCAGTCGAGGATGTCATGAGGTTGTCCGACTTACACTGGAGCATATGGAGATCAAAGGTGGATGATGCGTGGAGAAGCTATGGGAGGTGCGGTCCTAAAGGCTTTGGCACGTGATAAGTTGAAATGAGTTATGGAAGGTGTCCATAATTGGAAGTTTTAGAGATTTCGAAAAGCCATGTTTGGAAGGGTTTCGGGTCCCTTGATTTTCAGAAATGGATAGAATTTCATGTCCGTGTTGATAAGGACACGGTTTGGGGGCTCTAGCATATAAAAGCAGGGTGAGGTTAAGTGTTAACGGTGTGCGCTTTGGTGTAGAAAGTTTTTAGAGTTTTTGTGCTAGGGTTTGAGGGGTTAACATGATTTAGAAATAAAAGAGCATGTCTATTCCGAGGAAAAGATTAGTCGGTGTCAGCGGCATGTCTTTCTGGGCATCGTCTTCGACTCGTTCTCTTTCCGAGCAGTGCGCGACGAAATAGTGTTCCTCCATCGACTTCACTTTCCTCAATTGCATGCTGACCTATTCACTTGATCGTCAACAACAGCATTGGTAGGCAGAGCAGATCACGAGCACAACAACTTCACCCAATCGTCTTCCTGTGTTCTCGATGGCGTGCTAACACATCGCGATCGTGCATGCTACACGGGTGTCTTCGGTCATTGTTTCAATCCAACACAGGCCGTCCTTGATAAATTGCAAAGAAACCAATACGATCATTCACCCCCTTCTAATTATGGTATTCGGTCCTACAAAATGAAGTCATTATAGTGTGCACTACAATTGATTAATAGATTCCACCTTGAAAAGACAATCGTTTGAAAGCTTGGTACTATAGAAAAGTCATTTACTGTAGAAAAATAGCTTTTAGAAGCCAATACAAATATGGCCATATGTATGATCAGTGTTGTGATCTGGCCCATCAGATCCTAATTGAATGGTTAGTTTTTGCCCTAAGCGTGGTATCACATAGAATCATGTTTGTGTCGTGAACCAACTGCGACACACCAAATTTCTATCTATATATATTGTAATCTGTATCGTTTATAGGATTGTACAACGGTCACAAATCTGGATGATAGTTAGAAAGAAAATATCTAGATGATGTTTATCAATACCCTTGAATAATACAACTATTTGTATCGTGATCCTTGCAACGTTGTGCATGGGCATACTTGTTCTTCTGCTGCGTACATGTGCCTAGACTATTTTAGAGTAGGTGTAGGCAAAGAGACGGTTTGTTGGGCCTAGACAGTTGTGTGCATACTTGGAGAATTAATGACCAGAGCATATGGCGCTCCTAACTACGATGCGAGAGATGCCAACAATGCCTACATAAGTACATTGTACTGAATGATATTATTATCTAACTGCAATGTCAAACTTTAATATATTCAATTCGTGCAGCATATGTAGGCATCTTGATCGTACTATGGCCTATACATGGCCGGCAGAGCTGGTGAATTGATACACCAGATGTCAATACATATACTGGGAGGGTGTATCCTGTGCACACCAGGGAGCTGTTGCACTTATGCATGAGAGCATTCTCGACTGGCCGATCTTGATCCGACGCTTGCGATGCAAGGCGCGGAAGATTTTGCACAAAACCCCTCGCCCGGCGTCACGGTTTTTACATCGGCCCACACCCGAAGACCCTGTCTCCCCACGTCGCTCCCCATCTCCATTTCCTAAACCGCTTCGCTCCGTTCTCCTCTCCCTCGAGCGACGGCGACAGTGACGGCCATCCCTCGCTCTCCTTCTCCCATCCGTCGGCCACACTGACGTCTCATTTTCCCCTCGTCCACGCCCCCTCAAGCTTCCCTCGACCATGCTCCCGACTCCTTCCACTGTGCACCCCTAGGGTTTGCTACCGGCGACGACCGCTACGACGACGGCGAGGCCACGACCCTCCGTCGCCGTCTCCGTCTCCCTCTCCCTCTCCCATCCCTCGGCCACAGCGACGGCTAGGGATAGCCGACGCCCCCCTTCTAGGCTTTGCTGGTGGCGGCGGCTGCGGCGACCACCACGAATATAGCACGGCCACGACGACGTGCTTGTTTGGGCTTCGTTGATCTTTTGGCTAGTAACGGATGACTTTTGTAGTTGTGTAGTTTCAATGTGAAATGTTTGAATGCAGATTGTAAGCTTGTTCTGGATGATGTTGTTGTGGAATGCCAATTTTGCCTTGGAAGCTGTGGATGATGCTTTGGATGGAAGCTGTGGATGATGCTTTGGATGGATGCTGTGGATGATGCTTTGTGTGTCACTTGCAGTGTAATTGTAAGCTTGCTCTGGATGATGTTGCTGTGGAATGCAATTTTGTAGAATGCCAATTTTGTGTGGTGCTTCTGGAGTGTAAGCAAAGTTTCCTACAAATGATTTGTGTGTCATCATGATCTGGAGTACAATTTTGTGGAATGCCAAGTTTGCCTGATATGTAACAGTATCAGGTGGGGGCATTTGTTTCTCAGCTGAAGCTTCAATGCATGCAGATTGTAAGCTGAGCATTGCTTGAATATGAAACATGAATCTGAGGTAGAGCCTGGCTTAGCCTAGCCTAGTTTTTTTTGTTGAGCCAGACTAGGAACATCCACGTAACAAATCCAGTCTCTGAGATGTCAAAAGTGCTGAAGACAAAAGTAGACTTAGTTTTGAAATAGATGAAAATATAGATGGAACATATATTAACCAATTATTGCCACACATCCCTGTAGATAAACCTCAAACACAGGAGCTCAAATTATTTATTCAATCCAGATGCCACTAGTTCTATCTTATAGTGGTACAACAGCTATGGGTACTCATCTTTGAAAATCTTACATGTGGATCAGTAAGCTGAATCCAAACGGCTCCAAACTGTCCTAGCAAACAGCTCATCTCTCACCAGAAGAACTGAATTCCAGGTGTTTGTGTGTTGTGCAACACTTGAACCAAATTACAAGACTGAAAAGGTGACGTCACTTATAGTGCCAGCAGCTTTCAGGTTTGAGACAGCAATTGTGAAACAGACAGTCTCAACTACAGATTTTGTCATACATGATAAGATCTGAAACATGATTACTTCTGATTCTGAACATTGGGTGGACTTAAAAATCTGAAACATGAATCTGAAAAAGAAAATGTCTAACATGTTCAGATGTGAAACAGAATCTGAAGCAGAATTTGTTAAACACCTCATGTGCGACATGTGCGAGTACTACATGAATCTGAAACAGAATCTGAAGCAGATATGAAACATGAATCTGAAGTAGATGTGAAACATGAATCTGATGCAGAAATTGTCTAACATGTTCATATTTGAAACAGAATTTGCCAAACAGACAAATCTTAGTACTCAAAACATAACTGACAAAGAAATTGTCAAGCAGACAAGTCAGACAGAATTACACAGGGTACTTGGACATTAGCATAATACAGCTACATTGAACCCCTTGCTTCTTACATGCTTGCCTCTATGCTTCTTCCCAGTTTCTTTGGACAATTGCAGGCATCGTGAAACACAATTTGCTTGCAAAACTTGCACAAGCGTGGCACCTTTCCTCCTTGCTTCTTACTCGCTTGCCTTTCCTCCTTGCCTCTCATTATTTTGCTTCTCCCCCTTGAATGACTATCAGTCAGTGGGTGAATATCAATCTCAGCAGAAATGTTACAACCAATGAAGACCTCATATTCCTCCTACCTTGTGTTTTTAACAATGGATACCATTTGGCAGGATATGCCTCTAGGTTGAAAACACTTGGTATCTAGTAGTCAATGCCTTCATCGAAGTGCTTGGCCTTCTGAATGAGATCGTCCAATTTGTTTCGTACAATGGAAATCTTCTTTATCTTCCAATTTGTTTTGTACAATGGAAATCTTCTTTCTCGTTACGGCCTCCATTGCGTCAATGGGCTTCTCTTCCAATAGGTTCCCTTAGCCATTCTAGACACTTTTCTTGAAAAAAATTGTAGTTGGTCCATTGATTTTGAGAAGAGTAAGAACAGGAAATATTAAGAAGATATTTACCTTTTGCACCTTTTCTCCCATCTTTTCATAATGTAGCTACTCGGTAACTCATTTTGTTTTTCACCCCTCAACACTTGAATAATATGACGGCATGGGATTCTATTTGCCTCAAATAATTTGCATGAACAATTAGCTATCATTGTTGATGTGTTGCAGCGAACCTCCCTATCTTTATGTATATTGGATTCATCACTGATGGTCACAATTTTGGTCCCCTCATCGTGCACAATGCCATAAAAACAACAACTATCTCTAGCAGCAATAATCTCTTTTGGAAATTTCTCAAACACCTCATGTGTGAGGATGACACTGCCTTGTTTCTCCATGGGCCATGGTGTCATCGATTGGTGTGTTGTATGGATACCAGTGTTGTCTACTTTCAACTCCTCTTGACGATGGCATTCCAAAGTTGTGCCAAACCTAAGCCAAAACTCAACTAAAGTGAGTTTGCGATGGATGAACTAGTTAAAAATGAATTTGCACTCTCTGACCTTGAAGTGGTTCTGAGAATGCCTGCAAGAGAGATATATATGTCCATGAAGTAGGTCGGTATCTACGATTCACGAATCTTATACCTTTTAACTAACCACTCATTTCCCTCCAAGACAGAGTCATAAATGACATTATTTCATTGTGACTCAAATTTCTCTATAGTTTCTGAACCCCAAACACATGAGTTCAATCTCGTCCAAAAAATTGGTTCTTCTCTAACCAAGAGTCCAACCTTCTCAAGAACCTTCTCCATGACATGCCACATGCACAACCTGTGTACCGTATTTGGTAGTTCTTTATTAATAGTGGCTTTCATGATACCAGACTCATTAGTTATGATAAGTCTAGGCGTGTGTCCTCCCATTGCTCTTAACAAGGTCTCAAACAACCAAACATATGAGTTGGTCCTCTCATAAGCTACGAATGTAGCACCAAAATACATGCTTTGCAAATGATGATTGACTTCGATGAATGATGCAAAAATCATGTCGTATTGATTAGTGGTGTATGTGGAATCAAATGATACTATATCACTAAAATGACCAAAGTTTTTTTGTACTCGTAGCATCGGCCTAGAACACATGCACCAACCTACCCTGCTCATCCACAACAAAATCAAAGAAAAAGGCTGAACTGACTTCCTTTTCTCTCTCAAGCTAGGCTACAAACATTTGAGCATCTGCATTCTTGATTTTTTTTTTCCTAAGGTCACGGTAATAATTCTGCAAGTTTCTCTTCGTGCATTCGACATTCTCAAAACCACCCTCATTGACATGGAGTAGTCTATAAGCATGCGAGGTGCCTATACTTACTTTGTGGTATGTGTACATTGCATTTTTTCTCTCTCACTAAGTCCACGATTCGATATAATCAAATGAAGCTTATCATAGGACACAAGACCATGATTATGGTGCTCAACCATGGAAGCTATCTTATACTTGTTATCACTACACAGCTTCATGAAAATATGTGCATCACATCCACATCTAGTTTTTGTCAAAGATGGAACTTCACAAAATACTTAGCCAGGTCTGTCTCATACCAGACTTGTGGTAGTATGGTGTGACTTTGTATTAGTAGTTCACAGACCGGTCCTTAATTTGACTTAGACCTAACCACATACCCCTTGTGCCTGGCAATCGACATTGTGTCACCAAACAACAATGCATGCCAGCAAGCACCCACCGCCATACCAATGCCTAAGTCTAAACCAGATTTTATAATTTTATTTTATCAAAATTTCATAAACTTTCTTGATTCACCAAAATCAAGAATAGATTTTATAAATCATCATTTTGTGCGATACAGTTCTTCCCACCTAGATTATTCTAAGCATGGCTAAGCAATTCTATAAAATTTCCAGTTAATACTAATGTACTAACTAGGTTTGCAACTAGGGTGACAAAGTATGATTGTTCAATATCAAATTTAGCTATACAAAGGACATGGGTATTACTAGAATTTAAATCAGATTTAAACTAGGTTTGCATAAAAGTACGCATGCATAATAATTTAGAAACAACATAAATAATTTAATTTACTAGGAGCAACATGATCAAAGGTATAACTTGCCTTGCTCGAAGTCCTAGTGCGATTCGTCGAAGTACAACTCTCCGGATTTGTCGAAATCTATTGTAGGACCGAAATGGCAACAGAGGGAGGTGAATGGTGCCTTCAAAAACTCACCAAGAATTCTCACCTACTTCTTCTCCAATAGCTACAGAAGCTACGAAGACAGAAGATGAATGCTCGCTGGAAACTGAGAGGAAGTCAACTGAGACTAAACAAGAATGATGGAGTCGGCCAAAACTCAGAGCAGTCGATACCTTACTATGTAGTCGAACAACTCCCTGCTGTGACCGAAGCAGTTTCAGAGCAGTCGAGACTTCACAGTGAAATGTCGATCGACAAAAGAAAGAACACAGTAATGACCGAAGACAGAGAGAGCACGCACGACCATTTGCACAAGGACCCGATCGAAATCTCTGCTCTCGGGAAGAACCTGACCAAATGGTCTTGAGTATGGATCCCAGTTCAGAGCAGAAGATAGCAAGGTAACTTGAGCAAAGAACTTGTTTAGATCAAGAAAGCCAGAGCACAAATGAGAACCATCATCTCAGACATACATGGGAAAGGATAAAGCAGGGAAGGCACACACAAACAATCAACCAATTCACAGAACAAAAACTCAACATAGAGGAAGAGAGATGAATGATTGATAATGGAGGTTTCTACAGCCACTCCAACTGGGAGATACATGAGCACACTTGCTCTATCCCGAGAACCCACACACTCATAAATAAACAAGGAAGAACAGAGCAACTCAGGGATCAGAATCTCCCAGAGCACCCGAGCTCTACCCTCTCTATTTATAGCCTTCTGCTACCGGGGGAACCCGTAAACCCCTACCTAACACCGGGTTTTACCACTCGCTTTACCCACTAGCGAAAACAAGCTTCCAGTTCTTTACCCGTTAAACCCAACGGCTCCACTGCTTTGCCCGTTAGCGCCAACAACTCCTGTGCATTGGCAGAGACACAGCTTCCCTTTGCGGCTTTCCGTATTTCTCCAAAATGCCACTCCGCTGCCTTCTCGGAAGCTTCCTCCTGCCTTGCTGATCACGCTTGCAACCACCTCACAGACCTCGTCGTCTTTGGCATCTCCCGACCGCTCACGACCTCAGCACCCCCTGTGCTTAGTCTCGACCATCCATGCCTCACTACGACTATCTCAAAGTCCTGCAAACCATCACAGACAAGCAAACATTCATAGCACCGCACAACACAATGTGTACAAACATCTGTATCAGAGAAATAGAGCTCAAACTACACTCCACACAGTCATACTTATATTACAACCGGTCGAAATCACTTAAACATTAATTCACACGGTCTACGACCCTCTCATAAGTCTTTACGACTGATTCCCAGCTGATACGACCGCTTCTGGAAGCCATACGACCAGACAACAGAAGCTACGACTTTTAGCCTAAGTCTATAACGTGATCGAAAGGGCTTCCGACCGCGCTACGACTTCACCCAAGTGCTTCTGACCGCTTCGTGCGATAACGTGGTCGTAGGCCACGACTACTCAACGTGGTCGTAATTTCGAGCACCGACTTTCGACCGCTGCGGTCGTAGCTCTGACTGACGACTTCCAACCACTACCAACGTAGTCGTAAGTGCGCTCGACCACGACCAGAGTGGTCGTAAACGACACAACATGGTCGTAAACTGCGTACCAAGTTTTCGACCACAACCAACGTGGTCGTAGCAGCGTTCGACCATGGCCAACGTGGTCGTAAACCTCTCGGAGACTTGTGATCACGACCAAACGTGGTCGTAATCTTTGCTGCTGCCTTTCGACCACGGTCTTAGTGGTCGTAAACCACTCTAGTGACCTACAACCACGGCCAGAGTGGTCGTAAACGCCACAACGTGGTCGTACAGCCTTCCGACCACGGCCAGAGAGCTACGACAACGGTCAAAACCGGTCGTACGCCCTCTTGAAGACCTACGACTTTGCAGAAAACACTCAAATCAAACTCAAACTTTCAAAGACAAATGTCAATCACTCATCACAAACATAGAGCATGTCCACATGATTTCTCAATCTCCCCCTTGATGAGTATATTGACAAACCCAGAAAAAGCGAGAAATGAGTTTGTTTTGAAGAGTCCAACATGGTTCAAAGGAGAAAAATGAAGCTAATGACCATGTCGACACAAGGAGCACAAGAAAGAGCAAGTTTTCCACAAAGCTCCCAAAATGGCTTTTTCTACCCTATTCTCCCCCTTTTGGCAATAAGCATATCAAGGAAGCAAGGAAGATAATCAAGACATGGAAATGGATGAAATGGCTGAAGTTTAATTATTCTAAGCATTTAGAGCCATGAGAATTATCCAGAATGACCATTATGTATTACACCAAGCCATAACTCAATAAAAGGCTATCTAGATCATGACAAGATATGTATAAGCAAGCTAAACCAAGCAGATGATAATCTGAAATTAAGTGCAATTTGTGAGCATGTCAAGTCATCCATGATCAAAGTCTAGCTAGAGGCATCCAAGGATGATGCAAACCATGTCAATAAGCTAAGCGGAACCAAGAAGCTAGTATTGAGCCTAATTAGAGTGCTACAAGCTCAAGAGTGAAATATTTGTTTAAGTACTTGGTTCTTTTTGTAGATTAAGCTAATGAAGCACAAGTTACATATTTTCTTTTGAAATTCATGGTCGTTGCCAACCAGATTTTTGTTTAGTCATGTGCTAGATCTCAAGCCTTATGCGATCATGCCAAGCAAGAAGCTTAAAACAATGATCTTGGTCATCCAAAACTCCCCCTAAGTTCATGCCAAGTGCAATGGCAAGCAGTCTCATAGGAGAGGATTGGTGAGATCAGTTTTTTTCGCACAAAAGAGATCTTTTTAGCATCCATATAAGATTGTACTAACTTATGCATCATCAAGAGACTAAAATAGCTCGATCTAAGGCTCAATAGAGATTCAACGCTCAACTCAGCCTATTTGACATGGCATGAATCATAAAAGGATAACTCAAGAAAGACTAATCTCGAAAGCTAACATGACAAGTTTTAATTCAAGTTGAGCAATTTTAATAAACTTATCATGGCAAAAAGCTAGTCTACACATATGAAGTCATGATCAATTTAGCAATGAAGCACAAATCACGGCAGGATGTAAAACGATGTAAACATGTCATGAAAGGATAATAATCAAGACTCAATGTAGGTATTTACAATGCAGAATGATATGCAAGAAATCCAGCTCCCCCTCAACATGTGATGCAAATTTTAGTTCAAGTTGAGTTATATCAAAATTAAGCTCTAGAAGCTCCCAAATGAACTCTCTTTGAACTAAAGCAGTAAATACGAGAAGCTGGCAAGAAAAATAGAATGGGCAGTCCTTAAAGCATAGATAAGATAAAGAGGATACTAAGGCTCAGATGGACTCTCATCTACCCCATATGACTCGAGGACTATCAGCTGGTCTACTAACAACCTAGGGAGCAAACACGTACCCTGTCTACCCGAGGGTGGCCCGACCCTCGCTAGAACCACAAGAAGTGAGTAAGCTCAACCTAGAGAGAAGAGAGACAGCTAACAAGCAGCATCCTAGAGTCACAAGATAAGAGCAAGAAGTCTAAGCAACTAGACAAGAGAGACACTCTAATCTATGCTAGAAGGGCTAGCCCCAATGCATCCCGAATGCAATGCAACAGAAGAGAATAAGAGCACAATAAATATGATAAAGCAGTAAAGCACAAAGCTCCCCCTCACAACAGTCCATAAGGACAGATCACCCCAAGCTCTCCCCGCAGAGCTGAAAACCTAGAGCTATCCAAAGGCTTGGTGAAGATATCAGCCAAATGGTGGTCACTCTCCACAAACTGGAGCACGATGTCACCCTTCTCCACATGGTCTCTAAGGAAGTGATAGCGAATATCGATATGCTTGGTACGGGAGTGCTGCACTGGGTTTTTGGCAATATTAATCGCAAAAGTGTTATCACAAAGGAGTGGAACACTGTCGATAACTAACCCAAAGTCCCGCAGGGTCCAGACCATCCAAAGCACCTGACTACAGCAACTGGCTGCAGCAACGTACTCGGCCTCTGCGGTGGACTGTGCAACACCGGACTGCTTCCTCGAAGACCAGGAAACGAGAAAAGTACCAATGAATTGGCAGGTACCAGAAGTGCTCTTCCTATCTATCCTACAACCGGTAAAGTCTGCATCCGAATAGGCTCTCAAGGAAAGACAGGACGAGGAAGAGTACCAGATACCATAGTCAATGGTAGCTCGAAGGTACCGAAGAATGCATTTCACCGCCTGGCGGTGAGATACGCGAGGAGAGGCCTGAAACCGAGCACAAAGGTACCGAAGAATGCATTTCACCGCCTGGCGGTGAGATACTTCTTCTGATCAACTGGCTCGCCATCCTCGTCTGGGTCAAGAGTGGCGGAAGATGCCATGGGAGTCGACACAGGCTTACCATCAGACATGTCGAAGCGCTTCAGGAGATCTCGAGTGTACTTGCCCTGATGCAAGAAAGTACCCTCCCGAGTCTGCTTGATCTGGAAGCTAAGGAAGAAGGTCAACTCGCCTATCATGCTCATCTCAAACTCGGTGCTCATGACATCCGAGAACTGTGAAATGAGAGCATGAGAAGAGCCGCCAAAGATGATGTCGTCCACATAAATCTAGACGAGCAAGAGGTCGGTGCCATGCCGGCGAATGAACAAGGTCTTATCCACCTTACCCATCTCAAAACCATGACTCAACAAATAGGACTTAAGCATCTCATACCAAGCTCTAGGGGCCTGCTTAAGTTCATACAGCGCTTTGGAAAGCTTGAAGACATGGTTTGGGTATTTGGGGTTCTCGAAATCAGGAGGCTGTCTCACATAGACTTCTTCCTCAATGAATCCATTAAGGAAGGCACTCTTGACGTCCATCTGGTAAAGTTTGAAACCCTTAGAAGCTGCAAAGGCAAGCAGGATTCTAATGGCCTCAAGTCTAGCTACAGGGGTAAAGGTCTCCTCAAAATCTAGACCCTCAACCTGGGAGAAACCCTGAGCTACCAGTCTAGCTTTGTTTCGAATGACAACACTATCCTCACTCTACTTGTTCTTAAACACCCACTTAGTCCCAATGACATTGTGACCTTGCGGGGGCTCGACAAGCGACTAGACCTCGCGGGCCGCAAAGGCAATAGTCAATTCAATGCTATTCTGACTAATTTTCATGCAACCTAATTGACCATGCAGATGAGATGAGCGCGCCATTTCTCTTCTGCCAGAATACCTGAAAAAGTTCTATAATGAACTGTTGAGCAACTTTAAGGAGTTGAGGATGAGGTGGCAATCGGTGAAAACCACCGGGTTACCTACAACAAGAAAGAGTTACAGCAGTACAACACTACGTACCTTCTATATCTCTATATTAGAAGACAAAGCAATTCTTTTCCATATTGCTAGTTTTGTGGTTAATTTCCCTTATGTGCAGTTCCAGAACCTGTCCACTTATTACCTCCAAGAAGCTGAATGGTTACACCAGAATCACAAGCCAAGCTTTAAAGATCAAGTGAATTTGTCTACCATGTCCTCAACCATGCCATTGCTAGGTGTGGGTATGATGGTTGGCATGGGTGATGCAATAACGAAGGAAGCATTCGAGTGGACAGTTGGTAGCATTGATGCCGTCATGGTAGGCTCAAAGATTGGATGTTTCAGGAATGATATTGCTGCATTTAAAGTACTACATATTAATTAGATTTGGGCTTAATTGTAACTTCTCACCACTAAGCATGCATGATAATATATCTAATTAATCTTGTGGTATACACATGCAGCGCGGCAAAAACAGGGGGATGTGGCAAGCTCTGTAGTGTTACATCAATGAGCACAAGATTGAATCACCTTTACCAAGATTGAATCATTGATAGAAGATGAGTGGAAAACAATGAACCAAGTTCGCTTTGAGCATTGTGCGCTGCTCCCAGCAGTGCAACGACTGGCCAACATAGCTGTTACCCAGCAGTTGTTTTATGATGATAGGAAACATGCATGCACATTCCCCACACACCTTCAAGAGACTGATGAGATTCTCTTTTGTCAAGCCCATTCCCCATCTAGACCTAGCTAGTGCGGCAATCCATGCGTATACCGCACATTTTGGTATATATACCATGAAGTAGTAGTAAATAAAGATGCCACCATGTAAGAGTGAGACACATCGAAACTTCTCAGTTATTTATCTTTATGAACAGGTATTGTACTCCCCAATAAGCAGTTGTATTGCTATTTATTGCATGATATTGAATGTAATGCTATATATATCGTCTTAAAATTGCTCTGGTATTTTGGTAAACTATTTCAAGTTGCAAGCAGGTTGATGAAGTATGGTGATAACATATAATTATTCAATCTTGGCAGAGGCGACCTAACTTGTGACCTTGTGCTCATTGATGTAACACTCTACAGAGCTTGCCACATCCCCCTGTTCTTTCCACGCTGCATGTGTATACCACAATATTAATTAGTAGTCGCATGCATGCTTAGTGGTTAGAAGTTACAATTAAGCCTAAGTCTAATTAATATGTAGTACTTTAAATGCAGCAATATCATTCATGAAACGTCCAATCTTTGAGCCTGCCATGACATCAGTGCTACCAACTGTCCACTTGAATGCTTCCTTCGTTATTGCATCACTCGTGCCAACCGTCATACCCACACATAGCAATGGCATGGTTGAGGACATGGTAGACAAATTCATTTGATCTTTAAAGCTTGGCTTGTGATTCTGGTGTAACCATTCGGCTTCTTGGAGGTAATAAGTGGACAGGTTCTGGAACTGCACATAAGGAAAATTAACCACAAAACTAGCAATATGGAAAAGAATTGCTTTGTCTTCTAATATAGAGATATAGAAGGTACGTAGTGTTGTACTGTTGTAACTCATTCTTGGTGTAGGCAACCCGGTGGTTTTCACCGAATGCTGCCTCATCCTCAAACTCCTTAAAGTTACTCAAAAGTTCATTATAGAACTTTTTCAGGTACTCTGGCAGAAGAGAAATGGCGCTCTCATCCCATCTGCACAACCAATTAGGTTGCATGAAAATTAGAAGGTAGAAGTCCAGCTTTGCGAGCTCCAACATAGTTGGGTTATGCCCTTCCTCTTGTTCGTACTCCAACATAAAACACGGTGTCTCCACCCTCTTACAGGTCCTTGCCAATGGTATGTGAAGGGTGCGTTTGACTTAATCAGCTAAAGGGGACTTGAGATTTCCCCTCATTGATTCGAGATGAAGCCTTCCAAAAGATATGGCTTCTTTGAGTTTTGGCTCACCATGAATGAAAAGGTGAGCAGCATTGTACAAACTTAAGAGTCCCCTTGGATCATTAGTTATGTTAATGCTAAAGTTCCCATCGTGGCCCTTGAATTTGTCAAAGACATCTGCAAGACAAAATGTTTGTGACCTATGGACGGCAAACTATCCACAGCATGCTAATTAGTACCACAATGTTTTAATCACGTAATGGATAATTTGCATCCACTAAGTTTTGTGTGCATTAATCCCTTGTATAGAGATGGATATATACCTGTAGATACCCAAAGACCATGCTCCCTAAGCAAGCGGAACCAAAGAGCAATCTCATGGAGGCTAAAGCTACTGAAGTCACTTCCATGGATGTCACTTAATGCGGTGCCTATCTATTCTTCAAAGAGGTGATCTATTCCGAGACGTTGGATTGCATCCACTACGTTTATTCTCACCCCCACGTCGTTGCAAGTCTCAAACAACACGCAGACGTTCTCCTTCAGTTTATTGGCCCTCTCCCTCATCCATTCCTCTGACCTCTACTTGCATGAATGGATTAGTTAGGATTAACCAAAAGGAACAGTGAATATATAGAAATGAACAATTTAGTGGATTGAACCTTTTCCTTTATTGCGATATATAATCCTAAAAACAGTAGGACTTGTTATTTGTCAAAACCATTATGAAATTAATTGCAACACAACGAACAAATAAAAGTGAATAAGAAAAAACATAATGGTCAATATCGCACCTAGATAAAATTCTTGGTGAATGGTATTATAATCCTAGCCTAAACAAAAATAAGGTAGCCTGTCTAAATTCTAGGACCCTAGGACACCATGGATGCTTAAGGCCCATTTGGAATTCAGGAAATCTATATGAATTTGGGAGGAAATGAAACATTCATACTCATTGGATTTGAGGTTTCTTACAAACTTCATAGGAAATCCTACATTCCAAATAGACCTTAAAACTTTTGGGGTCGTGAATTACATAGTTGCGTAGAATAAATGTGTATACCTGCAATGTCTGCAGTTCATAGTTGATAAGAAAAGTCGACCCGCGCCGAGGGCTCAAAGCCGGACGACTTCTCTGTCGTGGCAGCGTTGCCGGACGCCATGAATAGATATATTTGTATGTATTTATGTCTGTATGTGGGCATGTGCGTGATGCTTGCTTGCTTCATAAACGCCAATGGCACCCAGCCTTTTATAGACGGCCCAGCGTTATCCATTAGCATAGCAAGCTAGAGTGCCGGCAAAACACGTAAATGGGAGGCATCGATCGACGGGAGCTGCACGCTCGATTGTTTCCGGGAAAAGCGACATTAGAGAGTACTGCCTTGGCATCAATTGGTCGAAGAAGATAAGGATCTGTGGGCTTTTTGGCCTGGCGTCCAATGGGAGAAATCGATCGACGGGAGCTGCACTTTCGATTGTTTCCGGGAAAAGCGACATTAGAGAGTACTGCCTTGGCATCAATTGGTCGAAAGAACATTGTTTTGCATATTTTTACGTGCTATAGCTAGCTGTAATTTAGTAGCCAGCTTCCTTCTCTCTCTTCCTTTCTCTCTCTGCCACGTAAGATTTTGTTGATATTATATTTGCTATAGCCTGCTGACTAAGCCTTATTGTACCTGCTCTTAAGCACTAGTCTATAACGCAAAACGAGGCAGCCTCTATAAATAATAGTCATTTTCTGTGTGTGCATGTAAGCATCAAATAGTTATCCTTATAGATAGTTCTTTAGAATGCTAACTTTTAGTGTGTACTATATAAACGATGTGGAAATCTTCTAATTAGTTGCTAGTTAGAACTATTGGAGATGCCCTTAGCAATCTAGAGTGCCGGCAAAACACGTAAGTGGCGTCCAATGGGAACGATGCGGTCGACTTCCTGCCGGTTGATCTGACTGTTGTTAGGCCCCATTAGTGGTGGTGTGGATTGGAACGATGGCGCGCAAGCGGTATTTCCATCGTCCATGATGTATACCTGACTGTTAGGCCCCATTAGTGGTGCCTCCTATGGAAAATCGACAAGAAATTAAATAATTAGTGATCCCTCTGGTCGAAGAATATTTTATTGTGTTCTTCTGAACCACACACTACCCGAACATGTATGCTCCCAAGCGGCAAAAACCAGCATATGTTAACATTATCATCGGTATTTCCATATATCGTCCTGTTGTACAAAAGTTATATCAACAAAAGGGGTTTTGTTAAACATCATCCGAATGTTTTCTTCCTAACTATTATCCATATTTAAGATCATTGAATTAGAGATCCAATGGTCATGAATTCTCCTCTCTCTCCCCTGAATTCTACCCCCTCCCCCTTAAAAAAAATCTCCTCTCTTCAAAAGCAAGGAAACTTTTGATTTTTAATCCAAATATCACAAATTTGGATGATAATTGAGAAGAAAACATCCGGATGATGTCTAGGCACTACCCAACAAAAGTTAGTATGACTAGTAGACATGCTGTTAGCATATGGGTGTGTCCGTATTCTCGTCCCATTCTGTCTAGTAGATTTGAAATTAAGATAGTGACTAAATTTTTTACTAGTAATCACTGACCTAAAATAGGCAAAATTGCAAAATCTACCTGGAAATACGACATAGTTTGATTTTTCCCATACAAGTATTTTTTATGGCACTTTCGCCTACTAGTATGTGGTGTCTGCCGGTGGTAATGGAACAACATTGTTTTGCATCCACAGCCCAAGGATGTAAAGCCTTCTGCTCTACGAAAGGCAGCGGACATTGTTGGGACCATGCTGGCAAAGGGGTTCACTCTTGGCAGGGATGCACTGGAGAGAGCAAAAGCTTTGGATGAGAAACATCAGCTCACATCAACTGCAACTGCTAGAGTATCTTCCTTTGACAAGAGAATCGTTTTAAGTGAGAAGATCAGCGTTGGTACTTCAGCTGTAAAGGATGAAGTGAAGGAAATGGATTAAAAATACCAAGTCTCTTGAGAAGACAAGGTCAACACTTGCAGCTGCTGAACAGTGTGTCTCTACTGCTGGATCTACCATCATGAAAAACAGGTATGTCCTTACTGGAGCAGCATGGGTGACTGGTGCCTTCAGTAATGTGGCCAACGCCGCAAATGATGTCGGGGCAAATGCAAAGGAGAAAATAGCGGCTGAGCAGGAGAAAATGATAGTCTGTTTGCACTTTTATTTATTGTAGAAAAAGATTTCCCGACTTGCCTGTATTGTGGAGGAAGAGATAAGTCTGTGATGAAGGGGTGGACCAGCAATCAACTCCCCGTGATAGTGACAGTTCTAAGAAGGATGAAGTTGCAGCTGCTGCTAATGACACAAAAATTACTTCCTTGATAAACACAGCTGAATTAATAAAGAAAGAAAGATCGACTGATTGGCTGCGTGAATTTAAGTAGTGGATGGATGAAAATTTGGAGAACGCAGAAGGCAGCCTTTATGTTGATTTCACCAATAGCAATGGAAGGTTTGTCAAACAAAAGATAAGGCAGAAATCACACATGAAGAGCTCAAAAAATATTCAGACTTGGCACAGACACCAGAAGGTGAGAGCAGTTCAAACCTTTTGGAATCTGATTTATCATTCACAGATGATGCATGTAATGGTGCTAATGGTGTTAGCACAGAATCCTCAAATGAAGTTAATGCAGATCAAACTCAATTAAGGATGCACTTGAATTCTTTCCAACAACTTCCTCCACTAGAATTAGTAGCCAGTTCACATTCAGATTCTTTTTCTGAGTTGGAAGACAGTGTTAGAAATTTGCATAGAAATGGAACACCATCAAATGCAATGAGCAAGTTGACAGAGTCAAGTGCATCCTTTGCATATCCTTGTCCACAGCCACCAGTGGCGGACACAGGATTTTACCAAAGGGTATGCCACACCAAAATTTTCATATGCAATTTGATAAAACCATTTGCCAATTCGGTAAATAATTGTAAAATTTGCATCGTAATTCAGTATACAGGCACTAAATAATATGATAAGTCTTAAATTCAAGGATTAAGTTGAAACTTGCACAAATTACAATATAAATAGTTCAAACAACATACTAATAGTCTCAAATATACATAAAAGAGACTTACAATACTACTTGTTTGACTTTTTTGGCCTACGCTTTATAAAGGACATGAAAGTCTCGATTATATTATCTTCATCCACTTCAAAGAAAATATTCTGCTCAATGAATGTGACTAGACAATCATCCAAAAGACTATCACCCATCTTATTTCTTAACTTTGTTTTCACTAAAATCATTGTAGAAAATACTCTTTCAACACTTGTTGTTGCCACTAGTAGAAGCAAAACCAATTTAAGAAGCATGTAAACCATATCATACACTTTATGCCTCTTTGTTTCAACAAGCTTAACTGAGAAATCAACAACATTTTCTAGATCTTTGAAGCTATCAGCTTGTCTCATGTCATCAATATAATTACCAAGTTGCAATTCAAGTTTTAGCAAATAATTGCTCGAGAACTCTTTAGGGTAGAACTCAGCTAGTCTACGTACCTTCTGTGCATCGAAAGAAGCAAATGAGTTGGAAGGATTGAAGGCCAACATACAAGAGAGCAACTCTATATTAACCTCATCAAACCGATTATCAAGCTCTTGGCTAATTTGATCAATGACACCAATATATACTTCTCTTCTAAAGTGATCATCATTTGTTTGGTTTCGAGCACAAGCGTACCTTGCTGATTTCCCATAAGGCACATAATCACCGTCCATAGCAGGAACTTCAACACCATGTGTCTCTCCACTGCTGCAAGAGCTTCTTCCGCTTTGTGCACATTGCAGAGAAGAACGAGGCTGAGGGTGGTTTCCCTTTGCTAAGCGGCAACGAGACATCTCCGTCGACGGTGGATGATGAGGTCCAGCTGATGGATTATGGAAGCGAGTCGAGGAAGGAGAGCAGGGTGTGAGCAGAGGAGCTGGTCCAGACGTAAATTGTTGGCCACTTGTGTAAGGTTGCGATCAAACAACTCATGATGTATAGATGAGAGGAAGGAGATCAAAAGAATATTAGATGTCATTATTGAGAAATCTGGTGAAGAAGATGATCGAGAGGTCAGTTTAGAACAGCTAAATTAGTGAGCGCATATTTAAGCATTATCCGATTCGTATAACGAAACATCTCTGATATTAATATCACAGACGGTTCGTATAACGAACCGTATCTGATATGGCCTTATCAGAGAAGGTTTTTTATACAAACCATCTCTGATAATGACACGCCACTGATCCATGGCATATCTCCCAGGATTTCGATCTCACCCGTCCATTCCCTCCACATCGAATGGCAGGCATCAGTTCTTCCCACCGCTCGGCCCTTATTTATTACACCCCATCTACCACCGGCAGTCAAGCGCGAGTTCATCACTATATAGCTTCCTGCATCCTCCCCTCGACAACGCCGATTGACTACCACCGTAAGCTAGTGCCTCCGTTGTGACACTACGGTCGATTGCATAACACACTCTTGTCATAAGTGTCGTAAGAGTGTCTTGTGCAGTCTCACCGTCATTGACTTTATGTTGCTTTGTGATGATAGCCAAAGTCTTTTGTGGTTTGAGTTGACTTTATGTTGGCATGTGTGGTTTTTCCGGTTCAGGAAAAAAAACAAATGAACGGTTTGACATTTGAGTGATTCTCCTTTGACTTATGTGTTGTTTATTTGCAAACTACCTACTTTGATGTGGAGAGGTTCTCATGTTGAATCCTTGATTTTTTTTTAGATTTGATTATTTTGGTGGGGAGTTGGTGAAGTGTGGTTGTGATGAGAATCCTTTATTTTCAATTGGATTCTGGTTGTAAAAGACATTGTTTACAACGAGTTCTGTTGTGCATCCGGGGTTAAAGAAGGTGCTCCTTGTTAAGGTAAAGAGATCGATTGAGAGTTGGAACAAGAGTTTCACTTGTTGTGCAGGTTGTGCGGGTTGGTACCAAAGAGAATGATAATCCGATGTATATTTAATCGTATCTGTTAGTTGTGAGGATTTAGAGGGTGGTGTATCGCTAGGACTACCTTGGGTCCTCGAGTGGGGTACACAACGTTATGTATGACCCGGTGTCGAGGAGGTACCTGCGAGATCCGGAGCTTCATATTTCACTAGAACCGTTAATACTTGAACAGGATCTGTCCTTTGAGTCCAAGCCAGTGCGAATTCTGGAAAGATCAAAAGAAGCATTGAGGAATAAAACTTTAAAGTATGTGAAGGTGCTTTGGTCGCAGCAGACAGAGAGAGAAGCCACTTGGGAATTAGAGTCTCGCATGCGTGAGCAATATCCAGAATTATTCACAATAGGTGCGTGTTAATATGATTAAGTTTTAGCTATGATTAAACCTTGGTGTAAGCATGGATAGAATTCGGGGTCGAATTCCGTTTAAGGGGGGTAGAATGTAATACCCCAAAAGTGATTCGAGATATAATCGATTAATTGGAGGGAAGGACCATATAGAAAAGAGTTAAACAAGGATTTTTAGAGGGGGGATTTCTGAAAAATCATGGCAACCTGGGCCTAGGCCTTGGCCCAAGAGGTGGCTGGCCAAAAGGGGGGAGACGCCCCTCCCCCAAACCCTAGCCGCCACCCCTACTCCCCCTCCCCTCTCTCCTTGTGGCCGCCGCTTCCCCTGCCCCCCATGCGCCTCCACCTTGTCCAGCAGCACCCCATCCTTCATTCAAGCACCTGCTGTTCGTGAAGAAGATCCCCTTTGCTGTCGGTCGAGCGGAGGAAGGAGATCGATCGCTGGAAGGTGTTTTTGACCCGGAAGAAGAAGAAGAGGAAGGGGAAAAGGGAAAAGGAAGGGGGGGAGAGATCGCGTGGTGTTCATCGTGTTCTTCAGCGGTTCGTCAAGAGTAATCCATAATTCCCCCCGTTAGATGCATATTTAATTGTTGTAGTAATGTCGGTATTGTGGTCTGCCTAGGACAGATTGTGTTAGACGGTCGTTTTGGGGTAGTTTTGTGGGGATTCAGTTCTGGACGTCTCCTAGAGTAATGTAGAGGACATCGCCATCTTTCCGTGAAGTACTAGAACACGTTGTTAGACCTCTGTAGCAGAAGTTATGATTTTATTAGTGGGACTGTTCTGCAGATTGGTGGGTTTCCTGTTAGGTTTTGGTAATTGGTGTTAGGCGATTAGAAGAAGGGAGAATTAGAGAATCTCAGTATAATGAAATTTGTAGATCATTGTCTCAGCTTTCCAGAAAGCTCAAAAACTCGTGATTCGGACCCTCGTACTGAAAGTTATGGTATTTTTAGTATTCTGTCCAGAGAACCCGACGTGAAATTGATGTTTTAGAAAACTGGCTTGTGCGGGTAAAATTTGGCCGATTCAGGGATGTTCACCAACTAGGTTTAGATAGAGAATTTAATTATCTTTTCAGAAAGTCTAAGAACACCTCATTCGGACTCCTGTACCAATAGATATGGATTTTTGAAGTTGACTGTCCACAGAGGGAGCAAATCGACCTGTAGGATTTGGGGATTGGAACTCAGTTAGACGTCTTTGCGAGTTCGTGGTTGTTTTTATTTATTCTAAGGTCCACTAATATTATCTTAGCATGCATCATAATTATTATTCAGGTGGTGGACTGGTCCCGGGGGAAGCGCCTTCTGCACTCCCTCGTTCTCTCGCGGTTAAGGCAAGTATAATGATGATTTTAATGGATATTGTGTAATGCCAATGTTTGCTATATACTTTGAGCAACTGTGTGTTATGATTGTGATGATGACGTAATTGGTGTGAGCTACGTGCTTTCATGGTTGTTTAAAAGTTATGAGTCCATGATGGTGAACAGTGTAGTATGAATAAGTCATTCACGTGCAAGGTGGTTGTGGTTGCAAATTTCTATTAAATTGAGACTTTCATGCATATGCATCATGTTGGCTTATTGAAGTCTTGGTCATGTAATGACCAAGTAATTGCTGATGTCCCCGTCGTGTTGATGACGAGCTAAAGGTCCCCATGCTTGAAGAGCATGGGCTTAGGTCCCCATACTTGCGGAGTATGGGCAATTGATCCCTGTACCAGATGGTACAAGCATGGGTGTGCATCGACGGATGAGCACTTTGCATTACCGGTAAAATGCAAAAGAGAAAGAGAAAAGATAAAGGACTTGTTGAGAATATTGCATAGCATTTGTTGAAAAACATCTGTTGGGTGTTTCTTATGGTATTGTGTTCATGGATGCTATGGTTACCCTTTTGTTATATTTGCTGGGTCATGAACTCACTCTTGTTGTCGTTGTTGTGTTTTAGGTACCTTCATGAAATCGGCATGCATGGGGAAAAAAGGATTAGTCTTGTTGCACTATTGCACGTTCTACCCACAATGGAAAGAAAGAATAAATCAAATAATTGATGATGGATTCTCTTTAAGTACTTTCATGTTTATTGTTTCCTAGAAGCAAACTGTAATAAATGAGTAGAAGATTTACGATTGCTCATGATTAATATCATAGATGATTAGCTTATTTCTTGATGTTTAGCTACATCCATATTTCAAGATGGTTTATCTTTATTAATGATAAATGTATGCTGAAACCCCCGACAAAGATAACCATGCAAAGGAGGTTCTGCTGAAATTTTGTGAGGTGTATTTAGTTTATCTTTACTACATTACTTATTTTGGTAGCATTCCAGGCCATGGCAGGGCTGGGATGTTACAGTTTGTTTTCTTGTTATACTGTAATGGTGGATTCTGATCTTAATGGAAATGGAATGTGTGTTGTGTTTGCCACTATATTTAATTTACTTGTTTTCAAAGGACATAGGTAACATCATTTCTTGAGGCTAGCTAAAAAACAGAAAAAACTTTAGGTATACAATGAACTATCACAGACGGTTTTGTCGTATAAACCGTCTATAAAAGACTATCACAGACGGTTAGTAACTAGAACCGTCTGTGGCGTGTGAGTATCATAGATGGTTAGTAACTAGAACCGTCTGTAATAGTTCTCTTCACAGACGGTTCTAGTTACAAATCGTCTGTGTTGTTTTTATCACAGACGGCTCACCGTCAATGATAACCTCCGATTATCACTGACACAGAAATACAAACGGTTCACAAAACCGTCTGTGATGACTATTCCGAACCGTCTGTGATGACCCATTTTGTAGTAGTGTGGATTACGATGTAGTTCCAATGGATACATGTGGGTTGTTATTGGGAAGACCATGCCAATATGATTACAATCTACACATGATGGTCGGTCCAGCACATATACTTTTGTATATGGAGGAAAGAAGTATATGTTGAAACCAAAGTTAGAGAGTGATATCAAAGTGGATGTGTTCAAATCAATTAGGAAGAAAGCTCCTAAGAATAGTCCAAAGCTGAGGACGGCTTTGCTTAAAGGAGAGGAGATGATACAATACCAAGTACCACTACCGTTACATACATAGTGGCCAAGAGGGAGGAGAGCAAAGAGCGCCAAGGAGGACATATGGAAGTACATAGGAATGTCCATATATTGATATTGGGCCATGTGAGTGAGACATGCAGCCATATATCATCCTGTGGAGACCCGTGTGTGCGAGACATGGAGACGAAAAGCCAACTAGGTACTAATTACTTTTAGAACGGTAGCTTAATGATTTCTATTTGATTAGTTCTCTTTATCGTCAACGAGTGTCTGTTTTTTTTTCTAGTCGTCACATAGTTGTCCTATACATGCATCGTGTCCAGTAATGCATGCAGACTTGTTTCTAGTCATGCCCTTTGCGTACATGTGCGTGAGTGTAGGATTGGAGTGCGTGTGTATTTGTTTCCGGTTTGTATATAGTCGGCGTATGGTCTGATAGAGTTAAGATATAAAAACCTAGACCGGCTTCTCTTGTATCTCAGAGTTTTTGCATTGAAATATATGCAGAAAAGCGCCATTTGTTTGGCGGCAATGTGATTGTTTGTGTTCTAGTGATTCCATCCCGGGCTCCATGGCTACTTGGTTTTGATCTGTGGATCGAAGTCACGTGCTGATCAACATTGATCTAATCTCTCGTTGAGGGCTTGCGCTCGCGGGCAGAAGATCACTAGGGCGTTGGGTTGCATTCAGTGGCGGATCCAGAATTTGGCTATACCCCGGGCTAAACTCTAGATTCTTAACTAACGTCAATTTATAGTAAAATACTTGAACAGTAACGAAAATCAAAGCTTAAAGATGAGATATAAGCACATAGTACCTTTGCACTGAATCCCAATGAGCTAATGTACCGCTCGATATTGTCTGACAACAAGTAGTTGGGGTCTAGGTCAAAATAGCAAAATATTAGCAAATAGCCATTCATTAAACCAAAAGAGGGCCGTTAGTCTACAACATTAGACGTAACAGAATTGCCATATCTATGTTTCTTCCTATGTATTTTGAAACTGAGTATTTATCACTTGAAAGTTTGCCCACCCAGATCAAAATTCAAACCAAATGTGCTGCTCCGTGAAAATTCTGGCACTAACTCCTAATAATCAAACTAAAATTATGCCCAAAGCTTAAACCCAAAATGATAAATTGCATTAAACTTGGACCTTAGCCTCAAGTCACTCAACTCTAAAGACAAAAGTGTACTGAACCCAAAGCTTAAATCCTGACCCTATACATAAACCCCCACTAAACATGAACTGTAAATGCTACATGTTAAAAATCTAATCCTACAATTGAATTTTCATTAGTGCTTTGTTTGGATTTTTAGAACATAACCAAAATTACCATTGGAATCTGGATAGACATGTACATATCCTGCATCTCTGCCTTCTGACCAGAAAGATAGCGATTTGTTATGCCATGCATTGCTATACAATTCAGCGGATCTAGCCTGAATGCCCAGTCAACTAAAGCCTAGAAGTCCTCCTGAAAATATTTCATATAAAACACGTGAAGCCTCCATCCCTATAATGGCATAAATTTCAGCTTTCTGTATCTCCATATTTAGAATTTAACTTGTCTCTCAGCCTCTCAAATTTGCAAGGGGAAAGACAATAACATCAACCTGAATACCATCAAGCAACTCCTGTAGGCATTCATTTAGCACTCCCAACTCGGCTGAATTGTTACCTGGAGATACAAGACGTAAGAATTCAGTTTTACACCATGCGGAAAGAAAGAACAATTAATCGTGAGAAACATTGTTTAACTTGGGAGTTGGTAGTTCATAGTACTTGGTTTGACACTGCTTCCAGAAGGTTCTGAGGTGCTGGGAGAAGTACTATTTGCCTCAGCGGTCGGATTATTACTATCTGAAGCATCAAATGAAGCAAGCGCACGTCACCGCCAAATTGGCACCACGCCACCGCCACCGCCCCGCACGTCGCCGCCACCGCCACCCTTCTCAGTGCCACCTCCAGGCCCGCGTCATCCTCCAACCCCACCCCCGGCGGAGGAGCGGTCGCCACCCGCAGGGGCAGCGCGGAGGTGGAGATGGGGGCGAGTAGGCGGGGCCTGCCGACGGCGCAGCCGCGAAGCCGGGTAGAGGAGGGGAAGGCGGAGCGGAAAAGGGTCTTGGCGGGCGCGCGGAGGGACTAGAACTACAACCGCGGGAGCCTGCCGCTACCGGGCAGCAACGAGGTCGCGGAGTAGAAGGAGGTGGAGGGGGCGGACATGACGCTCGTCGTCGTCGGGCGGCGGCGGAGGGGGAGTGAGGACGGTTTGGGGGAGGGAGGTGGCGCTGGCCGGGAGGGGGGCCGATGCAGGGAGTGAGGCTAAGCGGGCCGAGGGTGACGCAGGGAGGGGGGTGGCGCTGGTCGGGATGGGGGCAGCGCAGGCTGGGAGGCGAGCGGGCGGCGCTTGTCGAGAGGGGACGGCACAGGTAGGGTTTGGCGTTTGGGCGTCTGGCGGTTTGCAAATTGCAAATCACAGCCTCCCGTCGATGGGTGCGCCTTCCGGCTTCCGCGAATGGGCCAAGACGAAGTGGGCCGACTGTGGTGAGAGTAGCAGGCTGTATGGATTACCTAGGCTGAACCTTTGTAATACTACCTGGGCTAGGCTATATGTACCTGAGCTATATACTACCAATATTTTCACACCCCGGGCTGAAGCCCACCTTGCCATGGGCCTAAATCCGCCCCGGTTGCAGTTCCTGATTGCCAACCGAATCCTTAATCTTGCTTGCTGCTATTTGATCAAGATCAAGAAAAAGGATCGTGTCATATTGACCGAGTGACGAGAGTTGTCAAGTTCTTTACGACTATTGGTCTCAAGTCAGGGAACTACTGAAGATTGGTTTGGTGTAGATTAATTAGCTACGCACCAAATTATGTGACGTGAAAGATCGGGCCGTCTTACACGAGTTTGCTAGTTTTCTAGTTGGGCTGTACCATAGTTTCAGGCTCCAGAGGTAAGAAAAGTTGGGAAAGATCTGGCTAATTGATTTTTGTTGCATTGGCTAAAGTGGGGAAGGTGGCTGTATATCAAGTCGATGAGAAACGCGAGGCACCTTTTAACCACGGAAGTGGGAACTCGAGATGGCAGTGGCTTTGTGCTGGGGTTGGCTTCATCAAGCCCCACCACAGATCCAGCTTCGCCTCGTAGGATGGGCTAAGCAGGAAGAAGAATAAGGCCGCCCTGCTCGGCTGGTGCAGGCGCTTAGCTGCACACATCATCCAGTACTCGCTAGTAGTTGCTTTCCTGCTTGCCGCTAGCTAGTTGATGCCAAGCTTCGCGACAGCCTCCGCCACAGCCACGTCGGCCTCTGCTCCAAATGCCGTGCCAACCCCTGCCACTGCGTCGGCCACGACCCCCGCGCTGACCTCCACCGTCGCGCCGCCTTCGCCATGGCCACGTCGGCCTTCGCTCCAGGCACCATGCCAACTTCTGCCTCCTCCACGTTGGCCTCCACTCCAGGCGCCGCGCCGTCCTCCGCCTCAGAGTCGGCCACCGCCTTCAGAGAAGCATTGGCCCCTGCCGTCACGCCATCTTCTCCGCGTCGGCCTCCGCTCCAGGCGCCTACCAACCCACACCTTCGCGCTGGCACCTGCCATCGACCCCCTTCACCACGGTAGCGTCAGCCTCCGCCCCAGGTGCTATGCCAACCTCCACCTGCTCCGCATCTGCCTTCGCACCGGTGAAGCCTGCTCCGTGCCGGCCTCTGTAGCGGCAAAGCCTGCTCCTCGCCAGCCACAGCCTCTGCATCAGCGTCTGCGCCGGTGTTCGTCTTCGTGCTGGCATCAGCCTATGAGCCAGCCCTAGCCGGTGAAGCCTCCCCCTCATCGGCCCCCACAGCCATGCTGTTTTCGCCACGGCCGCATCGGCTTTCGAGCCGATGAAGCCTCCGCCGCGCCGGCCACGGCCTTTGCGCCTCTACACCGGTGAAGCCTCCTCCGCGCCGGCCACGGCTTCACACCAGCATCCACCTTCGCGACCGACGTCAGCCTCCGCGCCGGCCTCCGCTGGCGAAGCCCCATCCGTGTCGGCGTTGGCGTCGGCCACGACGTTCGCGCAGGCGTCAGACTTCATGCTAGCCCCCACCTACACAGGAAGCTACCCAGTTTATACAACATTTCAAGCATACCTGGGAAATAAAAACCAAACATAAAAAAAGGAAGAAAAAGAAAAGGTTAATGGCATGACATGACTTGGGGCCAAAACGACTAATGGATGTGTGCGGAAGGGTGCCACTGCTAAACCATTTAGTGCTACGGTGTGCTGGCTAATCGCATCCGAGTGTGGTTTCGCCAATATTGATATCTACTTTGAAAAAAATTGTCACAACCATCGATCTTGATCCAGAGCTCGCATCGCTCGCTGAATGTAAGAAAATATCATATTGGAAAAATTGGAAGAAAGCAGTAGAAATCGAATTATTATCTCTGAACAAAAGAGAGGTGTTTAGACCTGTAAACCGCACACCTCCCCATATGCACCCTGTAGGGTATAAGTGAGTATTTGTTCGAAAGAAAAATAAAAAAATAAAGTTGTAAGATATAAAGCAAGGCTTATTGCACAAGGTTTCATTTAGCATCCAGGAGTTGATTATGAAGAAACATATTCTCCGGTCATGAGTAGCATTAACTTTAGATACTTAATCTCAATGGCAGTAAATCTGAACTTAGAAATAAAATTGATGGATGTGGTAACTGCATACCTCTATGAAAATTTGGATTCAGAAATTTATATGAAGGTACCTGAAGGTATCCCTATCCCGAACCAAGACAGAGCAAATAGAAGTCTGTACAGTGTAAAACTCAGGAAATCACTGTACGGACTTAAGCAATCAGGCAGAATGCGGTATAATCGCTTAAGCGACTTTCTATGCAAGAAAGGCTACACGAACAATGAAGATTGCCCCTGTGTATAATCTCAGTATATGTAGATGATCTGAATATCATTGGGACTATGAAAGACATAAAGGAAGCAATTTCTTACCTGGAGTCGGAATTTGAAATGAAAGATTTGGGTAAAGCCAAATACTGCTTAGGCCTGCAGCTCGAGTATGTCCCTGAAGAAATATTAGTACATCAGTCAGCCTACGTCCAAAAGGTGTTAGAAAGGTTCAGTTTTGAGAAGACATACCTATCGAAAGTACCGATCATCGGGAGATCTTTATGGCAAGAGAAAGATCCGTACCGACCTAAGGAAGAGGGGGAGGAAGTCCTGGGACCGGAATTTCCATACTTAAGTGCAGTATGAGCACTTATGTATTTAACAAACTGCACTAGACCGGACATTGCATTTGCTGTAAACCTATTAGTAAGGCATAATGCAGAACCTACCAAAAGGCATTGGTAGGGAATAAAAGACACTTTTCGATACCTCCAAGAAAGCAAGGACCTTGAGTTATTTTACAAAAAGAATCAAGATTTGAATATAACTGGCTATGCAGATGCAGGGTACTTGTCGGACCCGTATACCGCAAGATCACAAACAAGCTATGTATTCCTGTATGGTGGAACTGCAGTTTTATAGATATCGTCTAAGCAAAGTCTTTTCAAAACTTCAACGAACCACTCAGAAATTATAGCGTTGTACAAAGCCGCACGAGAATGTGCTTGGCTCCGACGAATGATTCACCACATCCAGCAATCATGTGGGATGAATATCATGCAAGTTCCCACAATTATCTATGAAGATAATGCAGCTTGTGTTGCACAAGTGCAGATGAGCTATATGAAAAACATCTCACAAAGCATATCAACCCCAAATTCTTCTATGCTCATGAATTGCAAAAGATAGACGAAATTAAGGTACTACATACTAAGTCATATGAAAATCTTGCAGATTTATTCACTAAGCCACTCCCAGTATCTAATTTTGAAAGATGCGTACGGGCAATTGGAATGATGAGACTTAGAGAAATGCAGAATTTAAGGGGAGATTTTTCTCAAGCTCGTTATTAAAAACTTGATCACGAAGATCGAGTACCTAAAGAATAAACCATGAAGATTAAATAAAATTAAGTGGATTATACTCTTTTTTCCCTTGAGGCCAAGGTTTTTAATGAGGCAATTTGTGTAACGCAGCATAATATGTATCATGTACTCTTTCTCTATATTTTTTCCACTGGGTTTTTATGGAGTTTTGATGAGGTATGAACGTATCGAATGAGTGTCCAAGGGGGAGTGTTAGGAAACCTAGGTTTGGGCTTAAAGCCTTAGCCCATGGTGGGCACCTCACACTAGGCTATAAAATAGGGAGTGTTGTTGGTTATTTTATACATGCATGACAAAGAGAAAGCAATAAAGAAAGATCAAGAGTTCTTCTCCTTATCTGTGTTTCAATCTACTATTTTGCGTTTTCTGTGATTGATCTGTCTTTTGCATAGCAGAGGAATCGATCGGACTGGACTCGCCAGCAACGGTTCCTCAACACTTTAGTCTTTTATCTAGTTAGTAAGTTAGTTGAGTTTGTTAGGCGAGTGGCCGCTTAGAACTTGGTCTGAGAAAACATTATTGACAGCATGAGAAGCAGATCGTGATAAAAGATGCATGCCCGCTTAGAACTTGGTCCGAAAAAACACTATTACCATCTTAATATGCAAAAGGCTCATTAATATTGACAGCATGAATTGGAAAACCTCAAAATATACCAAGTGATGTAATTCTAACCAACAATAAAAAATTTGGGAAACAAGAAAGAGCATTAGATAGTCAAAAGTATATTTATTATTCATGGGAAGCCAAAAGGTTTATAAGAAACCTTGCAAAATGGGGCAATTTAATCAGGAAATAGACAAGAATATAAGGATGCTTGCTTGACATAGCTTGGGATTAGCAAATTTCACATAGAAGCCTAAGATGGAATTCTAACAAATTACTATCAGTTGTTCCCAAATCAATCCTTAAATTACCATGTACAAAAGTTAATAGAATGTTAGCATGGTAGGCTTTGAATGCTTCAACTTAGTCAGAAGAAAAAACAGCATAGCACGAACTGCAATGTCAAGTTGCTACAGAACCTAATTAGCAGTCTACACAAGTCATAAAATACATTGCTGATGTCCAATTGCCAACAAATGGTGTACATGTTTTCTAGGTTTCAACCAATTTTTCAACGACAATATCCGTCATCTTTGTTGGAAACTAAGTTTCATGAGTACCAATGTTGTAAAACACGATCTAAAGTCATTTCAAACAAATTTTACACTGACTTCAGAAAATAGTTCATTTTGACCTTTCGTACGTAAGACACTTCTCTACATCCAATTCATCACGGAGAACAGGCTTAGTCAAAGAGTTTTGGTTTACATTCTTTCGACATTCTCTGGTGCATTGAGTGGCATATAGCTCATTATTCAATGTAATCAGACAAGTCCATTGAAGTATCAGTAGAGCAAAAATCATAAATATTAGGTGAAAAAACAAAAGTGAAACATCAAGCGCCAAGGAAAGACACAGTGCTGACCAAACAACCATGCATTATCCAATAAAAATCATACATGGAGGACCACCAGGAAAGAATCACAAGTAGATCGAAAGGGGAATGAGTGCGTGCAGTACAACATTGGTGGCAATCACTACAATTGGAAAGTGAAAAAACAAGTGACTTGTAAGTGGTCTGACCTAATAAAAGGGGAAGCCCAAAAGCACCACCACCACCCAAACCCTTAGCATATATTCACCACAAAAGCTTTGGGCCAGAACACCACAAAACATACTACACATTGCTAGCAGCATCTTCTAAACCTTAAATGGCACCAAATTACACTTATGACCGTAAACGGTGACAGCTACAGGCCTACCACCAACAATTATACCTGACAAGAAGTAAGGACGGAAGTAAGGACAGATGCATTCCACCACCCAACACCGACGCGCAAAAAAGATGGATCTTTGCTCAATTCACGCCCAAATCACCACAAATTTGCTATCCAAGCACAGGTGCGGGTACAGATCACACGACCAATTGAGCTTAACAAGACCAAAAGAACACAAATTTTAGATAAGGTAGTAAAGGTAAGAACCTTTCCGTTGTTCTCGTAGTAGTCGTTGAGCGCCCATGGGTACTTGGACTGGTGAAAAAATTGGATTTTTGCCATCCGAAATATTGGGCTTCGCAATTTTGCCATCGCAAACATTGGTTTCGTAAATATGCCAGCCAAAACATGTGCTTCTTGATTCCTTTGCCATTTCTGACTTTTCTGTCCCTAGAGCAAACTCCTCATTGATGGCAAATCATTGGTTTTGCCACACTGCTCTAGGGGCAGAAAAGTCAGAAATGGCAAAGGAATCAAGAAGCACATGTTTTGGCTGGCATATTTGCGAAACCAATGTTTGGGATGGCAAAACTGCGAAGCCCAATGTTTCGAATGGCAAAAATCCAATTTTCTCTTGGACTGGTCTAACCCGAACCAGTTCGAAATGTACTCGTCCAAGCTCGCGTGCGCTGCACAGAAAAAAATTTCACAGATCAAAACGAGAAAAAAAAAGAAGAATCTAAGAATTTCACACACCAAAATCTCTAGCAGGTCACCTTCTTGCACGCGCGCAACCGCGTCCCAGAAGAACGCGAACACCGATCCATCCGGCCTCGCCCCTGCTTTCTCGAACTCCGGCGGCAGCACTTGCACCGGCGGAGGCGTAGGAGTGGAGAGCTTCACGGCCAGAAGCGGCGGGGACACCGTCTTGACCGGCGGAGTGACCATCTGCGCGGGCGGCGGAGATGCCGGCTTGACCGGCGGCGGGGTTGCCGGCTGCTCATGCGGCGGCGAGGCAGGAGATGCTGCCGCGCGGGGAGTGGCATTGGCGGTGGCGAAATCGGACCGCGGAGACTCTGGTAACAGAGAACGCGGGGTGTCCGCCGGCGACGGCGTGGCCGGCGGCGTGATAAAGACCGTGAGGTTGCCCACCTTGCCGATCACCGGCGGCGGCGTGGACGCCATCGTTGGGGAGGAGGTGAAGGTAGGGGTGGCGCCGGAGCTAGGGTTTCGGGGGAGAGGCGAGCGCTTGCGTGAGAGCGAGACGACTACGAGACGCCATTGCAGGGGAGAAGGGAGTGAAGCTTTTGTTCCGCTCTTTCCATATTTTCTCCTCTTTTTTTCTTTTTTTCGTTTCCTTTTCGGTTGTTTATTTTTATTCAAAATAAAGAGGAATGTGTTTTTGGATACACCGGGCTCTCGTGCACCCGGCTAGGGGTGGATCAGCTTGGCGATACACCGGGCTCTCGTGCACCCGGCTAGGAGTGGATCAGCTTGGCCCGTGCGCCAGTGGGAGAAACTGTAAAGCACCAGCTATAGCTCTACGCTAAAATCGCATGGTTATTTTTCTCTTCGTACTATTTTTTATAAATAGACATAATTTACGTTTAAATTATAAATTATAATTTATCAGCCTAAAAAATCCATTCCTATCCTTCGATCCGGCAGTATCTTGTTACCATTTTGCCCTGCTGTTGTTGACACTGTAGACTTCCTCAATTATGTATGAACCCAGTGAAAAAAAATTCGTGAGAGCTAAGCGTATAGGTTTTCAAAGAAAACTCTCGAATCATACTTCAATAGGAACACTGTTAAATTGATGTACTCACTGTTGGAAATCTAGTCAATTTTTGGCATATTTTAATCCAGAAATTCAGCATATAAAACATGACATAAATATGCATGAGTGATCTATCAATGATGTATTCATATTCGCTAACGAACAAGCTAACAGAAACATCTATTAACATATTCATAGCGCACAGAAACAAATACACCAGAAAAGTTTTCAATTTGTACCCTCGAGCGGGGCCAGTGCCGGAGACACCGGAGGCGCCGTTACCATCAGTCGACATGATGGCCTATTCGATGTAGTCGATCAAGGCGTGATGCAGGACGAAGCTTGATGCAGGAAGATGTTCGCAGTGCAGTCCCGCGAACGGTTCACCACCAGGAAGTAGACATCGCAGATTGAGTAGTCGCGCCGATGCGCTCCCCAAAAACTTGATCGTCCGCCTACCCGTGCAGGTACACAAACGGACGAAGTTCCGGAGGCCTACTCGCCCAGAAACTTGTGCGCGCAAGGTTCTGGACCGGAGATTGCTCAGAGCAACGAAAATAGAGACTGAGTACTGTTCTTTTGTATCCCCTTTGGTATGGAAAGGAGAGCCCTCCTCTGTAACAGCAAAAACGAAGAGACCAGTAACTGCAGCCATTAGTCACTAGTAACAGCAGCCATTACTCGAAAGTAACCGCAGCCATAATCTACTAGTAACTGAACCGTTACTGCCAGCCATTCGTTAATACTATTTACTGCGAGTCAGTGCATTTCGATTTTCGAATAGATAAAGAAAAACGCACCCGCACCCGACACGCACGGCACGGCTCGGCTCGGCGTGGCATGGCGAGGCGAGGCGAGCAAGCGAGCGCGCGCGCGTGTATTGGCTCTCTCTAATTCCACGAGGGGGTTACCACGTTCCACCTTTTAAAGTGGTGTAACTCCCATTCAACTCTCCATATGGGACAAACAGTTTTTCCATGTGGGCCTAGGAATTTCATTTGATTAATTGCTAAATTAATAATGGGCCCAATTAATCTAACAATCCCCACCAAATTTCAAGGCACACAAGAAATGCTCAGTTCTGCTGTTGTTTGATATACCAGTGTTTCGATGGAGACTGTTAAGTTGAACATCCACCTTAGGAAAGGAGTTATACTCATCTACAACTGAACAATGGACTATGCCTTGAATTGACAGTTTTGTGCGAACAAGCTTTACCCAATTCCTTTACTAGTACTAGGCTGCCTAAAGCATCCCCTCTGGTTGGAGCATATAAGTCATACTCCATGCCTATTCATGAGTATCTAGAGATCACCCAAATCTCATAGACTGTGACCAGCAGTCGAACTCATATAGGTGTGTTCCTTCTAAGATGTCCTGTAGGCTGACATCTCTGCTCTAAATAAGCCACTCGGATCACATTAAGGTAAAAAACCAACCTGTCATACAGAATAGGAGAGAAGCGCAACATTGAAGAAATGAGCCCTGTAAAGGTCTCTCCTCCCAGTCAACCAACAGCTTGTTTCACCATCCTACTTCACGGGATCTCCGATCACGTAGACCAGGTTACCACTGTGGTATGACTCATGTGGGTCTCAGGCCCATCTCACTCGATGCACTATCTATCACATTACGTGATAAACCCTTTGTAAATTGGTCGGCCAGATTCTTAGCTGTCTGGACATAGTCCAGCGCTATCACTCCGGAGTTTTTCAGCTTTCTGACAGACTTCAACCGCCTCTTAACATGCCTAGATGACTTCATGTTGTCCTTAGAACTGTTCACCTTGATAATTACAGTCTGATTATCACAGTTCATCAGGATAGCCGGTATAGGTTTTTCAACCACTGGCAAATCCATAAGGAGTTCACGAAGCCACTCAGCCTCAACAGTAGTGGTATCTAATGCTGTGAGTTCTGCTTCCATTGTTGACCTCGTTAAGATGGTCTGCTTGCAAGACTTCCAGGAAACAGCACCACCTCCAAGTGTGAACACATATCCACTTGTGGCTTTTATCTCATCAGCATCAGAGATCCAGTTTGAATCACTGTAGCCCTCCAGTACCTTTGGGTACCCAGCATAGTGAATGTCATAGCTCACAGTTGCCTTTAGATAGCGCATTACTCTCTCAAGAGCACGCCAATGATCATCTCCCGGATTTGAAACAAACCGGCTTAGCTTGCTCACAGCAAACGAGATGTCAGGCCTCGTAGCACTAGCTAAATACATCAATGAACCAATGATCTGGGAGTATCTCAATTGATCCATTGTTATTCTTCGGTTTTTCCTCAATAATACACTAGGATCATAAGGAGTAGGAGCAGGCTTGCAGTCACTATAACCAAAGCGACTCAAGACCTTCTCCACATAGTGGGATTGCACGAGTGTAACCCCACCATCACCTCCTCTCAGTAGCTTAATGTTAAGAATCACATCAGCCACTCGCAAATCTTTCATCTCAAAACTCTTGGACAAAAAGTCCTTGACCTCCTCAACCACATTGAGGTTGGTCCCAAAAATTAGTATGTCATCAACATACAAGCACAAGATCACTCCTTCTCCCCCACCATAGCGATAGTACACACATCTGTCGGCTTCATTCACAACAAAGCTAGCAGATGTCAAAGTTCTGTTGAACTTCTCATGCCATTGCTTAGGTGCTTGCTTTAGGCCATACAAAGACTTTAACAACTTGCACACCTTTCCTTCTTGACCTTCTACCACAAACCCGTCTGGCTGATCCATATAAATCTCCTCCTCCAACTCTCCATTTAGGAAAGCTGTCTTAACGTCCATTTGATGAACGAGCAGACCATGAGAGGCAGCCAGGGCAAGTAGTACTCGAATTGTGGTCAATCGGGCAACAGGTGAATAAGTATCAAAGAAGTCATCGCCTTCTTTCTGGGTATAACCCTTGGCCATAAGTCTTGCCTTGTACTTTTCAATTGTACCATCAGGCCTAAGCTTTTTCTTGAAAATCCATTTACATCCTACAGGTTTACACCCATAAGGACGGTCAACGACCTCCCAAGTTCCATTAGACATAATAGAGTCTATCTCACTCCGTACTGCTTCCTTCCAATAGTCAGCGTCAGGAGAAGAATATGCCTCTTCCATGGTTTTTGGAGTGTCATCCACGAGATATACAATGAAATCATCACCAAAAAGACTTTGCAATCCTCTGTCTCTTACCCTTTCGAGTAACTTCATTGTTATCCTCTTCAGGATTTTCCATAGGCGTTTCCTCAACATGTTCTATCGGCACAAAGGAATCAAGAGAAATTATAGGTTCTTGACTAGATGAGCTAGGTACATTACATTTCATAGGAAATTCATTCTCAAAAAATGTAGGAAATTTTTGTACGGATAATCCCTTTTTTATTCGAAAATACATAAATATACCCGCGAGAAATTTTTTTACAAAAATAGTCTCCAGTCGCCGCCCCATTGGGCGACTTCTGCCTTTCGCCCAACCGGGAAGCGACAGTTAGGAAATGTGTGAACCGTTGGGCGACTTATACAGTCGCTCTACGGTTGAGCGACTATAATTTCAGTCGCTGTATGGTTGAGCGACTGAAATTGCAGTCGCTCAACCGTAGGGCGACAAGAGTGGATACCACTTATTCCACCGCCTGCCGCCCACTAGCAACCACTTTTCCCTCATTTCCCCCATTCTGCGCAGAGAGCCAGAGAGAAGAAGAGAGGAGGAAGAGGAAGGGGAGAAAAGAGGGAGGAGGGGAAGAAAAGGAGGAGAGGGGAGAAGAGAAGGAGAGGAGGACAGGGTTGAAGGAGGAGGTGAGGGCGGAAGAAGGAGTCCAAGCTATTCCATCGATTTGGATCCAGGTATTTTTGTTAATTAGGTTGTATTTACACTATTGTTTAGATGAAATATTGGTGTTAGTAAAAATTGTAGATGTAGTATACATTTTGTAGTATAGAAATTTGACTACCCTTTTTAGTATGGAAAGTTTAGTTTAGTGTTGAACGATGTTATTTGACATGTCGTAAATTTCAATCGTACATGTAGGTGTACATCATTAATGGCCAGTACTACATTGAGAGTGTATTATGGTGCTGGAATGATTCGTGAAGGTCCGAATGGTGTGGATTTAAGCGATTTTCCGCAAGTCACTCTCGTACTTCCCGATGACGAGAATGCTGGAATGACAGATGTGCAGCATTGGCTGACCGAGAGTTTTTCATTGGACCCCGAGGTGTGCAGCGTCGTTGTGCAAGGGCTTTGGAGCCGGTCTCCCACTGACATCAGATGGGAGTTGAAGACATTGGTGCGCTTAGCTTCGTGGAAGGGATTTGTGCAAGGGTGCCGGCGCCGTGGATACGAGTGTGTCCTGCTTGTGCAACCGTGCTCACTACAAGCAGCTGCGCAAGCTCGTGCGTCCGCCTATGCTTCGGGAGGTGCTAGCAGCTCGGGCGGGCCGCACGTTGGTGGAGCTGATGAAGTTGCTCGTGATGAAGGCAATGCGGTACATGGAGGAGAGTTACAGCTGTCAAGCTATAGAGACGGAACTGGGCAAGCAGATGAAGGAGAGCATAATGAGTATATCGTGCAGCAGATGGAATCTGATGACCAGAGGGCATGTGATGAAGAGCAAGCTGTAGAGGACGACGAGGAGGATAGTTCGGATAATGAAGAAGTTCCTATCCCCCAGGAATGGAACCGGTTTAATGCGGAGGGTGTTTCCGCCCACGATGAACATGAATCACCATGGGAGTATCATGAGACAGAGGTTCGGGTGCATGCTACGTTTGCTGACAAGGAAGCGCTGCAGGATGCCATCAAGCTTTGGGCCCTCTCAATGCAACGAACATTTCGCGTCGTCAAATCAAGCCAGGAGCAGTACACTGTGAAGTGCGAGCAGGCTGGTTGTCCTTGGAGGGTGCACGCACGTAGACCGAAGTATGACACTCACTGGATTGTGTCCAAGGTGGAGCCGCACTCCTGCATTCTGAACACTGTCTTGGCGAGGCATCGTAACCTGACGTCCGGATTTATAGCCAATTTGATGTATGGGGAGATAGTGGAGAAGAGAGATATTGCGGCAACGCATATTGTGGTAGCTATCGAGAATAAATTCAAGTATAAGATTAGCTACGCGAAGGCGTGGCGTGCCAAGCAAAAGGCGTTGGAAAAACGTTTTGGCACTTTCGAGGCGGCGTACGACAACCTTCCTCGTATGCTTAAGGTGTTGCAACAAAGGAACCCGGGCACGTACATCGCCGTGCACGAGAAGCCGTCCATAAGTCCACCGGGATTTGCAGTGTTGCAGAGAGCATTGTTTGCATTTGGTGCTAGCATTGAAGCATTCAAGCACATGCTGCCAGTGATCTCTGTAGATGGGACCTTCTTGACAGGCAAATACAAAGGGCAGCTCCTGACGGCCATAGGCATTGACGGTAACAATCAAATATTGCCGCTGGCTATTGCATTTGTGGAGAGCGAGAATTATGAGAGCTGGCTGTGGTTTCTCAGACATGTGAAGGCTGGAGTTGTAGGCAGCCATCCTGGTGTGTGCGTAATCCATGATCGCCACGCCGGGATTATAAAGGCGGTACGAAAACTTCAAGAAGACCCTGAGGAGAGCGTTCCTTGGCCGGACATGAGGAACCGGTGGTGCAGTCGTCACTTAGGGGCAAACTTTTTCAAGCAATTCCCGAAACAATCTTTGATGAAGCCATTCAAGAGGCTGGCTAGGCAGAACTAGCAAAGAAAATTTGATGCTTTATGGGGGTTGTTGGATGAGCACACCAGGAAGAACGTCGACGAGAGGAGCAAGGGGCCGGTCATTCCTGGGGCGGCACAACCGCAATGCTTGGCAGCAATCGATGAGTCTAACCCAAGTGGTCCAAGAAGGAGGAGCGCGCGAAACATCAAGTGCTTCTCGCAGTGGATCGAGGGGGAACCATTGGAGAAGTGGTCGTTGTTGCACGACACGGATGGCGCAAGGTACGGAATAATGACAAGTAACCTTGTCGAGGTGTACAATTGGGTTCTCAGGGGTCTCCGTTCTCAGCCCCTCGTCGCCATCGTGGAAGGTGTTCTTCACAGCACAATCCGCTACTTCAGGGAGAGGCACGCGAGTGCCGCACTTCATGCGGCCAATCCCGGAGCCCTGTATTCGTCAAAAATTACCACGTACATGGAGACGAAGGCACAAAAGGGTCAATTGCACACAGTGCATGTCATGGGCAACAGGGAGCATCGTTTCGAGGTGATACTCCGTGACAGAGCCGGATTTGGGACATCTCGTTCACTTATTACTCACGAGGTATGCCTTGGAGATCATGCAAACGAACCTAACTGCACATGCAACAAGCTTAAGTTGTTACACAGGCCATGCTCTCATGTCCTCGCTGCATGCGGAACCGTGGGCATGGATCCTTCCAACTTCGTGTCCGAGTACTTTTTTAAGGAGACAATACTGCAAGCTTGGTGTGGGGAGCTCCGGGGGTTCAGGGCGGTGGGAAACTTCACCACGTTGGACATTTCAACGAGGACCTGGGTTCCGGATATTAACATGCTAAAGGGTGGGAAGGGTCGGCGACAGACCCGACGTATTAGAAATGACATGGACGAATCACAAGCTGGAACATCTGGTGCACGTTGTGGGCGATGCGGTCAGGAGGGGCACACAGCTAGACGATGCAATGCATGTCCGGATCAGTAGTTGGTGTTGTATTGCATGTTAAATTTCATGTACCATTTGTAAACCTTGTATGCTACATCCCTTTTCTGTAATGCACTTATGTACAATGTCATTTAAGTATGTACCATTTAAGTATTGCAATTTTTTTTGCCTTGTGATAACAACTCCACGTACATAACAACCAATTCATCACATGCTTATCAACGTTGCACATTACATCGTTATGGAAAGAGGGCACAGAATATGAAGGTCACAGAAAATGAAGGCGTCATGCGCACGTCGGCTTGGTACCAAGCGGTACTGTGGTCCGAACATCTCCCTCCTTTCCAAGGGAAGGTCTTCCTTCGGTGACCCATATCCGACTGGCCCCTCATCTTCCGCCATGGTATGTTCTTTGTTCGATTTACAGGGTTTTCTGGCTACAACTTCATGGGACCTCTACCGTGCTATTTATATCGAATGGCGAGACAAAAGATGGCTGCTTTGCCCAGAGACATGACAAAAGCGCTCAGCTTTATTCGGTGAGATGACAACACATGCCAGCTTTACGCAGTGATATGACAAATCGGGGCAGCTTTGCTCAGTCACATGACAACACATGGCAGCTAAACTGCCTACATAAAGACTACGATCTGAAAAGCCTTCATACGAACATTTATTGCTACTCTGAAAAGCCTACATAGGAACATTTATTGCTACTCTGAAAAGCCTACATAGAAATATTTATTGCTACTCTGAAAAGCCTATCGCTACGGAAACCAACAAAATAGGGGCGTAGGCTATAGTCTTTACAGTGAGTGTTCACGTCATAGGCATGTCTCCATTTCAGTGAGTTTTCATGTCACCTTTCCTTGTTGTTTCATAAATACAGGATACAGGCTCTGAAAAGCCTACATAGGGACATTTCCATGGACTTTGCCCACTGCACCAGATAACCTGCCTACATAAAGGCCTCCTATGTCTTCCATACCACATCTCCTCCTCAAGCCTTCACAATACTACTACACAACAATGTCTTCCTGGAGGTCCGACCCATTTGGAGTGCCGGAGTGGCATGAGCGCCCGAAGTGCAGCTGCGGCTTTAGGACAATGTTGGGAGTCTGGACGGATCAAGAAGAGCGAGCCAAATACGGCCGTAGGTTCTTCAAGTGTCCAAACCTGGATGACGATTTCATGGTAACGACGACAACTAAATCATTTGTTTCTCGTTGTCATTTTTCAACTTGATCCATGACATCTACCATGCCACACATAGGCTTGCAGGTTCATCGAATGGGTGGATCGGGTGTCGCCGACATGGCCACATAACCAGACAGTGGAGGTGGAAAACAAAGGACAATACTTTGTCAAGATGACTCAGACTCGCGAGGTGGAACGACAGATGCGGCGTGACCAAGAGCGCCGCGTGAGGGTGGACCAAATCCGTCTGAAGGGCAAGGAGGATGAGCTGCAAAGGAGGCGGGAGCAGCTAAGTCTGCGTGAAGCAGCCATCAAGCGTCAGGAGGAAGAGCTTCAAGCTCGGGAGGCAGCTCTCAAGTCCAAGAATGACAGGAAAAAGGATGCAGCGAAGCCATCTTCAAGGCGCGATAAAAAGGGAAAACAACCATGCTACACCCAGTAGACAAAATGTTACGAGCAGTTGGGTGGGTTAGTCGCATATCATGCTATATGTTATGCATGTAATAAAATTGTACGCGGCATGTTATGAAGTTTATTTCTATTCACATAAGGTTATTATCTCGTGTGTTCGCATTCAATGATTCAGATAGCAAGTCATTTAACAATATTAACATACTCTTGGTACACTAATTCTTAGTAACATAAAAATATCACTTACCAATGTATATATCAAACGTTCTACAGTCAATTGTTCTTAAAAAAAATTTCGCAAAATTTTTAATGCACCTACAATATACAATAAACATAACCTTTTATTACAACTATACCATATTTTTTTCCAGTTTAAAACTACAAAATTGACAAAACTCTAAAATTTCACGGGGATTGACTAAAGTCGCCCATCCATTGGGCGACTGCGCTTATAAGTCGCCCATCCATTGGGCGACTACTATGAAGTCGCTTAACAGGAAAGCGACTACTTGCAGTCGCTCAATCATCGAGCGACAGATATTTTGTCGCTTCCCGGTTGGGCGAAAGGCAGAAGTCGCCCAATGGGGCGGCGACTGGAGACTATTTTTGTAAAAAAATTTCTCGCGGGTATATTTATGTATTTTCGAATAAAAAAGGGATTATCCGTACAAAAAATTCAAAAATGTAGCATCTCTGAACTCTATGATTGTACCAACACGCATGTCAGGTACTCCAGTTTTTATAATTAAGAACCTATAACCCACGCTGTGAATAGCATAACCAAGAAATACACAATCTATAGTTTTTGGTCCAAGTTTGCGCTTCTTGACAATTGGCACGTTAACTTTGGCCAAACATCCCCAGGTGCGTAAATATGAGAGAGTCAACTTCTTCTTTTCCCATTCCTCGAATGGTGTTACTTCTTTGTTCTTTGTAGGAACTCTATTCAGGACATGACACGCAGTCAATATAGCCTCACCCCACCATTCCTTAGAAAGTCCCGCAGTGTCTAACATGGCGTTAACCAAATCAGTTAGAGTGCGATTCTTTCTTTCGGCAACCCCGTTTGATTCTTTTCAAAGAGTTGAGGGTTCGTGCATTGGCGCGAGTGTTCAACTAGCGACATCGTCTACTTCGCATCAACTATCCACGGTTCCTCACTGAGAAGATCGGGACCCCGCCCCGTAACATATGGTATCATGTGGTATCAGATTCTAGGTTTACTCGGTGAGAACTTCTTTACCCGTAGTTAGTAGATTGGTTTTTATTTCCTATAGTCCAAAAATATTTGCCCCACAAAAAGAGTTAATGTGCGATGTCCAAACCCCGTTGTGCCTTTCAATCTGTTAGTTTTGGTTTGCTAAATTGAATTTGTGTCCGTCTTAGCATTGTCTAGTTGCTGGTCATATCTTTGTTCCACTAAAAATCCAAACAAAAAAAATTCCCACCCCAAACCCTAATTCCAATTCGGCTGATATTTCCTTTCTCTGCAGCCGCCACCAAAAATGCCATAACTTTTGATTCCAAGATTATGTTTGAGGGAGACTACCGCCATTAGATTCTAAACTTCATTGTCCATCTATCTGTAAAATTGCACATCATTCCAGCAAGGCAGTTAAGAGATATAAGCGGTGAAAGTTGACCCAAATTTCTTAATTGAATCTGCAACAGTCGGCACTTGTGAATTTTGTGCGAAATTTTCGGTCGGTTTCCAGCACATGGACCCAAAACAAAAGGTGTATCAAAAGCCGTTAGGAAACAGAGAAAAAAAGAATCATTGACAAAAAAGGCAACTGACAAAAAGTTACGGCCGAAATACCGACATGCTGTCCAGTAGACAGAAATCCTCAGTTTTCAAGTTTTGGGTCAACCCTTGTGTTCTTCAATTCCAGATTGCTTTCGATTGAATTATCTTGTATTTACCACTCCCATACATTGCCATACACTTATTTTAGCCTTCTTCCATCCTTGGTTGATCAGCAATATAGGCTAAGTGCTAGATACGAACTATAATTCAATTCTGTGCAATTTCTGAAATTAATTGATTGTTTTCCCTTGCTACAAAATACATTACTATCCAAGCTCCACCTACACCCGTTTGTGTACTCCCTTGCTCTTGGTTACAGTCATACATTACCGGGTTGAGGTCGTTCGCTGTCACAATTGTCGATTTGCCGTCCTTGATTCACTTTGGAACAGTAAGCTTGTCTTGTTTTCAGGACAGTGAGTTGCACACATAGAGAGAGTTTTTGTTTTACTAACCCGGATATAACCTTGCTTCTTGTTTGTGAGTCGTTCCCATGTCAGGTCACGAGGAGGATCCACCTAATTCGGAGGCGCCGGTTACGTGGACCGAGTACACTCGGTTGCGCGAGATGCGACAAAAGCAACGTCATGATGGTGACAATGGCGTGCGCGATGAGCTCAGGGAAGTTCAGACTGGACTGAACACCCTCGGGGTGGAGGTCACACAATTGCGTACGACCATCAACAATAACTTTCGGGAGCTGCGTCCGATTCAGGAGTTCTTGTACTCGTTGGAAAGATAATTTCAAGGGCTGCGCCATGGATCTGGTCCCACATTCAAATTCATCACGGATAAAAAGTTATGACCAAAACAATATAACGGGCGAAAAACATAGTTTCCTTTTTGTGAGAGTTTGTATCCAAAACCATATAGGGTTGAGTTGTACTTGGTTTGGGGACCATATGGATGTCCCAAGGGGCTATATAAGCCTTGTATTGGCAGCCTTTAGAGGGAGACCAATTTTATGAATAAGATTGAAACATAGCTATTGCTTGTTCTTTCAACACCAGAGTTCATGCGAGGACTTTGAGAGAGAATTAGTCGATCCATTGTTCGTTCTACAATTCAAGGTCAAGCCGTCGTTCCATTGGGAATTGGGGACTTGGCGTTCGTCGTTTGTGGTCTCGCGACGAACAATTATCCGGTGTGTTTTGGGCGTATTCCAAAGAGTTGAGGGTTCGTGCATTGGCGCGAGTGTTCAACTAGCGACATCGTCTACTTCGCATCAACTATCCACGGTTCCTCACTGAGACGATCGGGACCCCTTTGCGAGGTTTCACAAGATCTTGAGCAACCTCCGAGCGGTCGGTCTCACGTACCCCGAGTAATATGCGATACAGTACCAGGTTGTACTATGCCTGGTCAGTGATCGGTAACTATAGACTTCGTGATGCGGATACGCACATGCTTTGCACTTTTAAGTCAAATACATTATTTCACTGGAAAGAAGTATTGAGCCGCATTAAATATTGTCAGGTGAATTTGTTTCTTGATGAATTTCTTTCTATTCGTGGGAACGATATACTACGTTATGCCAAATTCTTGTTTATTATTAGGTTTGAACATTGTGAAGATTCCAGGGCCAAAGCAATGGAGAAGCTCATGCAGCTGATTAAGGAGGAAAGAAGCCCATGCAGTGCGAGAGCAAAAAGGGAGGAGCCCAAGGACTTAAACTACAAGTTTTGGAAAAGATTTTCAAGCAAAATTCGGACTTCCCATGTGCTCAATCCAATTCAAACTCGGATTCAACTCAGAATTCAATTCGGATTCGGTTCGGGACAGCCTGACAGACAGTTACTAAAAAGGTCATAACTTTCACAAACGGAGTCCGATTCAGGTGTTCTTGTACTCATTGGAAAGATAATTTCAAGGGCTACGCAATGGATCTAGTCCCACCTTCAAATTCATTACGGATAAAAAGTTATGACCGAAACAATATGATGGGTGGAAAATATAGTTTCCTTTTTGTGAGAGTTCGTATCTAAAACCATATAGGGTTGAGTTGTACTTGGTTTGGGGACCATGTGGATATCCCAAGGGGCTATATAAGCCTTGTATTGGCAGCCTTTAGGGCAGACCACGTTTGATAATAAAATACTCTTGTTTGTTTTGATGGCCGATCCAACTTGAGGGAATTGGGAGTTCGCTAAAAATCAAGATCGTTCAACCTTTCCGTTGGGAATTGGGAGCGCGATGAAACTTCATTGGTGGTTGTGAAGTTCAGCACGTGTGGTTGGGCGAATTATAGAGTGCTAACTCTTGCATTGGCAACGGGAGATCACTACGGTTCGTCGAATCCTCGTGAGTACCTTGATCCTATGTCGAGAAGATCGCGCGACCCCGTATCATCTTGGTATCAGAGCACGGTTTACTCGGTAGGATTATTTACCCTTAGTTTTAGATTTATTTACTTCTGTCCTATAGTCCATTAGAACTGAAATTTGCAGTAAAAAATCCAAACCCTAGTTTTGCATCTGTTAATTTTGTGAGTTTTGTTAGGTTTTGATCCATTAGAATTTTGTTTAGGTGCTGATCGTTTGTGTTTATTTGCGTAGCTTAATCTTTGTGTCCAATTCAAAATCCAAAAAAAAATATTGCTGATATTCTTTTCATCAATTGAGACTAGCTATTGAATATTGCATCTAGGGCTGCTCTTGAGTATTTTACACTTTGCTGAATATTTGTGACCTGCAAAAAAATCACAATTAATTAAACCTAGTTTGGCCTTTGAACAAAAAAAAGACAGTTGAGCAAAAAAAAAATGAATGAAAGAATGAAAGAGAAAGAAAAAGAAAGCATTGGCCGAATTTGGGTGAGTTCTTAATCGATAAATTCAGATTGTGTAATTTAATCTCTTGAGCAATCTCGTGCCCTTACATTCATATCATTGCAATTGGCTAGCGTCTCTCCTAGTACTTGGTGCAAAACGAGCTATCTAATCTTTAATTTCAGATTGCCTCTAGTTAGCTCATTCCTTTGTTTGCATCGAGTCACATTGATCTTTGCGTGTGCGTTCATATACTTCACTTAAATCTTTTGGATCAGCACTTAGGCAAAGTATTCTAGCTTGGATTATTACTTAACCTTACAACATCAAGAATTTCAGATTGCTAGGATATACACTTCCACACCAAGCTCCACCATATAACCGTTGTTGTGCAAGTAGTGAACACTCTTGAATTCGCTTAATCATCACGTTGCTGTTGTCACTTCTACCAGGTGTAAGTTTTTATTGGCCTTAATTCACTTCGGAAGGGTAAGAACTTTACTTGGGAGAGAAAATAGTGAGATTGAGTGATTTCCACATATATATATATGTATGTATGTATGTATGTATATATATGTTGCATAACTAACCATGACAGGATATTCAACAATTCGTTCCTCTTAGTGTGAACAAAATAGGAATGAATCTAAAGTATTTCGTTCCTCATGGTGCGATTCCAATCCCAACAATTTGTCTCTTCCGTTCTATGGAAGTGAAGATCCAGAGGAGTATCTTGAGTGGGAATGGCGGTTGGAGAAAGAGTTTAGATTTCAGAAGCTTCCCAAAGACCAAGAAGTGATGCAAGCCACTATGCAGTTTAGAGACTATGCTTATAGTTGGTGGCAACAATTATCTGGAAAACGATTCATTAGATCTTGTCAGATTTGAAGGTGATCATGAGAACTGAATTTGTGCCAACCTATTATGAGCGGGAATTGCTTCACCATGTGGAGAGCATCACACAAGGGAGTAACACTGTTCAAGATTACTATAATGAGCCAAAGCGTGCATTGCGGCGTGCCGGTGTCACTAGTGCAATAAAAGAACAGGTATACTTCAAAGAAGGATTGAATTATAAGATCGCTGTTGCACTTCAATATAAATATTTTAGTAGCATGATCTTGTGAATTGTGCTATTGAGGAGAAGTGACTTATGGATATGCGTACACTACAGTTTCATCCAAGTCCATACTTCAATTCTTATGCCTCAACAAGTGTGACACATGGGAAGATAACCGAGCATGGGACTTTCCCTTCGGTCAAGAAGATATGTAGTGCTGCCCCATTGCTACAAACACCACTTGAGATGTATCAAAACCCTTGTAAGGATGAGTGCCACATAGCCAAATTGAGTGAGAGTGATAAAAACAATGAGTTGTGTGATTCCACCAAACGTGAGGTTGAGAGCATCCAAATTGAGAGTGCGAGAAATACACAAAAAGAAAAGAGAGAAAGAGATGATAGAAAAAATGAGATTACTTTTTACACTAACAACTTACTCTCTACTTCTAGTGTTGCTTCTCATATTATGCAGGTTGACATTAAAGATGAGAAGTCAAATGTACCACAACCGGTACAATTGGAAGTCAAAGATGAGAAGATAACCACAGTTGAAGATGAAGTACTTGCTGCTCCGTTGTTACATCATGACAATTTGATACCTACAGTACCTGCATCAACTGAAGAGAACAATAAAGGTAACCATATTGGTGCTGAATTTATTTGTGAAAAGATGAGTAATTGTGAGAACTCATGTGTTTAGTCGAAAATTCCATGTTCTGAAATTTCTTTGGTCAATTTACATAATGTGGAATTAATTACTCATAAGGAAGTTTTTGCTAGAATATCTCCTGATGATTCTTTATATTATATCATGTTCGATGATCCTAAAGAGCTATCTAGTGTTATTGAGGATGTTGCTGAAATTTCATGTTTAAAATCACTAGTTAGTTCCTATGCCTACACATATAAGTTCAATTTGATCGTAAATTATGGTGTAGATGACAACTTTTATGTTTATCGAATATGCATTACATGTGATAAGCTTGCTAAGTTGAAATTGCATATTTTGGACAAACAATCTTTTATGCCACGTCATGATCACAATGAGATGAGATTTAACAATAGTGTTTGTTGTTTACAAAGATTTCTTGTGCCTACTTGTTACTCTTTCGATGAACAATCATATACAAATAATCAGAGTAGCGCAGTTGAAGCAAGGAAGGCCCTTAAAATTTTCTCTTCCATATTTGAACCGTTTGATCTGATTTTGCCCATTAATGACTTGTCCACATACTTCACAAAATCGAGGACGACTTTTTCTTATGGGAAGAAGAATGGTGTGAATGGAAACATTACAATGTATGCATTTGATAGCTGTTGTAGTATCAATTGGTTTGTGCAAAATAGTGAGAATGAGAATGACACAATAATTGATTCATACATATACCACGCATATGTGTTGTTCTTTTTGCTTACTACACCTCCAGGTAATAATAATGTGAAAGACGGAAGGGGTGTAACTGACTAATACAAATATCATGCATACACATTGTATTCTTTGTTTAGTACAATTTCAGGCTATCAAAAGCTGAGGACGGCTTTTCTTGAAGAAGGGGAGGATGATGCGGATACGCACATGTTTTGCACTTTTAAGTCAAATACATTATTTCACTAGAAAGAAGTATTGAGCTGCATTAAATATTGTCAGGCGAATTTGTTTCTTAATGAATTTCCTTCTATTCGTGGGAACGATATACTACGTTATGCCAAATTCTTGTTTATTATTAGGTTTGAACATTGTGAAGATTCCGGGGCCAAAGCAATGGAGAAGCTCATGCAGCTGATTAAGGAGGAAAGAAGCCCATGCAGTGCGAGAGCAAAAAGGGAGGAGCCCAAGGACTTAAACTACAAGTTTTGGATAAGATTTTCAAGCCAAATTTGGACTTCCCACGTGCTCAATCCAATTTAAACTCGGATTCAACTCAGAATTCAATTCGGATTTGGTTCGGGACAGCCTGACAGGCAGTTACTAAAAAGGCCATAACTTTCACAAACGAAGTCCGATTCAGGTGTTCTTGTACTCGTTGAAAAGATAATTTCCAGGGATACGCAATGGATCTGGTCCCACCTTCAAATTCATCACAGATAAAAAGTTATGACCGAAACAATATGATGGGTGGAAAATATAGTTTCCTTTTTGTGAGAGTTCGTATCTAAAACCATATAGGGTTGAGTTGTACTTGGTTTGGGGACCATGTGGACGTCCCAAGGCGCTATATAAGTCTTGTATTGGTAGCCTTTAGGGCAGACCACGTTTGATAATAAAATACTCTTGTTCGTTTTGATAGCCGACCCAACTTGAGGGAATTGGGAGTTCGCTGAAAATCAAGATCGTTAAACCTTTCCATTGGGAATTGGGAGCGCGATGGAACTTCATTGGTGGTCATGAAGTTCAGCACGTGTGGTTGGGCGAATTATAGAGTGCTAACTCTTGCATTGGCAACGGGAGATCACTACTTGTGATTTTCAAGTGTTTTGAGTGATTGTATTTCTTGAGTATTCATAGGTTTAGAGTACTCGTTGAGCCAGCGATTTGACCAGCCTGTGCACAACGGTCATACCGGTCGTACTGAGTAGTGTGATGTTGATTTCTAGAAAATGTGGAAAATTTGGTCATGGATGACCTGGTTGGTGTTGATGGATGAACAATGGTGTGATATGAGTGTGTGGACTAATGTCGGTGAAGTTGGGAAGAACTTGTGCTAAAGAAAATGTTCTTTGGACTTTGTATATGCAAGTTGGGCATGGAGGCAGTCATGGTCGGTGACAAGGAGGACCGAGACTAGGATGGAAAAATATGAGATCCAGCCAGTCGAGGATGTCACAAGGTGGTCAGGCTCACGCTGGATCACATGGAGATCAAAGGTCATGATGTGTGGAGATGCTACAGGAGGCGCAATCTTGGAGGCTATGACATGTGAGGTAATGATACGTGAAGAAGATACAGGAGGTGTTGTCCTGGAGGCTTCCTCACATAATGAGTTAGGAGTTGTGGAAGGTGTCCACAACTGGGAAGATTTATAGATTGGTTAAAACCTGTGTTAGGAAGGGTTTTGGGTCCCTTGATTTTCAGAAGAGATAGAGTTTTGTGTCCGTGTTAGAGGTGAACCCGGCTTGGGACGTTAGCATATAAAAGCAAGGAGAAGCTAGGGTTAATGTGAGATTTTACAAGATTTCGAGAAGGTTTTTGAGGGCTTTCAATGAGAAGGCTTTTAGGAGTGCTTGTGAGGGCACTTTGTAAATCCACCAAAATCCAGCAGTAAAGATCATCTTGATTCAATCAGCTTCGTGATTTGCTCAAAGAGTGCTGGTGATTGCAGGTGGATTGAAGGTTACGACAATGGCCAAAAGTATTCACGAGTTTTGGCTTTTGGTGTTGAAGACTTCAAGCATGTACAAATCAGTTGAAGATCAAAGCTAAGCGAGCGGTTGAACACTGAGCGGTCGATTGAGTGGTCGAGCACTGAGTGACCTATCAGGCAGTCAAGCACCGAGCGGTCAAAATTTTCATCAACCACTAGGAGATTCCAAAAAGCGGTGACAATCGTTCACCTCTCTCTGATTGAAGTATTCGATCCTACACCGTCTCTGATGAGGGTTACAAACCGGTTGTGATGACCCCATGTGTGGTAGTGATACTTATGTTGTTGATGAGCTGCTAGTCACTATGGATAACATTATTAAATTGCAAGTTATTTTTCTTGTTGTTTCCATAGTGTATGCTTCTTATGCTAAACAATTGAAACTTGCCAAAAGTGAAATTGCCCAACTGAAGTCTAGCAACTCTTTTGTATGCTTAGGAGCTGGGAACAAGTCTGATATTGCTTTATCATGCTCTAAGTGTGTCTTGCTAGATTGAAGTTTACGAGTGCCATTAGTAAAATTACTGAAATTGAATCATTGTCGTGAACTTTAATAGATTTTGCTTCCAAGAAATATGATCATGTTGTATTCATTGCTTATGCATTTTGTAATGAGATAAGACCTGACTTAGATAATATGCATGAGGCATGTAGTGTTAAATTTGATCAATAGCTTAGGAGAGTGATGAATGCTCCCTATGTCTCATGTGAGGCTCTTAGGCTTAAGGTAGTTGTGCATAAGGAGAGATATGCTATGGCGGTAAAGAAGAGTGTATGTAGATCCTATGAGATCCTAGCTAACAAAATGTCTACTTAAAAAAATCCTAGAGCGGTTCTCCAGTGGCAAGAAAAACCTCAGTATGATCATATACAAGTCCAAAGTGTGTGTCAAGAATAGAGGTTTAGATTTCAATGCCTTAGAGTATGCCGAGAAGAACCCACCTAAGGTAGTGAGAGCTGTATAGAATAGCTTGTTTGAGTCAGTTACTAAGCCAGGGAAGATTGTCTTCAACTCTGCTAGTTTTGCATAGAGTCCCTCCATCACAGTAGGTGTTTCTCATGCTTTAGGTGAGACTCCTCATCGAGTTAAATACCATTGAACCTATCGTAGAGAGACGGGCACTTGTATCAGTTCTGCTTCAGGCAGGCCAAGAAGGAGAAGAGGGATAGAGAGAGCTCTTTAGGCTAAGCATTCTCCTGTAGCCTAGAGTGTTCTTAAATCCTCAGCTAGACCTAGGTTTGCTAAGGATTTCTCTGATGGGTTCAGGTCAGCTTCTAGTCCAGGGCTTGGCTACCATAAGAGCAGGATACGTCCATGAGTGCCTACTAGATAGGGTGAGCGCCAGGTTTTTATTAGGACTAGGTTAGAGTCTAGTGGGAGTCTAGGTAGAGCTCGTGTGGGGGTGCGTCCTAATCACTGCACTGAAGAATGTCTAGCTTCTTTCTGATGGCTCAAAGCCAATACTCGGCATCCATGGGCTCTGAGCTGGTTGCGAAGCTTTGTGGTCACTTCTTCATAAACTCCGACAACCTCGACTACGGGGCTTGAACTGGTGGTGGGTAATGAACAGGCGGAGCAGAATTGCTGATAGTCTAGACTAATAGCTGGATAAGATGATTCTGATTGGCCATCATATGTGCCTAATCAGGTCCATTGGCGGGTGGTGGCGGAGGAATGGGAGCATTCCTTGTGTTGACCATCTGCTTGGAGCTTCCAAGTGTTAGAGGGAACAGAAGGAACAAAGGGGGTTACTAAGTCCATCCCACACACAAAACACAAGAAAATAGCTAAATAAAAGTAAGCTTTAACCAACAAAATCAACTTTATTAACTATTTTATTATAATAATATTGTGGCTATTGACAAGGAAATGACATCTCAAAGTACACTCTAATTTAGCCTATGACCTAAATCTGAAAAGGTATTCTACTGAGCTAGTTTGAACTGGGCCAGGTACTTCATTTTAACACCAGTGTGATGTTTCTTGGGTAATGACTCGATCTCATTCTCTCCCTGAACTAGGGAGCCATCATCTCCTACGCGGAGCTCTGTCAACTCCTCTACTCAGTGGAGTAGGTAGGCGGCATAACTAAGCTCGTCTAGAGTGGACTGGTACAGATAGTCCAAAGACTCTGTGAGCTGTACCTGCTGAACCAGCCTGGGGTCGTCCATGTCTTCAGTGCTCATATAGAAACTCCTGGAGCTAGCAGGGTACTGGTTGGGGTAGTACCAAAAAGTTGCGCCTCATAGCTCAACCTCATAGAAGTCTCGTATCCTATGAATGGCCTCTTGAGCTGTATCCTAGATACCAATGAGGAAGGTGTCCCGGGGCTGCAAAGTGTCAAAGGTGCGGAAGGCAGCTTCGTCTCCAATATTGCTGAAGATCAGTACTTCTACACTCTAGCACTCTTGATTCCCATTGGACTGAAGGTAGCCTTGGTAGATGGGTCGAGCTTTGAATCTTAGCTACTGTAGGAGCTCCCAAAGGCGGGTGGCTAGGAAACCAGCTTGGACTCTGTGGGTAATCTTGGAGGGGGTCTCAGCCATCTAAAAGTTTTGAAAAGCAAAAGGAGTTAGAAAACAACTTTTAATGGAAAATGTTGCTAAGTAGAAAAGGAGAGGGAGACAAGTCTATACCAAAACTTTGGAAATTATATTTTATAAAATAAGTCCTTAAGGGAAACCAATTCTATTATATCTATGGTCATGTCTTAGAGTCATCACGGCTCTGATACCATCTTTGTCAGACCCCAAAGCATCAACTCTTAGATACTCTATGTTAATCGCACTAGTCAAGGATCAGTTAGTGCACACAGTGATAATAGGGATATATATCAAGTATAATGGCAAACTTTATTAAATAAAAGAGTACGACCTTATGGACAAAGTTTGCGTCATCAATGCTCATTGGCAAAATAATAAATGAAATAACAAAAAAAAATAGGTAAATAAATAGTGAAGCCCAAGAGCTCGCACATAGGCAGACAATAGTAAGACACGACCTACTCATTGTGGTCCTCACTGTAGTCGAAGCAGCCCTCCTGTGAGTAGAGATAACAAGGGTGAATACAAAGTTGTCCTCCACAAGTAACATGAAAAATGCAATAATAATGCAAGGCTTACAAAGGAAGGTATATATGGTTATTTGAGCGTAAAGTAGAATTTAAAGAAATACACTAAATAGATATGAAATTGTTGAACTTAATACAATAAGTAAAGATAGTAATTTAAATAAATTAATATCGTTAGCACAGACACCGACCTGACACTAACCTAACCACGAATATCCCACCTGGACCATCTTTCTTCAAGGAGATTCCACATTTCCAACTAAAACCATTTTATGAAATACAAAGTCTAATCTATGAAAAACACTACTCAGCATGCATATGACTATGGGCATGGCTATCTAGGATAGTTTATACACTATGTAGAGGTGGTACAACTTTACCTGCAAGATATGATTAACTCATGTTGTCGGCCACTACAAGCTTCCGTAGGTGTGCGACTGAGTAATCATAAAAAGATCTTTACAATGCAAAACCGTCAACCTAGCCATGCCTCCATTAAGGTTTCACCCTAATAAGTAATCTACCATATCGAGGCCCCACTTGTGCCATGTGAAACTTCTCATGGCCTACACCACACGCACATTCAGCTTACAGCGAAACTCATGAACTGTCCTATACTAGCCTTGTGGTAGTAAAATAGGGTTTTATAGCAATAGCTCACAGACCAGTCCTTAATTGACTTAGACACTTCCGACATACCCCTTGTGCCTAGAATCCACGTTGAGCCACCAAGCAACAACATATGCTAGCAAGCGCCAATCACCTAACCATTTGCCTAAGTCTAAACCAAGTTTTATTTTATTTTGAAATATTCCATAGAATTTCTTGACTCACTGAAATCAATAATACATTTTTAAAAGCTCATCATTTTATGTGAAAAGGTAGCCCAAACCTTAAGTAATATCTAAGCAGGTCTAAGCATTTTGCTATAAAAAATGTTCTAGCTAATACTAGTGTACTAACTCTAGTTTTAATCTAGGATGACAAGGCATGAGGACTTGCAATTTCAAAGGTGTCATAATAAATAGGGATTAACTAAGACAAAACTGGAACTAAAATACAGTAAATAAAATTAAGCATACAATATAATTTAAAATAATATAATTTTATTTGCAAACTATGATTAACATGGTTAAGGTGTGTAACTTGTCTTGCTTCACTGACTGGTGTGAATCATCAAAGAAGAATTCCTCAGGATCATCGTAGTCTATACGTGAAAATAACCCACCAAATTCAATTAAAATTCAAAAAATCAAATAAACTCTAAAATTTTGAAAACATTGTAGATTTGGATATATTATAATTTTAGATGAATTTACAAATTTGAATGGGTCTAATCAGAGCTAGGATGAAGCAGAACAGGCTCATGGAAGTTTGAATTCTAAAGGAATTGAATAAATCGAATTTGTGGAATTATTTTTCTAAAGAAAAAGATAATTATTACATCAGCAAGGGATTTTCTTTTTCAGCTGAATTAATTTTCTATGAAAAATTCAGATTAACGACACCATGCTAATGTCAGCCCTTGATTTCAAATCGGGTCGTGAGGCTTACATGTTGGCCCGGTCTTTGTGGACCGAGTCCACGAACCATGGATTGCGCGCACTGACCAGGTGACCTGCGTGGTGCCTAGACACTAGCGTGACGCCCGTATGGCTAGCCACGTCAGCCTAAGTGCTGATGTGGCACGGCCGGTGAGGGGCGACACACGTGGACCGAGGGTCACTAGCGATCCTGAGGGTGACGATTGCCAGCGAGGGGTGCAACAGAGAGAGGAGAGCATGGGGAACATGCTTATACCTTGCACGATACTCAGGAGGGCATGGAGGCTGCCAACGACAAGGAAGATAGCGAAGGCAGCTCGGTGCGGAGGCATCGGAGCTCCAGTGGCAGAGGGGCGCGGCCAAGGGGCTGATGGAGCTTGCACGGGTGTGGTGAAGCTGGAGGCAAAGTCGATAGGGCGCGAAGATGACTGAGGTGGCCGAGATTTCATGCCGAAGGGGCTTGCAGACGCGGAGGAGAGAGGAGGCGGTGCTGGGGAGCTCAGGCGGGCAGGAGGGAGAGATTGGGGGCAGGCAGAGATGGAGTGGAGGGGTGCTCAGGGGGTTTAAATAGAGCAGAAGGGGGAGGGCCAGGTGGCAATTGTTCGCTGAAGTTCATAGCGGCCCGTGGTGGTTGCGAGGGATAAGACTAGGCTGGCGCGAGATACCTAGGGAGGTGGGTGCGCGGAGTGGAAGGAAGAAAAAGGAGGGGCAATCGGGCGCATAAGGTGAGGGAGGCGACGCAAATGGAGGCCAACCGAATAGCCAAGGCGGCAAAGGGGGCGACACACGGGAAAAGAAAAGTGGGGCAGAGGTAGAAGACGAGGGAAGGCCTACCTGCTAGAGAGTGGGGAGGAGAGAGGAGACGGGTAGAACCGAGCATGGAAGATTTGGCTGCATGGCCCCAGGAAAAGATCTGAGCCAGCCACGTGTCGGCCCAGTAAAGAAAGAATATTTAAAATTCATTTTAATTTTTAGAATTCCTAAAAACAAATAAAGGCCTAGAAAATAGCAGAAAACTCCGAATAAATCCCAGAAAATTCTCAAAAATTCTAGAATCACAAGGAACTCAACTAAAATAAAATTGACTTCATTGACCATAATTAAATACTATTTACCAAAGATCTTACTCTAGGCTAAAATAAGAAAGGAGAAACAATATTTCAGAAAATGCCAATTAAATCCAAATAAATTAAACAAAAATTTTGGGATGTCACAGGATGGCTCTGCTCCTACCTCCGTAGCCTATAAGATAGTAGCCACTTCTGCTATAGTACTTTCTCAACATCTCTAACTAATGCATCCACCAGATCAGATGGTTGGAGATCTACATGAGTGAGTTACTCGCTCCAGATTCATCTCTCCTAACTCACATGCTCATTCCGCTTTTATTACTTCCTTTGAGCCTCGTGATGTCACCATGCATTCACTAAAATCTTGGATCAATGACGTTGAGAGAAACAATGTCTAGACCTTAGTTGAGCCACCTTATGGTCATAATGTTATAGAAACCAAGTGGGTTTTAAGAACAAATAGAGTTAGGATGGGTACTGATTAGAAACAAAGCTAAACTTGTAGCTTAGGGATTTTCTTGGGTGGAGGAATTAGATTTTGAAGAGACCTTTGCTCTAGTTGCAAGATTAGAAGCCGTTAGGACACTCTTAGCCTTTACAGCCTTTAGAGGTTTCAGATTGCCTCAAATGGATGCTAAAAGTACTTTCTTTAATGGTTTCGTAAAAGAAGAGGTCTATGTTAGGCAATCACCTGGAGTAGCAAGCCGAGCTCCACACCTTCTACTTCCACTTTAGACATAGATGAGGACGATGAGCCTATTAATGAGAAGGAGTATCGTAGCACAATTGGCTCCCTCCTCTACCTCACAGCTTTGATGCCAGACATATAATTCACCGTATGTCTATGCACTCGATTTCAGGCATCTCCTCGCGTACCTCACTTCCAAGTAATAAAGCGTATCTTCAGGTACCTCCAGTCCACCTTTAAGTTCGGAATTTTGTATTTTTCTTTTTCTTGCACCTCTCTTTGGGCTTTTTTAGATGTTGATTTTGGAGTTGTAGGATAGATAGGAAGAGAACTATCAAACCCCAGAGCAACAACTCCTAGATCCTTTATGTAAATCGCACTAGTCTAGGATCAGCTAGTGCACACAGTGGACAATAAAGATAAATATCAACCATAATGACATTTATTAACTAAATATGGGCATGATTGCCAAACTTTACATCCACAGCCAATAAGCCAAAATTTAAACATAAACAGCGGAAAATAAACACCGAAGTGAAAGAAGCCCAACAAGCCTGCCCACAGGCAAACGACAGTAAGACGCGGCCTACTTGTCCAAGTCTTCACCGTAGTTGAAGTCGTCTTCCTCTGTGTGAAGATAACAAGGTGAGTACAAACTTGTACTCTGCAAGTCACACGGAGAATTGCAACATAATGATAAAGGCAACAAAGGAAGGCATATAGGATTATTTGAGCATAAAACAACATTTAAAGAAATACAGTAAATAGATTAAAAATTGCTGAATTTAATATAGTAAGTAAAAAACAGTAATTGTAAATAAAATTAATACCGTTAGTGTAGGCTCCGACCAAACACTAACCTAACCACGGCATCTCACCCGAACCATCTTTTTCAAAAGATCTCGTATGGAATCCATCTATCCACGCGCTTCCAATCACTCATGTATTCCATCCATCCACAAGCTTTCAGTCTCTCATGGATTCCATCCATCCATAAGATTTTCATAAACCATTTTGAAAAATAAAGTCTAATGCGTGAAAAACTTTACTTAACTTGCCCATCACCGTGGGCACAGCTATCCAGGATAGATTATACACTCTGCAGAGATTGTACAGCTTTACCCATAAGAAATGATCATCCCATATTACCACTGGATTAACACACTTCCTTTGGTGTGCGGTGAGGAGATCATGACAAGGTCTTTGCAATGCAAAGCCTTCAACCTGACCACGCCAACTCTAAGATTTCACCCCAGTAAGGAATCCACCAGACTGGAACCCCCACTTGAGACGAGTGAGACTTCTCATGGCCTACGCCATGCTCACTTTCAACCTACGACGAGACTCAGGTTGGGACTCACAAATTAGTCAGTCAAGACTGTCCCATACCAATCCTGTGGTAGTAGATAGGGCTTTGCAACAATAGCTTACAAACCAGTCCTTAATTAGACTTAGGCTCAAACCACGTACCCCCTGTGCCCGACAATCAACACTGTGTCACTGAACAACAGTGCATGCCTGCACCCACCATCTAACCATTATCCTAAGTCTTTGTATTTTATTTCAAAATATTTCATAATCCTTCTTGACTCACCGAAGTCAAGAATACATTTGAAAACTTTATCATTTTATGTGAAAAGGTTATCCCAAAACAAAGATTATGTCTAAGAAGGTCTAAATATTTGATATAAAACTCTCTAGCCAATACTAGTGTACTAACTAGAGTTTTATTCTAGGGTGACAAGGTATCGTGGAATTCAATGTCAATGGAGGAATTAACAAGTAGGCAATAACTAAATTTAAAACTGAATTGAAATACGTCGAATGAAATTAAGCATGCAATATAATTTAAAATAACATAATTTTATTTCAAAATCTAGGATCAACATGGTCAAGGAGTGTGACTTGCCTTGCTCCGTAGTCTGTGTGAGTCGTCGAAGAATTCTTCTAAATTGTCGCAGTCTACACGTGAAAATACCCAAGAAAACTCAAATAAAATCCAAATAAATTAAAATAAACTCCAAATAAATAAAATTAGGGCATAAATATATAGATTGGAATTTTTTATAAATTTAGGAATTTGAATGGGCTCAATCGGAGTTAGGACAAAGGAGAACGAGCTTCTAGAAGTTTAAAATCAGAGAAAAAGAATAAAAGGAATTTTTGAAATTATTTTTCTATTGAAAATTGGAATTATGGCATCAGCAGAGGGTTTTATTTTTGGCCAAGTTTTTAATAAAGAAAAAAGAGATTATGACGTCAGCCTTGAGTGGTTTGACTGACAGGTGGGCCCAATCTACCGTGGACCAGGTCCATGGACCAGAGGGTGGCTGAGGTGGCAAGGAGGGTGACATGGTGCTGATGTGGCAGTTGACTGGGCTAATTTGCTGACGTGGCAGCCAAGTGGCACTGACATGTCAGCCACGTGGCTCGTGAGGGCTCGGGTACCGACGTGTCAATACACGTGGCTGCCACATGGGCTGGGTCTACCGAGGTGGCATCACGCAAGGCTTCCACATGGGTCAAAGGGGGAGATGGCTGCTGGTTGTGCATGTGGCGTCTGACTGGGTAGAGGTGGTGTGCCACCGAGCGCCATGTGGCGTCCACGTCGCCTTGGGTGCTAACGTGGCTCACCGGCTTTCGGGGGCACGAGGGCGACCGGCGAGGGTGAAGGAGGGAGAGAAGGCCACAGGGAATCGATTTTACCATGTCTCGCGGTTCGATGGTGCTCGGAGACGGCCGGCGATGAGGAGGGTGGCTCGAAGGTGGCCGAGGCGGCAAGGGAGCTCGCTTGGGAAGTGGTGGTAGAGTTGTAGAGAGGGCACGATGCGGGGGTGCCTCGAAGCCCGAGAGAGGGAGAAGAGGGTGGAGCGAGGTGCGGTGGGGAATGGAGGTGCTCGGGGTGGGGGTTTTATAGGGGGCGGAGGGTGGAGCCAACACGGATTGCTCGCTGGAGAAATTGGGGAGGTGCCAGCGGTTGTAGGTGGATAAGGGCAGATTTGGCGCGAGAGTGGGGGGAAGGTGGGTGCGAGGAGTGGGGTAGGTGGGGTGGCACACGTGCGGGAGAGAGAGGCGGCCAGGTAGGGCAGGGGTGGTGCAACGGCCTGGCGGTAGGGATGGTGTGGAGGAGGCGACACGAGGAGGAAGAAAGGGGTTGGGGAAGAAGGAGGCGTAGGCTGACAGGTGGGGCCCGACGGTTATAGAGAAAGGAGAGAGGAAGTGGGCGAGAGGTGGAAATAGTGCCACGTGGCAATGGGGGGAGATCGGGCGGCCAAGAGGAGAGAAAGACGGCGGACGGGGGAGATGGGCTAGGTGGCAGCGTGGCTGAATCTGGGCAATCCACGCATCGCTCGGAGGGAGGGGTTGGAGTTTTATTTTCTTTTTGTTTTTTAGAAAACACCAGAAAAGCAAATAAAGCTCAGAAAAATAAGAAATAAATTCCAGAAATTCCAAAAAAATTCACAGAAGTTCCTGGAGATGTTTTGGACTTAGTAAAAATGTTTCCAACTTAAGTTGGTATTATATTTTTATACTTAAAATACTTTTTAATGTAAAATAGATCTTAAACTCTAGAAAAACCAGATAAAAGCCAAATAAATCCAAATAATTAATTTGAAATAGGATTATTACAAAAACTCAAAATATCCTTTATTTAATAATATTTTTAGGTTATCACTTAACTTACTTTTCAAATCCAGTCTTTTTAAAAGCAGAAAATCAGGGCATAATAAAATCTCAGAAATTCAAGCAACCAATAACACTGGATTTTTATTTTAAATTAAATTAAATTTTAATTTTTTACCAAAAATTTGAAAATAAACAGCTAGGCTATTACAAGAACCTCTAGAACTTATCACTTCTCTCATCTCTTGGTCTTCTAAGAAGTAGTCTCCTATTGTACAGTCTACTACAGAGGCTGAGTATATAGTTGCTGCATGTAATTACTCTCATATTCTTTGGCTCTCTTCTACTCTCAGGGACTTTGGGTTAGCGCTAGGTAGTGTACCACTTTTCTCTAACAGCACTAGTGCTATCAACATAGCCAAAAACCCAGTGCAATATTTTAGGACTAAGGATATTAACATTAGGTATCATTTCCTTAGAGAACATGTAAAGAAGGGGATGTAGTCCTTTACTTTGTTGAGTCCGAGCTTCACCTCACTGATATTTTTACAAAACCTTTGGATTCTTCTCGTTTTGCCTTCTTGTAGGGAGAGTTGAGGGTTATTCATCTTATGGCAATTTGAGGGGGAGTTTAGCTCTTTTGCATTCATATGTAATACACACACACTTACAGTCATGCATTGTCATATAATCTAGTGCTTGTGCCATGACTAGCCTTTAAAACTGCTCAACTTGAATTGAAATTGTTAAGACTGAATCATTTGACTAGTTTAGCTCTAGTGATCATTTTCTGATTCCTACTATATCAAACTGCTTAGTTGAGTTTTGAATTTAAGTCAAGTCTAGTTAGAGTTGTGTTAGTTCCAACCTTGTATCATTAGTTAGCTCTTGCTTCAGGAAACACTGCTTTAAATTCTCAAATGTGCTCACAATGGCATTTCATTAATTCTTTCTCATGATACAGCTTGCCATTATACTTAGCATCAGCTCGGGGGAGTTTTGTATGACTAAGACTATTCTTTTAAGTGTAATTCTTGAAATAGTTGACAATGGCTTGAGATGCTAAAAAATGATAAAATTCTATTGGTTGAAGCTCAGAAGACCTTTGTAGATGGCTCCTAGTCTAGGACGTACTTTACAGAGATAGACCATTTAATTGAAAAACTAAAACTTGGCTGAAATTCAGGAGGCCATTGTAGATATCTCCTACTCTAGGATGTGCTTTGCTAAGATAGACCATTTTTTTGAATTAAAACTGGGCTGAAGTTTAGAAGGCAGTTGTAGATGGTTCCTAGTTTAGAACATACTCTACTAAGATAGGTCATGAATGTGTCTTGAGCTTAAGTGCTTCAATTTGGGAGCTTTTAGCATTTTTCATGCTTAATTTGGCTTTTAGGCTCTACTTTGTCATTTTGATCAGCGTGACTCATCCTGTGATACCTCTAGCTCTACTAATGCATTTGAGACAGTCTGATATAATATATATCAATGTAATCACTAAATGGCTAGTTATTGGCTTGCGTTGCCATATATGCATTGATATGATCCTACAAGCTTCATCTATGGCATGGCTTAGTGTAATACCTCGTAAATTGACTTGGATAATCTTCAAAACTCCTCATGTCACTAAAACATAAATACAAATTATTCATGTTGACATCTTTATAGCTTAGCCTCATTTGAGTTTCTACCTTATCCATCTTGAAAAATTCACTGCTAAAGGGTAGAAATTTAGGCAAAAATGTATGCATAGACTAAGGAGGAGTGTAGTTTTGAGTTTTGTCAAAAGAGGGAGAGGTTTAAATTTTCAGTTTGCAATTGCTCTCAAGTGATACTCCATCTCTACCTGCAAATTTGTACTACTGTTGTGCCTTCTGACCATGATCAAGATCATATAGAACATTTATTTTTTCTTCTGGATCTCGAGTGAGAATTTTTCCAATTTTCCTTGGATTTGGGTGGTTTTGATGAAAACTTGTTATTTCTTTTGCCCATAATCCATTTTAGTGCTTTCTTGGTCATCTTCATGCCTTGGACTCATTTTAAGACCAAAGAGAGCTTTCCCTTGAAAAACTCCTCTCCATTTCCAAAAATCAACTCAATTTGCATTTTTTTGAGGATTTTGCTAATGTGTTCATGAGAAGATTGAGAGACCATGTGGGGAGATTATGGTTAAACAATAATTATCAATTGACACCAAGGGGTAAGTTGATTTTCGAGGCTTGCAAAGGATTTGCGAAACCTGGAATTTCAGGCCTATAGTGATCTGACTGCTAGAACCACGATGGCCTGACTACTGCATGGCCAGTCAAACCAGTCTAGAATGATGGTTTGACCGGTGGCCGGTGTGACCCATTAGGGAAGCGGTAGTGACGATCGGTGTGTGACCGGGGCCCAGTTAGTGGTATGTATTTTCCATAAAGTGTGTTTTTTGGGTCTAGCTAGAGCGGTATGACCGGCTAGAGTGACAATCTAACTAGGGTAAGCTTGGCGATCTGATCGACCACTTGGGTGGTGATTAGACCAGCTAGAGCAGTCTGACCAGCCACAGCATAGCAGTCAGACCGATTGAGGTCTATTGGTTCTGGATTTTTGGAAAATTAGGAAATTGGATCATATGTTGATCTTGAAACTCCTGTTATGGTTCCATGGAGTTGCATGCCGCATGTTTATGCTAACATGGATCAAGTTGTGAAGAACTTATGTCTGAAAAATGATTTTTGGGTCTTTGGATGTGCAGGAAAGTTTGGAGGCAACTACGGTCAACAAAAAGCGACTAAAAATAGATCAGCGTGAATTAGGTCCAAGTGGTCAAGGTGGTCGTATGACATGGTTGGGCTCAAGCATGACACACGGTAAAGTCAAGGGAGGCTTTCAAGAGAAGGTTCGAGCAATGGATTGGATCAAGTTGGCTTCATTGGTTTAAGTGAAGTGTGGTCTAGTGGGAGCCAAAAATGGGAGAGACTTGCTGATGGGAGAAAAACTATTGATCAACCTACTCATGGCGTGCATGGTGCCTTGTACGATAAGATGAAGACAGAGTCAAGGGAAGGTGTCCGGAAGCTTCGTCAAAGGGATTGTGGGAAATATAAGTAAGTGTGGTACTTATGGAAGGTTCTTTATAGCCAACAAGCTGTAAGAATCATTTACCTTCGTGTAGTAAATCAAGTTCTTGCAATCCTTGTGTCTCTTTGCTTGAGTTCTTGTTCTTGCTTTGTGTTGATTTGGGTCTTTCGTGCTACTCTTATTCTTACTACGATTCATGATGTGTAAGAGGCATTAAAAGGTCTTTGGATCAATTTTTGCTCATCTAGCTTACTTATTTAACAAGAATTATTATCCTGCCTAGTTCTAGCAGTCTCTTAATCATGATTTGTGATTTTATGATCATGGTCTTTCTAGCCTAAACTTATAATTAGATTACGTTACTAGGACATATGGGAGATGATATGAAAAGTCTCATGACTTAAATCCTCATGAGTGATAAGTAATTTTATTTTTTAGGGTTTGGTGTATTCTTGTGACCAATAAAGCAATTCTTTCAAATTGGATGGGGATCAAGTCCAAAAACTTTATATTTCTTGATTCGATTTGGTCTCTGGCATCTTTGCCAAGGCCCATGCCAATTTTGGTAGCAATTGGACAAGATTTACTCAAGATCCAACAATTTGGGTTTTTGTTCCAAGGAGTTTTTCACCTGAAAACAGGGGAGAGACCAGATTGGCGTGTCACAAACGGTTAGACTGGCTGCGGTTAGACCGGCCAGGGTGCCAACTCTCAAGTTTTGCACCGTTTTGATCATAGATCTTAGTCAGATTTGCATAGGAGGTGCAATCTGATCTTGGTGACTATCGTAGTTATTCGAGTGAAGATTTAAATATTTGAGGGAATCGAAAAGCTTTTACAATCATTTATCCTCTCTGATTGTCAACATCCGTCCAAGACAATCAAGCCTCCTCAGGCTAGAAACACCCTGTCAAGACCAGAGACCTCGACGGGATTTTTTTATGGCGCTGCTAACAGCGTCGTGGGCTGCAAATTATTACTCGATTATAATCCATGTCCTTGTCTCTGTTGCCCATTCTAGCATCCAATTTACTGCATGACTCTAATATATGTTCTTGGCACGGTTGCTCAATCGGTCGATAGAGTAAGTGTGAGTTCTTATCGGTTTGGCTAATAGCTTATGGTTATGACAGATAGTTTTTGGCTATAGAACATATGTTGGTGCGAACGAATCGAATACTGATAAGCCACTTTAAAAAGAATATCCCGATAAATCATTTCGAAAAGACTTATTGGAGGAAACCGTGAACTATAGCTGAAAAGAAGAAGGGCTGATCATGTTATTTGTCATCTAGGCCAAATGAAAAGAAGAAGGGCTATTCATGTTATTTGTCATCTAGGCCACATCCTTAGAGTGGTATGCTAATAATTGACAAGCTTTAGAGTGGTATAGTATGAATTATCCACTAAGTGATAAGTGTGCTACTAAAATTTCTCTCTCTTATCTCCCCTGCTCAAGGCCAAGGACGAAACAGACGGGGAAAAATAAGCCCCAGAGAACAAACAAATTAAAAAAAAAAACCCCCAAAACGGGAGAGAGGAGACACAGGGAGGGAGTCTCAGAGAACAACTACCAACACTCAGGCCGAGACGGAACGGAGAACGGCGCCACCAACACGGAGTCCAACCAAACAGCAGCCAGCAGCAACCTCGCACCACCACCCCCACCTCCGTCGCAGCAGCAAGCCGCCACCAGCCACCGCCGCCGCCGCGGCGCGGCGCTCGTATCGCCCTCCCGCGGCAAGCGAAGCACCCCACGACAGCGCGCCTCGGCAGTCCGAGTTTGCAGCGGTAGCAGCGCGGGGAGCCTGGCTGGAGATCGCCTCCTGCACCCCCTGCCTGGCCTCCTCCTCTGCGCCGGGGAGAGCGCGCGCGCTTGCTTGCTTAGCAGAGGTGAGGGCTCCCTGACCTCCCCCCCCCCCGCCCCCCGCCTCGATCCGCCCCCACGAGCCCCGCGGCCGGCAATGGCGGGGCACCTCGCCCGGTTCCCAATGGCGGCGCGCCGCTCGCCGGCGGGGTTTCAGGCTCGTGATCTGGGCGCCGGGGAGTTCGAATTCGGGGGCAAAACCCTTGCTTTCGGTCGGAATTGTGGTGGTCCGGTTTGGATCAGAGGGGCAAGCTGGGGATTTAGTTTGAGCTCTGCACTGCCTTGGTGGCGCAGGTTTGGTTTTCCGGTGGAGGTTTGATGCGGGTTCGTTGTTTGGTGGATGTTTCTTTGCTTTGTGCGTGGGGATGAGCTTGGGAGTTTGAATTTGGTGCGAAACCCTAGCTTTCTTAGCTTTTGTATTGGGGTGCTGTGGATTGGATCAGAGGAGCTTGGGTCCGTCTGAATTGTAGATATAGTTTGAATTTTGAATTGTGTGCTGTCCAAAATTCGGTCAGTTGGGGGAGCTTGTTATTTGGATTCTCTGTTTGGTGGATGATTTGTGTTTGTAGATGAGGTCGGAAAGTTTGAATTGATGAATTCGGTGCGAAACCCCCTTATCATTTGTTGGAATTATGAGTAACTGGGTTGGATTGGAAGAGCCTGAGGGTTGAGGCGTCTTATTTGGTCATTTTTCTTTATGGTTATGTTCTTGTGTAGGCATAAGTTTTTCTGATCTTGCTAAGATGGCAGGTGGGCCCATGTTTTAGTTTGTGGATTCTGGATTGGAAGGTTCTTGATTACGCTGTAGTTGGTTTCGTTTACATGAAGAAAATTAGCTGACAAGCTTGAATTTTGCGCAGTGTGCATAAAGGCAGCATTGTCGGATCATGGAAACTTTTGTTTCTGTTATCCTATTTTAGGTTTAGTTTGGAAGTTACACTCCATTTTAGTTTGTAGTTGACCTGGGCATACCATTTTGGTGCAACTAGTAATGTGATTTTGTTCCTTTGCGGTTAATTCTTTGCATGGTGTTGAGCTCACTGGTCACTGCTGCACAAAATTGGGTGTAAAGTGCCTTTTGTCATGTAGTTTTCATAAATTATATCTGGTTCGGCTGTTTCAAGCTCTTCTTTCGTGATGGGTTTTCTTTATTGACCTCATTTTGTCAAAAACATCATCTTCCAAATGAGTGGAAACTTCTGATTTTCTAAGGCACATGCTTGACGAATTTTTCTGTTCAAAGTGAAAATTGATTATAAAATTTACCATTATCATGGCTGTTTTGATTCCCCAGAGATGCCAATACCATAGGGTTTGATAACATTTTGTTGGTTTATTTGGTGCTCTGGATTTACCTATTGGCTATAGCCATTAGCTAATGAAAGATTTCAAGCTCCTGTATAGTTTGCTGAAGCAGCTTTAGATGTTGCCAACACTGACACAAACCAGCAAGACTCCCAAACATATTGCTAGAGTTACAGAGTGTATTTTATTTTAGAAATAGATTTTCCTGATATTGGGGGAGAGGCCTCCACCTTGGCCCAGTTGGCCCATTGCGCTAGTAAGACAGCTGGCCTTCCCAGTACGAGCAGTACGCCATGGAAATGGTGTGTCTAGCCCTGTACATGTAGGGCCAGATAAGGATATTTGTGTAACTCCAAGTGGGAGAAATGGCATATTTGTCCCTGTACGTATAGATCTAGGTAGGGGTATTTGTGTAATCAACCCCCATAGCTATAAATAGGTGTCGTAGGATGCTATGAGCACCAAACACTCTCTTTTTTAGATAAGTTCAGGTAGCACAAACTTCTAACATTGTAGGGCTCCGGATAGCCCCTTTGAGGCCTCCCCGGTAGTCCCCTTCGTTTACTGTTTGATCTATTACCACAATACCTGACACGGCAGTGACACATTTTACTAAACATACATTCAGTTTGCTAGGCTTTGGACCTACAAATGCCCAATAGCCTATGGAAAAATAGTTTGTGGAGGCCAACACATTTGTTAGTAATTGACTAGTCCATTTTGCTATTATATTAGATCAATGTTTATGTTTTAAATATGTGTGTTTAGAAATATATATCATTAACGATATGTATATCCGGGTCATATAGTGAGTTCTCTCTCTCTCTCTCTCTGATCTAGTGGGTAGGGAGTTAACACACTTGTTTCTTTTCATCGGTGCATGTTCAAGTTATGGCAGTCTGTATTGGATTGGAGGACTTGGTATCTGTAGTATTTTATCACTTGGAGATAAAGTTGTACACTGATTCATTGTTCTAGGATAATCCCATGGGCTATAGACATTTTCCTTCATGCTTTGTTTTTTACTTTACACTTGTTATATTCCTAAATCAGATATTTGTTCATTGCAGTAATTTTCTGTGGCTGGGCTGTATACTAAGAGAGGTCAGATTGGAGGAAGGTTACAGTATTTACTGTATTTTTTAGTTGGGGTTGTACTTTTTCGTTCAATTGTATTTACATGGAATCTCTTTCCTGAGAGATGCCGTCCTCTACGCCACCATCAGTGCCACCAGCACCAAGCGTGCAACCAATACTATCATCTGCAGTAGGAGGGAGCACACGTGTCGACCTTCGTGAGATCAAGTCCAAGATTGTTAAGAGGATTGGGCCAGAGCGAGCAAAGAAGTACTTTCAGCATCTGGAAAGGTTCTTATCGTCAAAGTTGAGCAAGAATGAGTTTGATAAGCTCTGCCTTCTTGCACTTGGTCGTGAGAACCTCCCATTGCACAACCACCTCATATGTTCTATCCTCCATAATGCCAGTCGAGCAAGTGGACCACCATCAATTAATGTACCTAAGCTGACCAGGGATGTCAATAGTTCAGAACATGCACTGGTACCTCCAATCTGGAACAATGGTGATGCTTTGAACCAGCATGTCAAAGACAATAGACCATTGAGCAGAAGGGAAAATGCATTAACCCAGCAGTCATCACTGAATCATGGTGAGACTATTATTAGGGAGAATGGTGCTCCAAATTTGAGTGGTCTAAAAAGACATACACAGATTCGACAAAGTGAGCATGCAGAGCCACTAACCAAACGATCACGTGTGGAAAAGGCACCATTGCATTTTTATGACTCCCCACAGAGCAATGGCCCTTCTGCTATAGATTCTAGTGAAAACTTGGGAGAAGAAATTATACACCATGCCCGTCTGGTGCAAGCTCCTCTTGGGATCCAGTTTGGCCCTGCTAGTTCTGGTGGGACTCGAAAACCTTCAGCCCTTGCTTCTATCATTTCAAATGATACATCTGTTAGTTGCTGTGAACTTGGTGAGCTTTGTGATACTTTGTCACTGAGAAAGAGGATGGAGAAAACGGCGGAAGCTGAAGGGTTGGAAGGGGTCTCAATAGAGTGTGCCAATTTGTTGAATAATGGAGTTGATGTCTTCTTGAAGCAGTTGATTGGATCTTGTGTTGAGCTAGTTGGAGCAAGATCTCAACATGGCAAACTAAGCCATTTGGCATTGAAGCAGCAGTTGTGCTGTAAGCTAATAAATGGCGTATCACTGCAAAATCATGTGCATGGACAGGGTGGTATTATACCTCCAGGGACTAACTCAATCTCAATGCAAGACTTAAGGGCAGTGTCAGAGCTAAACCCTCGTCTGCTTGGGGTTAATGCGTCACTGCTACTTGAAAAGATTAATTCATATGACTAATTGGACAGAGCAAGGTGGATTTTTCTCCTCTCAAGATTGTTCGACTTGATGGTGTGTCGCACTTCATGGCTGTTGTATCCTAGTCATGGCTTACTGATGGTTGGTGGAAAAGGCAGGTGAACTTTGTACAGTATGCTGATAATACTGTATCTCATCTCCAGGTCAACCTTCCAAAATGAGTAAAGATCTGCTTATGTACTTGAGGCTGTAGAGTAGAACTCATCCATTGTGTGCATCTAAGCACCAGTAAGGAGGCACAAGTGCTTCACACAGGACTATGGTCCAGAACTTCAAACAAATTGAGGGCTATAACACAGAATTGCTCTGTAAGTGTACCGCACTAATATGTGCTATTTAATTATTACACTTCTAGAATAGATAGGACAGTAGCTGATGATTTATCTGCAATCAGTTTTGTTTCAGTGTTATTAGAAATAGAAACTATTTATCAGGGAAAACAATATAATGTCCTTGGCTGAGAATATTCCTTTTCTTCAGAACTGGTGGAAACTATGTCAAGGAGTAAACTGACAGTAGTTTTATCCAAGTATCGAGGCACAAAAGTTGTAAGATTAACAGTTGATACACCCTTTGTTAGATCCCCTTATGTCTTGGGCTCTTGGCCCCGATCATGCCAATAACATTTGTTTTCTTTCACATTATGGTACTTATTGCACGGCATCTATGTATTCGTCTTCCATTGAATATAATTCCTATTGTTGAGTGCTATATATTGCAGTTATTTGCTGGTGTGCTTGTGCATTTGGCACTTGGCTGTTCTTCCTTACTAGGATGAAGTTGTGTTTAACTGGCCATTTTCATAAAAGAAAAAAGAATGCTCTTTGAGAATTTAATAGCAGTTGAGAAGGAACATTAAATGAGCAAAGAGTAATGATCTATCTAGAATAGGAGGGATCTACTTGAAAAGTGCATAACATAGGTCTCAGTGGCGAAAATCAGCAACATGATAGAAAACTATATAAACCTTTGTATTAGCTCCCTTTTTACACCAAACGAAAACTGAAAATTATTTGCAGCAGTGTACAGTTGAAAGTTACTAAATTTGTAATTACTAAAGTTGGCAGTGCATATGTATGTATGTCAGTTTGTACCGAATACATATGTATGCATCAGCTGTGTCCTGTTTGCTGAAGATTGAAGTTAAAATAGTAAATCTTAATATATTATGCAGCTTCCTGCTAAGCAATTATTCGACCGGTTGATGATCTTACAGTTCAGTATCCCCACAGTCATCTGAGAATTTTCAGTCTTCTTTGAACCAGTTAGAGATGCAGGAAAATTGCATTCTGAGCTATTGGTCTTGTTAGTTTTCATTTTGAGGTTCAATTGATGCTTCGGTTTCTTATTGCTGCTTGGTAAAGTTCTAAATATGTTCTGGACACGTTTAGTTGTTTAGTTCTCTGATTCATTGTTATCACGGAATGCATGTTAGTAAACCAAAATATTAACTCTGCGTAGTGTTCTGTATGCACGACAACCCTGAATCTTCAGTGCATGATGATGTATATACATTTGCTTTAGTATAAAAAAAAGTGTGCCTAGTTCTTTTGAGGATTGGTTTGACTTTAATAAAAAAATACAGCTATCGAAAACAAGCTTTCCTTTCCATGTTCATTTTTTTGCTCAATTTTAATTATGTTTAAATTTGAAATCATCTGTGGTATCCTTCTTTTTTATTCTCCATTTTTTCATTAGCCTCTGTAGTTCTTCTGATTTTGGTTCTTTTCGCAAGGTAGTAGCTCTTATTACTACAGTTAAGTTTGGACAAGTACTTTGATCTCTTCACAACAATGCCAGGGCACCACTTATCCTGAACTCTAATTTTGACCTACTCCTTACTCCTTACCCTCATTAATGGGTTTAGCTTTTACATTATATTGATTTCTTTTTGTTGGGGGTGAATACTTTCATAACAGACAGTTCCTTTTCTTATATTGATGTGCTGAAGTCTTGCTTGTAAAGTTTGCTACTTGTTCAACAAATATACTTTAGATTGGAGTTTTTATTATGTAATGATTTTTCTTATGTTAAGGAAACATAAAGCCTGCTTTATGTGATGTACAATATATAAGGTTACATTTCTGAGCTTTGTTGTGTCTGAGGTGGTAAAGAACATTGCTTATAGGTTACCTCCAGGATTTGCCAAAGTTGTTTCTGCAGCAGATGTTCCCTGCAAACAATATGAAGACAGGAATGAGCAAATTTTTGTTGCTATTTCTTCGAGCTGGTTGCCTCTGTTGGAAAACGATTTGGTAGGCTTCTTATCCTCAGGGTACAAATTATATATTTTTGTATATCCATTTTCCTGACCTGACAGGTGGTACAAATTGCCGTCATGCAGTTCATAATCATGATTTACTGGCAAAATTGTGTCCCATCTTCAAGCATTCACGTACAGAAGAAATACAATAAGGCACTCAGCTGGTTGATCCATATTGACTGATATGTAAGCATCGGTAGCTTTGTACAATCAGTGTAATATGTGCAACATCACTCAAATTGCTTTCATATCTATTTAGTTCCCAGTTTTTCTGCATACCTTTTGCCCTGCAAATATAAGGTAGTGTTTGGTTGCTAAGACGAAGTGGGATGGGATGGGATCCTTGTAAGACGAGGGCTCCGTATTTAGTTGGTGGAACGAGGTTGGACGGATTCATATATTCCCTTAAAGATCTATGATGGTTTGGTACGACGAATTTGGTCGGAAGAAGTGGGACTGGGCACGTTTTGTAATTATTAGTGATGACCATTAGCACTGTAGTGATAATTAGCATGTTTTAGTTTTAATTAGTAATTATTAGTGACAGGTTAGCGTTGATAAGCGATTATTATTCACAATTAGTGTTAGTGGTGTTGATTAGTGTCTGATTAAATGTTATTAGGGAAAGTTAAGGGTGTGTAGTTTAGTTAATTAATGATATTTAAAATTAATTTTAAAATTATATTAAAATTTCTAAATTTACTCTTTCCTAGTTTGTCGCCTAAGCACTATCTGCATTCGTTATGTACCATCTCATCCTCTCAACCAAAGAAAATCTTGGACCATCCAATATCAAACTAGAATTGATACGTGTGGGACGTCTGACCCTATCGGCTTGAATCGTATGCTTTCATCCGCCGTCCATGATCCGATGCTCGGCTCGCTTAACCACTCCCCCACCCACTCGATCGGCCGACTTAACCATTCTACCTACTCCCCCGTTCCTCGCTGGAATGGAGAGGCGAAGCGGATGCAAGCGAAGTGGGGCCATGAATCTGGGTGAGATCTCGCTAGTGATGACCTTTTTCGAGAGCAATGACGTAGGCTGTGACTCAGGTGAGTTCCTCCGTATGCATCTATTTAGTTACCTATTTAAATGCTTGAATCTATAGATTTTTCGCATCTAGGGTTCAAAAATCGATCGATTTTATTTTGTAGTAAAAATCTAGAGTTCTAACGAAAAGACTGTGATTCAAGTGAGTTCTTCCATCCGTAACTACATAGTCACTGTATAAATGCTCGAATTGGGATTCAAAAAACCGAGCCGATTTTTTGTAGCAAAAATATAGGGTTTTAGCGAAAAATGGAATGATATGATGCAATAGGGGCTTGTAGGCGATGACACATTTTTTACATGAATGTCTGATGATTTGATATTTTTCGATCGTGACCTAGGATTCTAGCCAATGTCCTCCAGCGATTTTTTATAATGTGCAATGTTCGCTTGAGTTTGTTCCCCCGTAGGTTCCGCGTGCAACCTATGGGCACAATTTTTGTTGCATGTTTTACTGGATCTTGTTGCATTTGTATACTTTGTTGTATGTAGTTCAACTGGAATGCTTGCAGTCAGTTATTAGATTTTTTTTGTTCACGTTGTTGTTGCATCCTTATGTTGGTTATGTTATTTTGTCCCCGTAAAACCTGTGTACCTGTTGACATTTTTTCATAGGATTTTTTCGCCATGGTAGATGAGGGTAGCAAATCTTGTTGCAAGTATCGTTTTAGTGCAAAAAGGTTACAGAAGGCTGTCAATCGCAAAATTCACACTACCAATTAATCTAATAGAGTGGATAATGGGCAAGATGGAGCCCCTAATGTGTGAGTTTCGCTATTGTGGCAAGGTAATTGTGTTCACCAAAAAGATGATGCAGAAAGTTCTTAGGATACCTTCTCGAGAAAAGCTTCTGAAACGACTGGTGCAAGCTGAAAGATGTCATAGAGTTTCATGAGATGTCTAGGATTTCAGATAGGTCAGCAATAGCAAGGGCTATCGAAGTGTTGAAAGGTAGCGAGAATGAGGATATATTCATGAGGTCTTTCATGCTTATTGCATTGGCATATGTGTTGTGTCCTAGCACTGGAAACATGGTTTTTATTGAATTACTTGTTCAGCTTAGGTGATGTATCAGAGTTGAAAGAGTATAACTGGGTTGGGGATGTTCTGAATATTTTGATGAATGAGGTGATAGGTACCAGAAGTTGACACCGGAGCAGCGCTCCAGCGTTTTCCAGATTGGTGGATGTTTGCCACTCCTTGCCGTACGCCTATTGTCTTTTTTCAATCTTTTTTTCCGTTTGGTGGACATTATATCATGCTTTTTTGTTATGATTCATTTACTTCTCCTTCCTTTTTTTAGATTGTATACATGGATCATCTAGACGTTCCTACAGGACGCCTTAATAACTATGCAATAAATTATTCATTACCTAGGATTTGCCACATTAGTGATGATGATCCCAATCTTCTGCTGAAGGTTGACCAGAATAGACTGAATTTGAACAACAATTCATTTGGATCCCACCTTGTATGTAACGTATTCTGATTTTCTGTTTGTATGTTGTTGTTTTTTTAATACAAACAACAAAGCTCCCTCATCGCTTTTTCTTTTATTTTTCTATTCTCTGCACATGGTTTTGTGATTTATCTTGTACTCCATACCATATTGGTATCTCTTGATGAGTGGGTGTGGCTGTCTATCTAGTAGCCAATGTTCACAGGTAACACCTTTTTTTAATCCGTAATTTGTGGGTTTTTTGCACTCCATGTTGTGCAAGTGTACCTTTCTCTTATAGTATGCATTTTTTCTTCTATAGATTTCCAAAACATTCAAGAAATTGTTGATAAACATGACAAATTGTGGGCAAAAGACCTGACTCTATTGTTGCAACATTGAGAGTAATGCATGCCAATCAAACAGCTGCCTTGATTGCGGAAGTTAGAGATGTCTTAGCACCAAACCCAGTGGTTCAGTCTAGCGACATACGCCTTCAAGCTGGCCAGGCTTTCACCGTTGAAGATAATGATGGGATTGTTGCAACAACTCATTGGAGCAGCCAAGCGAGTGAAAATGTAGAACAAAATTGCAATAAGAGTCTTGATGGTAGCCTTCCTATGAGTCCACATAGTTGTGTGATTGTGGAATCCAACAAAAGTAGGCCAAATCGCTTCAATGAGGCAACCATCGTTGAGCAGGAAGCAAGGGGGAGCTCAACCATTGATGATAATTGTGCTAGCGCAGACCTCGACTGTCTTATTGAAAATTGATGCTTGAATCAACATGGCAGCTCATGCCAACATTCCCCAAGCCATGCACAAGAGATTGGCAACCCAACTAAAAGTGTCAAGGAGCATTGTGCATGCCACTATGCACCTCCACCGAGGTGCACCGCTAGTCATGTCATCATTGACTCTGTTGTAGCACCTACCACCTCCTTATTGACCTTAGCCAGATCTAGTGCTCGCAACAGTGTACATCACCAGTGATGATATCGTTGTGCATTGCATAGTGCATCTCCTCCATTGATGTGCCTAAAGTGCTTCGCCAGAGTACATTGCCACCTTGAGTATAGCTCCGTCACATGTTTGTTCCATGTCAAGGTGTACAGCTCCACTGCATGTTTCTTCCATGCTAAGGTGCTCCACCGTGCGTGACACCATGCACCTCAACCAAGTTGCACCACCTCCGTTCACCTGCTGCCTTGTGTGCCTCCCTCTCCTTTCTCGCCAAGGTGCACCATTGGTTATGTCATCATCAACTTTGTTGTACCATGCACCACACTTCCTTGCTAGTCACAGCCAGATTTGGTGCTCGCATGTTGGACCTTAGATTCGCAACCTGGAATCCTCTGTGATTTTACCATACTATTCCTAGATTAGTGGATAGTGCACACAGATACATGCTGAACATCAAATATATATCTCACAAAAACACTCGAGAACAACTACCAACACTCGAGGTTTGCAGTTTCTAGTGAGTGCAGGATGTAGACAGGCTCAAACGAAGTTTGAGTGAAGGGGAAATGGCAGAGAGGAAATCTACTAGGAAGAACATTGAGGAAGGATCTAGGAGGATGAATGAATATTCACAGGAATATTCCACTCCGTATTCAAAGGTGGTTAGACATAATTGACCGGAGGATACTATTGCTTAAACCTAACTTAATGACTTCTTTTATTATTTTATGTTTATCAAGGAAGTTTCATTAGTTAGGTGAGACCTACAAATAGATACGAGGGTCTACACATGATAGGTATAATTTTAATTAACATATTAATCTTAGATTTCACATTGTTGGGAAGTTTTGGACATATTATTATTTGAGGTTCAATTACCAATTAATTGAATGTTAATTAAATAATTAGCTAAAATGTGGGATTAGTTATTTAATTGATTTTTACAATATCCTTAACTAGAGTGGCTGATAGGTTACAATATTAGTTGCTAGTTGACACTAACTTTAGTTAGGATACTAATTAATTTTGATTTACATTCTATTTATATAGACTAGCTATGATACCTATTTTACTACCCCCTCTGTTCATTTTTTTCTTTACATTTTTGACTTTTCAAGGTCTTCAAGATGCCCTTGACATTTTTGACTTTTCAAGGTCATCAAGATGCGACTTTGATCGCAACTTTTTATAACTTTACAATACGATATACTAACAAAATTGTAATATCATGAAAGTATTTTTAATGATAATAATTTTCATATATCCAATCTAGATAGTTTTAAATCTATTGGTTATCAAATTTTAGAAAGTTTGATGGCACAGATTCTAGGAAGTCAAGTAAAAAAAGAATGGAGGGAGTATATTGTTATGGGACTAATTATAGTGTAGGGCTCATTAACACCATCTTTAATTAAATTTATATTTTAAATTTAGGGATAATGACATGATAATTAATTTTATTATCATTCATACAAGATTATGAGAGACCATGTGGAGGTGTCCCCATGTTTGTGATGAGTAATTGACTCGTGTTCTGAAAGTTTGAGTTTAGTTTGGTTGGTTCGCGCCAAGTCGGTGCATGGCGCAGTTTGGTTCGGTTGGACTTGGTCGAATGCGGTCGGGTGTGCTTAGGACGATTGTTCTTTTTCTCGATCGGTCATTCGGGCTATTTTGTGTTTGAGTATGTTTTATTGTGGCTAATGTTGATTATGTTGTTTCGAGCGTGCTATGTGATGGTTTGCTTATCTGTGTGACTGCAATACTTCGGAGCTAGGTCATGGTGAGGCGTGGGAGGACCAAGACTAGGCACAGGAGGTGTTAAGGTCCAGACGGTCGGAGACGTCAAAGATGATCAAGGCTGCTGAGGTGGTTGCGAGTCGAGAGATGAGGAACCGGAGCTGGAGCTACCGGAGGTGGACACGACGGGTAGCGGCGAGGTGGACCGGGACTAGGCTCAGGGAGGAGCTGAGGTCCAGAAGGTCAAGATGCTGGGTGCGGTCGTGTGCAGCGGAGCAGACCGGGACTAGGCTCAGGAAGGAGTCGAGGTCCAGACGGTCAGGGTGCCGATTGCGCGAAGCTTCAGGGAAGGTGCTTGAGGGGAAATTTGGAGAATTGACTCAAGGATGAGTGGAGTGGCTGGTTCCCTCCAAACCTGGTTGGTTTGACTTTTGCCTCATGTGTGTGTGTGAGGTTGGAGTGAATGTTGGCTGACCTTTCTTGATTTTCCATATGGGGTGTGAGCTCACTCTTTATATGGAAAGGGAAGGCAGTGGAGCAAGAAGCAAGCTGTGGTGTTGTGTTCTCCTACGTGTGTGTTTGCTCAGTGTGTTGGTCTATAGGGAGTTGGCAAACACTTCTTGTATTCAATTTCGTATGGGTCTGTATGGAATGGGGTAGACACTCAATCATGTAATCATTCATCGCAATGAATCAATTTGAGAAGTTCTGAGTTTGAGCCATTTTGACTTCCTTGCTTTTCAGTGTTTCTTTTGCCTCAGGACTACACTCTGCTCTTCTCTGTGTTCAATATGTTTGAGTAGAATCTCTTGCTTGAGTAGCTGACTCCTGGTGGCCCTGTGATGAGAAAATACTCAAGGCCATTTTGCCATTCCATTCCCAAGAGCAAATGGAAGATTCAATGGTAGTCATGCATTCATTTCCCCTGTTTGCAATATTGCTAGGGTTTGGAGGCAGGGGAAGTATGGTTTGCTTGATACTCTTGATGAGAAGTGATGTGATTTGTGTTGTCTAGTTGTGAGATGATTTCCGATTGTAATCTACAGCCTCATGGACAAAAGATACAAGAATGACCAGCAATTTGGAAATATGTCTCACTCACTGTTCAGGTTTCTGAATTCTACTCAAGTGTTGATTCCTTGCACTCTTTGGTTGTATGCCTTGATTTCTAAGGTCCCCTTGCTATTTAGTTTAAAGTCTCTTTCAGTTGACCTGAAAAGAACATATTTTCATTTGTCAAATTCTGCCTTTCGGCTGTTTTCTGTAATCTCTGTTCTATCTTCTTTTCGGCAGCATTTCTTCTGTTTTCGGCAGCAGGTTTATGTTTCAGTTTTCAGTTTTCAGCTTGTGCCTTCTTTTCTCTGCTGCAGTATTTAATTGTCTTAGGATTTCAGCAGCAAGCAGTATTCACTGTTCTCAGTTCAGATTGTTGTCAGTTTTCGGTCTGCTCTTGCTGCTTATGTTCTAGAGTATCCAGTTCTTCAGTTTTCTTCAGGCTGTTTGGCTGCTGTTCAGTTTCCCTTTTGGCTCTGGTTTTCCTCACTGAATGCAGTCCCTTGCGGCTCAGTTTTCAGATACTAAATCTCTTCAGCCGAATGCTCTTTCTCTCGCTGGGATGTTTGTTGTTCAGCTAGTGCCTTCTCGGTCTATAGTGGTCTGCGCCATCTCTCGCTGATTCAGTCCTAGTCCCCGGTCAGACCGTTGGAGAACCGGCGGTCAGACCGGCTATATTGCAGCGGTCAGACCGGTTTTCCACCACCGGTCAAACCGGCAACTGTCGACAGCCCTCTGAATTTTATCTTTTCTTCAGTTTTGGTTCGGCAGCTCTTGTTTTTAGTACAGTCTATTTTCAGTTTTTGGCCTGCTGTTCTCCTCTCGACAATTTCATTTTTCTTTGCTTTCTTTTGATTCTTGTCTGCAGCTTCTTCTCCCTTTGGTCTTCTTATTGTTGGATTGAGGTCTTGCTTATTTCTCCTGAGAAGCTCGGCAATCATGCAGTCATATCTCTGTCTTTGCTTCATTATCACTTTGGTTGTGATTCTTCCAGTGAGCATTGTCAGTTCTCGGCAAAATTGTTTTCTGCTATCAGTAAGTGAACTTTTTCTTACTTCATAGCTTGAGTAGCTATCGGAGAGGAAAGTCGAGTGGATACTTGGGTGATTTTTGAAGGTGCCATTCACCCCCCCTCTTTTGCCATTTCCGATCCAACATATTATGTTTTAATAAGTCTTCAATTCATATTTGAGTTTCTAAAACAATATTAATGACATCATAATTAACCTTTATTTTTATCTAACTATTTTTCAGAAATTTTTTTAATTAAAGTGGATACTTCAAATTAAATACTATGGTACCCTAATTATATTCTATCAACATCTAACTCTAATGCTTGATTCAATACCTAATTGCATCAGCCTAGCTAATTTGCAACCTATGGTTAATCTTAACTTGTTTCCTAGTAAATTTGAATGAACTCCAAAATTCATGATTTTGCCTTTATTAGAAATATCTTGAATTTAAAAATAAGTTTCACTCGATTTGAATTTAAAACGAGTGAGAACGGGTCTTCCAAAGTTTAAATCAGGAAATTTCCCAAAATAAACAGAGGAGAGAGGGTGTCTCTTACTGATTGCTAGGGCCTATGATTTAATTTCTTTTCTGATTTATTTTCATATTAGAAAATATATTAGAGTCTGACATGTGGGGCCAGCTGGGTTTTATTTTCTTTTTGAATTATTTTACTTAAGGATGAATGACTGATAGGTGGGTTGATAGGGTTTTGAATTTCTTTTTAAATTATGTTCTAAAAGAAAAGGAATGAGTAACTGATAAGTGCAACTGACACATTAAGTGTGCCCCCACATGTCAATGACCCAAAAAGGTAATTCCAGTTTTAAGTAGCTTTTCTAATGACTTGGGCTCACATGTCGATGACCCATTAATTTAAACTAATGGGTATTATTAACTCTAATTAATTACATACTAATGACATAATTAAATTAAATGATGTGGCTACAGTGTTGTGTGGGAGCGGCAACGCTTGGCCGTGGTGAGCTCACCGGTGGTGAGGCGGCCATGGAGGGGCAACGGCAACCAAAAAATGGTACGCTAGAGGGAAAGGGAAGCTAGGGGAGGCAGCATGTGGCTTAGGTGGTGTGGAGGCGAGCCAACGGTGGTGCTGGATGGCCAAAGCAAGGGCGGAGGAGGGACGATGGTGGCTGAAGTGAGAAGGGGAGAAAATGAGGGGAGCATGAGCAGTAGAGGGGTCGAGGAAACTCATCGATGTGGTTGGTGGTGGTGAGAAGGAGCCATGTAGGGCTGGCAACATGAGCTCTAGGTGACACGGGTGGCTCAATGTGGAGGCAGCGCTCGGGCGAGAGGAAGCCCAGATCGGTGGTTGGGGGAGGAAGAGGGAGGTGCAGAGATGCTCCAATAGAAACGAATCGAGGTGAGGCGCACCGAGTGAACAACGGTAGTTATGGCGGTGGTTTTTTGCCAAAAGTGGGGAAGAAGTTGTCGACGAGTTCCTGTGAGTGAGACATGAAATTAAATGTGGGGAAGTGAAGAGTATGCCTGGGATCACATTTTGACACAGAAGGATTGACGAGGAGCTCATTGAGTTGGCCAAAACGGCGAGTAGAAGGCGGCGGCCAGCGTGGGTGTGGTGTGTTCTCAAGCTCGATTTGTCTCAGGGACGAGAAGAGAAGGGGAGGGGTTGGATAGGAGCTCGGGCATGGCTTGGGTGGGCATAAATAGAATTGGGGGCTCCCGATTTCTCGTGGTGTGGCGTTGGCCAGGCAAGGTGTGGGGGGTGAGTCGCTCGTGTGTAGCGACCGAGTGCCAGTGCACGGCACGGGTGTGGTAGGGCGCTAGCATGTCAATGTGATGGACAGCCTAGTGTGATGCGAGTGGAGCAGGAGTGCACGGTGTGAGCGTGTAGGTTTGGCCATGCAGCGTGTGTGGGAACAGGTGGTTGACGCAGGTTAGTCGTAATATACCAAACGACGTTCAGAGGATTCGATGAATAAAAGTAAGAAACTAATGAGGATTAAAGAAGTAATTGTTGGAGTTATCAAAAGGGACTTAAATTCTAAATTTTTTTGGGAGATTTGGGATGTCACACTCTGGCCCTTTGCGGCTTGGCCCATGGGGGCAGCCGGCCACCCCTATTTCTCGCCCCTAAACCACAGCCACCCCCTCTCGCCCTTTCACCTCCCAGCTTCCCTCCCCCTTGCCCTTGCACTTGTGCCGGAAAAATTGTTAGTTTGGTCTTTGCATGTGCAGGGTAATTTGAAGGCGATCGTGGTCCACGACGAGGACTGAGAGATGACTTAATGCAAACCCATGGTCCAGAGGGTCAAGGATACTGGAGGAGACAATCGTGCTCAAGTTGGGGCGCGTTGAGATCAAAGACGGATGGTGCATATTGGAGCTACGGAGGTGCGGTCTCAAGGCTGCGATATGTGACGGAAGTGAAAAACTCGTGTTATGTAAGGGTTTCAAATTTTTTGAAAAGTAGTGGGCCAAAAGCCTGGATGAGTTAAAAAGGGCAGGTGGGATGAGTTGTATTAGGTTTAATCAGGTTATTGGATGTTAAGTAGTGTGGCAGCTAGATATATGGTGGCTGCATGTATTCGGCGGAAGTCTAGCCAAGATTTGCATTAGTATTGGTGATTGGTTGGCCATGTGATGGATCTTCATTTTGTCTGGTGAGTGCATGCATTAGCCTTATTTTTGATATTGTGACTAACATGCATGATTGGTTTTGCACGGTCTACCGTTTCCCTCGCACCGCTTGTCCGTGATCTCTTCCCGCGCGCTGGCTGTCCTTTAAACCGGCTCCCACTTGTCGCCATCCTCTCTTTGGAGGAGCTCCAGCCCGAGGGGTCTTTTATTATCCATTGAACTGCTCACAATCACTACTCAGTTGGCTTTTTTGGCCTTTTGAGTCATACAAACAGAAAAAGGCCATTAGAGATTGAGTGAAAACGACATCTTTCTTTTGCATGCAGCATAGAAGCATGGCACAGACAAAGGGTATTCTTTGTTAGCTACAGTAGCAAATTATTTTCTTTCACTCTACAGAGTTACTCAGCTTTACCCATAAGATTTCTCAAACTCCCAATGTCATACAATAGACACGCTTCAGCTAACCTGCGACTAAGTTGAGAAAACAAGACTTTTCACTACTTAATTCTTTATATAGCCTCTACCTGGCAGATCTCCACTCAGACCCGGGTATCTACTCACTAGGTTTAAACACTTATGCCCGTCCTAAGTGGCACCTACCGTTGTTAGGTATGGTTTTACCGTTCCGCATACCAACCCTCTTCATCTTTACTCCTACCTTCTGTAGAGATTCAATTGAGTTGAGCAGCTACTAGACTAGGATTGACAAGTCAATTCTTGAGGTTGAGTGATTACTGTGTCCTTTACTCAGCATAAGGTTTTAGTCCTTACTTTTCTCTTTGAGGCTGCCAACCACGACCCATATCCCCAGTGCTCGACGGCACTGCCACCCATCTGCTCAAGCCTCCTTCCTAGGATAAGGTCGTGGACTCTAACCATCTAATGGCTTTCCCAATCTTTCCTTACACCTCCTTACCCTAGAACTATTTACACAAATCTAACAACCAAATGCTAGGTCACTTAGTAGTTCAAAATTTTGAATGAGATAATCTATAATTATTTATACAATAATTAAATATTACTAAGTTTGTCAAGGTGAATATGGCCTCAAATTAAATAGGTGATTTTTTAAGGGTAGGACATAACTAATTAACAAGTCATTCTAAACATTTATTTTAATTAAATAACATTTCACAACTAACATTAATGCAAATATTGTAAGTAAATAATTTAAATTCCACAAGATTCAATATGATCAAAAACTTGTAACTTGCCTTGCTGCTCTGTAAACTCTACTATCTCAAAACATCAACACCTGGATTGGATCCTCGGAAGATCGCCTCAGAATGCTCGGGAGCTAGTGTAAACACATAAAATAACATGTGCCCGTGCTTGAGTCTAATCAAGCTAGGAAAATAAATAAAACAAAAAGGAATAAAATGCAATAAAAAATCAAATAGAGTTGATTTGGATTTTATTGGAGCTGAGATTGGTGGAACGGTGGGTTCGTGGCGTCGAAATGATTAAAATGAGACATTTTTGTGTTTCTAGCTCGAACAAATAGTAGCCGCTATAGTGCACAACAGTGCGGGATGGCCCAAAAGGAACAATGTCCCAGCCCAGCTGTTTATTACAAAAGTTATTTGTGAAAAAATTAATTTATTTTAAAATAAAAATCAGTGTTATTTAGACTAAATTTTCATGATTTTATTTGCCTAATTTCAGCTTTTAAAAAGGCCTTTTCTTTGAAAAGTAATTTAACTAAAAACATAACAATATTATTAAATAAAGGGTATTTTGAATTTCTATAAAAATCTATTTCACATTAATTATTTAAAGCATTTGGCTTTTATCTGGATTTTCGTGTTTTTTGGATTTAAAAATCAATTTCAAAGCTAATAAGTATTTTTGTAAAAATTCAAAGTCAAACTGTAAGTTGGAAATGTTTTTCCTAAGTTTAAAATATCTCCAGGAATTTCTGTGAATTTTTCTAGAATTGTTATATTTTATTTGCTATTTTCTAAGAGTTTTTTAAGCTTCCTAGTTTTCTAAAAATCAAAAAGAAAATAAAAAAACCCATCCCTCTCCTTGGGCCGACAAGTGTTTGACCCAGTTGTCTTCTTCATCGTGTGGACAAAATCCAACCGTCTGCGATCACTTAACCCTCTCTCTCTTTGTGCCAACGGCCAGATCTTGCCCGACAGCTGCATGTCGCCCATCCACTTGGTAACCCTCTCTCTTTGTCTTCTCTCTCACCGACCGGTGGGGGCCCCTGTCATCTCTTTCCCCCTCCTTCCACCTTTGCTTGTTCGCCATTGCCGCCCCGCCGAGCTCATTAAAGTGGCTATTTCCTTCCATTAGCTCGGGCATTTGATGCCATTAGTGGCCCTAAATCACCGACTAAACATCCCGCCGCTTTCCCCTCTTTCAACCCTATTAATCCCCTTTACGCACCATGACCGCCGGCCTTAAATCTGTTAAGTAACCGACGACCGATCAACCTTCCCTGCCCTATAAAAACCGCCCTCATGCGTCTGCTCAGCACACCTCACCTCACTCCTCTCTCAATCGCACTGCTCAGCGCCCGAGTACCTTCCGCACCATCTTCCCCTCATTCGGATGTCGGAGAGCTCCTCCAACGAGCAATTGATAGTGAAAGATTCCCTTCCGAGTCTCAAAGCCGGCACCAACACCTTCTCCACCTTGTTTCTGACCTTGTCGACCACCAAAGCGCCACCGCCGTTGACGACCGAGCCACCTCCGCCGCTTCTTCTTCGCCACCGACCACTCGAAGACCATGCCGAGGTACCCAATCCTCTCTGTATTTCTCTAACAACGGTAACCTTTCACTTTGACTACTCTGAACCGTCTGATTCCTCTGACATATCACTCCGACCACTCTGAACCCTTCGATCACTTCAACCCCTCCAAGTCATTTGATCACTTCGACTACTCCAAACTGACCAATTTGACTCATCCGAACCGTCTAATCCCTCTGACCTCTCAGAACCTTTCGATCTCTCCAACCTCTCCGGACCCTCTGATCCTTTCGACCACTATTTCCGACCATCGCTCTCGACTAGAACCATGCACAACCATAGAAGCCCCTTACGACCACTACCATATCCGACCAGTGTAGTCCTATGACCACGGCAACCCGTTCGACCACTTCAATCCTTTCGAACAATCCTTCTGATCATTGCTATCGACCGCTGCTTTCGACCACTCCATTCAACCACATCCACTTCCGACCTCTGCCGCTTTCGCCTTCGACCACCGCAGCTTTCAACCACACCCACCATGACCATGGTTGCTCATGACCACAGTCACTCCTAGCCATTGCTTTCTCCGACCACTCCGACTACCTCCAACCTTCGACTCCGACCGCTGCAAACCGCCAACCACTCTAAACACTCTAAAGCCCTCGACCACTCTCATAACTTTGAAACCTCTGACCACTCTTGTTTCTGACCTCTGTCACTTCCGACCACTACCATACATATCTTTCGACCACACAAAAAAACTCTATAGCTCCGACCACATTAGCTTTCGACCATGCATAAATTTTTGACCACTTCAGCCATCCAACCACGACCGCCTGTTCGACCACTCCAGCCATTCGACCATGACAGGCCACGACCACCAGAATTCCTTTTTATCAATTTCTTTAGTGTTTCAAACTTCCAGAAGCGTGTTCTCCTTCATCCTTACTCCGATTGAACCCGTTACATTTCTAAATTCATCAAAAATTCTAATCTATCAATTTCTGCCATCCTTTTGCATATATACAGTTTATTTGGTAATTCCAAATTCTAATTCCCAGTTCAAGTTCCAAAGTCTCAATTCCATTCCAAATTGTCAGTTTGTTTCCAAAATTCAAATTCTCTTCAAAATCTCCAAAAAAAATATTTGTTCTATTTTTCTAGGACCAGCTATTCTTTTTCTTCGCATTTCTATATTTTTCTAAAAATAAAAAGAAAAGGAGAACTTTCCACCAAGTTAGCTGTCTTAACCCTTCTATAGCCTTAGCTGACTTAACTTAGCATTCTTCAAGCCTCTTCTACTGGATTTCCCTCATTGTTTTTCTTTCCTCTTTTCTTTTCACTTTCTTCCTATCTTCCTGTTCATCTTCCAGAAGTGGCCGAACTCCATATCCTGCTTGTCTCTCTCTTCCTTGGTCATTTAGTCAAACAAAGGAGCATGACATGCATGTAAAAACCATTTCTCTCCCATTAAAGAAATTAAGGGCAGCAAGAAATGTCTTCAACCACTACTAGAAATCAATTCTTTAGCCATTACTTCTTTCGTTTACATCCACACCGATGCACCGTGAAGCCTCCAACTCAAAACCGTTGCCATAAATTTTGTTTAACTAATCAAATTCCTTCCCTTCTCTGAGACTATAAATAGGAGACACGGCATGTGTTTCATTCCTCACTTCATCTCTAGGATTTCTCTACTGCCTTGCGTGTAGTTCAGCCAAAGCCACCGCCATGGACCATTCCAGCCGGCGCCGCCTCCGGCCATCTCTTCCCAAGGTTTCCGTGGTTCCGTTTTGCCCTCTCACCATGCCACCCAGTCCTCTCTTTGCCTACGAGCCACCACGACAGGAGCCACCTCCATGCATGTTGTGGTATGCGTGCTGCTCTCAGTGAGAAGCTGTCTATTCTCTCTCTTCTATTCTATTGCTTGCCTTGAGTCTATGACAAGGTGGCCTGTGAAGTCAGCATGTTTTGTTTTTGTTTCGGCCAAACCGAGTGGAATATTCCCTCCTTTTCATTTTCGGCATTTTCTTGTCCAGCAAATTTCAGAAGATTCGTTCTCCCTCATACGAACTCTGAATCCGTTGATTTTTTCTCCTAAATTCATCTAAATTCATAATATATCTCCCAGTATATATTTTATAATCTGTGGATTTTATTTGAATTTATTTTGTTCTGGTCGCTTTTCACGCGTAAACTGCGAAGTCCCAGAAGAGTGCAATTTCGATGACAATTCTCATCAATTCGTGGAGCAAGGAAAGTTACACCTTTGATTATGTTGCTCCCAGTAATTTTAATTATTTATGTTATTTTTAAACTATTATGCATGCGTACTTTTATTCAAATGTAATTGAAATTCGATTTAAATTCTAGTTATCCTAATTCCTTTGTATATAGCCAAATTTGATATTGAACACAAACATGCCTTGTCACCATAGAGTAAAACCAAGTTAGTACAATAGTATTAATTGGACATTTTGTAGTAAAGCTTAGCCATGCTTTGAATAATCCTAGGTTGGGATACATTTTCAGATAAAACGTTAAGCTTTTGAAATGTATTCTTGACTTCGGTGAGTTAAGAAGGTATGTAAAATATTTCAAAAAAAATATAAAATTTGGTTTGGACTTAGGCTAATGGTTAGGTACTGCGTGCTGGCATGTATTGCTATTCGGTGACACAATATTAATTGCCAGGCACAAGGGGTAGTGGTTTGAGCCTAAGTCAAGGACCGGTCTATGAGCTACTACTATGAAGCCCGAACGTACTACCACAAAATTGGTATGGGACAATCCTAGCTAACTAATTTGTTGGTTCCAACTTGAGTCTCGTTGTAGGTTGAAAGTGAGCGTGGTGTATGCCATGTGAAGTCTCATTCGGCTTAAGAGGGGGTCCCAGTTTAGTGAATTCCTTACTGGGGTAAAACCTTAGTGTTGGCTTGGTCAGGTTAAAAGCTTTTCATTTTAAAGACCTTGTTATGATTTTCTTAGTTGCACACTTACGGAAGTATGTAATGGCCGACATTATGAGATAATCATATCTTGTGGGTAAAGCTGTATAACTTCTGAGAGTGTATAAACTATACTGGATAATCGTGCCCATAGTCATGGGCAAACTAAGTAAAGTTTCTCATGAATTAAACTTTGTTTTTCAAAAATGGTTTATAAAATGTTTATGGATGGATGGAATTCATATGAGATCTTTTTCAGAAAGATGTTCGAGGTGGGATGCCCATGGTTAGGTGGTGTTTGGTCGGAGCCTACACTAATAATATTATTTTGTTAAAATCTTATTTCTATCTATTGTATCAAATTCAGCTTTTGAATCTACTTACAATATTTACCTCAATTTCTCTTTACGCTCAATTAACTTTACTATGTCTTTCTTTGTCAATTCTTATGCATGCATTAACTTTGTTAAACCTCCTGGTGTAACTTGTGGAGTAATTTATGTGCACATGTTGTTTAAATCATCTTTTTCCAGAGGACGCCTTCTTTGACTTCGGTGAGGATCAGGACTATAGGTCGCGTCTTACTGTCGTTTGTCTGTGGACAGGCTTGTTGGAATTCTTCCGCTTCAGTTTTATTTTCTGCTACTATTATTTAAATTTGGTTTATGGGTTGTAGATGTAAACTTTGGCCACAAGGTCATATTCTTTTAAATTACTAAAGTTGTCATTATACATGATATTTGTCTTCATTATCCACTGTGTGCACTAGCTAATGCTGGACTAGTGTGATTTACACAGAGAGTTCCAGAGTTGTTGCTCTGGGGTTTGACAAACAGTGCACGCAGGGGAAGATTCAAACCAAACGGCCAGGTAGGGCGGCCTATTTGGCCCAAAAGTGTGCGGCCATTTTGGCCCAGCTAGGGGCGCATGTGCAATCCCAGCAGTTAGACAGAGGCGAGTGAACACCTAAGGAATGGCCATGTCGCACCTGGGGTCTTCGTCTACCTCCGGTCGGCTTCCTCTCGGCGGAAAACAGGGGCACGGTCGCCGTGACGAATCAGTGCCGGTGAGGCTTCCCGGTGAGAAAGGATGGCACGAAGGGGTTTAGCTCAACACAATGGTTCCATTTTGGGACCTTAGGAGGAGTGGAGGTGGGTGGTGGCAGTCGGCAGCTGGAAAGAAGCTTGTGGGCTTCCAAGTGGAGTTAGGGTTTTCCAGGGGTTATTCGGCAAGGTTGGTAGTGGTTTGACCATCCAGGGCTCACAAGGAATATGGGAGTGGCGACGGTTTGGGTTGAGGGGTTCCCTAGAGGGCTGTCCATGGGGAGGTGTTTTCGGTCGGTGGTAGTCTTCATCAGCAGGGCTCTCAGGTAATGCTAATGTCCGATTGAGTTTACCGATGTGATTGGGATGCAAAGGGGGTGCTATGGCCGAATGCAATCGAATTAAAATGGAAGGAAGAAGATTATTGCCTCTAGGGTTCGCTGGACTCAGGGGAGGTTGGGGGAACAAATGTGGCATACAGGAGCTCGATTGGGCGGTTCTGAGGGGTGGTGGGGGGTGGTACAGAGCTCTTTGCGAATGCAATTGGAGTTTAAAGGCAGAGATAGGTGGTGGGAACAGGGAAGTGATTCGGAGCGGTGACGGTGCATGGAGGGGAGAGAGAGGGAGAGAGGGAGGTTCTGACGGGGAGTAGGAAAGCAGGCGAGGTGGCGCACGGCCTCTGCAAGAGTTGGTGAAGGGTGACGAGAGCCTGTACGACAAGAGAGCGTGTGTCAGCGGAGAGAAGCGGCGAGCTGCGGTAGTAGAGGGAGCGAGTCAAATGGTGTGCAAAGCAGGGGAGAGGGCAGAGAGTTGGGCAACTTGCTGATGGGACCATGGCGTCAGCAACTGGCAAGAGAGATGTGAATGCCGGGGAGGTCACGGCCGCAATTTTGGGCAACAACATGCGGCCGCGTGGAGGGGGAAGAACAGGGAGGCGGTGGGGGAAATGAGTTTTCAGAGGGCGCCAACAGTTGAAGGAGATGGGAAGCAAGAAAAGAAAGCAAGGAATTGAGATGGTTTGCTAAATTGAGAAGGAATTGGGAATTCAAACAAACCCAAAAAGAATTCAAAATAGTTTTGAATTTTTGAGGTGTTTCATGGTATTGTTGTGTTGAACTTTTGATGATGTGGTGCAACAATTGAGCTCGGTTTGCAAAGTGGGGATGGGATTAATATGTGGACGGTTCCTGTAGATATGCATCATTTTGCAGAATACATACGCAATCAACGGTTGAAAGAAATAAAATATTGTTTCACAAAATACACATAGAACCCTCTTTTTCATCTATATATGTTAATGATGTACATCTATCAGAATTCAGAAATCAGCAAGCATACAACTTATCTCCTGATGCCATGAACCAAATTTTGCCAGATACCAAATATGAAAAGAAAAGCATGAATAACAGAATCAAACTTTCCTCTCAACAAGCACCAACGTTGCATTCAATTCTACATCAATAAAAGCAACAGCAAACACATCCACATTGAATGCAACGATCATTCAGAAACAAAAATTTAACACATCGCATACAACGAACCAAGGAAATCATCATATGAACACTCAACCCGTGATCACATATATATTCATGACAGGATGTACTCATCTTGAGACGGCCAGGATTGATAGAACAGTGAGACTGAGCACTACTCCTTGAAGGACATGACCGTCTCAAACGCCCCCACCAAGGCCTTCACCCTGCTCTTCCTCTCCTCCAGGAGCTTGCTTTTAGTTTCCTCAATCACATCGTTGCTCTTGGGATCATCCTTCCTCCACAGTAGCACTACCTTGTCCGCCTTTGCTTTAGTCTCTTCCTTCTCCACTTGCTCAGATTCATAAGCAGGCTTGACGATATCCGGTTTGTTCTCTGCGCTGCCATCAGCATCTTGCCCTCCATTATGCAGTTCACTGCCTCCTGCATCTTCTTTCTCTTCAGAGGAATGCCCCTTGACTTCCTCCTCATTCTTGCCTTGTTGCTCCGAATGATCAGAGTATGGTTCCTGCTGATCAGGTTGAGCTGAAGCAGGAGCAGCCATGTCTATGGAGTTCAGGTCGACAGGGTCGGGAAGCTGCCCATGCAAGTGCTCTTCAATGGACGGGGTGGTTATGCACTCAGATTCCTCAAACTGCACTGATGGCTTCTCTTCCTTCTCCTTCCTGGTTGCAGATGCCTCCATTGCCCTCTGAGGAACATTTCTTGCCCTTGAGCTTGCAGTAGCAACACCATTTGCTGCTTCTGCTTTTTTCTTTGCAGCGGCGCCAAGTGCGCGTGCTGAGGACACCGGCTGAGTCCTCCCACCTCTCACAGCCCCTGGCGCTGGCACCTTCTGGGTGCTCGGCTTTGGAGATGCCGCTGCCGCCTTGTCAGCGCTAGGCCTCGGAGACAGCTTACTCTTCTGCAAGGTGGACGACGGCGGCTTGGACGCTGCCGCTGTCTTGGCCATGTCCTTGAACGAATTGCTCGGCGTTACGGCTAGCGCGGGAGGCCTCTGCGAGGTGGCGGTGGCCTTGTCGGATTCCACTCTCGCCAGTGTGGGCTTTGAGGCCGCACCGGGGAACGGCTGGGCCCTGCTGCCATGAATGGATGAGCCTGAGCTGGACATTGACCGCGACGAGACGGACCGACTGGCGAGCGACAAGGACGGGCGGTACACGTCCGGGGAGCCGGAGGCAGCCGTGGACGACAACGACGACGAAGGGCCGAATTTGCGGTCCGGGGAGCTCGGCACCGACCGCGCCCGCCGCGCACCGTAGCCGGAGGACTCGCTGCTGGACGGCCTGAGGTTCGGGGACATCCTGGTGGTCCTGTCTCTGCTACTGGGGTTGGGAGGCTCCTTCTTGGATGTCGCCATTGTTGCAGTGCAGCAGTAGCCTAGACCAGCTGCACAAGAAGCGGCACAGATCAGTTCGGCTTGGGGCTGCGAGGCGCATAAACTGAATCAAGAATCAGAGACACATGCACAGATTAAGCAGATCTTGTCCAACAATCGCAAGAACAAGATGAACTTGAGCAAAATCCTAAATGCCAAACCCCAATTTGTGAAAAGCCGATGCACTCAAGAATAAAAACTGTGCTCTGCTCTTGGCGAGACATCAAAATCGGCCGCTCCACCAAAAAGAGAAAGCAAACAAAAAAGACGAAAAAAAGAAGCTTGTGGCAACGAATTCTCGCTTAAAATATTGATGGTGCGGGCCGTACGAACATTTCAACAAATATTCCCTAGAAATACCTGTAATTAACAATGGCCATCTACTCATATAGATATAGAACCTATCATTCCCCGCCCAAAAAAAAAATCAAGAACAAGCAAAGCCAAAGAACCTATCAGACCGTACAAGAGATGAAGGGAAGCCGTTAATGCCAAGAATTATGAGCAGGATGTCGCCAAGAAAGGCAAGAAAGCACAGATAGATAGACGGTACCACCAAACAACAAATCTGTACCATAGCAAAATTGAAGTTAATCAAACATCACGGCGCAGGATTCAACAACCCCTAACGCTTCCCCCACTTTTCCCATCACCCCGTACGGCCACAATCATTCCCTGCAACAACAAGAAGAGAACAATGCCCATCTAGACATCCAGAACCCACCCCATCCACCACTCCTTCCCAGACGGTGCAGCACCGAACAGCAAGAACCAAAGCTTAGAGCCAACAAATCGGCCGCCGTAGATGCCAAGAAGGAAGCAGAGGCGAGGAGAGGGGGTACCTGGGGGCCTACCGGTCGGTCGATCTGGGGAGCCTCCGGCTCGGCGAGGGGGCTAATCTGGGCCAGCTGCGGGGGCAGAGGTAGCTCCACGGCCGGTCCACATTTTATGCCGCGATTTGGACGGTAGCTGTGCGGGTGGGAGAGAGCGCAGAACGGATTGGAAGGACACCCCACCCCCGTTTAAAATAAGCTAAGACAGGCGCAGGCCGCAGCAGACCGAGGAACAGAACAGAAGAGAGGGACAGCCGGACAGGCTCGCGTGCTGTTATGGGCTGTTGCTTCTTGTCGTGGTTGGTCGCTGCTGCATGGTCTTGGATTTGGCTTTGACATAGTGAATTGGTGATGCTGCCCTTTTTTTCTTCGGTTTTTTTTTCTTTCTTCTTCTTTTTGTGTGTGCGTGTGTTTTGGCCTGTTGGATCTGAGACAGTATGTAAAGAACCTCTCTTGAATAATTCAAAAGGAAAGGAAATACCAAATATAACATAAAATTCGATAAATCTGTAGGTAAACATACTCACGCCGTGGCTTCAACAAGCCATGATGTGTGGAGTTACCTACTTGCTGACCCTAGGATAGGAAGTGCATATTACCTGAAAGCTAGTCGCTCGGCTGGCACGCTATCAAAGCACTTAGGATTGGTTGAACAGAACCCTGAGAAACTTTTGAACATTTCGGAGGAACCTAGAATGAAACTACCATTGTCAAAATCATACCAGAAGTATTGATAGATAAACTCTATGACTTATGGGATACATTCATGAATATGAAAAAAGAAAAATCCCAATTTTAGAAAACGGTGGGGAGTTCTTAGAGCATGTCCAATGCAGGTGCTTAGAGAGATGCTTAGTAATAAAAAACTGATTTTTCTTGCCACATAGGATAGATAAGGTGCTTATTTTGAAGCATCGATGCTTAAATAAGCACCGGTGCTTAGTAGGTGCTTATGTGTATAACTATATCTATTAATAGATAATATAGCATCTAAGCACCTATGGAAAAGATGCTTGTATTGGAGGAAATAACTTTTGCATGGATGCTTGATGATGTGGCTATATTCTCTCTCTTTAAGCACTCATATATAAGCATCTTGCATTGTACATGCTCTTAAGGAGTACATTAAAAAAGTTATCCACCCTTGCAATTTCTTGCTCCACTCTCTCCAGTCCTCTGGCGAGATCCATCTTTATTGCTGTTCGGAGAAACACAACGATTGAAAGACCTTGTTACTGGAAGCGTGTAGACCGAGAGGATGAATTGAGGCACAAGTCCTTTGTTAGGGAGAGACCTTGAGAGAAAGTAGTGCCGATAGCAAAATTCATCATAGGGCGCGATCTTCAAACTCCGAATCATCTGATTGATTTCAAAATATTAGTAGTAATTGAATTCTCCATTGCGCGTAGGGATACTGATCCAGTGTGGTTTCCAGAAATATTTAAGGATTGGTAGTGGTCAGATTTCTTGTAAATTTATTTCAAACCTAAATTCAGGTTTTCAAAAAATTCTATGGCGCTAGGTGTGTGTGCCGCCGCAAGGGTCCATAGCGGCCATACTATGACTGTAGAGCATGTACATCACTTAGTATTTAAAATAGACGCTAAGGTGGACATATCACCTCTCTCTCTATAAGATCATTGTTAGCTACTTTTACTTTAACCCTTAGCACTATCTATAGATGCTAAAGGTTCAACTTTTTCTGACATAACCCTAGCTGCCAAGGTTTGCTTCAGTATCATGCAATATGGGATTAACACTCACTTTCACATTCCTAAGCATCGGTGTTAAGAAATTTCTCTCTCTTATAGTATTGACTTAGCATCTAAAGATGCACGTGCTCTTATGGATACATGGTAGAGGACCTGGAGAGGAGAAAGCTGCTACTGCTTCGAGATTCATCAATGGCATGTGCCCAGAGTTGACAATAATAAAACCGGAAGCACATTGGATGTGAGATGTGTGTGTAATACCATGTTCCAAATTCAAGGTCTTGTTTGCAAATAACTTAATCTTTAAAGGGTTTCCTAAATTATTTTAGTACAATATTGTAGAACAGATGCCGACAATCAAAGGGGGTGAACGATTCCTGAAATCTTTTTCTCCTAAGATATTCAAAATCTTTACCTCAAGTGACTATGATAGTCACTAAGTTTAGATCACACCAACACGTTTAAGCAAAATAAATCTAGAAACAAGAGCCAACAAATTAACACCCTCTTGCATAGGGCCGATCAGGCCGTCATTGAGGTGTCGGTCTAACCACTGGTCGGTCTGAGCACCGGCCTATGACCGGTCACACCAGAAGACCGGTCTGACTGCAGGTCTAGGGCCGGTCCAACTGGTCCCCTGTTCCCAGACTTAGAAATCTCTCGGGTCATAAGATCAAATATTAAGAACTTCCCAAATTATCATTCAAACATTTTTAAATTTATATGAGACTTGTTGAAACCAGTAAGAACCAAAACCAATCAAAAATTATAAGGTTTTGAGCTTGAGTTCACCAAATTGAAGAGAATCAGATCTAGTACACAAGAACAAAAAGCCTAAAACTCAAATTACTTCTTGTTTGTGAGGATCTAAGGAACGAGATCTTTCAGAATTTATGCCCAGAAATGATTTCCTTGTCTTTAGATGTGCAGGGTCACTTGGTGTTAACCGTGTCAGCAACAAGGATCAGGGCTATGCTCATGGATGCGTTGAGGCCCAGAACGATCGAGGATATCGAATGAGATGGTGAGTTCAAGCATGGCACGAGAAAGGCGGGAAATGCGAACGCAAGTTCGAACAGTGAGATTGCACCATGTGGCTTGGACAGGTGAATTGAGCCGTGGTTCGGTAGAACTGAGATGGAAAAGGCTTGGCGATGCGTGGCAAGCTAGTGATGCACCTACACATGGCAAGCATCGCGATTGCTTGCAATGGATGTTGATGATCGGATCAACAAAGGTTATTTTGGTAATTTGGCTAAAATACTGGAAACTACCATGGATCAAAACCGAGGCGCATGATGGATCAAGATGGAGCTAGTTTGAGCAAGATGGATCAAGACTAAGGATTTAGTGGATTTGGGCTTATGTCCTTTGAAAAGCTTGCATAAGTAAACCTGTGTGAGTAAGACCAGTGTGTGGGGTTATCGAGTTACCACATTATGCTAAGTGTATAGTATCCACTAAGGGGAAAATGTGGCTGGCTAGCCCTTCTATAAAAGGGGGTTGGGATTGAGATATATGGTTAACCATCTAACCCACCTCTCTTGTGCTCTCTTATTTTTAGTGTTAGGGTTTTGAGCACTTGGTGTGCTCTCTGTCCTCCAAGGTAGAGTAGCTATAAAACTTTCCTGCTCAAGCAGCAATAGAATCAATTTTTGATTCTCTCCATATCTCTCTCTATTTGATTGATTTGCTCTTGATTTAGTTGGATTTTCCTCTCCTCTCACCCTTTTCTTAAACTTGCTATGCCAAAGACGTACAAGAGATGGAGAGAATCTCTAAGAATCATCCTCCACCCATCTAGCCACTTTGGTAACAAGTTCATCAAAAAAAACTCAGTTTTTATATATTTTTGATCTTCCAAGTGATTTCTTGATCTGAGGGTTTTTGGAGTGATTTCTTTTATGTTTTTGCTTACTGTGACACATGGGAACTTATCGAAAGCTATCTCAGCTATCCTCTACCCATGAGTAAGGCTTGATCACTGATTTTGGTTTTGGGTCTTTCTTGGTGCACCCTTGCTTAAATCTCAAAAAGGTCTAAACTTTGACATGGGGTTTTGGGATTCATGTATGGAATATGTTTCTAAGACCTTGAGAAAGATATGTACAAAGTTTCATGTCTTTTAGACCATTCAATCAAAAGTTACGTAGATTTGAAATCTCATAACTATGCTGATTTTATAGTTCATTTGCCTAAAATTATTGTTCATAGCGGTTAGACCGCTAGAATAGAGGTCAGATCACCCCCGAGAGGTTAGACCGCCCCATGTTTGGTGGTCCTCTCCATGTCTATCTCAATATTTGATTGATTTGCTCTTGTTTAAATTGGTTTTTCCTCTCCTCTCACCCTTTTCTTGATCATGTTGTGCCAAGGACATATAAGAGATGGAGAGAACCTCTAGCAATCATCCTCCACCCATCTAGGCACTTTAATAGCAAGTTCATCAAGAACCTCGATTTTTATATATTTTTGATCTTCCAAGTGATTTCTTGATTTGAGGATTTTTAGAGTGATTTCTTTGGTGTTCTTGTTTGCTGTGACATGTAGGAATATATCCAAAGCTATCTTGGCTATCCTCTACCTACGAGCAAGGCTTGATCATCAATTTTGGTTTTAGGTCTTTCTTGGTGCATCCATGGATGGAATAGTTTTCTAAGATCTTAAGCAAAATATGTATAAAGTTTCACGGCTTTGGGATCATCCAATCAAAAGTTATGAGGATTTGAAATCTTGCAACTATGCTGATTTTACTGTTCATTTGCCTGAAACTATTGTTCATAGTGGTTAGACCACTAGAACAGAGATTAGACCACCCTGAGAGGTCGGACCGCCCCATGGTTGGTGGTTAGACTGCCAAGGAGAGGTCAGACCATCCCCTAGTTAGCAGTCAGACCTCTAGGGGTTGAGTTCTTCAAGATTTTGTTTTCTTGAGTGTTTGGCTTTGTGCTTTCAGCTTGGGATTTGATTTTCAGTAACTTTTTAGTTATTTGTGAAAAGAATATATAATACTTGGGGGAAATATTTAATCGGCACCATTATGTTGCCTTTCTGTCCTACAAATGGTATCAGAGCGCAGTTAGCTCTTCTCATAGATCTTTACTGGTCTTAGGAGCCATGACAACAGACAAGTATTCCACCAAGCCTCCTATCTTCGATGTGATCGACTATCCCTTTTGGAAGAGTAGGATGGTATCTTATATTCTGGTTTAAGGCTATGCGATTTGGAAAAAGGTTTAGACTTGGTTTCTTATTCCTGCCAATGAGAATATTACGGTTATGAATACGCCAGATGTTGAGGCAAATACTAAGGAAAGGAATATTATCATTCAGGGTCTTAGCAGAAATGAGTTTGATCGCATCTCTCACCTCTCGTCAACATACGACATCTGGGTGACCCTCGATGCATACCGGTACCACCCAAATCAAGACTGTCCGACAGGACCAGTACAAGAGGGAGTACAACAAATTCAAGATGCTTGCTGGTGAATCCTTAGATGAATGCTTTGGTAGATTTCACAAGATATTGAGTAATCTCTAAGCTATTGGTCTCATATACCCAGACTTAGTTAACGCTCGTCAGATGCTTGCTTCCCTGGATCTCAGAGTTTGGGAAATGATAGTGACCACCATCAAGTACACAACTGATCTGTCAACCTTGAGTCTTGACGTGTTAACTCTTGCCTCAAGACACATGAGATCGATGTCGTCTCTCGCAAGAGAAAGTCGTAGTCAATGACTTTGGTCACTATTCCCACATTAGCTTTTGGACCATCTTCTGATGGTGTCTCTGAATTCTCTTTGGTTGCTTTGTGTGAGATGAGGGATGACCAGTTTGATCAGTTTCTAGAGAGTGACTTAGCCCTTTTAGCCAGAAAGTACTCACACGTATACAAGAGGATTAGAGAGAGAACGAGAGGAGGTCTGGTGGCCACAACCATATTCGAGCAAACTGCCCCAAGCTAGAGAAGGACAAGATCAACTACAGCGGTGCAAGCAAGAACAACTACACCAACAAGAACTGCAATAAGAAGCCACTAGCTCAGAATCAAGGCAAAGAGAAGAAGTTCTGGAATCCTGGCAAGGCAAAGAATCTCTTTTACCGTGTCCTCACTACCTTCGACAACTTCGACTTTAACGACATGGAGGGCTGGAGTGATGACGACAGCAAGGATGATCTGTAGAAAAACACCAAGGATAGCGATGACTTCATCGGTATGTGCTTCATGGCTGACGAGAACGGCATCAATGATGATGACCTCTACAATGACTCCGATGTGATGTTTTTTTGAAGTTAGGAAAGTTTTATGCTAAGTCTAGAGTTAGGTGTGGTGAGTTAGAAAAGGAGGTAGAGAGCTTGTCACGAGAGTTTGCTTCACTTAGATCTATTTTCTCCCATGATGATTGTGATGTTTGCTTGTTGCTTAGAGATATGGAGAAACTAAGGACCTCGCATGATAATGTAATCTCTAAGCTTAATTTACTTAAGATGAAGAATGTTAGTCTATTAGCTGAATTAGAGATGGCTAGAGTTACTCCTTTTTAGTTTGATTCTGCTGAGACTACAGTCTGCACCTCATGTGAGGATGAGGACACTGCTTTTAGGGTTGAGCACTTGGTATGCTCTCTGTCCTCCAAGGTAGAGTGGCTATAAAACTTTCCTCCTCAAGTAGCAATATAATCAATTTTTGATCGTCTTCATGTCTACCTCTCTATTTGATTGATTTGCTCTTGTTTTGATTAGTTTTTTCTCTCCTCTCACCCTTTTCTTGAACTTACTATGCCAAGGGCGTATAAAAGATAGAGAGAGTCTCTAAGAATTATCCTCCACCCATCTAGCCACTTTGGTAGCAAGTTTATCAAGAAACTCGATTTTTGCATATTTTTTATCTTCCAAGTGATTTCTTGATCTGAGGGTTTATGAAGTGATTTCTTCAGTGTTCTTGCTTGCTGTGACACGTGGGAACTTATCGAAAGCTATCTTGGCTATCCTCTACCCACGAGCAAGGCTTGATCACCAATTTTGGTTCTGGGTCTTTCTTGGTGCATCCTTGCACCCCGAATGACAACAGAAAGGCCAGGATGGCGGAGGACAAGAGTAAGGCGTAGAAGGTCCCCGATGCCCCCTCACTTGAATGCCAAGTTATTTCCGACTGGGGCAAACCTACATAAGTTGTGGAAGTCGAGTACTGGGCATGGGACATAAGAGCTAAAGCCCGCAAAGGAGATAAGAGAAAGGGACTGATGAACCCAAATGTGTATGACGAATTACTGCAATCATGACTTCCAAAAGGAGCAAATGTGTCTTAGAAGCAGTTGGGGTTGACAGTTCATGCATGGTGCCATTTGTATCATAGGCGTAATGAGGCAAACATACACACCTAACCAAAGCCTACATGCCATGTAATTCACACCTTCATTGCGAAGTGTTTTGTCGGCCTACACTTGGTCCATTACGACACTGATTTGCAATAACATATCTCTACTACTTAACACAGAGAGTTGATAATGGTGGTTTATCTACCCCCACCCCTTACACCTTCCTAAAAAATTCCTATGCACAAACAAACAAAACAATGTCTAGATAATATGATTTCTTAATACATATCAAAGCACTCATTTTTTAACTAGTTTGCATAGATATTCACCTAATTATAAAAAACTAAATTAACTACGTGGCACAGCCGAGCTGATGCTACAACTGAGGGCCCTGCCCACCCCCCACCTAGACCCCTATGCGCCTGTCCCAGCCACCTGCCGAGCCTGGGCTGCTCAGCAGTGCCTTACCAAGCAAGGGAACCTCGGTAGGTAGCTGCTGAGCAGCGAGAGTTCGGCAACACCCTTGTTGTCACTCTACACCACGTCCTGCCGCACCCCCCACACGCTCCCATTCCAACCCATCACTGCCAAGCTTCCCAGGCACAATAGGGGACAGATGTTACCTAACGTGCCTTTTGAGCTCAAGAACAAAGCTATTTTTGCAACCAAAAAAAGAGTGGCCGTGGGCCAAATTTGAAAAAAAAAGTATCTACATTGCCAAATTAGTGAAGAGCTCCTACTTCACTCTCTCTCTCTCCTCTGTTTGAAATGAAGGGGAATGCCCTTGCCTGCCCTGCCCCACTACTCTAAATAAAAATAAAGTTTTGAGTGTGCCACTTATAAGTGGACCCTACTGGTAGGTTTTTCCTTCAATTAATCTTTTAATTGATGTTCTTATGGCATGTGGGTCCGACCATTTTAAAGCCCTCAAAAGCACATAAAGTAGGTTGTAAAGCACATAAAGTAGGTTGTATACCCTATGACAATGACATGTGAGCCTGAATCCATTATGTTATGTTACAAGTGCTATGCTTATGACGTGTGGGCCAACACCATCTAATTGCCTAAAATCTAAGCAAAAATGCAAAATCCACTTTCCTACACTAAAAGCGCCCTCCATGAAAGTATGCCATCTTCATCACCTACTTCAGTCAGCCATGTCAACACACCTGTTGCATTGGAGGCCACATCAAGCATACCTTCGTCACCTCACATGAAAACTAGTGTGGTTTTGGGTACGAGGGTAAAGTGTCTTTTTGTTAGTTCGATATTCTAATTCGAACGGTTTCATAATTTAGGTTTAAAAAACGGACTGAGACCCAGGTTGAAAAATGAACTTTTTTTTCATTAGAATATGGAAATGCGAAACACCTGCATGAGCAAGATATGGCGCATAAACTAGAGAATCTGCAAAGACAGCCCATGGAATTTGCGAAAGCGTCCTCAAATTAAGCACCATGGACTTCCGTCCATGCCCAGATGCCCTTAGGGCATGTACAATGGGTCTCTTCAAGCCGTCTCCATCTCAATACTTTTTGCAAAATACCCCTTGCATGGTCAAGAGACGGCTTCCGCGTCTCTTCACGAAGAGACGGTGAGCAGCTCGTCTCTACGCTGAAGTCGAGGCTTAAAGACAGACAAAGAAGACGTTGTATGAGTTGGAGACTCCAAGTTCATCTTAACCACATGCAAAATATTAAATTACTTAAAGACACTAAAATAAATACTCCATTGTATGAACCGTCTTTTCACTGTCTCTATATCATATTTCAGCATCTTATAGACGGACTCCTGTCTCTCCATTGTACATGCCCTTACAACACTACCGTTTCATTAACCACCATTGGTTCTGCTGTTGAAAGGAGTGCAAGAGCTTCTCCCCCATGGAACCATACAGCAATAGCAACCACTGCAATACGCAATGTCGCAAAATTTATCCTTTTGCAATTCTCCTCGGCCAGCAACTGCATGCAGGACCAGAATAGTAATGATCAAATAATGATGTAACAAAAACTTGGAGGACAGATCACCAATAGAATGTACATCTGTGTGAACTAATAGTTGTAATGTTCAATATATGGAGGACAATAGTTGTAAGATTTTGTCTTTTTCTGATTTTTCGGATTTTTTTGAGCTTTTTTGCCAGTCCTTTTTTTTTTGCCGTATTCGTTTGTATTATACGTGCTGGGCTAACCCGTTTTTCTATTTTTAAATTTTTTAAAATTTAATTATGCTAAACAAGCCACCGTCGGTTACAGTGTAATTTCAGCCAGTTACAGTGAAAATCCAGTCATAAGCCATAAAAAATAAGCTCAACTGAGCACACTCTGACTGTTTAGTTAATCAGTAATAGACAGAAGATATTTTGTTATTTGCATGTGCTGCATCGTACTCTATATCAAATTATTGAATTGTTGATGCAGGAAGAAGAGTAATAAACCAGGCTTGTTTGGACAGGGGGATTTGGATTCGAACCCTTAGGCGAACTAAGGTCTTGTTCTTTACAGTTCTTGACTTTTAGTTTTCAGAAATACAAAAACTGTTTGGAATATGCTGATTTCTTAACATAGTTTTTTTTTCTTCTTTCCTTTTTCCTTTGTATTGTCCATAGAAATATAACTCTGTTTTCAATTTTTCTCAAATCCTTAGGTGCTTAGGCCCTGTTCTAAACAGCTTTTAACTTGTAGCTTCTAGAAGCAAAAAAAGTTTAGAACACATTAATTTCTTAACGTGGTTTTTTCTTTTTTTTTTCCTTTTTTGTAGAGATATATCTGTGTTTTTTCGTTTTTCATTTTTCATTTTGTTTAAATTAAATGTCTTAGAAAAAAACTAACGGTCATTATAGTATTATTGTAGCTAAAAACCGAATTAAATGGGGCTAAATCCCAGAAAATAACAAAAATCCTCATCCAAACGCCCGTTAGACTAGGTGGATCGTGCCAAATAAACTCTAATGGCGCATGCTCCTGTAATCTATTAGGATTGGTATTCAGCTATTCGTGCCATCTAAACAACGCTGAAGACTCATTCTATAATGTTAGAAGAGTCGCCTGGTCAGCAATTAATTCCTAGTTCCGCCCTTGCGTGTGACCAATTTCTTATCAATGCGATTTCCAAAATAAAAAGCCCCGATCAATGGGCTAGCTAGTATTTGTGAACAAAAGGCAAAATGAAACCTATAGCTAGTCCAAGAAATCTGCCATGAGCGGCACATGCAAGCAGCATATGGAGGAGCCAGTATAACGCACAAATAGAAATGTGCACAAGGAAAAAAAATCATGGGTGATGCTACTTTTACGGGTATTCGCCGGGAGGGTTCCCGGCGGCGGCGGGCACCCTTCCATGTTTGTTTCCTCCGTTCTACACTGGTCAAAACTTTCAAATTAGTTTTATAACTTTCAACGGGAATTCAAGAACTTTCAAATTGGATTTCAGAACTTTCAAATCTGATTTCAGAGCTTCCTGCTGAAATTCAAGAACTTTCAAATTGAGTCATTTTTAAACTGTCAAAATGAATTTAAGAACATTTTTTCAAACCTCGTTTAGCAAGGTGGCAAATGAGCGGACCGCTACATTACGTGGATACTTCACAAAAGTCGTGTATCCGTATTAGATATCATATCATATACAGATACTTCTCCGATACGTATCCTGCACGTATCCCTGAATTTATGATTATTCAAAAAAAGAAAATAAGTCTCAATACTTCTCTGATACTTCATCGATACTTCCTTAATACGTTTTGACCTAATAACACCATCCTTCCATGTACAAAGCACAGATCGAGTTGGCCCACATCTCAGGAGTCACAAGTAGTCTCTCGGCCCATGGAGGCGGCATCCTCGGCGCCGCCACTCCCTCCGATCGCCCGCCCCCTCCGTCCGGTCACCAGCTCCCCTTCCCGCCCCGGCCTCGGCCTCAGCCCGCCGCCTTCACACCGCCAAGAGTCAGAGACCCCGCCTCCTCCGTGCCGATCTGATGCCTCCACGCTCCCCCCCCCCCCCCCAGCCCGATCCTCAAATTTTATATGATGTTTGATGTTATAGGCTATCATGTTGGAGATTCTTTGCCTCTTTGGAGCTTGGTCTTGCTTTGACTCTGACTCTTTGGAGCTTGGTCTTGCTTTGAATCACTTTGTATGATTTGTTCTCGGTCAACATTTTCATATGGATTAAAAGCATGGTGGATTTATTACAGCAGCTTTATTATGAAGATTAGCAGCTTTCTCAATACCTTATAAGAACTCATTAATTTCTTAATTATTTTATATTTATTACATATATATAAACGTATCATTGTATCAATGTTTTTGAAAAAAATGGCAAATCATGGTATCCCCGTATCGCGTATCCATATTGGGGTATCCGGGCAACATAGACAGACCGGAGCTAGCGAGAGCACAAACAGCACCAATGATGACTACGATGCAACCTCGTGCACCCACGCTGGCACAAACACCTATGAAGGTGGCGAGCGTTCAGGGTGGACGTCGACGAGGGCATCAGCATCAAGGACATTGGCATTGACCTCGTGCATCCATGCCACGCTGACACGAATGCCTGTAAAAGCTATGAGTAGACGGGCTTGAACGACATCAAGGAGGACGGTGCCAACCTCACCTAAATCTAAGGTCAAGGAGGTGGGGCATCCAAATTGGGGTGGAGCAGGGGCGAGGGAGATATTGAGTTGGTTCTTTTGGGTTGTGGATTATATGTTTTGGCTGAATTTTTTGAATTTTTGACTGTTCATGAGAGGCAGTATGTAGAGAACAATAGTGGCATGTGATTTTGGTTGGTACAGCTGAACTCAGTACAGTTTGTACTACAATCTATCTGTAGACCTCATCTTGAAAAACACACTGTTTAAAGCTAGTTAATGTAGCAAATGGGGGAAAAGGCAAAGCTAAGTCAAAACAAACCCACCCATTGGTGCGGGGGAGGACGCGCATCAGGAAGTATGGTTTTTCCAAATAAATAAACGAGATAGCTTCTTTGCTGTCTTATGGGGGCAGACTTTCAAAACGACTTATCGATATTTTGTTTGTTCGCACAAACTCTCATATAGAGCCAAAAGCCATCAACCCAGCTATAGATCACAGCAAAAAAAACCCATCATGTAGAGTGGACGACAAGCACTGCCAGTGGACACTACGGAGGTCAACAGGATTTCAATTAGAATCATTTTTCGTCAGGACAAGCACGGCTGCCAAGGCACAATGTAGGCCTGGTGGAGCTATGCCAGAAAGCGGCAAAGTTGACGGCGAAGGCAACTTTGGGTGTGTTCTTTTGGACTGATAGCTTATAACATATGGCTTAAATATTTGAATTCTGGCTATTCACGAGAGGCAGTACGCAGAGAGAAATAGTGCATATGATTTTGGCCAGTACATCTGAACTCAGTACACTTTTTACTATAATTTTCCTATTGACCCCTGTCTTGAAAAAACGCACCGTTTAAAAGTTAGTTATTGTAGACAGTACAAGCATAAGCCAATATTAAGCCCAAAAGAACCCGGCCTTAATGTGTTAAGAGTAATATAATGGATGGGATCTTTTGGACCGTGGTTTGTGGTTTATGGCTTACAGCTTTTGAGTTTTGGCTATTTGCGAGATAAGTATGAAGAGAGAGACAGTCGTATGTGATTTTGGCCGATATAACTGAATCAGTATAGTATCTACTATAATCAATTTATAAACATCATCTTAAAAAGATGTACCGTTTGAAAACTAGTTACTATAGTAAAAGACAAAAGCCACACACAACAAATCCAAAAAAACCAACCATTATTTGGGTCTATTTGATATGGCTGCGGCTTATAACTTTTGGTTGAAATTTTTGAATTTTAGCTGTTTACAACAAAGATTACGGAGAGAGTGATACTCACTTGTGATTTTGGTTGATACAGATGTTGAGCTTTTAACGTGTACTACAATTAACTTGTAGACCCCGTCTTGAGAAAATACTCTGTTTAAAAGTTAAGTATTATAACAAAAGTCAAAAGCCGCTTTTAGAAGGCGTTAAGAACAATTTTTCTATCCATAGCAAAGCCCACCGCATTCAGCTAGTAAGCTGTAGACACTGGACAGTTTTTTGGCAGCAGTTTAGCTTCCAACGCAGTAAACACACACTACTACAGAAAGCCTCACAGTAGACGCCTCATCACAGACGGTTTTGTGAAACCGTCTCTGATTAACACTATTACAGACGGTTGTAATTTGGAGGCCGTCTATGGTATTTGTGGCGGAAAAAAGGATTATCACAGACGGTCGGTCTATATTAAGAACCGTCTGTGATAATCCCAGATTATCACAGACGGTTTTTAATATAGACCGACCGTCTGTGATAATGACTCTAAGGCATTTATTGCGCTGCTCAGACCGCATCTGTCTTCATTTCGATCCAGATCTAGCCACTGTTGCGCACTTTTTCACTCGGGAGGAAGCTAGGCGATTTCAGGCCAGTTAATTTGGTGGGAAGAGGCAGAGATTGAGCTTTGAAGATTCAGACTTTCCTGGTTGCTCTAGATATGGTTAGTAGTGAAATTTATTTTTTCTTTAATTGCATTACAATTTAGGTCTAAGTAATCCATGAGTGTTATTGAAGATGGTTAATTTGCAAAATTGTTGGTTATATAATAGCTATTGCGTTTATAATATGAATTGAGCTAGCAAATTAAGTCTTAATATAATAAATGTGGCCGGTATATATGTAGTAATTATAATTAGTTAATCTAGATTTTAATACTAAGTTGTTATATATGTACGTAACGTAGGACCGAAGCTGGATGTATGCCGCGAGTCGTGTGAGTGAAGAGTACATTAATGGCGTGTCTGCTTTTATAAGAGCCACCGAGGAGGATATGTTGAATAAGGGGGTGGAATATATATGCTGTCCATGCACTGATTGCGAGAATTTGAAGATGTTTAAGAACCGAGGGCAAATTGAAGCGCACTTGATTCGGAGGGGTTTCAAAAAGAATTATACGTGTTGGACCAGTCATGGCGAAGTGAAAGATCATATGCCGACGGATGACATCGCCGGTGAAGTGAATGATATGCCGTCGGATGACATCGCCGGTGAAGTGAATGACATGCCGCCGGCTGATGTCGATTGTGATTCGGATTCGGATAGGTTGCACGATGATAATCTGGATCAGATGCTTCGTGATGTAGAAGAGAACTATGATGAGAGAGAGTATGTTAAATTCCGCGGCTTGATGGAGGACTCGGAGAAACCTTTGTACACGGGCTGCAAGTACACGAGGTTGTCGGCTGTGCTTGAACTGTTGAAATTGAAGGCAAACAACGGTTGGTCCGACAAGAGTTTCACGACGCTGCTAGGTCTTTTAGCGGACATGCTTCCGGAGGGAAATGAGTTGCCTAAAACCACGTATAAAGCCAAGAAGATTCTTTGTCCGTTGGGAATGGAAGTAGAAAGAATACATGCATGCCCGAACGACTGTATCCTCTACCGTAAAGAGTATGCAAACATGCATATATGTCCGGTGTGCAACGCATCCCGATACAAACGTAACAATCAATCAGATGATGGCGAGGGAACAGAGGCGGAGAAAGGACCTCCTGCTAAGGTGGCATGGTATTTTCCTATAATTCCCCGTTTGAAAAGGTTTTTTGCAAATCCAAAGGAGGCAAAACTGCTGCGTTGGCACTCGGAGGAGCGCAAGAAGGATGGAATGCTAAGACACCTTGCTGATTCCGCGCAGTGGAGAAACATCGATAGGAGTTTTGCAGAGTTCGGTGCAGAACCAAGGAATATAAGGTTTGGACTGAGTACAGATGGAATGAATCCTTTCAGTAGCATGAGCAGCCGACATAGCACATGGCCCGTGACTCTCTGCATCTATAACCTTCCTCCTTGGTTGTGTATGAAGCGAAAGTACATTTTGCTGTCGATACTTATCCAAGGGCTAAAACAACCTGGGAATGATATCGATGTGTTCCTAGCACCGTTGGTGGAAGATCTAAAAGTATTGTAGAACGAAGGGGTACAGGTATGGGATGCATACAAACGAGAGAACTTCACTCTGCGCTCCTTATTGTTCTGCACCATAAATGATTATTCTGCCCTTGGTAACCTATCGGGCCATAGTACAAAAGGTGCCAAAACTTGTACTCACTGTTTAGATGGTACCGAGAGTATGTGGCTGAGACACTCACGCAAAACCGTCTACATGCGTCACCGTCGGTTCCTTCGGAGGGCTCACCCATACCGCAAGATGAAGAAACAATTTGATGGAGAGAAGGAAGACGGTTCAGCTCCAAGGCATTTAAGGGGACACGAGGTTTATGATATGGTTAAGGATTTAGATGTTGTCCTCGGAAAGAGACGTAAATTGAGGGCTTATGAGAAGAACACCTGTACAAGAGATCAATATTTTGGGACTTACCTTATTGGGAGTACCTAGATGTTCGACACTGCATCGACGTCATGCACGTAGAAAAGAATGTATGCGACAACTTGATTGGTCTCTTACTGAACATCCGTGATAAAACAAAGGACGGCGTCAACGCACGACTTGACTTGGCTGACATGGACATCAGGCCTGAGTTAGCACCGACACGCACTGATAATGGACGAACGTACCTTCCCCCTGCGTATTACACTCTGTCCAAGGCTGAGAAAACAGAACTGTGCCAGTGCTTGCATGGTGTCAAAGTTCCGTCTGGTTACTCCGGCAACGTGAAGAAACTTGTTTCGATGCAAGATTTGAAGTTAAATGGCATGAAGTCTCATGATTGTCATGTGCTGATGACACAGATGCTCCCTATTGCAATTAGAAATATTTTGCCTATCAAAGTCCGAGAGACAATTATGAGACTATGTTATTTCTTTAACACAATTGCTCAGAAGGTCATCGATCCCGAAGGACTAGATGCTCTGCAGGACGAGGTGGTGATGACTCTATGTCACCTTGAAATGTATTTCCCTCCTTCGTTTTTCGATATCATGGTTGTCAGACCCAGATTTTACAAAACGGAATCTACTGTGATTCACCGCACTATTCCCTGGATCAGTAGATAGTGCTCACAGATTACAGTTCCACTACTAGTTTTCAGGTCTAGGACAACGCAATAAAATTGTGGCAATATTGTCACCCACTCACAACGAAATTCTATAAGGTGGCAATACCTCCTAACTATTGCAACGAAAATCAATATTATCACAACGCAAGACAACCGTGGCAATAAAATCATACTACTCGCAACCATTTTCTAAATGGTGGCGATAAAGCCACCTTATTACAACGAATTCAATGACTATCACAACGCAATATTTTAGAGGCAATACTGTGCACATATCGCCAGGATTTTGGCAAAACGTTGCAATAGCACATACCTATTGCAACTAATTTAGTGTCGTTGCGATGCATTTCGTGGCTAAAGGGTCAGAATCTAGTAGTGTTCCGAATATCAAAAGTACATATCATACGGAAGCATAAATATAATAGTAAACTTACTCATGGACCGTTTAGGCCGAATTCATTAAATTGCAGCAGCGGAAGAACGAAGCACACAGAGGGGGCCTTCAGGACATGCCCACAGGCAGCCAACTGGAGGTTCGCGACCTAGCCCTTGACATCTTCATCTTTTCCGCCAGCTTGTCCAATCTTGCTGCTGAGGTGAGGTGATTTGATTCATGATTCTGAATTTTGTCGCAAAAGCGAGTGTGAGCACTCCAACCCCGTGCTCCGCGAGCCAATACACAGAATGCAAATAAATAGTATGCATGGCTTAACAAAGAAGAGGCTCAGGTTATTTTATTTACCAAACATCGCTTTTAGCAGCTTTGCTATTATTTAATCATAGTGTTATTGTTAGTACCTATACACCACCTAGTGACTACCAAAATCGACTTAATCCACCAAAATACACTTTCTTTATTGATTGCTGTCTAAAGCTCCAAACGGCGAGTAACATCAATTATACGATCCACCAATCAATTGCTGCCTAAATCTCCGAACAGCTAGTGACATCATTTATCTAATATTATTTAATTAATCCACCGAACACATACTTTCCATATTGAGTGATGTCTAAAATTCCAAACAGCGAGTATCATTAATCATTTTGAATCCTACCAATATCTTCTGCGTTCTAAATTCCTAATAATCCAATCTTGAAATCTCTATTCATCAACTCTTCATCTCTAAATTCCCATGATTAATTAATACCATTGATTTTAAATCCACCAAAATCATTCATATTCAATCCTTTTTGTTATTGATCCAAAACCATAAATTCATTCTTCTAATAATCAATCTCATTTTCCATTATCTATCACTAACTAATTCACTAGTATACCTCCACCAAATACATTAATGATCAAATCTACAATTCACTAGTATACATCCACTGATAATACACTTATCAAGATTATAATCCACTACTTGTTATGATTCCTCCAATATTCTCAGAAATTCAATTCATCCATCTAGTGTATAATCCAATCCTATTAATTCCATTATCGCCAATATCTCCCAAGAATTTTAAATTATCAGTGTCATAATCCAGCAAATACCTTTGCACTCCCTAATTCTCCAAGAATCATTTAAATCATCTATCTAGCCTGTATATTCATTTACGCTCCACCAATTTATTTCTCCTAGACTCCACACTATCATTATCCCTCTTATGATCAATCATGAATCCACCAACTTCTTTATGTGGTTGCCATAAATAGCCATCTTCCATTCTTACGACTCTATTTATTCTTCCTGACATTTTATTTGTGAGAAATGTTACCATTATTTAAAAATATAATACATAGAAATTTCCTGAGACCTAGCAGTTTTGAACAAAAGCATAATGTTCAAGAAAATGCAATAATAATAGCGATCCAGATTCCATCCACCGTTACATGGCATCTGCACCATATAGCATCTTTCAGCGTTATAGCCGCTTAACTTACCACTGGGACGACACCCAGGACAATTCAAATCAGGGCTTTCCACTGCCCTCCACTTTTCCATTCCCACCCACAAAGTGTTTTGAAATAGAACTATATCTGGTTAAGTTCCCATGTCCGCCCTTGACCGTGGGTACGCCTATTCGAATAGTTTTGACTCTGCAGAGTTTGCACACTTTACCCACAAGAGACAGTTCACTCGTTGCCCCACACGATTCCTAAGCCGTGCGGTTGAGCAAACCATCACAGTAACCGTTCAAAGTACCTTGCCCCGTCCATCACCTCACCCTATGGGCCGCTCCCACTTGCGATGGGTCCCATACGTTGTGCAGGATGTTCCCCTCCTATGCGCCTAGCAGCTGTCCTCACCGTACTGCTAGCACGCCGCAGGAGAACTTCACTCACAAAGAGTGTCCCATTCAAGCCGTCACCCAGAATCGCTACTTGCACCACCACTTCTCCTCCACTAATGATGATGACTTTCGGGGTTCGGTACATTTACTAGGCCAAGTTGTATTTTACAGACTTGTGGTTGTACTGTTTTACACAGGAGGTCATGACAAGATTCAGTCCTTAGGGGTATCTGGGCGGTTCTACCACTATCCACTTTGTGCTTCCACTGCATCACCACATACACACCCTCGAACCATCCACCCAGATATTTAAGCAAGTTGAGGATATTGGAAACATAAAATAATCATAGCCAACATATACCAGTCATTACCAACATGACTGCCCAACCAATTTTTCTCATGATTAAAGTGATGCTTGGGCATTCTCGCGCCCATGAATACCTAAGCGATACTAAGCATGGCATATAAATTACGGACTTATTTTCGAAATGTTACTATTATAATTTTGCTAGGGCGACAAAGTTCACACATTCAGATATTCCAAAGGAGGTGTAATATTATTCAAGGCAAACAATGGACATATATCTAGAATATTAAATTAACATGTATTTTCATATAAAATAACAGCATGCAATTTGATAATTTAAACCAAAGTAATTTGCAGAAAATGTAGGTTCAACATGATCAAAGTATTGACTCGCTTGGCGCAGTTTATCGCGGTCTTGAGCTCACACGATGCTTTCTCTTGAGCTTCTATTCTTTATCTTCACTCTGCTCTCACCACGCTTGATCCGTGGAATCTTCAGGACTCTGATTTCTAATTACGCGATAACGACTGAATCCAAATAAAGCAAATAACTCAAGAGATCCAAATAAATCCGAATAAACTCAATTTAGTTCTATTATGAGTTAACGGGTGATTTGAGTGATTTCAGGTAGGGTCTACGGTAGAATACGATGACTTGGTCTTTTTATTAACCATCTCGTTTATTATTTTTGTATTTATCAAGGAAGCTCTATGAGTCGGGTTAGACCTAGGTTTCAGTGTACAAGATTTAATTAATAGTACTATTATTATCTTGCTTATTATTTAGCTACTATTAGGCTTAGTTTTATTTCTAATTCTAGTTTAAATTTATTTACCTCTCCAGGCTTGTCATACGGGTTCATATATTAATATAGCTACTTAATTAAATCTACCAATTAGGTTTGCTTAATGATGGTATGTTAAATGTTAGTGCATATATTACAATTAAGGGTAATCTTTTTGAATATTTAACCAAAAGCCATATTTATTTATTATTGCTTTGAATTAACGATTAGCCTTTTAGATGATTGCTCAAACCATATTAATTATGCATACATGAACTAGTCCAAGTATTAGTGGCTTAATATCAAAATCATCTAAGAGTCAAAAAGGGTTCTCCTAATTGCTTGGGGGCATAGAGATGATGGTTATGTTTTAAACCATGCTATGGTTAATCCTACAACATTTACTAGGATGCCACGGTTTAGGATTTATTTCTTTAGACCACCTTCACCTGCTAAGTCATCATTCCATGGGGCACATCCTAACAATATTCTTTCTACACCCTTAGTTAATAATTATGAGTTAAAATAAATAGTCAAAGCATATATTATGGTTATTGTTACTATTTTTCTTGAGCATGTGATAATTAACTTATGATTATAATATTTAGAAAGCTCATTTTACATCCTAACTAATTTTTGTACCTTGTATATATCCATTTCACATCTTTATTTAATATAGACATTTATTCAAGCTACTCCTCCTTATTGATGCCTTCAATAAATAATTAGATTTAAAATTAAATAGTAAAGGCGCACTAATTATTTATCACGATAACTATCTCAATTTAAATCATACCTAAGCTCTCTAAAATCTTAACTAGGTTTTATTAGTTTCATGAACAATTTCTGATTTCCTCAAATTTTGTTTGGTTAATCTCCTAATTGAAATGCATTAAAATGAAAATAGCACAAAAAGAGTGAGAGATGGGGGAGGATGGGAATCGAACCCACAATCTGTGGAGTAACACACGGCTCAGTTTACCACTGGTCTATTGCCCATTTGCTGATTCAACAAAGGGAAGCGGTTACTAAGTGTAGTCCACGGTTGGGGCAAACAGAGCAAATTGGCGCCGGCCCACGGCTGTCTTGCCGCCGGCGAGGGGCGGCCGGGGAAGTGCCGGCGACCATCAAAACGGGTTTACTTGTGAGCGGGGAAGCTTGTGGCGGTGTCGGCACGGGCTACGGTGGCGTTAGGAGCGGCCAGCGCTAGCGTGAGCGGGCGGCGGCGGGGACGGGTCGGGGCGCCAGCGCTGTGGGGGAAGGGGGTGGAGTTGGGGAGGACCGCGAGTGTGAGGGCGACACGAGGAAGCTTACCGTGGACCCTACCGAGCCGAAGAGGGCCCGTGGCGGACCGGCAACGTGGGATGGGGTCCGGCGACGGTGGCGCGCGGTGCCGGCGTACTGGGATGGAGGAGACCCACGGCCGGCGCTTAGGGAAGCCTCCAGGCACCGAGAGGAGACTCCTCGAGCGGGGAATCGAGACGAGATCGCCGGAGGGGGAGTGGGTGGCGGGATTGGCGGCGACGGCATTCATGGGCGGAGGAGGAAAAGAGGTGGGGGAGGAAAAGAGATGGCACGAGAAGCAATGGGGGACGGCGAGGCTCTTATAGCCGAGCGCGCGCGAGGGAGGGTGGAGCCGGGGCAAAGACCGTCGCGGCGGGGGTGAAGAACCGCCGGGTATGGACTGGCGTGGGGCTCGGCGCGGACGGGGGTGCGGGGCTCGGCGCACTGCGGCTTTTGCAGTGATGGAACAGCTCGGGGCAGAGAGCAACGCGTGAGGGACAAGGCAGAAGGGGAGCAGAAACGCAGGCGCACGGGGAAAGAGAAAGGAAGAATGGAGGGAAGGAGGAGGAAAAGAAACGGAGGAGAAGGAGCTGCGCGCGTTGGGGGGTGGTCCGGCTCGGTCGGCAGGGGAAAAAGGAGAGAGGAGGAGCGGATCCCACTGGCAGTGAAAGAGAAGAAAGGGAGGGGTAAGAGAGGAAAAAGGAAGGGCCCCACTTGGAAGTGAAAGAGAGAAATAAAAGGATGAGAAAATTAGGCTCATGCATTACCTTACTATTTGGATTTTTATTTTAAGTTTCTATCTCACATTTGAGGCTATTTATTTAAATTTTTGCATGCCATTTGAACTTTCAGCTTTGATTTTCCCCATGGCTGTGCTTATCATAATATTTATATTAATATGTTGCATATTTTGTTTCACTTGTGGATATATATAATTTCATTTATTTTTATATTGCTGGCTCATTTAATTTTTCTTGTTTTACTTCCTACATTGCTAAACTCTTACTTACACCATTTGTACACACACACACACACACACACACACACACACACATATATATATATATATATATGCATATGTGTTTGTATTTTTATTCATTCACTTTTTATTGCTATTTATATCATGATTTCCAAAATGAGATTTTATATTTTAACTCAGGTTTCTCTCTCCTTATACTGGATCATCTTTTCAGATTCTTATTTAAAATTTTAGTTTTCTATTATTTACATATTCTCATTTTGGTATTATTCATAGTAGTTTTACTTTTCAAAGTCTTCTTGAATTTTGGATCCTCCACCAAAATTCAGAAAAAAAATCACAAAATCCAAATTTCAACAAAACATATTGCAAAATATTTTAAAATTTATTATATTTTCGAATTCGATTTTTTTCAGGATGTTACAATGGTCCATCTCATTGTTCACGTTGTGTGGGAGATAAAAATGTGCGGGCCCATATTCCTACGTAGCATGTACTCATTTGAGAGGTTCATGGGAATTCTCAAGTCCTACGTACGGAATCGTTCTCGGCCGGAGGGCAGCATCGTCGAAGGTTATGCAAGCGAAGAGGTCATTGAGTTTTGTGTCGATTATATGGCTCAGATTCAACCGATAGGTGTCCCTCAATCTTGTCATGAGGGGAGGCTGAAGGGTCTCGGAACTATCGGAAGGAAAGCAATCACTCCAGATATGGACACGTATACTCAAGCCCATTTCACGGTGTTGCAACACATGACTGAAGTGGCGCCTTATGTGGACCAGCACAAGGATGTGCTTCGGCAACAGAATCCGGAGCGGCCGGATGTTTGGATCATGAGGCAACACAACAGTTGGTTCAACCAATGGTTGAAGGAGCAAATCGCTAGGAGCTCGCCGAGTGAGACGCTGACATGGTTGGCAAAAGGGCCGATATTTACAGTTGTGACATGGCAAGGATATGACATAAATGGGTACACATTCTATACGCAGTTTCAGGATGTCAAGAGCACTAACCAGAACAGCGGTGTCCGCATAGATGCATTCAGTACCGATGGGTCGAGAAACTCGTACTATGGCTTCATAGAAGACATTTGGGAGCTCGACTATGTGGTTTTCAAGATCCCCTTATTTCGCTGCCGTTGGGTGCATCTCCCACAGGTGAAGGTTGACAAGTATAGTGTCACGACCGTGGACCTCCAACGTGTCGGGTACAAAGACGAACCATTCGTACTCGCCAATCAAGTTGTTCAAGTTTTCTATGTAACCGACCCGGCAAATAAGAAACGCCATGTAGTTCTTCATGGAAAAAGGAGAATTGTCGGAGTGGAGAATGTAGTGGACGAGGAGGAATACAATCAATTTGACGAGTTACCTCCTTTTGGAAATGGCATAAGGGTGGATGATGAACAATGTGACGAAACTAGTTACGTACGCATTGATCATGATGAAGGGCTAATTTTTAAAGGAAATAAGCAAGTACAATAAGAATGTATATGTGAAAATGTGTGACAATTTTGAGATGTATATGTGAAAATGTGTAATGTAGTCAATTTTGACATGTATATGTAAAAAATGTGTGATGTAGTCAATTTTGAGATGTATATGTGAAAATGTGTGATATAGTCAATTTTGAGATGTATATGTGAAAATGTGTGATGTAGTCAATTTTGAGATGTATATGTGAAAATGTGTGACAAAATGTATATGTGAAAATGTGTGATGTAGTCAATTTTGAGATGTATATGTGAAAATGTGTGACAAAATGTATATGTGAAAATGTATATGTGTATTGGCATTTATGTATATGTGATGTATATGTGTGATGTACATGTGAATTGGTATGCATTTATGTATAGAACAATGCTGCAGTGTGATGTATTTGAGAATGACAAAATGTATCAAAAAATACACTGTGTGAATACAGCTGGTTGGTGTTGTATATAAATGCAGCTGTTTGGTGGTTGATATGAATGCAGCTGTGTAGTTATTGGTGTTGTCTTAATAACAACAGTCGGCAAAGGCTTATCACAGACGGTTCTGAACTTAGAACCGTCTGTGATATCATATCACAGACGGTTCTAAGTTTAGAACCGTATGTGATAGTTTACTATCACATACGGTTATAAACTTAGAACCGTCTGTGATAGTAAAGTCTGTGATAGTTTACTATCACAGACGGTTATAAACTTAGAACCGTCTGTGATATGATGTCACAGACGGTTCAAAGTTCAGAACCGTCTGTGATAACCTCCCTATATATACCCTCTCGCTAGGGTTTTCGTGTGCGCTACAGTTATTCGATCTAGATCTAAATCCCGAGCCCGTCGTCGCCGCCGCCTCCCCGAGCCCTCGCCGGCTGCCTCCCCGAGCCCTCGCCGGCCGCCTCCCCGGACGAAGACGTCGCCGCAGCCTCCTCCACCTCCGTCGCCGCCGCCTCCTCCTCCGTTGCCGCCTCCTCCTCCTCCTGCGTCGCCGCCTCCTCCGTCGTCGCCGCCTCCTCCTCCGTCACCAAAACCCTAAAGTCATCAAAACCCTCCCCGAGATTCATGCTTACTGTTAGGGTTTCTGCTTACTGTATATTCAAGTTTGTTATGCTTACTGTTATGGTTAGTTGCTTACTGTATATTCAAGTTTGTTATGCTTACTGTTATGGTTAGTTGCTTAGTTGCATTCATGTATATTCAAGTTTGTTAATCTTCCATATACTGAGATTGCCTGTGGGATTTACAGTTGCTCGATGATGATAAATTCATATACTGAGATTGGTTCATTCGGTCTTTGAGCTCTAATAGATGTCAGTTCATGCAGTTTTCAGGTTATAGCATGTTATTAAATTGATCTGTTAGGATTTAATCTTGACAAGTTAAAAGACTGAATTATTGGGCAAAGTTAACTTGTATGGTCTTGATCTGTATGAATACTGCTGTCTGAATATATGCATGCTGAATATATCTTGATCTTGAGATTGTAGAGTTTGTATCTAGAGCTCAAAATACTGAATTCATTATTTGGCATAACCAATCAAGGAAGAGTATATGATTTAGTAGCGGGACGGCCAAGATTAATCTTGTGCAACCCTACAATTTGATAGCACAAATTAATCAATTAAAACTTGAGCTTGTTGCTAGTCTTAATTGATACATGCCTTTTACATTATATATGTATATATGTAGGTATAAATATGTATATGTATGTATATACACATATATATGTATTGTAATCGCCTATATTGAGCAAAATAGATAGATATTGCATTTTCTTATCTTATAGTATGGCACTTTCTCATCTTATCCTAATAGACCCACAAAATGAGCAACATGTCACCCGCGCATTCTTCAACATCATCGCCGGAGGCGTCCGCTTCAACATCAAGACGCCAAGGAAGAGGGCTATCGAAGAAGCCTGAGGGCCGACAGACCATCACAGCGGTAAACGCATTTGGGGTCCCTATCCTTCCTCAAAAAGCGGTAAACGCATTCCGAAGCATGGTCGGAATAGTTGCACGAGAACGAATTGAGATCACATACAATTCGTGGAAGAACGTGCCTGACACTCGGAAACGTGAGTTGTGGACCGAAATTTTGGCATCGTTCGAGTTCCCAGAAGAACACCTATACGTTGTGCAACGACAAACCTACCTAGCGGCGTGCAAAGCATGGAAGAACTTCAAGAGCACGCTTGTCAGGAAATACGTGGAGACGGACGAAACGCCTTTTCATAAATACCCATTCCAGGAACCACAATGGGAAGAGTTCAAGGCGATGAAGACGTCCGAAGATTTCAAAAGTACAAGTACGGCGCACAAGGCCCTCCAGGCAAAAAACACACACCCCCACAGACTTGGCACAGCTGGGTATGCGGGTAAAATCCCGCAGTGGAGGAAGGAGGATGACCTGGCAGCTGCACAGGACATCGCCCCGCCGTTTTCCAATATCCCGGATGACCGCGCTCGAAATTGGATTAGAGCAAGGTCATCTACAACGACATCGGGGGATGTCTCCTTTCGAAACCCTGCAGACCAGCAAGTGTCCCAGCGCCTGGTAAGATATCGATAGAACTACGTAGCTTGTAATTACTCCACAACATCGTACGAATTGAAATGACATTTCGTGCTCTTGCAGGAAGAGCTGAGTTTTGAATCTACCCTGGGATCATTCCAGGGAGCAAGGGAGAATGATATGCTCTCCGTGGCCCTGGAAAACAAGGAGCACCCGGGTCGTACGAGAGGCCTTGGGCTTTACGTTCCTTGGAAAGATGGTTTCCAAGATGACTCCGGAATGTATCGGCGTAGGAAGAGAAACAAAGCCGAGCGTGACGCATAGCTACGAGAAGAGATCAAGGAATCTCTTAGAGAGGAGCTAATGGGTGAGCTGGCTGGTGTAATCAGAGATGAGGTGCGAAAACAAACAGAAAGTCAGCAGGCCGCTACCGCCGCTCCTGTGCTAGCTAGCCCGCACAACCGTCCGAGTAGCTGTGCGTCCAATCCGACGCAAACCCCGGCCAAATTTCCTGTGGACGACATCCTGGTAATAATTATTACCTCTCGAATGCTTGCTCCATTGATAGGCCTATTCGAGTAGCTAATTTTGTATCGTTATGTAGGAGCCTACGAAGTGCAGGCTCCAAGTGAGATATGGCTCTATTCCCTTGTACGCTGCTTGGGGCCAGGCATATTCGTCTGGTATCGGGGCCATGGTGCACGGTCAAGCTTTAGCGCCAGGCTTCGCAAAAGTTAATGTGGATGGTGTGCATGTCAATTTTGAGGTGGTCCCGCTACCGAAGCCCCCCAACGACGAGATCGTGACTCTAGGACAGGCCATTGGAACATTCATCCAGTGGCCCAAAAGCGACATCTTCCTGGAGGCTTCTTCACCGGTGGCAGGATCAGAGCAACATGCACTGGTGCCATCTCCATTACAAGACCAGTCGGTTCCACCACCGGATGCTGCACTGGTGCTATCTCCACGGGTCATACTCTCGCTAGAGCAACATGCACTGGTGCTATCTCCATTACAAGACCAGTCGGTTCCACCACCGGATATTGCACCGGTGCGATCTCCACGGGTCCTATTCTCGCCAAAGCAACTTGCACCGCTGCTACCTTCAAAGTCGACTGTCGTGAAGTCGACCTATAGCCAAGGCAGCAAGGCCAGCAAGGGCAAAGCAAAGAAGACCAATGATGATATGCCGTACCTACCTTTAGCCCGCAAATTCGTGCTTGGCAAGCCGTTGCTCGAGCAAAAAGACCTCCAAAAGCTACCATATAGTTGCATGCAATTGCACACGTGGTATATGCAGCAGTCCAATAAGCTAGAGGGAGAACGGACTTCAAGTATCACTGTCAAATTCACGTCGGATGATTTATAGCACAGTCTTCAAGAGTGTATGTTCGTGGTCGCCTTTGAGGATTTATTCGATCTGTTCACACTCAACGCTCTTGACGCCTCAATCATTCGATGCTGGACGCTGTAAGTGTGTACAATCACAGTCTCTGTTAATGTCATACCGATAAATGTCATATCTAATTTGTTGCTTTCGTGTGTATATATATAGACACATGCTGACTAGAGCTAGATTATCCAACTCATCAGCTGGTTTCTTGGACCCACACTTGGTCGCCAAGGATACCATCGACCGGGATACACCCCTCGTCGAGAGGTACATTGCATCAGGACTGCTGGGTTGCCGCAATAAGGAATATGTACTTATGCCCTTCCATCAGAACTTTCATTGGATTTTAATAGTAATTGTACCAAAATGGAACAAGGTATATTACCTTGATTCCCTAAGTAAGAATAAAATGGACTTCACAGTTGTCAGCCAAGTAATCGATAGGTATGCACATATTCCCCATACATATCTACATTGTACTCTTTCTTTCCTTCCGAATGACTAAGGTTAACTTTTTCGAATTACGTAGGGCGTTCGCGATGTACATTGAAATGGGAGGTGACTCGAAGCGCGGGGCCAAAGGTCTGCTGACACATGTTCGAGATTTTAAGATATTCGCTATTTCACATTAATTAATCTTATGCAACAGTTGGTACTAATGCCTCTTGAACTAACACATTCCATTTTTTGCAGTGCCATCAGCAGCAGCCGGGCAACACATGTGGATACTACGTTTGCCAACATATGGAACTACTCCTCGATTCCTCGAGGCTCACCAATCGCAAGGTTTGTCACTCTTCCCATAATTACTTTATACTTATCACGTTACACATATACGCACATTGATATTCCTATCGATAGGCTGCGTACATCCCGTCAACTGCGTTGAAATAGTCTGATCTTGGAGGGATTCGAGGAGAGTTGGCGTACTTTTTGCTGACTCAAGTCATAAAGCCAGGAGGACAGTTCCACTGCGCACCATGATTTCTTATTGGTCTTATCAATAAGTGCAAATGCAGTGTAGATCTTTTGTAACTGTGCATTTGTTAATGGATATTTCATTTCAATTCAATTAATTGATTTGCGAAATGGATGCATGCTTTATGTTTGTGAAATGAAGTGTGATGTCAATTGGATGTTTTATGTCTGTGAAATGTATCTGAAAGGAAATGAGATGTGTGAATTGTATATTTTTTGTCTGTGATTATCTGCTTGTTTCAGAGGGCATGGCTAGCATTTCCTGAGGCTAGCCAATAAACAAAAATAGATTTTGATTTAGGAGGAACGAATATCACAGACGGTTTTTAAGTAAAAACCGTCTGTGATATGTATCACAGACGGTTTTTCATTAAAAACCGTCTGTGATAACTTCGATTATCACTGATCCATAAATTCAGACGGTTCAGAAAACCGTCTGTGATGACGTTTCTAAACCGTCTGTAATGTGGATTTCTGTAGTAGTGACACGTTAAAGAACACTGCAAACACTTCGAGGAGAGGTCGCATTAAGGCAAAACTAGCGCCACCACAGCCCGTGATCTGATACCACAGACCCAAAATGCACTCGTCCTAACATGATGTATAGATGAGGAAAACAAGCAGTTCGTGATGGCAAATGATTGAGCACTTGAGCTCAACGTTTCCTCTTGTGCGTCCTCCACTGTTTCATGATGAACTGGACGACTTCCTTCAGTGTCGCTTTCCTTCCCTCCTAGTAGTTCCACAGCTCAGCAACTGGATACCTGCTGCTCGGGTTGTAATCATTAATCTCAAGCAGCGCTGTCGTCACCAAGGTATTGATTTCTCCACCAAGCTCCTTCTTTTAATTATGTAAGTTTCGCATCGTACGTCCTCCTCGATTACATCCTACGTGTGAGCAATCACCATTAGACAGCATATAAGTTTACATTATAAATGTTTCCAAAATTGGATGTCCTCCATGATTTGGGAAACTACAAATACGATTTATTTCATTAACAAATAGCATGCAGAATCTATGGGCATTGTCATAATGATGCTTATAGGACAATGCTTTATAATTGCCTTGACACTATTGTGTGCAAAACAAAATAGTAGTACATGTGATAACATATTGCACTAAAAGAGATTTAGGAAAGGTGTATGTCACACTGTCACTAGATATGTTGGGCTACTAGAAACTCAAAAAAAAATTGAACTACAAGCTAGTACGGTGTTAAGAAACAATTGTACATAGATATAGATTCAAACCGTTTCTTTTCCATCAACCATGACAACCTTGAAAGGGTGCCATTCTGGGTTTTTAATTTCAGCTTCCCACTTCGAACAAAGAATAGCAGCAATAATTTCTGTAGTGTCTTCGGATGAACTTTGCTTGAAAGCATTTGAAAGTGCTTTTGGATCAAGCTCGCCCATTCTCTTGATGCCTATGTGTGCTCGGGCACTTTGATGCAATGATGCTCAAGCAAGCCCTGCAGAAGTGCAGAGTCAACAATATATCAAAAGAAAGAATAATCATGAAATGTCATGCACACATATATAGATCATTGGAACAACAGAACTAAGTGAATGCTGAATTTTCTTTTGACTAAATACTAGACAATTTATCAACATAAAAGGTACATACACTTTTTAGCTCTTTCCGAATATCTTGCAGCTCATCGTTGCTTTTTCATTCCTTGATAACTATAGGGTCTGTTCGTATTAACTTTTGACTTTGGCTTTTAGTTTCAGCTTATGAACAGTAACAACTTGTAGAGAGAGAAATACTAGCGTGCAATTTTGACCAATATAAATGAAGTCACTATAGTGTTACTACAATCAATTAGTAAATCCTGTCTTGAAAAGACATTCCGTTTGAAAGTTAAGTACTATAGAAAAATCATTTATTATAGAAAAATAGCTTTTAGAAACTAATATAAACAGGACCATAATTTGATTGAATGATTCCATCAAATCCATTTCATGCATCTTTTCTTGCAGCTGCCTGGTCAGTTCATCAATTTTCTTCTTTGATACTGAATCTTTATCATCTGACTTACGCTTCATCACGTTCAATTTGACCTTCATCAGTTTTATTTCTAATTCCAGTTTCTGTAGGCCATCCAATTGCTGTTCTACTTTGGGAGTTTTGTTTGACACACCTTCAACCTTGGAGTGTTCTTTGACACACCTTGTTTTTTTGCTCTGCAGCTTTCATAGAAATTATGATATTAAAAAAAACTGAAGAATGATACCAAATAATGAGGGCGAAGAAGGCACAGACCTTGCCTTCTTCCACAAGCTTGTTTGTTGAAGTGCTTCCACATGTTTGAAACTATTTGCTTCCTTTTGCCTGAATTCCTGCCTTGCTTCCTGTCAATTTGGTGCTCTCAGTTGGCTCCTTTCATTTTTTGTAGGCTGACCTAGGAGCATCTCCTGCGAACAAAACATTTTCCCTTTCGTTGAGGTACTTGCACTAAAGTTTTTTTTTCTTACTTGATGCTGCAGTTCATAGTTAGTTGGGTTGTCATTATATGAGGAATCATAATACGCATGTCTGAACCCATCTTCTATCTTCCATGAGATGCAAACTTCCTGGTCCAAAGTCACCTATACCATCATATCCTCCGCTCATGGGACTTATAGCCATTTTCTCTTCCACTATGCCAACCACCTCGATCGTCATACTCCACATAATCCTCATACCTCAAATAATCCTCATTATCCACATATTCAGCCAAAGGGCATACCCACTTAGCATATCCAGGTTGGTAGCAACCCCTAGTATTTCCTCTTTCTTGTGGACTTCCCCTGTCATAAGCTTGTTGTCTCATATACCCATGATTGCCTGAATACATTGTCCCTACATCGTCGCCCACGAGAGAACCACATTAGTAACAGCACGATCATATGGTAAAATTTTTAGGTGTTGGACTCTTGTTTTGGTTTCAGCTTTTAAGGCCACATTCCTAGGGGTGACTATTGTTAATGAGATAGAGTTGTATTCTATTCCATATATGCCTTATCTCTATATGGCATATCCTCTTGTACTCTCCTATATATATGGCCCTTTGGGTCTCATATCAATACACACAATATTCATAACATGGTATCAGAGCCTAGGTTTCATACCTAGCCTCCGTTCGTCTTCCGCTGCCGCTGCCCCCGGGAGAATCGATCTCTGCTCCTGGGGGCGGCTATCTCCAAGTCGCCAGATCCGACGAAGTCAAGGCGGCACAGCTCACCATCGCCCGTTGGATCTCACCGTCGCGGTCGCTCTTGTGGTCGCCGCCGCCATCGCCCGTCGGATCCCGCCGCCGCGGCTGCTCCCGTGGCCGCCGTCTCGCCGCCTCTGGCCTCGCCCCGTCGCTGCGTCATCTCCAGACAAGCCCACCGTCGCTGCTCCATATGCCACCTCCCGCCGGATCCAGGCCACCGCGCTCTGTCACCCCCGGATCCGGCCGCCGCCGGTCTGGCACCGCACGGATCCGGCTGCCTCCGGGCCAGATCCGATCTGGATTGGGCCGCCGCCGTCTCGGGGAACTTCGCACCGAGCTCGATCCGGCCGCTCGCGGTCGTTGCGGCCGCCGTCTTCCTCCCGAGACCGCTGCCGCCTCACGTGGACCGTCGCTCTGGTCATCGGCTCTTCCTCCCGGCCGCCACGCCCGTGTCTCCGCGCCCGCGCCGCCGCCTCCCGGCCGTCTTCGCGCTGGATCTGGCCGCCGCTGCACCGCTCGGCCCGGATCCGGCCGCCTCTGGCCGGATCCACCGCTCTCCATCGCCTCTTCTGACATCGCTGGCCTCCTTCGGCCACTACCGCCTTTGGCCGCCGCCTCCCGCGCCTCCTCACCCGCGCTGCCGCTTTTGGCTGCCGCCTCCCGCGCCTCCGTGCACGCGAGAGAGAGGGGAAGGGGTGAGGGAGTGGAGAGAAGCAGGCGGGCGGGCGGCGGAAGGGGGTGTGAAGAGTGCGGGCGGCGGGAGTGAGGAGGGGGGTGAAGAGAGAGAGGGGAGGGGGATTTTGAGGGAGTGATTTTTTTTTCAATTTAGAGTCAGTCTCCCAGTTCCGTTGCGTCCATCTAAATCCGTAGTCTTAGATTTTTTAGTTCGTCCAAGACGTACGAGTCCACAAATTTATTGTCAGTCATAGAAGTGTAGGAATTCTCTTTTGTCTGGCAGCAGCCGCCGCTCTACTCTCTGAGCCGCGTGTAGATCGTAGAAGTCGTTATGATGCCGCCGCTTCTCTAGCCGCTGCCCCGAGCTTCAAAGGCCGCCGCGCGTCCTCTGTGCACTGCGCCGCCGCCTCTTGGGCTTCGATTTGCGCCGTCATATATCTATCTATTCCTCTTCGGCTTGATTTGACAGTTTATTCAAAAACTGCACGCAACGACGACATCATCATGACTCGGACTTCAGATATATCTTGTTTTAGTGTTAACCCTTTTTCAAATGCAATGCTATTGCATACGCCTTGCATTTGAGGGGGGTGTTAAGGAGATAGAGTTGTATTCTATTCCATATATGCCTTATCTCTATATGGCATATTCTTTTGCACTCTCCTATATATATATGGCCATTTGTGCCTCATATCAATACACACAATATTCATAACAACTATTTGGTGACTTCAGTCTGCCTGGGGAAATTTTCACGCAAAACTATAAATTATGGTTTTTAAATTTAAAAACCAAACTAATCGAATTCATATTTGCAACCTGTTGTAGGGATGGCCCCCACCTAAGCCCAACCGGCCTGCTAGGAGGCTGTAAAGCCCAATATGGGACATATGTAATGGCACAAATACCCTTGAGGGGATTACTCAGGTGTAAGGGCAAAGTTGTAAAAACACTCCCCATGTGGATATATATATATATATATATATATATATATATATATATATATATATATATATATATATACACACACACACAATACACGCCATGAGGGAAACCCTAAGCATTACTCACCTAACTCTTTACTACCATACCACTCTCTCTGTTCGATCTGTAGTCACAACACAACCTAACTAAACTGACTGAACAAAAATCATTACGTTTGGTGGGTTAATTCAATTGTAGCAGTATAACTGCAAAATCATTAATCGTGCATCAGAAACAGTAAATGGAATTAAAGGGAAGCAAATTGTAACAAGGTATGCAAAAAGAAAAGTCATAATCAATTGGATTATCACAGAAGTATATGTGAATTGGCAGCATTCGAAGCATTAAAGTAAACAACACAACTTCTCCAATGAGGATGGTCTTTCTCTCTTTTTGATCTCTATTCTTTTCTTATGTCCCATTGGGCTAAGCATGTCTTGATCATTTTGACCCTTTTCTGTATCGTGTCTAGATCAAAGGACAAATACGTGGACCAACACAGCACAATAACTTATTCGGACCAGTTATACTAAACCTAATTTAACTACGTCCTATCTAAAACTGTGCCATATCATACCGGACGGTTTATTTGAGCTGGTCTGAGCCTGGGCCAGGAGTTCGTTGAACAACCGACAGGTATTTATGAGAGTGATCTGGCAGTGACAACAATCTGAATGACTGCATGATACTACTATGTGATCTGGCAGTGACAACAGTCTGAATGACTGCATGATACTACTACTACGTCTGAAAGTGATGAGAGAATTTCGTTCTGATGCTAAGTACTATATGTTGAGGCATAATAATGGAGTACTTTGCTCGCTGATTCAGAGAGCTTGCCTGTTCATTATGGTACTAGTACCAGAGAGATGAGGGTTTTTTTTTGGATTTTGACCGAAAATTTTCAGCACCCCGCTCGTTTCGGCTTCAACTTCTGGCTTATTTTTTACTATTCATAAATTTCATCTTTTTCTGAACTTTTGGCTTCTTTTAGTTTTTTTGCCAGTTCTTTTTTTCCTGTATTTGTTTGCATTGTCCGTGATGAGCTAACATATTTTTCTATTTTTAATTTTTTTAATTTAATTACGTAAAATAAGCCACTTTCAGCTATAGTAAAATTTCAGCCGCTACAGTGCAATTTCAGCCATAAGTCACAGCTTTTCAGCCCAACTGAGCGGGGAGGCTATGTTTGAATGTGGGAATATTTCATAAATACCCACGGAAATTGCATTGTTTCCAATGAAATTCTTAAGAATTTATTAGAGTTTCCGAAGCCCCGCCTGAAACATCAGCGTATTGATTCGTGCTGTGTTTGGCAGCAACATTTATTGCTGGACGACTCACCTAGTCCTATGTTTTCCGAGTGACAACTTGAATTGAGCCAAAATTTCTTGATTTTACAGATCTAACCTAGTCGCATTGTAAAAGTCGAACGACAGATCATTAGGAGAGAGAAAGAAGGGAAGCGTAAGCAATAGGAGCATGAACATAGATTCTTTTCAGTTTCAGATTTTGCTTGTATTGGTTTTTATATAAAAAAAAATCAATACGAATATCTGGTCTTTTAAAGCGGCTTCTCTACTCTTCTCGTTACCATCTCGATTCAGAGATAAGGCAGGGAGTCATATGTGCATTACGCACCCCACTCCTTTCGCTCTCATCACACGCATGTATCTCTCCTTTATTTTTTTTTCCACCGCTAGCCCACTCCTTCTAAAAGCTATTTTTTCAGTCATTACTATTTATTTTCAATCAAAAGTTATAAGTTATAGCTAAAAGTCATTAGTAAAAACTAATACAAACACTTCCTTATTCTTGTGCACTGCTTCTTGTTCTTGACTTAATGTTATCCTACGAGTACATATTTCAGATACAACAGTACTACTTCCTGTTTGGAATGAGAGAAGACTAGGGAAATTGGATTCTTTCTCATTCAATCATTGGGAGTATACATTTGTTAATACTAAAATGAATGCATCTTGATGACACTATCTTTTGCAACAACATACAAGTGGCAACAAAACCAGTGAGCAAAGAAATCAAATCAGTTCAATAAGTCCATAGATAGTTGGACGACCCTACAGCCTACATGAGTGCTCTTGGTCAAACATATGAACATATTGTGTGCAAAATAAATTTGTCAATTGTCAGCCGAGGTTATGCACATGTAACCCTTGTCTAACAGAATCATGAGTGTTCCATGTAGCCCCACCTGCTTGCTTAGGGGCGGAACCAAGCTCAGCCCAAGCCCTAGGCTAGGTCGGCTATTCTTGGGCCGACTTTGGGCTTCTTGGAAGCTAATGCAATAAGTGTTGGACTTCTGAGGGCAAATTGGTAATTTCTCAATTTAATAAAAGAAAAAAGAAAGAAAGGAGAGGGGGTCCCACCTGTCGGTGGGACAGAAGAGGGATAAGGTCGAAACCCTCTCGGGCGTGTGTAGTGGGGGCATTTCAGTTGACCTATTCTTGTGACATCCGAATTAAAGGGGCGGCGGCGGTGATGGAGGCACCACCGGCACGGGCATTTTGACCTCCACTCCGCTCCCTATAAATGGCGACCTCTCCTCTCTTTTTGAGATCATCCGAAAGCAGTGAGTCCTTTTCTCCTCGATGTCCCATTCCCCTCGGCTGGACCTCAATTTGAGTGGTTGTGTGATCTGAATTCTCTGCCAAGCTCTTCCTCGGCGCCAGTGGTTGTGTGATCCGAATCGCCTCCTTTGGATCCTTTCCCATATGATCTTCTTGTGCCCTTTCTCTTTAAGATTTGGTACTAAGGATTTGGGATTTGCATTTTGAGGAGAGATTTGGCTGGTTGTTTGCTGAGTGGAGAAAGGGGAATCTGATACTTGAGTTCTCGGGTGCTCTTTGGCCAGAGCCCTCATCGGTCTTGTGCGGTGTCCACCCTGACCTTCGACTTCTACTTCAGCTACCTGAGGTGGAAGTGTGGCATTGTATCTCCAATTGCCATCATCTCCTTGCTCGGCATAGTAAGGTGTTTGGTTTTCTGGGACAGCGCAGCCTGGGTGCCTTGCCTTCTTCAACTGTTTCTTGGTGATTTTGAGTATCACCGAAACTATGATTTTGTCTATTGTTTGCTCTTAATTTTGAGATGTATTTTCTAATATTTGTGTGGTATCACTGATTGAAAATTGCAAAGCACTGGATTCATTTTCTCGGTGATGAAATGACATATTCCTAAGATTATATATGAGTGTGAGGAAAGACAGATTTTGTACTTTCGGTTAGCTTTATTATTTGTATACTCTTATAATTGCATTTGATGTACTTAGCTTGTTGCTATCTCAGTTCAGTGGTTAAGTTTTGGTTGTTCTTGCTGTAGCCGAACTCTGTTACCCTATTATAATCAATAGTATTCATATCATTTGAATGTTAGATTGATTATACTATCCCTTTATACTGTCAAGCATCATTGGATCATGATCTAATAGTTTTCTTTAATAACAAAGCTTGATTTAGAGCTCAAGATCCAATCTATAACTATCATATATAATCAAGATTAATATTTGTCATGGCAGAAATGACCAAGAACAAATCTTGTGCAATTAGCCTTCTGAGAGCACTATATATTATTCAAAATCTTGATAACATGTTGAATTTAGTCATACATGTTATGTTAATATTAGCATTCAGTTGGAATAACTTAAATTGTTTATATATGGATATACTGATTTTAGACTCTTATATGATTATATATGTTGGGCATATATTTCTATTTCAATGACTTCAAAAGTACATATGTTTTTATGTTGATTAAGTCATTTATATGCTTTTTATATGTTTTTATGTTGATTAAGTCATTTATATGTTTTTTATATCATGCTTGTCTTTATTAAATATACTGGAATTAATCTTAAAAGTATGCTAAAACTGCATTTTTTTTTAAAAAAACAGTAAGGACTTCATGGGCTTTGGTTCCCGAGCGTTGGGCTATAGCCCAGATAGCCCGAGATCTGGTTACGCCACTGTGCTCGTCACACACCACCGGGTAGCTGTCGAGCTGCGCCCCAGCTCCACCTACCGCACTAGCTTGCCCTGTTGCGTGGGTCACCCGCTGCCGAGCTATAGCGACATAGCAGATGACACGCATCATCTACCATGTCCTTCGAGCTCGAAGAGAAGGCCATTTTTTTTTTGCATAAATGGATGTTTAGAGGCTAAATTGAAAAAAAAAAACATTATAATAGTGCTAGATACATGAATAATTCGGCAAGCTCGAGCTCTTCTGCCTCATTGTACTCAACTAATCTAGAGTGTCCAACTCTTTCTCTGGCGCCCAAGTAACCATTTCCTGTATCATAACTGGTGTTCAGAAAACTATAGATAACTAGCTAATAATCCGGTGGTATCGGCGTTTCCTCTGCCGTCCGGATTTGAAAGTTTCACATTCAAATTTCCAAATTTGAAAGTAAATATCAGCTATTTTTTGTTTTAAATTTGCATATTTGAATAGTTTTTGTGGGTAACCCATAAAATACTAGGGTGGGTTCGAGATGACTTGTGGCTTATGCCATTTGCTACAGTAACCCACTGTTAAACGGTGTGTTTTTTAAGACGGAGTCTGCAGGTAAATTGTAGTACAAACTGTATCAAGTTCAATTGTACCGACCAAAATCACATACAACTATTCCTTCTGCATACTGCCTTTCGCGAATAGACCAGAATTAAAAAAACCACAGCTATAACTCAGAGCCTAAAAGAACCCACCGCTAGATTTGGTTATGAAGCAGTTTTAGAGATGGTTCTTGTTTCCTAAATCCTTATATCAACATTCAACTATTCAAGAACTGAACAAAAATGTAGTATGTAGTCTTTGCTTGAGAAGAAGAAACAATCGATTATTCTAGCAGTACATGTTCCGCGTAGGCACGTTGTCAATGTTTGGTTCGATGCCAGTTGTTGCCAATGTTCGTCTTAGCAAAGTTCAGTACTGAGTATTTGGTTTCTTACCCTTTTTTTTCTAATGTTTGGCTAGGTTTTTTATGCTTACTAAATTTTGACAAGATTTCCTCTTTTCTAGTCTATTTTCTTGCCATGTTTGGCCCGGTTGCCAAATTTCAATGACCAAATTTTGGCTAAGCTCGTGGAGCAATTTTGGCATCAAACCAGCCCCTAAACGTATACTGGTCTGGTTCGATGGGAGGGACCATCTCGCCGTGGGAGAAGGGGCTGCATAAGGAGGGGTGCAATTGAAGAGAATACGGTCAATAATCGTTTATTCTGTATCCTATACTATAATTTTTCTCAGAATCAGAGTTGAACACAGATAGTGTCATATATGAACACGAATGTGGATAGCATCAATCACAAAACAGTACTCGATACCGTAACTATATTTCATCAGATAACATGCAAAAACAAAGATCATACATATCAATATGCAAATATAAATTATGGTGCTTCCCTTGGACCTTCGACATATGAGTGCATATATCACATACATATCATATATATCATATCATGTAGAAAGATCCTGGATATGAGTATATATTGAGAACATTGTGAACTGCGAAGAATATATATCAGTCAATCAGCCATGGTTTGTGCCGTTGTGGTGCATAAATGCCATGGTTGGAGCTGGATATCCAGTCAAGGAATTACTAGGCAGGAACACATGCCAAGATCAGGTAGGTAGCAAAAACCATATGTTCATATACTGTAACTCCGGCAATCCATTGATCAGTTGATTTTACCAGTATGCATGCATGGCCTCATGGCAAATAAGAAAATGCAACATGGCAATAAACCATAGTCATACAGTCATACTCGAGTCAAGAGTCATAGTCAGATAGTCTCATAGATACTTCATACATGTCACTAAAAATTACATAAATAATTTGCATTAAATAGATCTTGGAAACGACAATATCTGTTTGGAAATGGCCCACCATGAAAGCAACAGCCAACAGACCATACAAGAAGCTACTCCAATTCAATCTGTCAGGATGAACCCACATTTCATCTTGCAATTAAAATTTAAATGATATAGTCAATCATATCAATGGTCTTGGAAAAATGTTTGTGCTAAATTTGTGAAATTCTGAATGTTGAATTTGTCACCATTTGGCTGAGTTCTTTTTCATTTATGCCTTGTGACGTATGACTTATACTACAGTAACTAGATTTCAAACAGTGCGCTTTTTTAAGGCAAAGGCAAGGTCAACAGGAAGATTGTAATAAAAAAGTGTATTGAGTTCAGCTGTACGGGTCAAAATTGCATGCAACTATTTTTCTCTACGTACTACCTCTCACGAATAGCCAGAATTCAAAATTTTAAACCATAAGCTGCAGTCTAAAAGAACCCACCCAAAATGAATCAACATGATAGTTTCTTACAATCTTACTCAATTTCTTCCAACTGGGACCAATGCAGAGGAAATAGTACATTTGTTGCTTACAGGAAATGATCATCAATTTGGCGATCGTTTTTTAAACTGGCAGGTACTAGTCAGACACCGATGATTTACAGTGTCTGTCTGATTTGCATATGCAGCTATCTTCACTCTATTTTCACGCATATTCTGATTTGCATATGCAAACATTCTCACTATCTTTTCGTGCATATTATGTAACTTATGCTATCTTCAATTCTAATAATATCATTCTCTCGAGATTTGGTAGAGCTTTCATATTCCACCTTGTTTTCCTTATTTACCGGGAATGCTATGAGCTCAATGTCCAGTTTCAGTGGAAACCAGTGCATTTCTTTCATTTGGTCCAAAAAATGTTCTTTCTCCTCTCACACTCCTAATTAGGACACAAGTAACTACAATATTTTCAATTTGATAGGTTAGTTATGTACCATTTTAGAGCAACTCCAAGAGAAGAGCTAAATCATTTTCTAAAGGTAAATTTGGCTATTATTAAAGAACAAACGTCTCCAATAGACTCTGTAAATGACTCTCCAAATTTAGTAGCTCTCCATCCCTCCTCCTTCGCTCTCTATTTTTGGATAGCCTACCTCGCTCACCATCCAGCCTCTTGGCGCGGTAGGCGTTTCCTTCCCGCACGCTGCGCCCCATTCCCGCGCGTACGCGACCCACCGCGCGCCCTCTAGTTTAGATAGCCTGTTGGAGTAATCTTATTTTTTTTTGGTGAGATTCATTTTAAAGAATAGCTAAATCACTAAATTTAGATACTTCTTTTGGCTAATTTCTTGGAGTTGCTCTTACATTATAGCCAAGTTAATGTTTATATTTTTACATCTGTTATCAGGGTCACACGCATATACCCCTTCCACCTTGTTTTCCTTATTTACCGGGAATGCTATGAGCTCATGTTATAGACGTGGGCCTTAGGCCAGTTGGGTTATTATTAGGAATAAGAGATTGGTTTCTATTTGAGTTAGAGATTGGTTTCCTTGTATTAGAGATATAGTTAGAGATATGATTGGAGTTAGATTCATCTGTTAGGGGGAGCCATCTATATAAAGGGGCTACCGCATGCTATTGTCATCAAGCAGAGAAATATTATAGTCTTCCTCCTCTAGAGTCTCTCTCTCCCTCTCTACGCCGACGCCATCCGGCCATCTTCTTGGTGATGTTATCCCGTTATGAACTAAGGTTCATAACAGATTGGTATCTCGGTCGGTTTTAAACCGACCGATTGAAAAAAAAAACCTATTTTGCAGGTATTATATTTCCGAAGGCGCTACATTTCGTCTAGCTTTGTTCCGCGTGGATCTGGCCGTCCGTCTCCATCCGCTGCAGCACTCTGCCACCGTTCGTCCTCTACATCGGCATCGAAGGTCTTCCATTGACCGCCGTTTAGCAGCTCGAGGACGAGCTGCTTGTCCGGGAGGGGTGTAATGTTATAGACGTGGGCCTTGGGCCAGTTGGGTTATTATTAGGAATAAGAGTTTGGTTTCTATTTGAGTTAGAGATTGGTTTCCTTGTATTAGAGATATAGTTAGAGATATGATTGGAGTTAGATTCATCTGTTAGGGGGAGCCATCTATATAAAGGGGCTACCGCATGCTATTGTCATCAAGCAGAGAAATATTATAGTCTTCCTCCTCTAGTCTCTCTCTCCCTCTCTACGCCGACGCCATCCGGCCATCTTCTTGGTGATGTTATCCCGTTATGAACTAAGGTTCATAACAGCTCAATGTCCAGTTTCAGTGGAAACCAGTGCATTTCTTTCATTTGGTCCAAAAAATGTTCTTTCTCCTCTCACACTCCTAATTAGGACACAAGTAACTACAATATTTTCAGTTTGATAGGTTAGTTATGTACCATTTTACATTATAGCCAAGTTAATGTTTATATTTTTACATCTGTTATCAGGGTCACACGCATATACCCCCCCCCCCCCCCCCCAATTTTACATTATAGCCAAGTTAATGTTTATATTTTTACATCTGCTATCAGGGTCACACGCACATCCCCCCCCCCCCCCAACCCCCCAGGCATCCCCCGTGTTTAGTTTGGCTGCATATTCCCGCTAGTAAAGGTGATACATAACAAACAAATAGATGGCACTGTTCTACTCAAATAGCAGTATATCCAGAAAGTCAGCAGCTACCTGTTACTTGGAGCAGAGGTTGGACATGTAAAGCAGTGTTATTACTATCTTTATTTATGTTCTACAGACAATGGTGAGATACAGTGTTCCAAAAAACGATAATCGATAATCCAATTATACAGGAACCAGGTCATCTATTCCTAGAATATGGCTGATTATTAGGCCAAAACACAGCGACAATCTCTAAAGCATAGCAGCTGCATTGCGTGAAAGTAACTTGGGAAGGCTTCCTTACTGCTGATGAAGTGCTTGTATAGTTGTGTGCAATATTGTGGTAAAAAGAAACATGCGTTGGCTTCTCAAAAGAAGAAAATGCACTGGGATACCATTGCCTCCAGAAATAGATGGAATGCAGATGTGAGAAGTGCAACATGCTACCAGAAGGCATCAATAAGAGACGGTGGACTAACTTTTTAACTTCTCATTCTATTGTTCAAACATTTCAAATGCACTAGCTTTTGGGTGTTTTACAATCACAATCTACTTGACTATTCCTCAAGCCAAACGTGCAGCTGATGGTTTATGTAAGTTCATTATTCTGAATCTTTTCCAACTTCTGTTTTTCATTTAAACAAAGTCTTATCAATTTAATTCCTTCTGTCACAGGTTCGTTGGACTTGCGTTTATGTTCTCCACAAGCATTCTTTTTACCCTTTAATACATCCCTTAACTAGGATTGGTAAAGATGGTCTTAACTAACAGATTCATGGAGACTTGATGCGAATAGATAAAGAAAAAGTGGACTAGTGGCCAGTGGGTGCATCGTGGATGAAAATATAAGATATTAAATCAATACTCTCAATGCTCTTCGTCTAAATATATTTCTGTAATACTTCTTACTTGCAAAGCTACATACATATATTCCTAAGAAACCACATCATTTTCATCTGCTACACCCCAATCCGACAGAAGTGAAGGAGGAGGAGAGAAGTGTTACTTGGAGGCCAATGGCATGTCTTTCGGCGGGCCGGCGGCTTTGGATTTGGGGAGTCTCGGAGAGGGGCGCCGGCGCCGGGGGTCGCCGCGTGGGTGACGGGGCTACGGCCGCTGGACGGCCGGAGTGGAGACTAGAGATTGGGCTACGGCCGCCGGACAGCCGGAGTGGAGACTAGAGATTGGGCTGAGACTGCAGTCACGGTCTCACGGAGGCAATCTCTGGTCTGGCGGTCTCCAGATCTGGAATCTTCGGTGACGGCCGACAGCCACAGGGGGTTTGGAGACGGCTGCTCGGGAATTTTGGTCAGATTTAGGGGCTGTTTGGTTGCTAGCCATACTTTGCCAATAAAATTGTCACACTTGTCTAAGTTGAGATGCTTAAATTCTTTGCCACACCTTAGCAAGACTAAGGGAATCTTGCCACACTTTTTTGAGTCATTGACGCGTGAGACCTAGTTTGCTGGAAGGGAATCTTGCCACAACTGTGGCTGCAACCAAACAGCTCCCAAAGTTGGTCAAACTTGCCTAACCTTAGGCGTGGTAAACTGTGGCTAGCAACCAAACACCTCCTTAACACGGTAGACATTTGAATACCAAATTTAGCTTTTAAATCAACGTAATTTTATTTTTAGCCTCCTACTCAACCGCGGAACTACGAAAATACAACATATGTTAATTGTACGGTCCCCACTGCACGACTTACACTATTCTAATCGTGCGGTCCGGGACCGCATTATCTCTGAGTTGTGCAGTCCCCACCGCACGACTTACACTGTTCTAATCGTGCGGTCCAGGACCGCATTATCTCTGAGTCGTGCGGTCCTCAACAGCACGATTAGCAATGCTACAGTGGTTGTGCGGTCGGGTACTATATGATGCTATGAGTCGTGCGGTCCCCGATCGCAGGGACCGCATGATTAGCAATGCTGTAGTGGTTGTGCGGTCGGGTACTGTATGATGCTATAGTGCACGAATTTTTGTTCAGCGGCTCCCAGCGTTTGTTGGTGTAATAATCTCCCGTAATAAATACAAATTTTCTATTTATTTATCAAAAAATATTCAAAATGTAATAGTTTATAGATATAGGAAATGAGGTTCAAAAATTATTATTTTTGTGTGAAGTCTTGTTTACTTGCTTGTGAAACTTTTTTGTAATTATAAACATTAAGAATTTTCGTCTGTAATTTATTTGTGTGTAGAGTCTGCATGAATTTTGTAGTATATAAAACGAGGTGTAAAATATTTTAAAATATATTTTAAAAACTCCTTATGTAACACCCTAGGGCCCACATTATCCTGGGATGCCACTAAAACCCCTCCACAACTAGCCAAAATACAAGATAAAATAAACTGGCAACAATTCCTAAAACATGATAAGCTAAGGGAAGCATAATCAACTAAGGGAACAGGATAATGATAACAATTCAATAATTAAAATCAATCTCCAACATTTTAACCAAAAGAATAGTTCACAAATTTAACATTATTAAGTTAAAGTAAACATCGACGAGATAGCTAGGCAAATGGTTAGAATCCCTAAAACTTTTATTACATCATAAATCAATGAACCAAGTGCATTAATATGGTGCCGCTCTATCCTTCCCATGCATGCTCAAGGATCACTGTAGGGGGAGAAAAACAAGGGTGAGATAAAATCTCAGCAAGCAAACTGTTTAACAGGCTATTCAAACTACAAACAATTATACAACAATATTTATGTTACCACACAACCACAACCACAATTCATGTTCACATTCATTTAACCACCACAGACTCCCACGAGTCATACCTCATAAGTTTTTAATCAGTTGGCATATAAATGCAGTTATTACATGCACAAATAAATGCATATGTATGCTATGATCCACTTCACCCTTACCCAACAAGGTAAGAGTGTACATCGTACTACGGCAATGTACGATGCTGTACCGGTACGGTCGCGGTTATAAGTGGCGACATCCACAATGCAAATGTCATGACATGTTATGAATGATATAATAATCATAAACTACACGAATTCCGACCTCAAAGGGGCATCAACATGATCATCATGGATTTAATCTCAAGGAAACATCAACATATCCACCATGTATTTATTTTCATATTCCGCATTTGGCACATTAAACAAATTACCACATGACTACAAGCAACTCATCCAAAACATATCAAATGATTATTTTTTTTGCTACCACAACCTCATTTAGAAAACATGCAACCATGGCATAACATTTTCAAATTACGAAAATCATGTAGATTGCAAGTAGTAAGAATAACGAGTTAAACAGTAGCACATCCGCTACATTTACTTGCCTCTACCGGCGAAGCGAAGCAATCACACGCGATCGGGAGTGTAGCCACCTGTCCAAAAGTACCTCTCAGCACAATACTACAGCAAGGAAATCGCGTCTTAAGAAATAAAAATGTCGCTAAACCCCATACCCACACATAACCCTCTCCGCTTAACGGTCCTACACTCGGCCCACTGTAGTAGCTCTGCTTAATATTTTTTTGTATCTTTAACACTATTAAATCATTTACAACAAATGATATATTTCTGGAAACTACATTGAAATATCTTCAACTTTCAAGTAGACCACTAAATTTTATTTTACTGCTAACATGGTGTAATTTAACACGCAAAACAGAGAACATACCTATTTCTGCAATCAGGACAGTCAACTTCTAACGCGCAAAACCTTCTGTACAAAGCTCTAAAATTTATGAGTTTTTATACATTAGTTAGATTACTGAATTACCTACAATTTTCATAACTATAGCTAAAATCATAAAAATCATCTACTACTCTAAAACTACACCCGAACATCAATCTGTCTCAGTCTGTACCTCTGCCAAACAGCAAAGTTCCTGACTCTGCTACGCCCAAATCCCGCGCCCTAAAATTCCGGAAACATTACAGAAAATAGAACTTGTCGCCCTGTACAATTTTACTTTTGGTCAGACCCACAGGAAAAATCGTTTCGATATCCTAATCTGCGCAAACAGTCGCGCCACACAAATCTGACTACGCACAGACAGCAGAAAATCACTAATCGGATAATCAATTTGCTAATCCCCTTCTAATCCCATGCCAAGAACCCTAATTACTCTAAAAACATAAGGATTTGGGATTGGGAAAAGTTACCTAGGGGATTCCTTGGGCACGAGAGTTTGTTTTTAGTCGTAATCCCTATTTGGTAAGAGGGATGAAAAATTGTGAGAAATTAATTTCTAGCTGTGAGGTCATTTGAAGATAAAACGAAGGGTTGAGATGCATCTAATTTCTATAAAGAACCAATTTCGATTCAATTTCCATTCAACTCCTTGAGCTTAAAATAGTGGAAGCTAGACCCTCCGACTCACAATCCTTATCCCAACAACTCACACACATTAAGCCCTATTTTTAGGCTATGATTTATGTCTTATATTTGCTTTTTTTCGAGATGATAGCAGACACGAAGGCGTCAATACAGGCGGCATTTATGGTTTTAGATTTGAGAAGTTGTTTAGAAAATTAACTTCAGCAAGCCGCTTATTTATTTTAACTTTCCGAGAAGCCAAAAAGCAAAAGCCTTAAAAAAGGAGACTAGGGGCTAGTTTCCTATTAACTTCTGCTTTTAATTTCTAGTTAGAAAACAGAAGTTGATATGAACACTCGTCTTCCTCACTCCTTTGTTTCCCCTATTGCTTTTGAGATAAGACAGGATCACAGATACATTACGCACTCTAATCTTTTGCCCCTGCTCCTATCTTATATATCTCTTTTTTTTTCTTATACATCTTCCAAAAACTAATTCTTTTTTTATACTTATTTTTTTTAGCTACTAGTACAATGCCCGTGCGTTGCAACGGATTCTCAAAAAAGGTGATATATAATATCAGTATGATTCTAAAATTTACAATAAATATAAATTATTGTAAAATTTTATAATTTTATCATACTACATATTCTAGAACTAATGAGTGGTAAAATTTGTTAGAACGTACATGCAAATATGTTCTATTTTTTTAAATCCGTAGCAACGCACGGGCATTTAGCTAGTCACTCATAAAAAGCAAAAAACTGCATAATGGCAACATCCTAAAGCCCTTGCAGTGTTGACAGTAAACAATGCCCATATGTAAGTTTTGAGAAGTAAAAAGGTCAAGACTTATGTTTCATACCATTTTAGAATCAAGAAACAGTATAGGAGCAACTAAATTCATGAAAGGAAAGCAATTTCCTGTTGCTACTTCCTTGTGTGGATTCACATGCCACTCGTCTTTTAAACTTTATAACATATGGATACTACTGTATCTGTTGACTAAGGCCCTCTGTTTATGCTCCTTCCCCAAAAAGATGGTTATAAATATAGATAGACTAAACAAGAAAAAGCGGTGAAAACCGAAAAAGAATGAAGAGAACAACAGGTTGTTGGGACCTGCATAGTTACTATACAGTTCTGATACGAGCTCATTTACGCAAAGCAGTACAATAAAGGAGATATACTTCCAAATGGATAAACTTCTGTGGATACTTCTGGTGCCATCTTAAGTAGTGTTTGCGCTATGAAATCCATAACTTCCTTATCTTAAAGAAGCATTAAGAGTGTCTAAAATCCTAGAATTGATGCACTTGCAGTTGCTCATAGAACAAGTCCATAAGCATAGTCTTCCCTGTACCGACTCCTCCGTACAGATATAGCCCCTTCACCGGTGCGTAGGTAGAAGGCTGGGTAATGAGGCGAGACCATAGCCATCTACTCCTGTCAAACATAAATCAGTAAGGTTAGGAGAATTCACTATCAGCAAACTATCTGAAGTCAGTGCCTTCAAACTGCGCTTGCCTTCCAGATTTCTCAGAAGATTGGTATCTATCCAGCTGGCAGGCTTCTTCACTCACAATCAGCTCTTCATAGAGCCTTTGTAATTGTTGAATCGTGTCAAGCTGTATCAATCGGTAAAAAGGTAAAGAAATCTTAAATAAAGCATTGAACGAAGTCATCCATGAAAAACATTGGTCAGGACCAGTTCAACAACCTGAAAGCTATCACCATCTACAAGCTCTCCTGATGCGATTCTCCTCTCATATTCCACCATTGGACCAGCTCTTGCAACATCTGGCACAGTTTGGGAAAGGAAATAGGTTGATTCAAATACCTCCAACAGAAAAATAAAAGGCAACATGCAGAAAAACTTAATGACAAATGAAACCTTTGATCGAATCAGCCGCCACAGTGGAGAACATGGACCTAGGTAATTCCACACCTGGACTGGGAAATCTGCAAACTTCACCATTATGACGTAGTGTGCTCAGTGAACGGGATGCTGAACTGCACAAGATCAGAGCATTCTGCTGCCTGATCAATCTGTCCATTGATGAGTGTCCCTCGGCTTGGTGCTGGGTGAAACGACGGAGATGGCGAAGCGACCGAACCACTGATCTCATCTTCCCGAATGTATTTCACTTCTAGGCAAACTCAACAAGGAAGCTCTGAAACTACAATTGTAGCAAAACAAGAATACATTAAAAAAATACAGGGGACATCTCTAAGAATAGAACTCTACTGACCATGTGCTGAAACACACCAGTCATGTGGCATAAACAGGATAACCTCAAAAGTAAACAAATAAGGAGGGAGCATGTGCTTTAGAATCTGCTAGCATAAATCTCCAATCGAAGAAATGGGAGGGCACATATAGTATGTGCAATGGATTTGTTTTCTTGCAGTAATCTACTTCTTTATGTAGACCTTTCTTCTAGCATGGTTTTGTCCATTAGCAGCATCCTAGTTACTCTGACAGAAAGTATACAATCTCCCTTCAGCAATTTTTTTCTCTCCAAATTTTCTTATCATTGAGAAAATGGTGATATTTTTTCTCTTATTTACCAACTCCAGAAACCTTTTCTTTCCTCTGGTTGCATTGCAAAAGGAGTGGCCACTAATCACTAATATCTTTCTATTCAGTTTCTCAAATTGACCATGGTATTGTACATTTGATCAATGAAGAAGATCCCAGAATTACTGTTTTGCTGGATTGCCATGGGATTTGCCCATTCAGATTTCCAATGAAAAAGGTAGTTGATAGGAAAAAAATATGCCCAGAATAAAGAAAAAAAAGGAAAATAAGCAGTAACAAAGCAAATTGCGCATTTCATGTAGCTAGCAATTTCTCTATTATTCCCTTTTAGTGGATTAGCACATTGGCCTGCATGCAATGGACCTAATAGTTCTCTTCATGTAATCAATCATAACCTTTCTCTTGCAAATAACCAACCATTATTTATTTATTTCGTAATCAGGTATACATCTATGGAAATAATGAATGATTTTTCCCCTTGGAGCTATCTAAGTGAACAACCTAAACGTGAACTGCTCTCTAGATCCAACCAATAACAAACTGAGCTCCACCCAAAAAGAGATAACCATACGTGTAATGAATTCCAATGATAAACTAAGCATTCACAACAATATTTTTTTCTTGAATGAGTATTTATTGCATGCTACCTATGCAACTAAGCTCAAACTAACCAGGGAAGAATAAACTTCAGCACAATAGAAAGACATCTAAAGGGAGTGACTTACAGAGTTGCAAAGAAGTGAAGAATTTTCCAGGGATGAACCGATGTGAGCCGATTAAATCTTTTGTTCCTTCCTTCCCCAGAATTAGTTAGAACAGGCATGCAGACAGCACATTGTTGAGCACATCAACAGAACTATAAAATGATCACGACCAAAAGCACTTAATTACAATCAGATGGCACATCAACAGAACTCTGGATCCAAAGCCAAACATTCTAGTCTCTCAATCATGTAACAAGATCTGCCAGAAAATTCCATTTCTAAAATAATCCACCCTCGAAAACCAAAATAAACAACTGAAAAAAGCTTAAGGAGCAGATGAATATCTCACTTACTTGTACTTCTTCAGTCGGCGCCCATCGGCGGTCTCGATCACGAACTCTGTCGAGAAGATGTTGGTGAGCTTGGCTCCGTAGCCGTTCCTCCCTCTGGTGGTCTTCTTCACGTTGTCGTTGTAGTTGCTGCTGGTGAGGAGGTGGCCGAAGATCATCTCCGGAACGTAGATGCGCTCTTCCTGGGACCTCGACGGGGATGCCGTATAGCGGAGGTGCGGGGGAGCGGCGGGAGCGGAGATCGGGGAGGATGGGGGAGTGGAGGTGCAGGGGAGGCGGAGATGGGGAAGCGGCGGGAGCGGAGGCGCGGCAGGAGTGGAGATCGGGGAGGAGGAGGCAGCGGCGATGCGGGATGGGCGATGAAGAGCAGGCGGGGGAGAGGGGGAAGAAGGCGGCGATGGGAAGGGAAGGGGGGAGGAAGCGGTTGCGCCGAGGAGTGGGGGGTGGAGGAGGCGGTGCGGTGTGGGGACGGTTTGGGGGGGAGGGAGGAGATCGCGAGAGTGGACGACCGACGTGGAGAGTCAAGGGAGATCGAACGGTTGTAAAGAACTGAGGGCGAATCGTTTTTTTGATAGCAGAGAAATGGGTGGGAGAGGCCGCACCAACCACCAACTCCTTCTTTTATAGTAAAGAAAAGCGTAACCCCGCCCCCCGTAAATTCCGGTTCCCTCGTACCAGTTCCCTCCATCGTCCAACCAAACAGGGCCGCGATGACCGCCCCGCCTTCCTCTCCCGTCCCCGCGGCGGCGCCGCCACCGCCACCGCCGTCACCGTCCACCATCAAGGACGGCGCCGTTTCCGGCACTCTCCCTGTGGCCGAGGCCTTCGCCGTGCAGTTCCCGGGCTACCCCTCCTCCCCGGCCCGCGCTGTCCGCTCCCTGGGCGGCCTCGCCGCCATCGCCAAGGTACGCCCGAAAACCCTAACCCCTCTCGCTTCCGTTAGGCTGTTCGTGCGAGCAAAGTGAAGTGATGGCCGTGCGGCTCGGGCCCCTCCTCCTTTCTCCCGTAGGTCCGGAGCTCCGACCCCGGCGCCCGCCTCGAGCTCCGCTTCCGCCCCGAAGACCCCTACTGCCACCCGGCCTTCGGCGAGCCCCGTGCGTCCGCCGGCCTCGTCCTCCGCCTCTCCAGGCCCAAGGGAGGAGGCGCCGCCGCGCCGCCGCGCGCTGAGGTGGTCGCGCGAGTCCGGAACGCCTACCACTTCGAAGGTGAGCGCGCCTAAGCGCAACCTGTTTGATGAAATGCCTTGTCCCTTGTTGTGCTAGTTGGATGGCTGTTGCGTCGAAAGTCCCTGTTGTTTTGTCTAGTTAGAATATGTGGCGCTAATTTAGTTTCATGGAAGAGAGAGACAAGCTCGCTCGCAGGATGTTCAGCACATTTTTCATCATTATTTAAGTACCGTAATTTAGATGAGTTCTAATATTCCTTACTCAAATAATCAAATGTCAATATTAGATTTATTCAGCAAGCTGGAGCCACTGAGGAATGCTTATCCTTTCGTGAATTGCTGTTCTCTTTCAAAAGCAAAACTGAGTTAAAAATAGTCTACATTTGAGGATATAGGATAAAAATATGTCTTGTTGGAATGGCTCACTTGTCATCTTTTCCCCTTATGGTTGCGAAAAGATAATAAGATATAAATTTCTGCATGGTAATAAAATCACCCAAACTTATCCCCTTGCTCTAGAGTGGTTCACAACTATGATAAAATAGTCTAAAGATGGTTTTTCCTCACACAAGCATAGTTATTAAGGCGTCGAGATATCGGTGATATCTCGTTGCCATATCGCCGTGGCAGACCGGAGGTCCATGTTGTCTGGACGGCATGGAGGTGCGTCGTACCGGATCCGCCGTCATCGCTGCCGGATCCACTGCCTCCGCCAGATTGGGTCTCCTCCGCCAGATGGCCCTCCTTTGCTTTGCCAGCTCCTGCTTCGGCCTTCCACCGCCTCCTCCAGTCCGCCGCTGCCTCCTGCTTCGTCGGCTGGCTCTCCGGCCTCCTCCTGTCTGCCGGTTGACACTTGGGGGCAGTGGAGAGTAGCGGCGGGAAGAGGGAGCGGCTGACGGCGAGTGGCTCGGCCTCGCTGGTGACGGCGGAGATGGGGGAAGGAGAGAGGGAGAGAAGCCATGGGGGTGAAGAATGGCCAGAGGTGAAGAAAATTGCAGCGGCGGCTTGTTATGAGGGGATTCGATATTTTGCGATTTAGCCCTCTCAATGTTCTGAAATTGCAATAAAGTCCTTCTTTGTTTGTATTTATTTTGTTTGGGCCCTTCGGAAGTCTGATATTGTTGTGTGTATGGTGTCGCCATGCTGCACACCATAAGCGATATTGTTGTGTGAAGGTAGTGAGTCGCCGCGCTTTGCTGCACCACCTTAATAACCATGCACACAAGCTGCCCATTTGTTGGCAAGGGCAAGTGCATGTGTGCTAAATAAGCTGTAGTACAATGCTTATCTTGCATATAATTTGCACCATTATGAATCTGGAGCCAATTATTGCTCAGTAGTGCCACATGTTATACTTTACTAGGCGGAAAATGAAAGGATGTTGTACCGATGCCGACAATGTGGGGGGGGGGGGGGCTGGGTGGGTGGGTTGAATGATTGCGGAAGCTTTTTTGATTCCCCCAAGTATTCTAAATCTTTACTCAATGATTAAGAGAGTCATCAAGATCAAATTATAACTCCTGGACTTTGATCCATTCAATTTGGAAGAACTGGTTTCTAGGTCACAAGAACACATCAAATCCTAAAAACCAAATTACTTCTTGCTCGTGAGGATCTAAGTCATGAAACTTTCCAGATCATCTCTCACATGTCCTAGCACATCAACCGGTCTCCTACTTATAATCTAGTCATAAGTTTGGGCTAGAAAGACCACATCACAAAATCACAAATCTTAGTCAAGACAAGGCTAAAATCGGGCAAGATGTTGATTCTTGCCATAGAGCAAGGTTCTAAAAATCGGTAACCGCTACTCAACCGGTCACCAAACCTAGTAGTGATTATACAATATAATCGGTCTATTATGCGGCATATTCAGTCCGATTATGCAGATAATTGACTAATAGGTAGGAGCACCCGTTACTTGTATACAGCCGAGTAAACGGTCTAGTGGACCCATTTTTAGAACACTGCTATAGAGTGATCTAGATGGGCATAGCTTGATCCCAAGGATCTATTAATATCTGGAGCACGAAAATAGCCAAATCAATATAAGCAGAGGCAAGAACTCATGCAAGGAGAGATAAGAACACAAGGATCGTAAGAACTTGATTTATTGCATGAAGAGGAATGATTCTTATAGCTTGCTGGTTACAAAGAACCTTTTACAAGTTCCACTCTTACTCACAACATGAAAGAGAGGAAGCACTAGCCTAAGCCTAGAACTGAACCCTAATTCCTTACTAAGCCTAGCTAGCCTCCTATTCTAAATAGGCTAACCAACCCTCTTAGTGGGTCTAGATCTGCTAAGGATTGGGGAACCTGTTAACCCCGCTACACTGGGTTTTACACTCACTCACACGCTTTTCAAAGCATTTACAAGACTAGCCCGCTAACATGCTAGAGATTGATCCACACTACACACATGACCGTAGCCTAACCCTAAACCACTTCCTTTGTGTCTCCCGACGCCGTGGTTTTGGAGTGGGCCTCAAGTCAGGTATTTGACATTTTACCTCAATGCCCTCGACGAAGCTTCCCAGAGCCTTCCCTTGACTCCCGTCTTCTTCTTGACATACAAGCCACCATGCATGCCACATGTAGATTGATCAATAGCTTTCTTTCCATCGGCAAATCTCCCATTTCCGGCTCCCACTAGATCACAACCGGCGAAGCCAACTTGATCCAACCCATTGCTCGAATCTTCCTTCAACGCATCCTTTGGCTTTGCCATGCATCATGCTTGAGCCTAATTATCTCACACAACAACCTTGACTGCTTGGACATTGATCCACCAGGATCTAGTCCCGGTTGCCCGTTGTTGACCATAGTTGCCTTGCCTCCAAGCTTCCCTGCACATTCAAAGAGCAAAAAACCGTTTTCAGACAAAAGTTATTCACAGCTTGATCTATGTTAGCATAACATACAACATGCAACACAATGCAACCATGATACGAGTTCTAAGATCATTACATGATCAAATCTCCAACAATTCCTAATTTTAGAACCTAACTGCCATAGCCGGTATGACCGCACACCCCATGCTGGTCATACCGTTGTGGTAGTACCACCAACCATTGGCTGGTACTGTCGGGCCTTACCCATCTCCTAGTAACAAGGCGGCTAGTATTGTTAGAATTAATCTTGATGATTTGTAAGTGGTCGAAAGCAGCAGTTGAAGCAGTGGTAGTCGTAGTCGAAGATTCTGAGTATGTGAGAAGCCATGGTCGAAGCTTCGAGTTGGTGCACCATGGTCGTAGCATCAAGATGATGCGCCATGGTCGAAGTAGCAATCGGAAGTTTGAGAACCCGGTCGGTACTCGGACGTGGTCGTGGACACTGTAGCAGGCATACTCGGAAGAGTACTGTAGCAGTCGGCGCTCGGAAGGACACTATAGCAATCAGTACTCGGTAGGACACTGTAGCAGTTGGAGCGTCCGAGTACCGAGGGCAGTCGAAGCATCCGAGTATTGGGTGGTCGGAAGTTTGAGTAGCAGCCATGGTTGTAAGAAGAGCAGTCGTGGTCGTAAGTTGTTCTGGACGATCGAGCAACGACTGAGTCGAGAGGGGGGCTGAGTCTTACGGATCATGGAGAGATTCCAGGAGGTTCGTGGCATGAGAATAGGTCCTAGTGGAGTTAGTGTGTGTGCATGCATGTAGTTGAGTAGTGGTGTAGGAAGAGGTCAAGTTTGTTGCTTGGCCGGTGAGTTAACTAGTGCATCCTCTCTTGTATAAATAGCTGTTGCCATTAATGAAATATTTGAGTTGGATGGTGTGAGTCCATCTCCCATGCGTGTGTGTTTATCATGTCTCTTCTTCCTCGTAGTTTTTTTTCCGTGTATGTGTGAGACATATGTGAGAGAAACACAAGTGAGTAGGAGATAGAGTGGAGCTGAGTGATTTAGCTCCAAAAAATGGTATCAGAGCCTCAAGATCCAGGAGCGAGGTGCGAGGAGAAGCTACCTGGCGATGACTCGTTGGTTGGTGTGATGGTGTGCATTGCAGTGTGCGTCGGGCGGAGCTGTAGGTGCTAGCGATGAGTTGGCGCAGCACCGTGCGCTCAGGAGCACGACGGCGAAGGTCCGTGTGGCCATGGCGAGGCCAGCGCGGTGTGCCAGAATCACACATGTCGTGCACACCGGTGACGTGATGTTGCATGGTGGTGGGTCATCATGTGGTGCCGCTGCGAGTGCCAGCTTCGACGATGGGAGCACCAACGACAGTCTCCATGAGTGGAGGCCAGAGGTGACGCAGTGGCAGGCTCCATGCGAGGTGGAGGCCAGCTGCGGGGGCGGCGGACTCCATGCGAGATGGAGGCTGGTGTCGGTGACGAAGGCCATCACAACGAGGAAGGGTCAGCGTGAAGCTGATGGTGGTCGTCGATGTGAATTCAATAAGCACGCCTCGGTGTGAAGCCGAGTGGTAGCAGTGTGGTGCTGCTGCAAGAAGAATCATGGAGGTGGCGGTGTGAGACCGCTATGAGGAAGAGTCGGTGTGATGCCGGCGCCAACGGCAGTGCGATGCTGCTATGAGAAGTCGGTGTGAGACCGACAACGACAACTGTGCGAAGCCGCTGTGTGAAGTTTGGACGTGAAGTTGACGGCGGTGGTGTGAAGCCATCGCTGCTGCAAGAAGAATCGAGATGATCCGACGTGAGGTCAATGGCGGTGGCGGAGGCCATCGTCGTCGCATGAGAAGTCGGTGTGAGACTGACAATGACGACGATGTGAAGCCTCTACGAGAAGACAGTGGTGTGAGGTCGCTGCAAAATGAAGACATGCACGAAGAGTGGTGCGAGACCGTTGTAAGTCGTGTGAAGAGAAGGCCGCTGCGTGTGGCTAGAAGAGGCTGCTGCGTGTGGCAAGAAGATGCGGATGATCCGTATCGGTGAGTCAACACATCAAGATTAAGGGGGAGAATGTTAGAATTAGTTTTGATGATTTGTAAGTGGTCTAAAGCAGCAATTGAAGCAGTGGTAGTCATCGTCGAAGACTCCGAGTATGCGAGAAGCCGTGGTCGAAGCTTCGAGTTGGTGCGCCATGGTCGTAGCATCGAGATGATACGCTATTGTCGAAGCAGCGGTTGGAAGTTTGAGAACCCAGTTGGTGCACGGACATGGTTGTGGCACCGTGGTCATGGACACTGTAACAGTTGTACTCAGAAGAGTACTGTAGCAGTCGGTACTCGGTAGGACACTGTAGCAGTCAGAGTACCGAGAGCAGTCGAAGCATCCGAGTACCGAGTAGCCGGAAGTTTGAGTAGTAGCCATTGTCGTAAGCAGAGCAGCTGTGGTCGTAAGTTGTTCTGGACGACCGAGCAACGGCTGAGTCGAGAGGGGGGCCGAGTCTTAGGGATCATGGAGAGATTCCAGGAGGTTTGTGGCATGAGAATAGGTCCTAGTGGATTTAGAGTGTGTGTGCATGCAGTTGAGTAGTGGCGTAGGAAGAGGTCAAGTTTGTTGCTTAGCCGGTGAGTTAACTAGTGCATCCTCTCTTGTATAAATAGTTGTTAGCATTAATGAAATATTTGAGTTGGATGGTGTGAGTCCATCTCCTCCCATGCGTGTGTGTTTATCATGTCTCTTCTTCCTCCCTGTAGTTTTTTCTGTGTATGTGTGAGACATATGCGAGAGAAACACAAATGAGTAGGAGATAGAGCGGAGCTGAGTGATTTAGCTCCAACAAGTATGACCGCTCACACATGCTGGTCTGCCGTTCAAGGCCCAGTCATACCGCTCTGGACACATCCAAAATGACTCACTCTGGAAAATAGCTACCGCCAACTATCTCCCGGTCGAACCGCATTTGTGGTAGTATGCGGCCACCATGCCGGTAGTACCGCAGACATCTGGCCGGTACTACCGACAACAATCTGAATTTTAGGAAATTGCAACCCCTTTGCAAAACCTTATATTCATCTCAACCCAGTTGCTAATTGTTCATCATACATTGACCTAGACCTATCCACATGGTCTCTCAAAGGAATATGCATGTCATGGTGTCAAACTGTGCATAGTGGATAGCGAATGGAGTATACATGTCAAGTTATGCTAAGGTAGAAAGTACAAGAATTGTACATGCCAAACTGTGTATTGTGTAAGGAAGAAAACGAAATGAAAATTAATTTGCATGTCATGAACTAGATCTTTTCAATATTGCTCGAAAGTTGATCTTTCCATGCCTTCCCAATCAGCATGATAAGTTATGTTTGGACTATGGATATAAATGCAAGACTGCAATTGGAGGCATATGATATATTTGACAATGGGATGTTCTGCATGTAATTTGCTCACATACAAGTTTATGCAGGTATGACAGATTTTCAGCATGTTGTTCCAGTTCATGCTGCAGAAGTGAGGAAAAGAAAACGGTTATATTGTCCAAATGATAGAGAAGATTTAGGCAGTGGTAGATTACTTTCTGTTTTTCTGTACTTTGAGGATGCAATGGCTGATAGTAATGTTACCATCTCTAATATTGCTTTCATCTCCTGGATGACAGATAAGGCAGGAAGTCTAGAAACAGATGATGGAGATGTCATGATGTTGGTACCACCACTCTTCTCAATGAAGGATAGACCAACAAAGATAGCGTAAGTGATGTTAGTTACACAGTTAGCAAATAACGTTGAATATTTATTTATTCAGCTCCGCCTGATATTTTCAATTCTCTTGGTTGCTTTCCAAAAACTAAAAATTAGCTTTCAACCTGAAATTTGTCCATGAAATATTTCCTCATTAAAAGTACGCATTATGGTTATGATGCATTGGATGCACATATGCTGGGATGCACCATATGACAATATTCACAAGAAGTATCTGCTATGCTGCCGACACACCTCAAATATCTGTTGGATATGTATATTAAATATGGCATCTATGGTTGAAACAATTCGAGAAAAATGTTCAATTTGAAGGCAATGCTAACCTAAACAACATTTGTAGATTTACCGCGTGCAGCTTCTGATTGAATGGCTCATTGTTGAAACATATCAAGCGAGGGATATCTGATATTTTTTTTCCTTTGGTTTATAGTGATGAGTTCCTTCATCTTTATGTGATGAGTACTGATTCCTTTTCCTTCAGCTTTCACTATTTTTGGGTAATCAACTAGCTTTTCTGATGAAAATGGTTAGTCTAAATTGACACTAGTAAGAATGGTACTATATGCATGTTCCTATAAACTGAACTTTTTTTAGATAAAAGCTACCTTTCTTTTTAAAATTTTATCCAAAATATACATTTTGGCCCCTCTTTTCTTTTTGCCAAATGTCCATCATCAGCACTTATAGGCATGGCCAACTTACCTGTCATAGGACTCATACAATCAGTGCTGTAGCATCACTAGTCCTAGACAAGGTATCTCCAGTACTTTTATAATTGTTCAGAATGCTTCCTAATCATTCTGTATCATTAAAATAAAACATGTTAGTAGTACCTGCTCATAAATTAAAGGCATTCATTACAAAAGATCGAAGTTAAGTGGTCTGCTTTCTGGAATTAGCGTTGTGTCTCTTCCCCTAATCTTTCGTACTTACGATTTTATGGACAGCCATTTTGCATAACAGAAATTAGAAGCAGATTCTAGAAACTTTAGTACCACAAAGTGGTAGCATTTGTAAAATTCCATTTCACTGTTTCTGTAGCATTTTATATTTATATGGTGAAAATATTTATCATTAAAAATATTGCCTAACATTGTTTAATGTGATTGTTTTAGGCTTCTACCATCGTCCAATGCAGTATCCAAGAACATGCAAAGGGGAGTTGTACGACATCGGTGGGAGGTACATTATCCTTGCATGGACTGTTTTGTTGCTTAGCTGTTACAGTGATTCTAGGGGTTCATGAATGTCTACTGAAGTATAATTTTGATATTCTTCTCATTTTACTCTATGGGTAAATTTTACTTGGCTCTCCAGTAGCCTATATTGATTTCTTCTATCTTCCTTTTGTTTTTTTCACTGCATTGTAATAGCCTCTAATTTTCTAATCCATGCCAGGATTAGGGTGTTTAAATGTAGTAGATAAAATTGAAGCTGTCATTAGGTTGTTTGTGTGCTTCACCTACATTATTGATGAATAGCTAAATATGTCTAACTTCACAACAACTTTGACTACATGTGGTCCTATACCATTTAACACTTTGAAAACTGGTGTTAAGTGACCTTTTGTCACCTGGAACTGCTCATACTGGCCAAGGCTCTATATCATATCCTGGCTGGGTTCTGTTGAAAGTTTTGTGGAGTTATGAATCAATTTTGACGGAGATAGACTGCCTCTGCCCAAGTCTGATCAATTTGGGGCGGGTGGGGGGGAGTTGGGTTCCTGCTGGTTACTGACAAACTGGTGGATGAACCATTCCACATTCTGGGAAATTGGACTCTGTTCTTAGAGCTGGGTGGGTGTGTATTTACACAATTTTTGTTAATTAAATCACTAAATTGATGTGGGAACTTGAGATACAAAGTTATATAATCTTGTCAATTGAAATGATGAAAGACATGGTTGTTGTTCTTATCCTTTCTTCTGTGTCTTTTGTTTTCATTAGAAATCTTGATCTTTTTTGTTGCTTTACATATCTATCTTTCTAGTTATACTCGTACAGTGCTGTGGGTACTTTCCCTTGGGTGATGTGGTTGCTGTACTCAGTGTGAAATGGCTTATTGACTGAATTATTTATGACTCTGTTTTTATTTGGTTATTACAGATGGATGTTGGACCAACCCTTGCGCTTCCTTTCAACATTCAAGATATCCTTTGTTAGCATCATATTATCAATTGAGTATTGTTTTGTAAAAAAAAAAAAAATCTGTATCAGTGTATGATCTTCAAAACGTGGGAGCTTATGGTTTTGGGGAAAAAGAAGAAACAAAGAACTAGTAAAGTACGCCAAAAGCCCAAAAGAGGAGGGGAATGCAAATCAGGGGCTAAACAAAAATAGGTAATAAGAATGAAACAAACACAAAAGTTACAAAGAGAAAACTTCATGCATGGGAAGGTTAATTTGTTTGTTTAGGCTTGGTCAAGATAGTTGTTCACCTGAGTCTCCCATTTTGGGTTGAGTCAAAGTTAGATAAATTACACTGCTTCTTAGGGGCAAAGTTTCAATTTGAAAAGTGAATTCAGGTATTGTTGCTCTCCATTTATCTGCTGTTATGTAACACAAAGAAGTGGTATTAACATTTTTATCTTTGAATCAACTCAGTATTACCAACTGTCACATTGTAATTGAGGAATTATATCATTTGCTATAGGCATCCTTTTTCTGAAAAGCATTAGCAACAACATCAGCGAAAATGACAAGCACACCCATTTTTGCCTATAATTTTGTGTGGCTCTTCTTTTTTTTTGAGAACAATGCTGTGGTAACACGCGAAGCTAGTATATATATTTTTTTGCCACAAATGTACTGTTTATGTTTAAAACTTGCTGTGCCATTATGACCAATGCTCTGCTATTCTGACATTGCTGTCTGTGATTGTTCTTCATAGGAGCATTTCTTTTCTAATGTACTCTGGTAAAACGGACAGCTTAGATATTCTTCTTAGAAGGCAATGTCTTGTACCCTTCAGAACCTTTAGAAGTAATATTACATTTCCAGTTCTTTCGTACCTTGGCCATGATGTAATCAACAATTTTGTTGGTGCCTTCTTTGTTACCTTAATTGGCATTTACCTGTTCCCGGGAAGATTAATTGGGAAGACCACATATCAAAGAAGTCGGCAGAGTGGGATTGGCAGATGGCTGTGTGCAAATTGTTTGACGAGCGTCCTGTGTGGCCAAGGCAGTCACTTTATGAACGTTTGCTTGATGATGGTGTGCAGGTGTCACAAAGCCAGTTCAAAAGGTTTTATTATTCCTTTCACTCTTATAGACTTGCTTCATCATGTATGTTTTTTGGTTGTCTTTCATGTTTGAAGTATTATGTTCTTTATTCATTCTATGTTTTTTTTTATGCTTTGTTGATTTGCTCAGGCTTCTGTTTAGAGCTGGATACTACTTCTCTACAGGACCCTTTGGTAAATTCTGGATCAGAAGAGGATATGATCCTCGTAAAGATGCCGAGTCACGAATGTAAGCACCAACTGCTTTGTTAATGTATTTGCTTTGTTGCTTATTTGATGTCCATTATTTGTTTGTGCTTTTCGTTCCATTGCATTATTGTAGACAGGAGTGCCTATTGCTTGTATTATAGGGAATGCTTCTGATGGTGCTTTTTTCTGCTGAAAACATAAATGATTGGAAAGTTGCTCATTCTTTGTTCTGTGGGGAAACTATGTGTATAAAGCTATGCTGCCCAGATACCCTGATAAGGATACACGATACCGCGATCCACCATTTTCCCAAAAATGCCGATACGGCGATACATACATACGGAATTGAGAAACTGAGAATACCTTAATATTGATGTAACAAATTATTCATTTTCCCTTCTGGCTGTTAGATTAATATAATGAACCATCTGCGAAGAATAAGAGAATAGATAAGTACATGTACACAAATAATGAAATAAATAACAGAATCACAAGTCATGATCAAGGTTATGAAGACGGTAAGGCGAGGCGAGGTGACCTACCCCCCTCACACCTTTTAAGCGGTAAGGCACGAGGCGAGACGACGCCTTACACATATCCTAAGGCGCTAAGAAAGCAAATAAAATGAGTATTTTAGTGGCAGTGCAGCACATATTAGCACATGAAAATTGTTAACTTAGACTGGGCCTTTATTAGCTTGCATGTGATCATGATATGACACAACACACAACATGTAGCAATGGTTCCATGAATCTTTATTTATCTTTACACATACAGATCAATCACTTTTTTACCCATCGGATAAATAATCAACGGTCCAGATCATTCCACCCAACCCATATAAAAACCATAGCCCAACCTAACCCTAACTCCTCCCTCACTCCCAGCCGCCGCCGCCACCCTCACTCCTCCCTCCCTCAATTCCAGCCGCCGCCTTCCTCACTCCCAGCCACTGCCACCACCACCCACCGTCCCATCTGGCGCGCCTCCTCTTCCCACGCTTAGCCACGGCCACAACTTACCCTCCGCTCCCCTCCCCACTTCCCACGATGGCCAGACGACTAGTCCCTCCTGGCCTCCCCTCGGGATCTCACCTCCACCACCACCACCGGTAGAGAAGAGTAGGATGGGGATGGAGTAGGGTGGCGTAGCCGTGTAGGGGAGGTGGTGAAGGGAGAAGCTCGGCGAAGGGGAGGGGAGGCAAAGGCTAGAACACACCTGCAATGTTGCGGGCGGCCAAATCCGGCAAGGTGGAGGGTGAACGGCTGTGTCGGCGGCTCGACAGCGCCCTGGAGGCGGAGGCGGTACGAGGACGTGAGGTAAACCTAGCCCGCCTCTTCCACCGCCTTCTTCCCCCCCAGCTGCCCGCTCTCTCTCTGGTTTAGCCGCCGCCTTAGGCACGCACGCAAGGTGGGGCGACGCCTTGCCACCCCTCTACCGCCTTACCGCTTAGGCGACGCCTTAATAACCTTGGTCATGATAGTTAGGTAGCAAGTATTCGATAGACCACTTAGTAAATAAACTTAGTACATAATCTGATAAGTCCAAAAGACCATAACTAGTCCAAGTGTTCAAGTTCAAAGACCATAAGTCCATAAGACCATAGCTATTACATAATAAGATAGCTAGATAAAAGACATGACAGAAGACAAGTGTGTAGTCTAATTGTTGCTTCCATCTTGTATTCCTGTGGAGTTGTCTTTGGTTCGACCAGAGGTCCAACATCTGATGGGGATAAGTCCAACACCCCAATATCTTCTAGTACTCTCTCAAGATCTGGTTCATCCAGTGAGAGGTCAGCATGCTAAAGGAATTGAGCACCGCCATTAAAGAACTCGAAGCTCCTTTGGCATTCCACATTTTTGATGGGCCAGTGTAATACTCTTCAGATTTCCTTGAAAGAACATCCTAGCAATCGAAGCGTCAAGCTGGCTACGACCTTCATGATGGAAGCTTGATTCAATAGTCGAAACCCCCTTTCTCTTCCTCACAATCAACCCCTTTATTGGCAGTAGAACTTCCCTTGGCAAGCTTCTCGCAATCATTGCCTCTGCTTTAGCAATTTCGTCGTGAAGTTGAGCGAGAACACTGACTGTAACCTTTGGACAAAACTTCACACAATAATTTCCTATCTTCAAGAGATGTGCTTTAACAATAATTTCCTATATTCAAGAGATGTGCTTTAACTCTTGAGTAGCTCCCATGGATAATATGATCATAAAGCCTACATCTAGACTGTGCATTACCTCCTGCACCATTCCCAGTCTTCTGTAGCAACTCAATATACCTCCAAAGCGGCTTCTTTTCATTGTCAGTTGGAGGTACCACGCGAGCAGCATTTAGGATGTTCCTGGCCAAGGCAGCTCCACCAGATGGGGCAAGACACGCACTAGTACCAGTGCTACATGACGCACTCGAGCCTCTGAATCCACCACCACCAGATGCCATGATCTGATCTGAACAGTAGGGCAAAAAATAGCAAATAAAGAAGCTAATGAACACACTGTGATAGCTAATATGTGCTAAGTTGCTAACAGCAGGAAGCATATGCTAACATAGTAACATAGGAAGCATATGCTATTATACTAACATTCATATCTTAACACAACCAATAAATCAAAAGCTAACTCTTGGTGAATGGATGGAATCCATGAAGTTACATATCACACAGCTCACAAAAGGGGCTCAAGCATTATAACCTCACATACCATAATCAAAATTGTAGCAGCATCCTAACCTGGCGACGGAGGTGATGGGTGGAGGCTATGGCCGAGGCAACGGGTGGAGGCGACGGGTGGAGGTGCCTGGCGGAGGTGACGGGCCGAGGCAATGGGCGGAGGTGACGAGCCGAGGCAACGGGTGTGGAGGCGATGGGTCGAGGCGACGGGTGTGGAGGCGATGGGCTGAGGCGACGAGCGTGCAGGCGGCGAGCGTGCAGGCGGTGGGCCGAGGCGGCGGGTGTGGATGGATGTAGTTTCGAGGGCCGACTGGAGGCGGCAGGTCGACACGGCGTGGAGGCGGTGAGCTAAGGCACTGTGAGATGGGTGGAGGCTGGGGGAAGAATGGATCTGGATCGGGTGTGCAAAGGTATGGGTTATTAGGTTAAAAAGTATCGGAGAAGTATCGACAAAGTATCGGAGAAGTATCAAGAATTATTTTCTTTTTTGAATAATCATTAATTCACGATATGTGCAGGATACCTATCGGCGCGTATCGAGGCCGTATCCGTATCCTATACAGTATCCGATACCGGTACGTAACTTTTGTGAAGTATTTGCGCAACGTAGGTATAAAGTACCCAAAAAAAAGAGAGTGATAACTATAATCTCAAACTATATGGTATAAACCAAGTAGCATTCCGATAGAATTTTCTCTAGAGTTTTTGTTAGTTCTATGCTTCATCTTTACGTGGAAGCGTGAGGGCAAATTCGTTGCATTTGAAAATTTGAGGCTTTAAAAATGAACTTAGCCCAAGGATCAAGGACTAGTTTCGTATTCTCTATTGTACCTTTTGCTGTTCTTTTTGAATGAAGATTTTTTCCAGCTACTTGAACTCTTTGAAAATTGTTTTTTGCTAGATTTCAGAGAATTGATTTTCGCATGCCTCCTGAGCTAAGGAATCTTCAACGGAAAAATGATCATGGGTGAGTCATAGTTCTTTTAGCTTGCATTTTGTGACAATGCCCTATCAATATATCATTTTAAAGATCTAGCTTTTGACTATTCCACTGTTTCCTGTATTTAGTGCCTCAGGTGTGCATCTATTCCAAATAATCCCAGAGTATTCATGAACCATTAGATGCCAATGTTTATTTTTTGACTTTTTGCTTGTAAATTTTCACTTGTATTTATGTCATACAGTGCAGCTGCATGGTACTATGAGGTTCTTATTGACCACTAGTCCACTACAAGAAGTGCCCATCCTATCTTGTTTGTGTTGTCATATTAATATCTGGACTAGTCATCTAGTACCTACATTTTTTTACTAAATATTTATCTCTCGAACCCCCAATTACAAATGTATGTCTTTTGAAGATCTTTGACTAAATCTAAGTAGGAATCTGTAGATTGGCCAAATGGAACCAACAGTCTAGCTTTTTACTGGCGCATTGTGATAGAACTTAGTGGTCAAAGTTGCATGCTTAGGGTTGTCCAAAACGATATACAGTAAACAGTGGGAGTACCTTTTGAACCTCACCCCCATATTCTTGCCACATCTCCCCTATCTCCAAGCAAATCCAATGGAGGCAAGGGGTATAAGTCTAAGATTCTTAGTTAAATATCAGTTACTAGATTTTTGGCAATTCAATTAAAATACTTCACCATCCCAGCTGACAAAAGTACCCCAAAACAGAGAATAGATTAACATGATAAATAGTGAGGAGCTGTGTTTGGAGCTCAGTTATGGTGCATCAAACTTTATTGTATGATTTTTTTTGACATTATGGTAGTGAACGCTACCTGTAATTGGATGGGACTTTTTGACAGCCCTATTGTGATTAGATCGGGAGACACCAGTAATGTGCAAGTAGGCCAAAAAAACATACATGGTCAGGTGCTAAACTCAAACACCATGTGCACATTTAGCTGGGTGCCCAATAAGTGATTGATGAAACATTCCAGATATCAAAATAAAATTGGCTTGGGCATATTTCTACCAAGGGTTTCTAATGAAATACTTTTGAAATGTAGATGTAGTAATGCATGTCCAACTGGATTCATGCCTCTACTTGTGTTGCTTTGGTGATATTGTAGTATACCAATATACCCTACCATCCTTCTGCATTTTTCTGTAGTTTATTTCATACAGCAATCAAAATATAATTATTCATACTTGGATGATTCTCATAATTGTTGCAATTGTTCAAATTGTTGTATCTATCGCGGTTTGTGTCAATGGTTTGCAGGATATGTCCAATATGTTGTAGCTACATGATGTGTTGTTTGTGCCAGCCTATTACTTTCTTTACATGATGTGTTGTTTGTGCCAGCCTATTACTTTCCAAAACTAAACCTATTATTTTTGTTTAGAATACTTAACATTTTTTTCTAGCAATTTATGTTTAGTTGTAATTTATTATCTCAGTAGCATCAACATAAGTGATTCGATGTTATTTTTTTCTGCATTTATCACCATTGTGACACCTGATAGTTTTCGTTCACATGAATGTATTTCATATATGGGCAACATCCCATTATATGTTGTTAATATTAAGGAATAAGGACTGTCTATGAGTACTCTGCTCAATTTTTTATTTGCAACAAATTTGTTTTTAATGTGAATCAGATAATATATCATGGTGAATGTGTGTTCCTTTTCATGTTAACAGTCTCCAAGTGCTTGCACGAAATTTTACTTGTCAAATTCTCTACTGGGGGAATTTGGAATTATATCAGGATGAATCTGCCCAAATATGTTTAGTGATTCACTTTCATTTGTTCAGATGGTTGCATTGTCTGGTGATATCATTATTTGTTCATAAACTTGGGTTCTGGATGACTTCGTTTAAGTTTTTGTTTCGTTGCATAAGAGGGCCTTTTCAATTGCTGTTTGTCCTTCTCCCTGCTGCTTATCAATATTTAATTTTTTACTTTTATTTGGCACTTAAGATCTGAAAAGTGGACAGAGATGTGCAAGCTTGAAGGGATGCCATCAAAGAGTTTCATCTTCCTACAATTATTTGAACTGAAGGACGACTTTATTCAAGCAGAAATTAGAAAACCATCCCACCAATCAACTTGCTCAGTGAGTAACTAGAATAATTGCTTTCAGGCTTTCTTTTAGTCTCCATTTTATACATTGTGTCTGAACGTGCAAATAACCTAAAAAATTGTGTGGGCATAACATCTTTGTTGTTATTTATCTACTGCATATATGTCAAGGTGAATTACCTGACGAGCTCATTGTACGTATCTATACGGTTGACTACTGCAATAAGAGGGGAGTGAATGATTGTCGCCACTTTATGGAGTCTCTTGACGGTCGGTGATGCTTTTGACTGCTCGGTGATCAATCGCCTGATCAATTGCCCAGCGTACGACCGCTTGATCAATCGCTCTGCTCGACCGCTCGCTTCAATCGACCAATTTGTTCAACGGCTTCGCTCGAACACTTTGAACGTGGTCGTAAGATCCAAACCACTAGCAATCACCAGCGCATTCCAAGTAAATCAAGAACCAGATTGATTCAACTCTATTCTTATTGCTAGAATTTCGTGAATTTACAAAGTACCCTTACAAACATCCCTAAAAGCTCTAGCCAAATACTAAAACCAAAACCTTCTCAAAACTCTTTAAAACCACATGTTAGCCCATAGCCTCTTCCTGCTTTTATAGGTTAACGTCACAAACCGTGTCTATCTCAAACACGGACTCAAAACCTTATCTCTACCGAAAACTAAGAGACCTGAAACCCTTCTGAACGCGAGTTTTATTCAAACTCTTAATCTTCTTAGTTATGGACTTCATCTACAACTCCTAACCATGTGACGAAGTATCCAGGACAGTACCTCCTGTATTTCCATCACGCTTCATCAACTTCCATGTCGAAGCCTCCTGGACTGTACCACCTGTAGCTTCTCCACGAATCACTGTCTTTGATCTCCATGTGCTCTAGCGTGAGCCTGACCATCTCACGTGACATCCTCGACCGTCTGGACCTTGGACTTCCCTATTCTAGTCCCGGTCCTTCTCGTCATCGACCATGATGTCTCCACGCCCATCTGTATATGCAAAGACCAAAGAAATGTTCTCCCCAGAACAAGTTATTCCCAACTTGACTGATATTAGTCAGTGTTCAAGTAGGCGCTAGGCAGGCGGCGAGGTGGGGCCTAGCGCCTAGGGGGCCTAGGCAGGCCCTAGGTAGTCGAATTAAAAATGAGGACAACAGACCGAAGATGAGCAATCATGCATATATATTTGATGTAAATGGCTAAATGCTTGATGTAAAGTTGTAAAACCTGCAGATGTACGGGTCATCACGGACACATAGGATCAAACAGTGAAGAAAATAAACTTTCGGAGGGTCCAAACAGAAGAAATTTAAGGAGGAAAGCACTATTTTGCAATATCGTAGAACTCAAGAGGACTACAACAACAACAACAAAGTACTTTATCCCAAACAAGTTAGGGTAGGCTAGAAATGAAACCTTTTCAAGATCAAAGAGATGTGAGCCTTGAAATAAAACCTACAATGCTAAAACCCTAAGTCGTACATCCTACTATCTGAGCCGAGAACCTAAAACACTACCCCCTAACTTTCTTATGGTTCCGGTACGTGGATCGCAAACTTCTATGTGCTCCTATCCAAAGCTAATTCTTTAGATATATTCCAATCCCTCAAGTCTCTTTTAACTGCTTCCTCCTACGTCAGTCTTGGTCGACCTCTACCTCTTCTTACGTTTTCAGTACGTCTTAAAATTCCACTACATACCGTTGCCTCAAGAGACCTTTGTTGGAGATATCTAAACCATCTTAAGCGATGTTGCACAAACTTCTCTTCAATTGGTGCTACCCCCACCCTATCACGTATATCATCATTGCGGATGTGATCCTGCGTTTGTGACCACAGATCCACCGCAACATCCTCATCTCCGCTACACTCATTTTTTGTATATATTGTCTTTTAGTCGCCTAACATTCTGCTTCATATAGCATCGCGGGTCTGATTGCCGTCCTATAGAACTTACTCTTTAACTTTTGAGGGATTTTTTTTGTCACACAGGACACTAGATGCTTGGCGCCATTTCACCCACCCCGCTCTTATCCTGTGGCTCACGTCTTCATCAATCTCACTGTCCCACTGTAGCATCGATCCCAAATAACGAAACGTGTTCTTCTTAGGCACTACTTGTCCGTCTAATCTAATATCTCCATCATCTGCCTTAGCACCATTGAAATCACACCTCATATACCCAGTTTTAGTCTACTAAGTCTAAAGCCCTTCAATTCTAAGGTCTTCCTTCACAACTCAAGCTTCGTATCACCTATCCTACTCTCATCAACCAGCACCACATCATCAGTGAAAAGCATGCACTAAGGTATATCTCCTTGTATGTCCTGTGTAACCTCGTCCATCACTAGGGCAAAAATGTATGGGCTTAACGTCTATGTTACCCAGATACCCCGATACGGATACGGATACGCGATACCGCGATTCGCCATTTTCCTAAAAACACCAATATGGCGATACGTGGAATATATATATATATATATATATATATATATATATATATATATATATATATATATATATATATAAATAAGAAATTAATGAATTCTTATAACGAATTGAGAAACCGAGAATACCTTAATATTGATGTAGGCAGCTCCACTGGATGAGCCAGGACACGCACTAGTACCAGTGCTACACGACGCACTCGAGCCTCCAAATCCACCACCAGATGCCATGACAACAAATAATCTGATCACTGCCCCTACTGAGTCATCCAATACATTCAGACATTCAATCAACAAATAGCAACTAAATAGCAGTATAGCACTAGCAGTACGCAGTAGCAGCAGAGCACCATACTGGAGACTGGAGAGCAGTTGAGGCGGTGGCCGGCGGGTGTTGAGGCGACGGTCAGGCGGAGGCGGCAAGCGGAGGCGACGGTCGGAGGCGGCAGGCCGGATGCGACGGGCGCGGCAACGGGCAGACCGCGGCGACGGTCGGAGGCGGCAGGCCGGCCGGATGCGACGGGCCGAGGCGACGGTCGGAGGCGGCAGACCGGATGCGACGCGCAGGCTAGCGGAGGAGACGGGCTAGCCGAGGATCCGGGCGAGCGGAGGCGGTGGAGGCGGCGGGCGAGCGGAGGTGGCAGAGGCGGCGGGCGAGGCGACGGGCGACGCGCAGGCGAGAGGAGGAGACGGGCTAGCCGAGGAGCCGGGCGAGCGGAGGCGGCGGGCGAGCGGAGGCGGCGGAGATGCTTCGGCTTTTTGCGTGCAGCGACGGGGTGGGGAGGAATTGATCTGGTGGGCGCTGTGGAGGTGGGTTGGGACTGAGGAATATTAGGTTAAAGTATCGGGAAAGTATCGGAGCAGTATTGAAGAAGTATCGAGAATTATTTTCTTTTTTTGAAAAATCAGTAAATCACCGATACGTGCAGGATACGTATCGACGCGTATCGGGGCAGTATCCGTATCCGGTACAGTATCCGATACGGGTACGTGACTTTTGTGAAGTATCCGCGCAACGTAGCTTAACGTTGACCCTTGGTATAGTCCTATCTTAATAGGAAAATCATTAATAACACTGCCACATGTTCTGACATTAGTCACAACATTTTTTGTACATGTTCTTAATTAGGGTAATATATCTTGTTGGGACTTTTTTTGGAGCGCCCACCACATGACCTTTCTTGGCATTTTGTCATAGGCTTTCTCCAAATCAATAAACATCATGTGAAGATCCTTTTGCTCCCTATACCTCTCCATCAACTGTTGTAGCAAGAAAATCGCCTGCATGGTCGACCTTCCAGGCATAAAACTAGATTGATTTGTCGTTATGCTAGCCACTTTTCTTAAACGGCGCTCAATCACTTGTTCCCAAAGCTTCATTGTGTGGCTCATGAGCTTAATTCCTCTATAATTAGTACAACTTTGAATGTCTTCTTTATTTTAAAAAATTGGTACTAATGTGCTCCTCCGTCACTCGTTTGCAATCTTGTTGAACCTAAATATGCTATTGAACAAATTAGTTAGCAAACAATCGCCACCTCTTCTAGGCATTTCCACACCTCAATAGGGATGTTATCAGGCCCCAACGCCTTACTTTCATCCGTTTTAAGGCCTCTCTTACTTCTGACTCCTAGATTCTTCGAATAAACCGCCTATCGGTGTCGTTAAAAGCATCATCCAGTTCAATCATACTGTCATCATTATCGTGATTGAATAACTTGTCGAAGTAACCTCTCCACCTATCCTTGATCTTCTCGTCTTTCACCAAAACTCTATTAGTGTCATCTTTAATGTATTTAACTTGTTGAAATATCTCGTCTTCTTTTCTCGAAGTTTAGCCATCTTGTAGACATCCTTCTCTCCGTCCTTTGTTCTTAGTTTCTGATAACTTTCCTCGTATGCCTTTGATAAATTTCCTCGTATGCATTGCCTCTGCCTCACCGCTTTCTTCGCATTCTTTTTTGCTGCTTTGTATTTCTGTACGCTGCCATCACTCCTATCATGATGCATGTGCTTGTAACATATCTTCTCAATAGCCTTTTGCATGAGTACTCGAAGATCACAAGAATTGAAGCACTTGTACTGATCATGAAGTTTACGAGTACCGATCGTGAAGCCTACAGCAACCGATCGCAAAGCCTAAGACAACGACAACCGACTACAAAGTCTATGGCTACCGATCACAAAGTCTTTGACTATCGAGTAACGACCAGTAATGTCCACGACTATCGACTGGTTACTGTAGCAGACGAGCTTACGACCACCGACCGGTTCACTGTAGCTAAGACCGGTTCACTGTTGCTTACGATTAGTTCCCTGTAGCATACGACCATCGAAAAGTACTGTAGTTACGATCAGTTCACTGTAACTTACCATTCATCGACCAGATAAGGTCATTCTGCCGTGGTCGATTTGCCATGGTCGACCTATCGTAATCGTCGAAATGTCATGATTGAAATGCTGTGGTCGAAATATTGTGATCGAAGTCTAACGTGGTCAAAATACCGTCATTGAAGTCCCATGGTCGAAATGCCATGATCGAAATACCATAGTCGAAACCTGCCGTAGTCGATATGTCATGATCGAAATACCATGGTTGACATGCCGTGGTCGATACCTGACATGGTCGAAATGTCGTAGTCAAAGTGTCATAGTCGACGGACCTTGATTATCTGCCGTGGTCGACAGCTGCCCTGAAAACTCCAGCAAGATGAGTGCTTTGACCAGAACTTTTACAAACGCAAATTCCAATAAAACCCAATGTCAATTATTCGTCATCACTAAATGTACGAGCACCACATGGTCTAATAATATCATTAGAAGTATCTTGTTGAAGAAAAATGGTAGAAACCAGCTTGCTGCTGCAATCAGCAGCTTTCGTACCTTTTTTGACCACTTTTAATTTAGACCAAGCTTAATCAATTTTGATGTGATAATTATCTGTGCAAAAATCTTGATCCATAGCTTGTACCAAGAGCCTTTTTGCACTGTAAAATAACTGATTCCTGTGTAGCATTCGACAGGTTGGTTTTCTAAGCCAATGATTAAAACCTTGAGGTTGCAACTGAGCATAAGGTTCCTCTCGTTATGTCCTAATGAAGATGCCAAAAACCTTTTGAGGAATGCCCATGAACTTATTGAAAGGTCCAAGAAGCATGAAGCCCTTTGCAGATCTGAGCAGCTGAAGGAAAGCAAGGGTGTTGATGAAGGTTTATTCAATTTCAACTTACTCCTTAATACTAGTCAAACACATATCGTTCAATATGTATGGGCATTGGGCATTCTGCAGGCATATCATGAATATATTGCTGCTTGGATGGCTCAAAACATCTATTATTAATCTAATTTTATGCTGCTTAAATTGCTCGAAACATTTATTAGCTAATTTTTGCATGCTACTGTTTTGTACCTTTGTTTGTATGGGCATGCTACAAGTTCAGGTCAGTTGGCATCCCGTGTGTTTGGATGGCTTTATGTTTGTTCTTAGAGAGATACTTAAGCACATCCGTACTAGTTGTTGAATTCTATATATTCTCCAGAAGCATCTGCTAAACATACTGGCACTGAGGATCAAGTGGGCCCTAACAACTCCGATAATGAAGATGTGGATGACGAGGAAGAGGAAGATAAAGAGGAGTCAGATGGTTATGATTCTCCACATATGGTATGTCACTACTTGCACTAATTTCCTATATGTGTGTTACAGAAACTAAGCCTTTACTATTTCTATTGTAGGCAGAGGATGTTCTTGATTTCACCCTAGACGATTCCTGTATCCTTGGTACAATTCATTGATCAATTTTGATTTCTCATAGGGCAGACGTACTATTTTGGTCCACTTTTGGTGGTGTTGTCCAACTTTGGGATTTGGTCCTTTTTTTTAGAATGGGATCTGATCCATTTTAGGATCCAAACTTTTTCATTGGAGCTATTTTGGCCCTTGAAATTGAGCATTGGTCTCTTATTTGTACTTATTATAAAAGATTTGAAGCTAGTGGCTCTTTGTGACTTCGTGCAACTCTCATGTGGCCCTGCAGATACTTGTTTGGATTTGGGTGGGGAGTTGGGGATTAGAACCACTCATTCAAACAATAGGACAAAAATAGGACTTTTCTCTTAGGTAGACCCTTTACTTTTGTGATTTTATATTTCATATTGATTACATTCATAATATATAGTGCAAAATGATTTTCTCACATTTATCACCATGTTAAGGGACACTGACACAAGATCTGTTATTTTAATTTAGCATTTTCCCCTTCTTTTGGGATGTCACATTGACATTTGTTATTTCTCTCCTGGATACATATGGAGGGATAGTAGAAAACATTATTATGTGGTTAATAAAGCAAACAGCTATAGTTTTACTCACATTCTGCAGCAGTTAGTTCATATACATTGAATTCCTTAGAAGTGGATAATTTATTAACAGTGCATTCATGGCACAATTAGGTAACTTGTAAAGTGACTGATCTCTGATAAAAGACAGTACTCCATTGATATAGAATTAGCGTATTTGAACTAAGGTTGAGTGTCAGTTTGGTTATGCTCCGAAGGCAACAGAGATTTGATTCCGCTTTTACATGGTTAAAGAATATTTTGTTGTTTTAGCTTGTAATATATGAACGGTCAGAGTTGTCTTATGTTTATTAACATCATAATATGATCTGCCTCAATCTAATCTTCCCTTGGATGAAGTCTCAAACGGTTTTCAAATGACATGTACTAGACACACTTGGAGAAGGCTTTTCCAATGGATACCTCGAAGAGGTGTTGCGCAGCTTTCCACTGCATGAAGATGGCCAGAATATATTAGGTGATGCCCCTAATAATGCTGAAGCAAGTGATGGGGAGTTTGAAATTTACGAACAGCCCAGTGACGATGAAGAGTACTCTGATGGTTAGTAGGGCCTTAGGTTTAATTTTACAAGCTGATGTCAACGAAAGATCACGTGCATGTTTAAAAGCCATTATTTAGCTTAGTTATTGGATGATCCTTCTTTTGTATATTTTTAGAGATTATATTTGATTTGATAGCAGGTTTTTGAGATATCGATGGTTTCAATAAAGAAAGTAAAATTTCCTTATTTGAAATTCAGATGACATTGGATGTAATTGTTAGAGATATGTATAGTTTGTTATTTCCCATTGTTATGAGGGGTTCTTTGCATATTTACCACTTGTACTTTGCGTATATATTCTGGCCCATTGGCCTCATATGAATACAAGCGCTATTCATAACATGGTATCAGAGCCAAATCTAGGGTTTTGGCTTACCTATGGTTCCGCGCGCCGTCGCTGGCTCCCGTCGCCGCTGCCGTCCCTGCTGCTGTCGGCCCCGTCCGACTCCGGCCGCTCGAGCCTGCCGCCGTCGGCTCCGCCGACTCCCCCGCGTCGTCACCGCTGACGACTCCCCCGTCGGCCCCGCCGACTCCTCCGGATTGGACCGCCTCCGCGCCGCCCGGGGTTGCCTCCGGCCTCCCATCCTTGCCGCCGCCGCAAGATCCCATCTCTCCGGCCACCGGCGCGACTTCCGCGTCTCCTCCCCGGTCGCAGACGCGGCCTCCGCCACGCCTCCCCGGTCGCCGACGCGGTCTCCGCCTCGCCTCCCCGTCGCCGACTCCTGGCCTCCGCCGTCGCAGGCCCGCTCGGCCTCGGCGCCCGCCCGCTCGGCTCGGCGCCTCCGCCGTCCGCCCGGCCTCCGCTGCCGCCCCTGCCGCCGTCGGCCCCGCCCGGCGCCCGCCTTGGCCTCCCGGCGCCCGCCCGGCCTCGCCTCCCGCTGACTTCCCCGTCGGGAGCCGTCGGGCCGCCGCTGCTGTCTCGCCGCCGCTTCGTCCGACGCCGCCGGCTGTTCCCTCCGCGCCGGCGCTCCCTCGCGTCGCCGCTCTCTCCGCGCCGCCGGCCGCTCCCTCCGCGCCGCCGCCGGCCGCTCCTGCTGCCTCTTGCGCCGCCTGCCCTAAAGGGCGTGCGTGAGTGTGGTTAACGGGCCGGAGGCCCGTTAAAAGAAAAAAAACAAAAAAAAAACAAAAAAAAGGAAAAAAACGTCGTTCTAACCGCCGCGCCGTCCAGCGCCGCCTGTTAGACTTCGTTGCCTTGGTCGCCGCGCCGTCCAGCGCCGCCTACCAATGGGCACCGTTTCCCTCCCTCGCCTGAGTGGTGCTGGTCTGCTGCCACTACCTTCTGTACTCGCCGCTCGTCCACCTGCTACACAGCCTCCTTCAGCGGCTGCCACAGGTGGTGGTGGCCGTCCTCCGTCTGGAGGTGGCCGTCCTCACTGTTCCTACTGCGACATCTTTCACGCCGTTCTTCTACTGGCACTAGTGCTTCTACGACGACGTCTGCCTCGACTTCTTCAGCAGCTTCTCTCACCGAGCAGGAGATAGCCAGACTTCGACGCCTACTTGCCGCTTCAGGTTCTCCCTCGACAGGTTCTGCAAGTTCTGCTACTGACTCTTCGGGCACTGAGAGACCACCTCCTACACAGTCAGGCACCTCCCCGTGGATTCTTGATTCTGGAGCATCTTTTCACATGACTCCTGATCCTTCCACTCTGTCTTCTATTACACCTCTTGATTCTCCTGTCAGTGTTCTTACTGCTGATGGTACATCTCTTTCTGTCTCTGGTCGAGGATCTCTTAGCAACTCATCCTTTCATGTTCCTTCTGTTGCTCATGTTCCTCGCCTTACCTTACAGCTTCTTTCTGCTGGGCAGATTACTGACCTTGGTTATCGGGTTATTCTCGACTCTGACTCTTGTTGTGTTCAGGACTGCCACACGGGAGCTCTGGTTGGTTCTGGCCCTCGGCGCCGTGACTCACAGCGTCTCTGGGAGCTTGACTGGCTTCATCTTCCTTCCGCTGCCACCACCGCCGCCAGTCTCTCCGCTTCTGCCACTTCGTCTACCGGCTCTTTCCAGCAGTGGCATCACCGTCTTGGCCATCTGTGTGGATCTCGCCTGTCGTCCTTAGTTCGTCGTGGTCTTCTGGGGTCTGTCTCAGGAGACGTGTCTTTAGATTGTCAGGGCTGTAAGTTAGGTAAACAGATTCAGCTTCCTTATCCTCATAGTGAGACTGTGCCTCAGCGTCCTTTTGATCTTGTTCATTCAGACGTTTGGGGTCCGGCTCCCTTTGTTTCGAAAGGGGGTCATCGTTATTATATTATTTTTATAGATGATTTCTCTCGCCACACTTGGATATATTTCATGTCTTCTCGTAGTGAGGCCTTGCCTATCTATAAACAATTTGCCACTATGATACACACACAGTTCTCCACTCCTATTCGTGTCCTTCGTGCTGACTCTGCTGGCGAGTACCTCTCTCGTCACCTGCGCAGCTTCCTTGCTGAGCAGGGCACTCTCGCTCAGTTCTCTTGTCCTGGTGCTCATGCTCAGAATGGTGTCGCTGAGCGCAAGCATCGGCACCTCCTTGAGACGGCTCGTGCTCTGATGATCGCCGCCTCTATTCCACCTCACTTTTGGGCCGAGGCTGTTTCCACTGCCACCTATCTCGTCAACATCCAGCCCTCTTCTGCTCTTAAGGGTGCGATCCCTGTTGAGCGTCTCTGTGGTCTTCTTCCTGACTACTCTGCCCTTCATCTGTTTGGCTGCGTTTGCTACGTTCTCCTCGCCCCTCGAGAACGCACCAAACTGACCGCTCAGTCTGTTGAGTGTGTCTTTCTGGGATACAGTGCCGAGCACAAGGGCTATCGGTGTTGGGATCCTGTTGGTCGTCGGATGCGGGTTTCTCGGGATGTGACTTTCGACGAGTCTCGTCCATTCTACCCACGTCCTGCCTCTCCTTCGGCTTCCTCTGTGGAGTCTCTGTCTTTCTTGACCTTTCCAGATACACCTATATCTGTTTTGCCCTCGTCCACCTGTCCCACTGAGTCTCCACATATTCCTCCTGTGGCCTCTCCGCCGTTGTCGCCGCCTGTGTCGTCTCCTACGACTCCCCAGGCTCCTCCTACTACAGTACCTCCTCCTCTTATCTTCTACACTCGTCGACCTCGTTTTGAGGATCTTCCAGCTGAGCCATCTTCTTCTGATGTTCCCTCTTCTTCTGATGCTCCATCTTCCCCTGATGGGCCATCTTCTCCTCGCTACGCTCTCCGCGATCGCCAGTTGATTCGGCCTCCTGCCCGTTTTGCCTTTGCTGGCGCGGCTACTCGTGAGCCTGTCTCCTACCGGGATGCTGTTACTCACCCTGAGTGGCAGCTTGCCATGGCCGAGGAGATTGCTGCCCTTGAGCGTACTGGTACTTGGGATCTTGTTCCTTGTCCATCTCATTCTCATCCCATCACTTGTAAGTGGGTCTATAAGATTAAGACTCGCTCTGATGGCTCTCTTGAGCGCTATAAGGCGCGTCTTGTTGCTCGTGGTTTTCAGCAGGAGCATGGTGTTGACTACGACGAGACTTTTGCTCCTGTAGCCCACATGACCACTGTTCGGACTCTTATTTCAGTGGCGTCTGTTCGCCACTGGTCTGTTTCTCAGCTTGATGTCAAGAATGTCTTTCTTAATGGCGAGTTGCGTGAGGAGGTCTACATGCATCCGCCACCTGGGTATTCTGTTCCTGAGGGCATGGTCTGTCGCCTTCGTCGCTCTCTCTATGGCCTTAAGCAAGCCCCTCGTGCTTGGTTTGAGCGCTTCTCCTCTGTGGTCACTGCTGCTGGTTTTTCAGCTAGTGATCATGATTCTGAGTACATTGCCTTTGTTAAGGCTCGTCTTTGTGAGCAGTTCCTCATGTCGGATCTTGGTCCTCTTCGTTACTTCCTTGGGATTGAGGTTACTTCCACTCCAGATGGTTTCTTTATGTCCCAAGCGAAATATATTCAGGATCTTCTTGATCGCGCCTCTCTCACTGATCAGCGTACTGTTGAGACTCCCATGGAGCTCAATGTTCACCTCCGACTCTCTGATGGCGAGCCTCTTTCTGATCCGACTCGCTATCGTCATCTTGTTGGGAGTCTTGTCTACCTTGCTGTTACTCGTCCGGATATCACTTATCCAGTTCATATTCTGAGTCAGTTTGTTTCCGCTCCCACTCAGGTCCACTACAGCCACCTTCTTCGAGTTCTGCGATACCTTCGCGGGACTATCTCTCGCCGTCTCTTCTTTCCACGCTCCAGCTCTTTACAGCTTCAGGCCTATTCGGATGCTACTTGGGCCAGCGATCCTTCTGATCGCCGGTCTATCTCTGCTTACTGTGTTTTTCTTGGTGGTTCCCTTATTGCCTGGAAGACGAAGAAACAGACTGCAGTGTCCCGTTCGAGTGCAGAGGCTGAGTTGCGAGCTATGGCTCTCTTGACAGCAGAGATTACTTGGCTACGGTGGTTACTTGAGGACTTTGGTGTTTCTGTCACTACACCGACCCCTCTCTTGTCAGACAGTACAGGTGCTATCAGTATTGCTCGTGATCCTGTGAAGCATGAGCTCACCAAGCATATTGGTGTTGATGCTTCTTTCATGAGGTCTTGTGTGCATGATCAGATGATTACTCTTCAGTATGTGCCTTCGGAGCTTCAGATAGCGGATTTCTTCACGAAGGCCCAGACTCGAGCACAGCATAGCTTCTACCTCTCCAAACTCAGTGTTGTTGATCCACCATGAGTTTGAGGGGGGGTGTTAGAGATATGTATAGTTTGTTATTCCCCATTGTTATGAGGGGTTCTTTGCATATTTACCACTTGTACTTTGTGTATATATTCTGGCCCATTGGCCTCATATGAATACAAGCGCTATTCATAACAGTAATGACAAGCAAGTTAACTATGGCATACAGTCTTGTCATCTGTGTTTTTATGCTGTGTGTAAACTGTTTAACCCCTGTTGAATAAATCGCGATTCCTATCATGGGATTGCTATTTTTAATCCCCACCTTTTAGCGTTAACTTGTAAGTTCATCGCAGTCTGTATAACCTTGACTGCTGTGCTGCTCCATGCTGAACTCTTCAGACAAGTAGACAAAACTTCATCCGTTCTGTACATGTGGGGTACCTGGAGATACAAGCCAACACCGCCGGGTCCATATTGGACATGTGTGAATGCTGTAGTTGATCAAATTGTAGTGCCGAGTGTTTAGCCGGGACAATCCCAACTCCTTTCAGAAGTGAAGGCGTAAGTACCTTTCAAGCTAGCGAATTATCGAGACTTGAATTGTAGCCACCGATAGCAACACAGTTGTGACTAGTAGTTTTCTGCCATAATCCAATCGAGGGCTACTGCATGCACTACCGGTAACATTTGCTCCCAGTTCTACAGACTGCTAAAAATTCGTCCAGTGAAATCCTACCTGTTCGTAATTTTGGCGAGATAAGAAGAAAGCTTTGCATGAAACCATCAGATACACGTAGTGCTCCATGGGAAAAAAACCTGTGCTTTGCTGCGAAGAAACACTGCGAGCTATGGAAGCTAGGGGCGCAACGTGTTTGAAGAATCTGTGGGATTTTAGTTTTCGTTGCAGGAGTAACAGTTCCTTGGATCCGGTTTCTTTCTTTTCGCAGTTATGTTTTTTCATGAGATAGGAACAACTAGCCAATGTAGTCATCTTAATTCTTACGACTCATATGTCATGGGTTCAGATCTCAAAACATCATAGTGAAAAATCTATATAAATATCACACCCAGCCACGGTTGATAGGAGTGAAACTCTAGGCTTTCAGTTAGAGTCAAGGTGTCTCTCTCTCAAAAAAGTTACAAGAGTCAAGGTGTCACACCGTTGAGCTATGCAACGGTTGCCTTCTCGGAATCTCGGTTATAGGTTAGCTTTGGTGTGGTTGCACAAACTTGTTTTCCTCCTAATATACTACTCCGTCTGAAAATAATTGCCACTTTTAAAAGTTTGTTCACAAATATTTGACATTTCTCCAATCCCATTGCATACTTTCATGAACAAACCCTATAAACTCCACCCTCTCCTCGAGAAAATTGATCATTTGCCATTTTGAAGAGTGGGTTTCGCAAAATTGCCACTTTCAAAATTGGCTTCACAAAAATGCCATGCAGTACATTTACCTCTTGATTACCATGCCATTTGAGCCATTTAACTCATTTAATATTTTTTTTTCTAATTTCAGGGACTGAAAAAGACCTTTCTACCCCTGCTCTCTCTCTCCTCTCACCGTCCTGCCGGAGCTCTCGTCCGCCGACCGCGGCGAGTCGGAGGGGTCGGTGCCGCGCGACCCAGACGCGCCAGCCGCCTCGATGGCCTTCGCAACGGCTATCGCCTTCTCGAACGTGCACTGCAGCTGCCTTGCCCGAGACTACAGGTCGTCGGGTTCGCCGAGCTGCCTCGCCTGCTCCTGGCCGTCGGCCAGGATGCTCAGGAGCAAGTGGACGTCTCCTCCTGCACCGTCCTGCATGGTTCAAACTGGATACACGAAAGCTAAGCTGTATTATATTTCGACTTCGGACAGCAGCTGCTGGTTCTTGGATCAGTTGGCCGGTTAATTCAACAAGAACGACGTTAGTGCTGTGTTTGGGGCTAAAGAGAACAGCTTAATTTGTAGTTGTAGGCAATATGATTCTGCAATTACAGATTTGGAGAGCCAAGCTAGCGAGTAGGAGCAATGGAAGGATCATGACAAGTTCAGAGAAACAGGAAGACAAAAGGAAGAGGTGACCAAGATGACACTACCAACCCAGGAGTAGTTTACATATGAAGGCATGGTATGGCTATGCACTAGCTACCAATCATAAATGTGTATTAAGTGCGTACGAGGGAGAATATGGGCGACGACGGGACGGGGACGTGAGGAGAGAGAGAGCACGGGTAGAAAAGTCTTTTCTAGTCTCTGAAATTAGAAAAAAAATATTAAATGAGTTAAATGGCTCAAATGGCATGGTAATCAAGAGGTAAATGTACTGCATGTCATTTTTGCGAAGCCAATTTTGAAAGTGGCAATTTTGCGAAGCCCACTCTTCAAAGTGGCAAATGATCAATTTTCTCCTCCTACATAACTAATTTTGTGTGCATTTGATATTAATAAAGGGTATTTTCTATTTGGTTGTATTTTAGAAAAATGATTGCCTAGGTAAGCGTGTCTTGATCAAAGAGTGACAAATATTTATTAACGGAGAGAGCATATTGTTGGAAATGTAAGTAATATTTTAATTCCAAATTTTACTAAAAGAAAGATACAACAGAAGACTAATGATGCAATAAACAAAACTAACAACAGTCAACTTATTGCACTTTAAAAAATACACACGAATTATATTATCACATAATCGATCAACATGGATGACTAATAATGGGGTTAATGGTGGTTGAGTAGCTTGATACTACAACACATATATCCATAGAGGAGATAGAAGAATGGAGAGGGAATTCTGTATTCTACCCTTGGAGTCTCCAGGCCCTTTTAAGAGCACGTAATCACTCACTAGTAACTGCCATGATTAAACAGAATTAAAACACTGCTAACTGTCTCATCAAATAACATAATGATTTTTATGTTGTGTTTATCACAGCTCTTAGACAGTTTAAAAAGGAGAGAGAAATGTATGGTATGCAAAAGGAAAGGTGGACTTGATCGTCACGCGCCATGTCGTGGTGCACGTCGCAAGTCACAAGTTATGCTATTTTTCCATGCGAAAATACACAAATAAGTGCACATGTATGTGTGTGCGCGTGTTTAACCAAAGTCCTCATGCCATCCCCATTTCATGTGTCGCATGTTTCAAGGAGTGACAAGGACTCCACCTTATAAATTGCCTTCTCTCTACTCGGCTAGCCAATATGGTACTAAACCTGTATTGTTGTGGCTACAGACCAAACAGAGAGAGATGGTAGTGGAGAGGTGGGAGTGTTCTGTCTCACCCTCCCCCTCATCTTGATATATATATTCACATGGGGTATACTCTTACAGTTATGCCCTTACATCCATACATCCCCATTAGGGGCACTTATGTCCTTACACATGTTATTCTCGTTCTTATAACCTCCTAACAGGCCTGCTGGGCTTAGGTGGGGGCCACCCCTACGACAGGAGCCTCTCATGGTGAAGGGCTTCACAGGGCCGAAGCCATGTCGCCGAGTCCTTTGGCCCCCTCCGTCCCCTGCGGCCTGTGAATTTCTCCAAACTGGTGGTTGGGGAGCCCGAGGTCTGGGATGGAAGGTGCCTTGTTGCGACAGACACGCGCGCGCTTCGTCCCCTACCCTTCGAACGGGTGGCGGCGGGGGCTGGCGCCTAGCTCGAGGTAGACGCGCGCGCGCTCCGTCCCCTACCCTTCGAACGGGTGGCAGCGGAAGCTGGCGCCTAGTCGAAGTAGACGCGTGCGCGCTCCGTCCCCTACCCTTCGAACAGGTGGCAGCGGAAGCTGGCGCCTAGTCGAAGTAGACGCGCGCGCGCTCCGTCCCCTACCCTTCGAACGGGTGGCAGCGGAGGCTGGCGCCTAAGTCGAAGTAGGTGCGCGCGCTCCGTCCCCTACCCTTCGAACGGGTGGCAGCGGAAGCTGGCGCCTAGTCGAAGTAGACGCGTGCGCGCTCCGTCCCCTACCCTTCGAACGGGTGGCAGCGTAAGCTGGCGCCTAATCGAAGTAGACGCGTGCGCGCTCCGTCCCCTACCCTTCGAACGGGTGGCAGCGGAAGCTGGCGCCTAGTCGAAGTAGACGCGCGCGCGCTCCGTCCCCTACCCTTCGAACGGGTGGCGGAACGCGCCGCCTCGGATCCCCCGGCACCTTCTGCCGACGCCCACGAGCCCGTGTTCGCGGCCATCGTTGAGCTGGAACTCGCCAGCCCGGGGGTGGCGTCATTCCTGGCGAGAAAACCACGGTTGATGGTGCGTTATCAACCGCAGCGGCCGGCGAGGGCGCCCCCCCTACAGATGAAACCGTGGGGGCGACGGTAACCGTAGCTGGTGTTGCCGTCGAAGAATCGCCTGTGCCGCCGCAGGCAAAACGCCCTCGGACTCAGTCCCCGCCGCCAGTGAGGGGTCGATACGCCGTTGCGGGGCCTTGCCGCGGGATTACGGCGTCTGGCGCGGCCGAGAAGACCTCCTCACCGACCGCCGAGGCGCCTGCCTCCTCCTTGGCAGTCGAACCGGCGCCACCTTCTACCGCGACGAGGGGCGCAGGAGGTAGGCGTGAGTCCCTTTCTTCACCTGACTTCGCGTGACTCTCTCCGATCTGCTCGCTCATTCTGCCGACATCAGGCGAGACGATGTCTCCCGGACGTGGCGAAGGATCGAGCAGCGGAGGTATGCGCGAAGTCTGAAGCCTTGTGCAGGGTGCCCCGCAGGTGTCCGCTGCTGTTGACGTGGCCGTGGCCTCGATAAATCCTAGCGCGTTGGGGCCGGGGCTCGCTCGCTCGGACTTCCTCCCTCGCCCGGAGATATTTTGCGACCTCACCGCAGCCGCAGAGCGTGCCGACAACGGCCTCAACCGAGAGATGTTGTCGTCCTGCGCGGGGGAACTCCTAGCGCTCGCGCTGCAGGCCTCCGAGATGAGGGTAAATATGTGCGCTTCAGCTTGTAAGGTTCTGCTGGACGCTTGCTGATTTGTTGTTTTTGCCAGACGCTTGCCCTTAGTCGGTCCTTTGACGAGGCCCGCGTTCGGGAGCGGAGGGCTCTGGAAGCCAGCCTTCGTGAAGCAAACACTGCTCTCGCCGCGAAGGATGAAGAACTTCGCGCGCTGGAGGGCGCCATGGCGGCCGCACAACTCGAGGCCACGGAAGCTCAGAGCACCGCGGTTGAGGAGCGCGCCGCCTTCGTGCAGCAGATCGCCGTCCTAGAAGGGGAGAATGCCCAGCTGGCGGAGTCTGCTGCCGAGAATAGCCACATCTTGGAAAATGCGTCCATGTCGGCGTGGCGGGCCATGGAGTCTCTGAACCAGGCCCTCCGAGATCTGTGCGTCAGAGTGCCGGACACTACGCACGGGCCGGAGGCCCTGTCGGAGACGCTCGGGTTGATCGAGGAGGGGGCCGGCGTTGCTCTTCGTGGCGCCAGAACCTTTGGCGAGCACTACAGCTATGTTGGTGCGTGCTTCGCTCTCGCCCTGCTTCACACTCGTGGGTGTAGACATACCCATGAGCTAGCGAATCCTCAACTGGATCCTCCTGGCCGACCAGAGGTCATGTCGGACGCCATCCGCTCCATCGAGCCTAGCCTGCAGAACTTCCATCAACGGATCTGGGGCCGCTTCGGGGAAGATGCAGCGAGGGTCGCCGTGCAGCAGACGCTGCATGGGGAGGGGGACCTCCTCCAGTGGCTCGAAAGGGTCCTTCAGCGTCACGGCGACGACGGCACGGGTTCGTCCGCACCGCGCCAAGGCTGAGCGGTTGGTCGGGTAGGGCAGGGGGATGATGTACTGGTTCTTACGCTTGTAACCATGTAACCCCTTGGCGTTTGCAATGAAACCAAGTAGTACCTTATTCTTGGTGTTACCTGTCGCCGAACGCGAAGGAAAGAAGACCTCCGCACCTTGTTTATACTCCGTAGAGCGCACAGGGAGGGCATCCGTGTCTTATTCAAAGTCCATAGACTGGCACGTGCGGAGGCGAACCTCGACACTACGGCTTTCTTTATAGTCCGGAGACTTCGCGCGTGCGGAGGCGGACCTCAACGCTACGTCTTATTTAAAGTCTGTAGACTGGTGCGTGCGGAGGCAGACCTCGACGCTACGGCTTTCTTTATAGTCCGGAGACTTCGCGCGTGCGGAGGCGGACCTCAACGCTACGTCTTATTTAAAGTCTGTAGACTGGTGCGTGCGGAGGCAGACCTCGACGCTACGACTTCCTTTATAGTCCGGAGACTCGCGCGTGCGGAGGCGGACCTCAACGCTACGTCTTATTTAAAGTCCGTAGACTGGTGCGTGCGGAGGCAGACCTCGACGCTACGACTTATTTAAAGTCCGTAGACTAGTGCGTGCGGAGGCGGACCTTGACGCTACGTCTTATTTTATAGTCTAGAGACTCGCGCGTGCGGAGGCAGACCTCGATGCTACGTCTTATTTAAAGTCCATAGACTAGTGCGTGCGGAGGCGGACCTCGACGCTACGTCTTATTTAAAGTCCGTAGACTAGTGCGTGCGGAGGCGGATCTCGACGCTACGTCTTATTTAAAGTCCGTGGACTAGTGCGTGCGAAGGCGGACCTCGACGCTACGTCTTATTTAAAGTCCGTAGACTGGTGCGCGCGAGGGCGTCCCCCTGTTGCGTCTTATTTAGAGTCCGTAGACTAGTGCGTGCGGAGGCGGACCTCGACGCTACGTCTTATTTAAAGTCCGTAGACTCGCGCGTGCGGAGGCGGACCTCGACGCTACGTCTTATTTAAAGTCCGTGGACTAGTGCGTGCGGAGGCGGACCTCGACGCTACGTCTTGCTTTATAGTCCGGAGACTCGCGCGTGCGGAGGCAGACCTCGACGCTACGTCTTATTTAAAGTCCGTGGACTAGTGCGTGCGGAGGCGGACCTCGACGCGACGTCTTATTTAAAGTCCGTGGACTTTGTTCTGCTCAGCGCGGACAAGGGATGCTCTGGGAACAGCAACCTTTATTGAACTCCCGTTTGCGCGGGCGAGCATCGCATAACAAAGGGCTGGTGGCTCTACGCTTGCTGTCCCGCGTCTAGGCGTAGTACTGCCGCAACCTGTCCGCGTTCCATGTGTGCCGGAGGGCTTGTCCTTCGAGCGTGGCGAGGCGGTACGCTCCCTTTGGCAATGCCTCCATCACGATGTATGGGCCTTCCCACTTGGACTCCAGCTTGCCAACGGTCTCCGCCTGAAGCGCCACTCTGAGGACGAGATCCCCAGGCTTGAACCCCCGCGGGCATATAGAGCGGTCCCGAGTACGCATTGTCTGCCGCGCATACTTCTCGACATGGTGGGTTGCATCTGCCCGTATCCCGTCGAGGAGGTCCAAGGACACACGGCGCTCCTCTTCGGGTGCTTGGACGAGGACCCTGCGCGAGCCGGCCTTGATTTCCTCGGGCGTCACCGCTTCGTCACCGAAAAGGAGCTTGAACGGCGTGAATCCCGTCGGGCGCGTTACCGTTGTGCGAAGCGACCAAAGAATGCTGTGAAGCTCGCTTGGCCACTTGCCCTTCGGCAATCCGACCAGGCGCTTTTTGATGGCAGCGGAGATGGCGCCATTCGCTCGTTCGACCGCCCCGTTGGACTGGGGATGCCCGACCGAGGCGAATCGGAGGGTGATGCCCATGCTGTCACAATAGTCTTTGAAGAGGGTGGCGTCGAACTGCAGGCCATTGTCGACCGTGAGCTCCCGGGGCACGCCGAAGCGACATATGATGTTTTGCCAGAGGAAGTGCTGTATGGCCGCAGAAGTTACTTTGGCCAAGGCGACCGCTTCCGGCCATCTGGAGAAATACTCCAGCGCGACTACCACGAACCGGAGGTCCCCTGGAGCTCGGGCAAGTGGTCCTACTATGTCGAGGCCCCAGCGTGCCAGTGGCCACACCGGGGGAATGGGATTGAGGCTCGTCGGGGGCCTGCGGATGATGCGCGCCATCCACTGGCACCCTTGGCACCGACGGACGAGGTCCTGGGCGTCAGTGATGGCAGTTGGCCAGTAGAAGCCTTGCCTGAACGCCTTGCCGACTAATGACCTCGGTGCCAGGTGGGACCCGCACACGCCCGCGTGGATCTCCGCGAGGAGCTCCTTTCCCCCCTCAGTCGAGAGGCAGCGCAGGAGCGGTGCGCAAACCCCTCTCTTGTAGAGTATTCCTTCGAACACCTGGAAGGACCTTGCGCGGTGCTGCAAGCGCCGAAGCTCGGCGGGGTCCTCCGGCTCGGCGATGCCTTGCAAGAAATTGAAGATGGGCTCGCGCCAATCACCTGGCCGGTCAATGCGGTGGACGAGTGCCGCGTCCCGATTGTCCTGCGCGATGGCCGCCTGCACTAATATCTCGTAAAACGCCCCCTCCGGGGGGGGCAGTTGCTGGCTGGCCGCCTTAGCGAGGGCGTCGGCCTGCTCGTTCTCCGCGCGGGGGATGGCCTTGACGGTGACGCCCAAAAAGTGCCTTTCCCTCGCCCTCACCGCCGCGAGGTACTTGGCCAACTCAGGGTCCTTGGCTTGATATGACTTGTCCACATGACCGGCCACCAAGCGCGAGTCGGTGCGGACTAGCACCCGTCTCGCGCCTACGGCCTTGAGCTTCGCCAGGCCAAAGAGCAGTGCCTCGTATTCATCCGTGTTGTTGGTGGCGGGGAAGGCAAGGCGCGCCGAGTATAGCAAACGCTGTCCTTCGAGCGTGACGATCACCGCACCTACGCCCGTGCCGGCGACGCCGTAAGCTCCGTCGATTGTGAGCGTCCATACGGGGTCGTCGTGCGTTTGGACGGGTTGGGCCGGTGGGGTCCATTCGGCGAGAAAATCCGCAAGGACTTGGGATGTGATTGTCGTTCGCGAAGCATATGTCAAGGAGAAGGGAGCGAGCTCGGCAGCCCATTTGCCGATGCGCCCCGTGGACTCCTTGTTGTGTAGCATCTCTGCCAGGGGGAATGAGGAAGGCACTGTGATCGGGTGGGCCAGAAAGTAATGCCGAAGCTTCCTGGAGGCCATGACCAGCGCGTAGGCGAGCTTCTCAAGCTCCGTGTATCTTGTCTTGGCGCCTTGGAGGGCTTCGAAAACAAAGTAGACGGGCCGCTGCATGGCGCCTTCCTCTAAGACGAGGACGGCGCTGACCGCGGTGGCTGACGCGGCCAGATAGAGCAGGAGGGGAGCCTCTGGTGCTGGGGCGACCAGCGTGGGGAGGCCAGCTAGGTGCTCCTTGAGCTCGTTGAAGGCCTTTGCGCAATCTCCGTCCCAACGAAATCCATTGCACCCGCGGAGCGTCTTGAAAAATGGCAAGCCCCGCTCCGCCGCTCTGGATAGGAAGCGGCTTAGTGCTGCCATGCAGCCCGCGAGCCTCTGGACCTCCCTCGTTGTCTTGGGCGGCTCCATGCCTAGGATGGCGTCTATTTTGTCGGGGTTCGCTTGGATGCCCCGTCCGGACACGAGGAAACCTAGGAGTTTCCCCGTCTGCACCCCGAAGACACATTTGTCGGGGTTGAGCTTGATTCCCGCCTTCCGGAGATTGTCGAAGGTCTCTTGGAGGTCCCGGGCATGCAGAGCAAGCTGGCGGGTTTTGACCACCACGTCATCGACGTAGGCTTCGACGTTCCTCCCGAGCTGGGCGGCCAGGGCAATGGCGACGAGACGGGTGAAGGTAGCGCCCGCGTTCTTCAAGCCAAAGGGCATTCTGACGAAGCAGAATGTCCCGAGTGGTGTGATGAACTGGTCTTCTCCTCGTCGTCTTCGGCCATGTATACCTGGTGGTAGCCGGAATAGGCGTCCAGGAAACTCATGAGTTCGCACCCGGCCGTGGCGTCGACCAGTTGATCGATGCGCGGCAAGGGGTAATTGTCCTTCGGGCACGCCTTGTTGAGTGCCGTGAAGTCGATGCACATACGCCAGGCCCCGCTGGCCTTTTTGACTAGCACCGGGTTAGCGAGCCACTCTGGATGGTGGACCTCACGGATGACCCCGGCGTGAAGAAGCTTCGCCACCTCCGTTTTAGCCGCCTGCTGCCGATCCATCGACATACGTCGAAGCCTTTGCTTGACCGGCTTGGCGTCGGGGCGGACCGCCAAGCGATGCTCGATTACTGCTCGGTCTACGCCCTTGATGTCCTCCGGGGACCATGCGAAAATGTCGACGTTGTTCTGAAGCACTCGGAGCAGATCCCGTTCGACCCCCGGTGGGAGCCCCTCGCCGATGGACACAAACTGCCCCTCCGCCTGGAGCGGCACCTTCTTGACTCCGCCCTCGGGCCGAGGCTTGGGCGTCCATCCGGGGGCGGAGGGCCCGTCACCGAGCGTGCTGGAGAGGGCATGCACCGGGCGATGCGGAACGCGGCTGTCGACCTCGGCACGTCTGGCCAGGTCCTGATCGCCGAAGACGGTGATAACACCCTCTGGGCCCAGAAGTTTCACACACAAAAACGCGTAGTGTGGGATCGCCTCGAAAGAGTTGATGGCGGGTCGACCCAGTATGGCGTTGTAGGGATGTGGGATATCGACGACGTCGAAGATAACATGCTCGGTCCGGATGTTACCCTTGTTGCCCTCCTGACGGAAAGTGACCGGAAGGGACACATGCCCCAAGGCCTGCAGCGGTTGACCCCCGAAGCCTTGAAGTGGAGCTCCTGGCTGCTCTAGCTGGCTTCGGGGGATCCCCATACGGTCGAAGGCCTCTGCGAACAAGATATTCGCGGAGCTTCCCCCGTCGACAAGGACGCGCCTGACGTCACAGCGTGCTATGTGGGCCTGGATGACTAGAGGGTCTTGGTGAGGGTACTCCACACCCCTGGCGTCGTTGAAGTCGAAGGTGATGTTGCGGGGCGGCATCCACAGTTGCTGCTGCTCCCCGGGGGCTTTGGAGGAGGAGCCTCCGGTGATGACGCCGACGGTGCGATGCTGCGCGCCCTCCGTTGCGGTGGCTCGTATGGGGCTACCCCTTGGGTGCCCCGCGTGGGCTCCAGCGAGGAGCCGAGGAGGCAGAGCCCGAGATCCGGCCGTCACCCTTCGCAGCTCCATAACTGCGGTGCATGCCCTTGTGTAATGATCACCGTAGCCGTGTACCTCGCACCACTTGCCATAGCGTAGGAGCTCTTGTTCTGCGTGGGGTTGGCCGCTGCAGTCAAGTCCGCCTTCCGATCCCCGGTCTCCCCTCCGTGAGGCGGGGTCGGGTCCTTGGCGGGCGCTCTCGGTGTCGAGGACATGATGGGCCGCCTGCGACCTGCGCTGGCGGCGCCGAGGTTTATGCCTGCTCGTTGAAGAGCCTTCCTGTACCCCGGTATCGCTGCCTGGGGGAGGGCCTCCTCGGGGCTCTCGGCTGCGGCCCTGCTTCGAGGAGGGACCACCCGCCCCCACTTCGCGCGGGGGGCGCTCCTTATGGGCGAGGCCGAGGGCGGTAATGCTGCGTCTTCGCGCATCCTCCTCCGCCCGCGCATACTCGTCCATTTTGCCGAAGAGCTTGGCGACTGTCTTGATTGGCCTCCGCGCGTTGTACTCGGCCATCGGGCCCGGACGAAGGCCCTGTATGGCTACATTAACGACGGTGGTTTCATTAATGTCTTTCACCTGGCATCGAATCTTGGCGAAGCGCTTGAAGTAGTCCCGGAGCTTCTCCGATGGTCTTTGCTTCACAGCGAAGAGTTGGTCCGCACCGACTCGCTCGACATAGTTTCCTTGGAAGTTGCTGTGAAGGCGGTCGCGAAGCTGCTCCCACGCGTAGATGGAGCCCGGCTCTATGGTAAAAAACCAAGAGAGCGCCACTCCATGCAGCGCGAGGGGGAGTCCCTTCGCCTTCGTGGTGTCGTCTCCGCCCGCGGCCTCGATCGCGGTTTCATACACGCGCACGAACTCGCGAGGGTCCGTGTCGCCTTTGTACGGGTCGGTGACGCTAGGGAACTTAAAGTCTTCGGGCCGCGCCGCCTGCTGCAGCCCCGCCGAAAGCGGGGACTCCGGATCTACACGTCTCAGCGGCACGCAGCTAGACGCGGGGGCTTCGCGACTGTCCGTCCCCTCCGGCGTGGGCTCGGGCGCGATTAGTGGCACGGCCTGCTGGCTCCGAGCCTCTTGTATGTCTCGGACGGCTCCGCGAAGGTCCCCTAGCTCCCGCTGGAACGCGTTGAGGGCTGCTAGTAGGGCGCCTTCCACCGCAGGTGCTGTCGGGGCCACCGGAACACCCAGCGGACGGGTCGGTGCAGGGACCGTCGCCGCACGATCTCCGGATCCGCTGGATGCTTCGTTGCGGCTACCCCCGGTCGTCGCATCCGCGCTGCCGGCGAGGGCGGCGGGGGCTGTCGTTGCAGTGCCAGCGACGGGGTTGGGTGTCGTTGTAGCGGCGCTGGCGGGGGCGGTCGTTGTAGCGCGAGCGTCGACGCCCGCGACCACCGCGCCTACGCCGCCGCCAGCTCCTTGGGCGGCCGATGCCGAAGCCCTGGTGCTCACGCGCCGCTCCGACCCAGCCGTCTTCTTTCCCTTCGCTGCCGCTGACGAAGCTTTTTTCGGTGCCATCCTTCTTCTTCGGTCTGAAGGCTTGCTCCTGTCCTCCCCACGGACGGCGCCAACTGTTGTGGCTACAGACCAAACAGAGAGAGATGGCAGTGGAGAGGTGGGAGTGTTCTGTCTCACCCTCCCCCTCATCTTGATATATATATTCACATGGGGTATACTCTTACAGTTATGCCCTTACATCCATACATCCCCATTAGGGGCACTTATGTCCTTACACATGTTATTCTGGTTCTTATAACCTCCTAACAGGCCTGCTGGGCTTAGGTGGGGGCCACCCCTACGACATGTATATTTTGGAATTTCTAAAGAAAATGGGCATCAGCTCATGAACTGATTTCTAACAATCCCCCGCCAATTACAAAGCAAAAAAAAACAAAAAACATGTCAAAGATCAATGTAGTGAAGTGTTTATATATCAGTCTTTTGGTGTAAGTCCTATACGGTTTGAACTTACACCTAAATTAGCAAGATTCATCTTCTCATAGCTGATAATTGGACTACGCCTTGAATTCATAGTTTTTCGTGATCAAAATTCACTTGAAATCTCAACTGATACTAGGCTGCTAATCAACCATGCCTAAACGGAGCATTAAAGGCCCTGTTCTTTATGGCTTCGAAAAGCAGCTTTTGGCTTTTGCTACAGTACCTAACTTTCAAACAGAGTATTTTCTCAAGACGAGGTGTGTGGCGTAAGTTACCTTTCTAACACATTCATTGCATAATAATTCTCAAAGCTAGCCATGATGAGGACTTGGGAGAATAGATTCGAGCCTTACCTTGATCCGACGCATTGGCCACCATACGTGGGGGAGGAATACATTTTCGACAAATATATGATGAACAAGCAACACGGTTGAAGAAAGAGGAAGAGGTTTCATAATGACATAGACCTCTCACAGCAAGGCGGTAAGGACATGTACTGTCTTAGGGACTTCGACGATGCCACAATAAGCAACAGGTGCTCAGAGTGTCACGAGCACAGACGCACCAGGGCAAAGCATGTGAGTCGGGATTCCTAGCCGCGTAGGGTAAGGCGGTGCCGCTTTCGTGTGCAACCCCCTTGAAGTAACCATTATTGTTGTTGTGTAAAAAATGATTGTTTTTTATCAATAGAGTTCACTCATTTGTATTTTTTATAACGTTTTGTACTTCATGTGATCCAACAAAACTCCTATCCAGTAATGCAGGATGCCGTAGCACACACAGTACGCGTTGCTCCTCTCAGAATACGATGACGACCACCGTGCGCACTGCATAGTCGACAAGGGTGTGGTGGGATTTGCTGATATATATTCGGTCATGCTTTTAACTTGTTGACCATGTTCTTGTTTTACAGTGTGTTCCCCTATTATTTCTCTTTCAAAGTATGCACTAACAACCTCTCCTGTTTACCCGTAGTCCCCAAATCCTCTATATGGCTACCGCAAGTGGATCGATCTAGAGATCCACCCATATGACTAGTGGATTCTTGACTAAGAGGAGTGGGATGTGAAAAAGGCCTACGAGATCCGAGAGGAGAAGCACCGCAACGACGAGCAAAACGAGTGTATACATTGGGAGACGAAAGCTCATCTCGAGGCGTGCAGCCGTAGGGAGCGCGAGGCTCGCGAGAGGAAGCACGAGAAAAAAAGGGAAATGGCCGGTGGGGAGTTCAACGCTGAGTTCGCAAGGAAAGAAAAATAGCTCCGGTCCACGCAGTAGGTTGGGCCATTGGTCGAATTTATTTCTATTCTAAAAAGGCACAGATGTATCGTAGGAGTACTTTGATTTATTGTTTCTTGTATATGCATCGTGCATGATGTTGTTTCTTATGCACGTAATCAAACCATGTGTGCTGTGTTATTCTTAGTTTTATTGTAAAGTCTATTTTAATTCGCAACTTTAAATCTCGTTGTCTTTTCGCATTCAATTCTTCGCGTAGCAAGGTATCCAACCACATGAAAAAATGATTTCTAGAAGTAGGTACGAAATGGTCTACAACCACAAAGTGACAAAGTGCACCACCTATCATTCCAGTAGGATATATGTCCATCCTTGTGCCTCATGTTGTACCACACAGTCCACATATTAGTTATTTTTGCCAGGATGCAATATGTATCACTTCTGGGGCATGGTCTGGAAATATTGTGCGGGTGTTTATGATGGATATATATGTTGAAGTATCAAAAGTTATCAACCCACAAAAAGAATATCAGTCCATATATGTATTTACTCTTAGTTAAAAGAATGGTGTTATATTTGGCTCACAAATAGATTCTCTATTTTTAAGTTATGGATTTTTAAATGTTACATATACATTGTATTATGTATCACTGTAACTTCAATTATTTTTTTTATCTTTCAAAAGGTCGTCCCTTTGTTACCATTTTACCACCAAATCCTAAGATTCCAAATCTATAAATCAAGTTCGAACTAAATTCAACCATTATCTCGATTCATAATTTATAAACCAACTGCAATCACGCTTGCAAAAGCGAAACACGGTAGATCCTGTCACGCCACACATCAAGACGTGACAAGGTAGGATTATCACACCATGGGATCTGGCGTGACTACTGCCACGCAAGCCTCACGCTGGCACGACGGGTGGACGAGGGCTTGCGTGACATATTTTGTCATATCGTAGTATGTGGTGTGATAGGACAGTTTGGTCATGCCATGAGTTGTATGGCCAAAGGGTTAGAATTAGAAATAAATTTCGTGAGAGATTAAATTAAAATAATTAAAAAAAATAAAACTAAAAAGTTGTCGTTTGAAACACGACATGTTAGTCCAATTCCCCCTTGTGAATTGTGATGCCTCGCGATTATCGTTCCGCATTTGGTCGAGCACGTGCTCTGCCACCTTCTCGAGCATCCTCGCACGCCCTCCTCAACCCACCCGCCGCCGCCGCCTCCTCCTTTACCGCCACCACCGCCGTCCAATGGAACGGCACCATCCGGAGCCGCCTCGACTCCGGCCTTCCCGCGGCCGCTGTCTCCGCCTTCGCCGCCATGCTCCGCGACGGCGCGCGCCCGGACGCTTTCGCGCTTCCTCTCCTCAACCGCGCCGCCGCGTCCCTCCCGGGCCGCGCCGACCTCGTTGGGGCCGCCCACTCCATAGGCGTCCGGGTCGGCTTCGGTGGCAACGTCTACTTCTGCAACACCCTGGTCGAGGCATACGCGCGGCACGGGATGGTCGCGCGCGCGAGGAAGCTGTTCGACGAAATGCCTGCGCGGGACGTGGTTTCTTGGACGTCCGTGATATCCGCGTACGTCGATATGGGACACACGCGGGAGGTGTCCCGGTTGGTTTCGGAGATGCGGGTGCAGGGGTGCGACCCGAGCGCGGTGACGCTCACCGTGTTGCTCCGGGCGTGCACGGCCGTGCGGGACATTTCCAGCGGGAGGCAGCTGCACTGTCACGCGGTGAAGAGCGGGTTAATTGATGACCAGGTGGTGCTCAACTCGATCTTGACGCTCTTGAGCAGGACGGGCGGCCTGGTCGATGCGGCGAGGCTCTTTGAGCAGGATCGGACAAGGGACACGGTTTCTTGGAACATTATAATCTCAGAGTATTCCTCCGTAGGAGATGTTTCTAAAGTCGTTGATATGTATGAAAGGATGAGAATAGAAGAAGTGTGCCCGAGCTGCGAGACGTTGACTGCCGTTGTTGCTGCATTTGCAAAGGGCAGGTGTCTCCGGCAAGGCGAGAAGCTCCATTCTTTTGCAGTTAGGAGTGGGCTCACTGATGCAATCTTGGTGGCATCATTTGTGGATTTTTATGCAAAATGCGGTATGCTAACTTCGTCGTTTCATTTGTTTGAGGAATTCAAGGGAAACAGCAGCTGCATTTGGTCAGCCATGATCTGGGTGTTCATCCACCTTGGACAGTTCTTAGAAGCAATCCATCTATTCGGAAGAATGACGAACTCTCTTCTTGTTCCCAGTGCTGACGTGCTGCAAGGATTAGTCATCAGCTACACAGAACTTGGTGCTTTACGGTTAGGCAAAGCAACGCATGGATACATCATAAGAAACAACCATGCTGCACAATCTGACAACAGTGCCTTGGAGACATCCATTGTTAAACTCTATGCCAGCTGTGGGAACATTCATTTGGCACAAAGGTGCTTCAACAGCATCCATCAGAAAGATATTGTCGCATGGAGTTCAATGGTTGAAGCGTACACAACACATGGCTATGGTAGGGAAGCTCTGGCATTGTTCCATCAGATGCTGGAGGAGGGAGTAAGGCCAAATGGAGTGACCTTCCTGAGCTTGTTATCAGCATGTAGTCACTCAGGGCTTGTTAGTGAAGCTCGCGAATTGTTTGATTGCATGACTAGAAAGTTTGACGTCACACCTGAGCTAGGCCACTACACTTGCATGGTGGACGTTCTTGGCCGGTCGGGTAACCTAGATGAAGCTGTTCAAGTGATCAGTGAGATGAGGGTTAAGCCGGATGGAAAAATTTGGGGTGCTCTCCTCGCGTCATGCAGAACGCACTCAAACGCTAAGCTTGCATCTTTTGCAGCTCGGAAACTAATGGAATTGGAACCAGATAATGTTGGCTACCATGTGGTGTTCAGCAATGTCCAAGCAGGTGGTGATAGATGGGGTGAAGTGGAAGACATTAGACGCTCAATGGCAGAGTTGGACCTGCAGAAGTTGCCTGCTTGGAGCTGCGTTGCTGAGACTGGTAGCCCTTGATATGTACTCTGCAGACTGCTTTGACGCTATTTCTCTGGAAAAATCATGCCGGTTTGGCCGGAGAATGACCAAACAATCTATTGAAGTTGTTATCTATGGCTTTGTTGGATTGACCAAGATGTACCAGTGTATCGAGGTCTTAATTTGTCGGGGAGTGAGGGTATTAATATCCCTCCAAATATCATGGCATGAGATTAAGTTTCTTTGGACGATACGGAACATTTCATTCGTCCTTTACAGTATTGTACAGTGCAAAGGAACAACTGTTCCAACTCCTGTAGATTCAGTCAAATTTCATCGGTAAAATTGATGAGTAGTGCTTCTATGCTTCCCTTGTAACAAGAATGACATTAATTTTAAAACACACGAAAAGGTAAGTAATCACTATCTACTATTCAATTTTGCTTTAAAAGTTTTGTAAATAATTTTGAGAAAAATATAAAAGCATATCTCAAAATTGATTCTGTCTCGGTTGCCTTGTTTGGAAGAGCAGGATTAGCAGGATACAGATAAAAAAACAAGAAAATTTTCAACACTGTAAACGAGTGCCAATTTTATGAGACATTGGACCATTATTTTGAGCTATAGTTGATAGGTCTAAAAGAATAGTAATGTCTGAGAGATGCTAAATGCAAGAGTCAGCTGAAAAGTCGAAAGTAACGGGACCATTGATTTTGTACAACAGTGAGGTCACAAACTAAACACATGTACAAAAGTACTAGCCAGCAGAAGAACACAATACATGACAAATCATATGTAGAGCTCATTGCCCAATCCTGACAATATATGGCCACAACTTTGGTTTCTACACTATAGATTTGTTGTATTTGTTTTTATGAATTCCGTGCACCACACTACCACTGTTTATTCACACTTACTGCATTACCTACTACTAGACTGATGCTCAAGTGAATGGGATTGTCGCTTGGTTATTACCAATGAAAATCATTTTCTGCTGGGTGAATGGATAGAAGCTAGATGAAAGAGATGATCGGCCATGTTCTTTTTAGCTTCTAAAAGCTACTTTTTGGTTTTTCTATAGTAACTAGTTTTTAAACAGATTATCTTTTTAAGATAGGGTCTACTAGTTAATTGTAGTACATACTGTACCGACTTCATTTATATCGACAAAAACCACACGTGAGTTTCTGTTATTCTGTAATCTTTTGCACGAACAGCCTAAAAGCCACAAACCGCAGTCAAAAGCCATAAGCAGCAGCAAAAAAGAACAGACCCAATATTTTTTTTAAGAAAAAACGAAGCTCCAAAATCAAAACAACAGGGTTGCAGCCCTACTGTAAAACGATGGTTTTTCCCTAATCTTCTATAAAGTTCGGCAGAGCTCCTGCTTCATTTATATATAAAAAAAGCCAAATAACGGCGTTTAGAGACTAAAATCAGTGAATTAAATTTATGGGCCAAACTCAACAGCTACAAAAAAGAAAGAGACAGAAATCATACATTTGCGTATGGCTCTTTCCAATCAAAACCATGAAGCTCTGTTCCTCAGTCAAATCGAAACAGGGCGCTATTGACCCTACCCAATGCATGCAACATTATCCGAGTCACATATTGTCTTAAAAAATACTACAGAAAAATAAGAACCATGCATCTCAAAAGAAAAGAAAAAAGACCATGCATACTTTTCTTTGTGCACGCCACTCTTACATATAGGCACGTGCTTTCTATTACTATACTATGGTCAATTACAAGTACCAGCTCACCTCCTCCGTCTACTTACACACCGTCACAATACACTTCTTAAATTTAAAATAAGTAAATTGTAGTTTGCACCAACTCGTAAATTGCAGTTAGTATTAATTATTTGAGGATCTGTGGGGCGATTTTGCCTTGACTAGGTATGTCTTACTTGAAGAGTAGTGTGAAATTGGCCGAAAGAAACATGAATTGTTAACAGGTGTGGATTCGAGTGTTTTTATGGTTCGGAGCACTTAGATTTTTTTTCATGTATATAACATTTTTCGCTCATATTTACAATATTTTTCACCCAAGTATGTAATTTTTCTATGTATGAAATATTTTTCCTATGTATACAACATTTTATAGCCGAGATATATTGCATACATAAAAAATATTGCATACATAGACGAAAAATATTGAAAATATAGGCAAAAAATATTATAAATATAGAAAAAAATATTGCATATATGAGGAAAAAAATATCAGTACTCCGAGTTAAAAAAGACTCGAGTGTTGTTTAGCAATTCTCTTGTTAATAATTTAGCCTAAAATCGAAAGTGTGTATCCTAATTAACTCAATGAAAATTTCTGATTGCCGCTACTTTTCTGAATCTTGCTAGTTGATCCCTCTAACCCAAAATTCGTGTTGTTTCGGTCCTTCGAGGCCTAATTACATGTTGTTTTGGTCTTCGAGGCAACTTTTTTTTCCTAATAAATCCCCTATAAAAATTATTTATTTATGCTGATGGATGGTTAGAGGGGCAAAGTGCAACATTAGAGTGACTAGGATGGTGCCAAATGTAACACTAAAGTGCCTATGGTGGTGCAAAATAAAACTATGGCAAAAAAGGGTCTAAGGTGAAACTCTATACATAATATAACTAGTGCAAACTGCAATCCACTCATTAAAAATTGACTTTTTCCCTTGTGAAAAAGCAATGCATGTTGACTTTGGCCATTATATTCCCCAGCCCGCACGATACTCAAGCGGATAGATTAATCGGAGCTCTACACCCCTGTCTTACGCGTCTACATTGCATACGAATAAGACTTTTTTTATATATTTTTTCGTCGAAGAAGGGTTTGATTTTAAGGTACTATGGAATTCTATATCTGGTGTACAGAAAATTGAGAGAGTCCTATGGTTGTCCTACCAATCATCTGCGTTAGTTGGCTCCAACTGATCTGTGACGACTCCTACGTCCACGAACCGGTCTGCACGCTCCACAGTTTTGGCTAAGCGTCAGCTTTGAAAATCCCTTAACTTCCTCGTATTCACACGCCCAAGCTTGACTTTTCCCTCGGCCAAGGCTGGGTTCAGATAGGCTCATGTCTTTTAGCTTTATAGTCCTTTGCTAATTGCTACTGTAATTAAACTTTTAAGACCAGTATTTTTTATACTTTTCACTCTAATAAAGGTAGTACTAATATCAAAACATACGACGATGATAAGTAATCACTATCTGCCATTCAGTTCTGTTTTAAAAGTTGTACAAATCATTTTAAGAAAAGCACAGAAGCACCTTCTAAGTTTTTAAACGGTGTAACTTTTTAAGACAAAGCCTATAAGTTGATTGTAGTAGATATTATACTGACTTCAGTTATATCGATCAAAATCATATACGACTGTCTGTCTCTTCATATTCTCTCTCGCGAATAAGCAGAGTTCAGAAGTTATAAACCAAAGGTTATAAAACACAAACAAAAAAAAAACCACTAATTCCCCCTTCCTACACGCCACTCAACCCCGTGATTACGTGAGCAAGGCCAAGAACTGGTCTGCTAATACGTGCAATTAACGAAATTACTTTCGCCAAGAACTGGTCTGCTAATACGTGCAATTAACGAAATTACTTTCTCCCTTTATCTTTTGCCAGGGAGGAATTAACGCAATTTCAGTAGCACAAATCTAGCAGAGTGGATGACTCTCTCTCCTCGATCTTCTTCTTCTTTTAGAATTCTCCTCAATCTATTTGTTCTCTTCGTATTTCAACTCGATTAAATTGTGTTTTGCATGCAAAATTTGCACCTAAGCTTTGGTTAACATCCTCGTCGCACCTCCCGATTGGCTTGGCAAGTCGCTAAACGTGTTCCTGTTCGCTGTTAGCTAGTTAAGTTCTCCTTTGACGAGAAAAATTGACGTGGTCAATGTATGCACAGTCAATAGAAATAGTATGACGATTACTTAGAGGGTGTTTTTTTAGGCGTCTGATGGTTTTTATCTATATTTTTTAATACGACAGTGGATGATGAAGATACTGATATGGTACACAGTTTTAAACTTAGTAAGTCGTTTGAAGAAACCGTTTAAAAAAACTGTTCAGTTTTGATATTTAGCTTTTTGACCTTCGGAGAAGCAAAAACAAAAAAGAACGGGAAATATGTGACATTGGGTGAGCACAGATGGCTTAATGAATACACGTTCTACGTCCAAAATTCATCCAAGTAGAGATTCATGTAGCATTTGGCCTGATAAGTTCCTGGTAGAACCCAAATAGCATACCCTCTTTCCACCCATGCAATGAGATCAATCAAACAAGCATAGGGACATGCTAATTGAGAAGTTGAGAGACCAAAGTAAACTTAGGTGAGAACTTAGAGACCCACCTTGCAGTTTACTCTCTCGTAACTCTTTTCAAGCCGATAAATTTGCACTTTACTCTCTTGTAACTCTTTTCTAGCCGATAAAATGTTAAGGTTATATTGTACAAGCTTAGATCGCATCTGAAATACTGACCCTCTATGCGGTGAATATTCTCTACTTACATAAATCAAATCGTTTGCTCACCAAAAATATTTAAAATCCTTTTTGTGTTGCAAAACCATTTTAAATTTAAATTCAATATCAAATTTATTTGCAAATTAAAATGCCAAATTCTTTTTCTTTTCCTCTCCCTCGCCGGCCGATTTAGCCTAGCCCCTTTCCATTCTCCTTCTTTCCTTCTCCCTATCGCAGACCCTATCCAGCTTGCATGCGTGCCAGCCAAGCATGGCACCACCTCACCTCACCCCTCTCTCTCAGTGGCGGAGCTAGAGCAAAACGGAGGGGGGTGCAACGGGCCGCGCGTGGGAGCATAGGACGGTGGGAGAATGGGCTGGACAGGGCGAGTGAGGGTATTTGTTGGGCTAGGGGTGCACCATATTGGACCAAGGGGGGTGCACAAAGGGTGAATGTTTACTAGTAATAACTAAAAAATTTTTTGGACCCGGGTTCCTGGGAACCCCTCCCCTCCATTAGGCTCCGCCCCTGCTCTCTCTCTTGCTCTCATTGATGAGAGTGCCTTGATCCCACCTATCAATGCCTTGCTCCTGTTCATCGTCTTCTCCATATCAGCTCTCTCTCGTGCCCATTTGTGTTGTCATACGCACGCACCGCGCACACTAGGAGCCATGCTAGCCACTGTAGCCCTGAGCTTTATGCTGTCACGATCTCATCCCATCGTCGCCGCACCCGTTCTCTCCCTCTCTCATGCATTCTCTCCCTCTGCACCTGGAGCCACGCCATGACGTCGCTCACTCTCTCCCTTCTCCTCTCTATTTAAATGCTATCCGAGCATGTCAAAACCATCACCCTAACTAACTCTTCATTTCCGCAAGTTTCCCCCTCCTCTTCGCCTTCGATGAAGGAGAATTTGAGCATCTTCCTCAAGTCCGACCAAGAGGTTCGTCATCTGGTGAGTTTTTGGCGCCATCATCATGAGATTTGTGTTCGTCTCATCTCCCTCTACCTCGTGCTCATCTCGTCATTCTTGTTTGCCCTTAGGAAGGCTAAAGCCCCAATGTCGCCACTGTCGACCTCACTACATGTAGATATATACGTATACATTTGTATTATGAAAATAAGGATTTGCTGAGTACTTTGTACTCTATATGAATTCAGTACTAAAAAATAATCTACAAGTGAACATTTATCACCATCCATCGAAGGTTGAAGACGACGCTGAATACTAGGTTTTATACCCTAGTCGATTGCTTGTGGGCATATCCTGAGGGACTCCACTGTTATGTATCTTTTCCGCTGCAAGACTTCGTCTGTATTTGACCTTTCCAGCCTATAATGTGTGACCTTAGTCATCTGATCCGTTTACGCTTATTTACTGCTATTTCCTTTTTGTTTATGTGCATATATGGATTGATATTCATCATTATTGTACTATGTGACCTAGTTATTGATTCAAAACTATATTAGAATACACAGAAAGTCTAAATTGCTAAATCCGGTCGCTACACCTCCTTTGGCGAGCGTCGTCTTTTCCATCTCCGGCAACCTCTCCGGCTCTCCGATACCTTTCTTCCTTGCCGTCGCGTCGGGTGACAGGTGGCGACGTCTTTTGCGCATATTAATGCAAGGAGAAGAAAAGGGGAGCTCGACGGAAAGTCTGTTTGGCGTAGGCGGCGCTGGCGCGTGCTCGAACCACGCGTTACGCGACAAAAGCTGACCATGCAACGGAAGGAAGCACACTAGTTACGTATACGTGCTAACAACTTGTGTAAACAGTTAATATTCACTGTATAGCACTATAGCAAACGTCAAAAAAGAGAGAGATAAAATTGCTGACTAAAGCCAATCAAGACGTAGTACGAGATCTAGCAAAAAGGTCAAAAGCCCCGATTTATGGCCCTCCCTGCAACTTGGCCCGTGGCTCACAAGTCCTGCTCCAAAAATCAAAACAGCAGTTGGGCTAACTAAGGGCAATGGTAATAGCTAGTACTAGCTATATAGTCAGCTGACGTGGAGGTGAGAGACAAAAGCAAAGACTATTTTATACTGTTGGACCCACATGCTCCTCTCTCATATTCTTGGACTACGTGAAATAGATCAGCTATTTGCTCGTCGCTAGTGACTACTCTCTCTTTTATTTTTTCCTTACCACATCAGATCTAGCTAACTAAATAGCCAACTGTTGTAGACGCCCTAAGAGAGACTTCCGTTCTAGTCCAGGAACGTTAGGACGCGTAGCAAAAAAGTCAGAACCCATGATTTCCCTTATTAAATCCACGCGACGACGTCTGCAGTCCACCATTTGCTCCTTTCCCCTCCCAACACGCCATTCCAGATAAAAAACTCACAAAAAAACAAAATGAGAGAGAAAATATCTCCAGGTAGTACAGCCATATCACATCGTTGTCATTATTCACATAAAAGTTTTCCTTTTTAATTTTGGGAAAAGGGTCACGAAATAATCGTTTCCGATAAAGTCTCTTCTTACAATTTATTCTGAAGGCAGGTCACAGTATATGATATATTTATATTAATTTGTGCTTTTCTAGCTCCTGTTTTAAAAAGTAAGAAACATATATAAATAACCAGTTTTCAAAATGGTTTTCTCACCCTTTCACTAGAATCTCACTCTGGATGGATGTAAAGGCAGAGGACACGTGTCCATCATATATGTTACTCCTTCAGCTCTTATCTGTAGTATGAATTTCTCATTTACTTTTTTACCATTTGCTTTTCTTCTACAATTATTCCTTTCTGTTACTGCTATTTATCTTAAAGTAAAAGGGCCTGTTTGGATCCACCCAGATTTTAAGAATCTGGCTTTTGGAAACTGGGTGGGATCCAAACAGGCCAGTTTTTGGGGCAGTTTTTAAAATCTACCTACCCAGATTCTTAAAAACCAAGAAGCTGTTGATACCCAGCTTTTGCCAGTTTTTTTTGCACAAATACCCATTTACCCTCATTAAAGACCACGCGCAGATGCTTACAATCATAAATGTAAGGGTATAATAGTCTATTAGCACCAATCATAAATAAAATCAGCTTTTAAAAACTAGGGGATCCAAACATCCCATCAGTTTTTACTTAGAAACCAGCTTTTAAAAATTAGAAGTAATAGCTGGTTTTTAAGAATCTGAAACTGATCCAAACAGGGCCAAAGACTATTGAGCGCATCTAAAAGTTATCGGCTGCGGTTAATACGAACGTAGGTATCGGCTGGTGGGTTAAGTCAGTGCATCTGTCCTGCACATCTTGCAGTTGGAACCAACTGGTCCCGTGACCCCACCACGCGTCGTGCTCCCATTGGTCTCCTACCTCGTGGCCGCTGTTCCATAGTCAACTTCCCCTCCCCATCCCATCCGTCCATCGCATCCAACGGCGAGAATCCCACCACTGGCTAGCGCCCGTAACCCCGGTTCCCCCGTCCCGTCAGCACGTAATCCAAGCCGTCCGATCGAATCTTCCATTTGACCCGAGCCGATCCACTATGCGATCGCCACCCGCTACTCCCGGTCACCACGTCGCCTCGTTTTATAACCCCACCTCCCTCGCCTCCCTCCCACTTCTTCCCTTTTCCCCCGTTCCCTTCTCCGGTAACCACCGCTGTTTCTTGGGAGGCGGAGGCGGTCCAGGCGATGACCATCGATCTGATGGGAGGGTACGGCCGGGTGGACGAGCAGGTGGCCATCCAGGAGGCGGCCGCGGGGCTGCGCGGGATGGAGAACCTCATCTTGCAGCTCTCCCGGACAGGCACCGGTGAGAGGTTGCCGGTTGGGGCGCCAGCCTCGGAGGCGGTGCAGGCGCAGAAGCAGCAGGTGGACTGCCGGGAGATTACTGACATGACGGTGTCCAAGTTTAAGAAGGTGATTTCTATCCTCAACCGCACCGGACACGCAAGGTTCCGGCGCGGGCCGGTGGTGGCGCAGTCGCAGGGCCCCGCTGTGCCGGAGCCTGCGCCAGTGAGGGCGGCGGCCTCGAGGTCCATGACGCTGGACTTTACCAAGGCAGTGACCGCGTACGGAGGGAAGGACTCCGGTTTCAGCCTCTCGGCCCTCTCCGGCGGGAGCTCGTCGTTCCTGTCGTCGGTGACCGGCGACGGGAGCGTGTCGAACGGGCGCGGGGGTGCGTCCTCGCTGATGCTCCCGCCCCCGCCGGCAGCCAGCTGCGGGAAGCCGCCACTGGCGTCAGGCGGCGCCGGCCAGAAGCGCAAGTGCCACGACCACGCGCACTCTGAGAACGTCGCCGGCGGCAAGTACGGCGCCACCGGCGGCCGCTGCCACTGCTCCAAGCGCAGGTAAGAATTCATTAATTTTTTTTCTGCTGGTGGTACCCATCCGTGGCAATATAATATCCTCGTCGCTGAACAGTGAATGGATCGTAATTCGCAGGAAGTCTCGGGTGAAGAGGACGATCCGCGTGCCGGCGATCAGCTCGAAGGTGGCGGACATCCCCGCCGACGAGTACTCGTGGCGCAAGTACGGCCAGAAGCCCATCAAGGGCTCCCCATACCCACGGTGAGGGCTAAGCATGCCTGCGGCGCGATGAACACCATGATTGCTAATATAAAAATGGTTGAATTTGATTATTAGTGAACTGATTAATCTGTTAATTACGATGCAGGAGTTACTACAAGTGCAGCACGCTGCGCGGGTGCCCGGCGCGGAAGCACGTGGAGCGCGACCCAAACGACGCGTCCATGCTCATCGTCACCTACGAGGGCGACCATCGCCACACCCCTGGCGCCGCCGGCCAGGAACCGCCGCCGCCGCCGTCGCCGGAGCTGCCCAAGCTTTGAAGTTTCTCCTGTCAAATTACTACACCGACCGACTTGTTAATTAAAGATTAGCTTATCGCTCCTCTTCCCTTAAATTACCATTTAGACTTTTCCCCCTTCTTTTGTTTGCTTCCCCCCCCCCCCCCCCCCTAAAAACTCGCATCAGTGTAGTTGTACTGGCACATTATAAAAGAAACTAGGGGTATTTTAGAGATGATGCTTTTTGGCTGGCTGAAGCTTTTCCTTTTGACTGGGATTGAACAATAACGGTCTAAGAAGTAGCTTTTAAATAAAATTTGAAAAACGTTCTTTTTGAGAAAATAGTTTTTGAAAAACGTGGACGTAGAGAGAAGGGAAGCTGAGGATATAGCCATATGGTTTATAGTCTTCTCGAGCGTTTGTACGAATTCTTTTTAAAAAGGTTATTCTAATAAACTATTTTAAAATAAAGATAAAAAATTATTTTATTTATTTATTAAAGAGAAACTTACATAGGGCCATGGCTAGAGAACAAAAGTCAAAAGGGCATCTCTTGCTTTCATCTTTCCTATAGGTAGCATGGAGCCTGAGCTTTGAAGATGACAAAGTGGCTGCAGCAAAGAGTAGCTCGGTCGGCTGGTCGGTTGGCAAGCTTTGCTGTTCGTCATTCGTGAATCGGCTTCGGATGCCGATTTTTTTACTGTGCATTCATTGAAAAAAAGTGCCTTATTTTGTGAGGTACTAAATAAAGTTATAATTTATTCAGCAACTTCTGATTGAGTTTTAGCGGTAGTTTGAGTATATCTTAGAGCATGTTTTGCTTTATTCGTCTAAATTTATAAGACATATTTTCTCTTAGTATATGAACCAAAGAGATAGCGAAAATGGTTAAATTATATGTAATTACTATCTATAAATACTATATGTAATATATGTACGTAGAGAATAGTAAACAGAGTTATATATTTATTAGAGGTATAAAGAAAATATTACACAAATTTTACATTGCAACATAAAATAATTATATATTTATGGATAAGTCTATTTAAAAAATATATCTTACAAACTTACGAGAGAAGTGAAATATACACCTGTATGTGCGTGGTACTGGTGTGTGAGGCGTGAACACCCGCGTGGCGCGTCGACGTCCGTTGTAGTCTAAAGATTTGTGTAAGTGTTGGGGATTTTGACCGTACATGAGGACTCCACGGCTCGGAGGAGTCAAGAATGGGTGGGGCCCAATGGCTGAACCGGGCCTCGGCCTTTGGTCCTGGGTGGAGCCTGCGCGACGGGGACGGGTAAGGAACGAGGCAGGTGGGCTGTCATCGTTGACTTGTGTCAGCCAGACTGTGCTCTCGTCGGAGTCCTGAGTGCGGCTGGCTACGTGCACACACGGTCAATAGCGTATCGGTTGGCTCGCCACCCGTGTCGTTGAAAATTGTGTTTTAAAAGCCTAGGTGGCTGGGTGGGGGTGTTAGGCCAGTTTCAGTGGAGGTTTCATGTTCCAGTTTTCAACACATTCATATTTTGAAAACAGTGCAGAAGAGTTTCATCCCCATGAAACTCTCTCTACTCCCATAAAACTTTTATCATCTCTCTCTTCATCAATACAGTGTCATGTCAGCATATTTAATGCCCATGAAACTTCATGAAACTCCCACTGAAACTTCATGAAACTCCCACTGAGGGTGGGGGTGTTAGGCCAGTCTCAGTGGGGTTTTATGGAGTTTCATGGGCATTAAATACGCTGACATGGCACTGTATTGATGAAGAGAGGGATGATAAAAGTTTCATGGGAGTAGAGAGAGTTTCATGGGGATGAAACTCTTCTGCACTGTTTCCAAAATATGGGTGTGTTGGAAACTGGGACATGAAACCTCCACTGGGCATCTCCAATGGTTATAGCTAGCAACTAACTATAAGATTTCCACATCATCTATATAGTACATGTTAGAATTGATCTCAGGGGATCTGGCCCAACGGCCAAATCCCCTCCCCCCTTAATCGCGCCCTGATCGGGGGCGCCCAGCTCTAATGCTGGTGGGCCTCTGTCGCATGCGCTATATTAAAGAGGTGGAGGCCGGGGCGTCACACAGCACGAGGTTGACCGTGCCGCCACCAGCTCCACCGAAAACCCTAACCGATCTAGAGGGAAGCGCTCCAGCGACGGAAAGCTCCACCGGCTCCTCTGCCTCTCCAGATCGCCGCCGCCAGGACTCGCCGCCATCCGGGACACGCCGGCCGCCAGAAGCCGCTGCCTTTCTTCACCGACCGTCGCCGATGGCCACCTCTACTTCTTCCACGTCCGACGGTTAGTCCCCTCTCTCCTCTCGGTTGAACACCAAGAACAAGAACCCTAGTCTAGAGAAAAGAGGGAAAGAGTACCCCGCTAGATCTAACCTAGGAGATCCACGGGACTGACAATGGTATCAGAGCCTACCCTAGGCGTAGATCTGAGACGGAAAAGAAAAGAAAAGAACGAAAAATCCCCAATAGAAAGAAACGGAGAACGGGCGGAGGGGGTCTTACGGGCGCCGTCGCCGGTGTAGAGCGCCGCCGCGCCGTCGCATCGCGCGGAGCCGCCGCTGCTGCCTCGTGCGGTCGCCGCCGTTCCCCGCGCCGCCTTCGGGCCGCCACAGTCGCTCTGCGCGGGTGCCGGCCGCCGCCGCCTCGCGGGCTCCGCCCTGCGCCCCATGCGCGAGGGCGCCGCTGCACGTGGGAGCCGCCTCCGCATGAGCGCCGTCGGCCGCGCGCTGTTGCCCCGCCGACGGAGCGCCGTCGGCCGCGCGCTGTTGCCCCGCCGACGGAGCGCCTCCGCGCAAGCGCGCGCGCCGTCATGGTGCCGCCGCCTCCCGCCGACGCCGCGCCGCTCCGCTGGGGGCTGCTGGCGCCAACGCCGCCGCCGCCTCCGTGGGCGCCGTCGCCGTCCGCCTTTTCCAGGAGGAGGCGGGCGAGAAATGGGGCTAGGGTTAGGGTTGCGGGGGTTTTTTGTCCCGCCCGCACCGCGCGCTCGGCCGTCCGATTGGATCGGACGGTCGTCCTTTAATGGGCCGATTTTCGGCTGTGGCCGAGTGGGCCGCTGGCCGAGTGGACAGGCCGGTGGCCTGCAAAATGCTGGGCCGCGAGAGCGGCTGAAGACCTGCGGGGGTTTTTGGGCCCGCGGGGAGAAAGAGGCCGGCAGGCCGTGGGCCGTGGCCGGGCCGAACAGGCCAAAATGGCTAAATGAACAGAAAATTCTGTTAATTGTTTTTATTGTTTTTCAGAAGCATTTTTGATGAATTTGATTGAAATTTGATCCAAAATCTCTGTAAATTTTTGCACCAACGTGTTAATTTTTCTAGAGATTAAAAGTGTACAGTTTGATGCTTCTGAATAATGAATTATTTTAGAATAATTACAGTTTCCGCTGCAAAAGATAATATTGATTGATTTTTCATTATTAAATTCGAACCAACGGGAGAATTTAATTTTGAGAAAACAAAAATAGAGATAAATCCCAGATAATTATGATATTGTTATTTTCTGACCAACGTTGATAATAACAATATTATAATTTTTTAATTGATGAATTTTATGCATTATTTCTATTTCTGCCCAACGGTGATGTAGATGTAATGTATAGATAAAATTGATTTAAATTGTATGTTGTATTTTGACCAATACTGGAAATAAGGCATATAATTTTGCTGTTAACAGTATTATAATTTTAATTGATGATTTTATGCATTATTTCTATTTCTGCCCAACGGTGATGTAGATTTAATGTGTAAACAACTGTATGTTTTAATTTTAACCAACGTTGAAACCAAGGCATGCAGTTGTTGTTATTATGTTTAATTGTTCTCATTGTATATGAATTGTGTCGCCACACCGTGTCCCACAGAGGTTGTGGCACCGGTGAGGGATGAAAATGAGGCTGATGCTGTTTGGCAGACCAGACAGAGGGACTATGCTCCCATAAAAATGTTATATGATCTTGATCATAAAAAGTGGGTCACTGCCAACAAGAAATGTTTGGCTGTGATAAAGAACACGATTAAGCCTGCAATTGTGGGCTCAATCGCAGAGTGTGACACTGTCACAGAGTAACTTGAGAAAATAAAGAGTCAAAGACTTATACTACACAGCTGATTAAGTAGCTTGTGAAAGAAAGGTACTCTGGTGGTGGCAGTGGCATAAGAGAGCAACTTGGCATCTAAACTTAAACCGATGGATTTGGCTCTCAAGGATGAGTTCCTTATTCATTTGGTTTTTGCTTCTTTGCCAAAAGAGTTTGACACTTTTGTTGTCAACTATAATATGCAGCCCGAGAAATGGGACATGGAAAAGTGCATAGCTATGTGCGTGCAAGAGGAGGAAAGATTCAAATCCTCACATGGTGGTTCTATCAACTATGTGAAGGACAACAAGAAACGAACTTCAACAGTAACTCCTTCTCAAAGAACAAGGGAAAAGCCCCTGTCTATCAGCCTCAACAGAATAAATTTGCAGTAGACAAAGATCAGTGTCTTCACTGTTAAAAGACGGGACACTACAAGAAGAACTGTCCTGATTACTTAAAGATGATAATGGCAAAGAAAAGTGAGAACAATGATGTGAATGTCGTATGCGATAATGAGAACGTTGCGTGCGAGAAAGTGAATGAATCCTCGTCTACGAATGTAAACAGGAAACGAAAGAGAACTCATAATGAATCGTCGAAATTATGGCACTGTCGTTTAGGCCATATTTCGAGGGGGAGAATAGAAAGACTAGTTAAGAATGAAATTCTTCCTCTATTAGAGTTCTCAGACTTAGAATAATGCAGAGAATGCATTAAAGGAAAATATGTAAAGAAAATTAAGAAAGACGCTAAAAGAAGCACAGGAGTTCTACAAATTATTCACACAGATATTTGTGGTCCTTTTCCTGTTAAAAGTGTGGATGGATATGACTCGTTCATAACATTCACAGATGATTACTCCCGTTTTGGATATATTTATCCAATCAAAGAAAGAAATGAAGCCTTGGATAAATTCAAGATATTTAAGGCTGAAATTGAAAACCAACACGATTTAAAGATTAAGATAGTCCGATCTGATCGTGGGGGGGAGTACTACGGTCGACATACCCCATATGGACAAGTTCCTGGACCTTTTTGCAAGGTTTTTACAGGAAAATGGAATAGTGGCCCAGTATTCTATGCCGGGCGAACCTCAGCAAAATGGAGTAGCTGAAAGACGCAACCGTACCCTGATGGATATGGTGCGAAGTATGATGAGCTACTCCACACTCCCATTGAGTTTATGGATGGAGGCGTTGAAAACCGCCATTCATATTCTCAACAGAGTGCCTAGTAAGTCGGTGCCTAAAACACCGTACGAGTTGTGGACAGGAAGAGTTCCCTCACTAAATCACTTACGTGTGTGGGGGAGTCCTGCTGAGGCTAAAGTATTTAACCCAAACCTTGGGAAACTTGATCCCAAAACAGTAAGTTGACATTTCATTGGCTACCCTGAAAAGTCAAAAGGTTATCGTTTCTACTGTCCAGATAGATATACAAAGTTTGTAGAAACGAGACACGCTGTCTTCTTAGAGGATGAAATGATGAGGGGGAGCATGGCAGCTCGAGAGATTGACCTTGAAGAGAAGCGGGTGTATGCGCCCACTCCGATGATTCAAGAGCCATTCTTCACACTACCTACTCTCGCTGCACCGACGATGCAAGACACTGTGGTGCCAGCACCTGTTATTGTTCCTCCCGTGGCAACAATGAATGAGAATGAAGAACATGTTCTTCAGGATCATATAGAACCTATTGCCACAGATGAGGGGGAGCAACAGCAACCTCAAACAGTAGATGTAACAAATGAGGAGGCCCCGAGGAGGTCTCAAAGAGTAAGAAGATCAGCTATTTCTGATGATTATCAGATTTATCATACAGAGGAATTTCAAATGGAGGATGATCCCACCTCATTTGAAGAAGCCATGAGAAGCGAAAATTCCTCAAAATGGCTTGAGGCCATGGAAGAGGAGATGAGGTCCATGAAGACTAATAAAGTCTGGGACTTAGAAATTATTCCTAAAGGAGCCAAAACAGTAGGCTGTAAATGGGTCTACAAGACAAAGCATGACTCCCAAGGGAATGTAGAAAGATACAAAGCGCGACTTGTGGCAAAAGGATTTACGCAAAGAGAAGGGATTGATTACAATGAGACCTTTTCTCCAGTCTCATGTAAAGATTCCTTCAGAATCATAATGACATTAGTAGCACATTATGATTTAGAGTTACATCAGATGGATGTAAAGACGGCATTTCTTAATGGGGATTTGGAGGAAAATGTTTACATGGCACAACCGAAAGGTTTTGTCGAGGAAGGAAATGAAAGAATGGGATGCCGCCTAAAGAAATCGATTTATGGGTTAAAGCAAGCTTCAAGACAGTGGTACTTGAAGTTTGACAGTACAATAAGAAAATTTGGGTTTAAAGAGAATGTTGAGGACAACTGTGTTTATGCAAAGTTTAAAGATGGGAAGTTTATCTTCCTAATCCTGTATGTGGATGATATCCTACTAGCTAGTAGTGATGTTAGTCTGCTACTGGAGACAAAGAAGTTTTTGTCCTCAAACTTTGATATGAAAGATCTTGGTGAAGCTTCGTTCGTTCTAGGGATCGAAATTCACCGGGATAGAAACAAGGGGATATTGGGACTGTCACAAAAGGCATACATAGAGAAAGTCTTAAAGAAATTTGGTATGCATAAATGTAGTCCTTCACCTGCACCTATAGTCAAGGGCGACAGATATGGGGTTTTTCAATGCCCCAGGAACCAGTATGAGCTCGAACAAATGAAAGCGGTTCCATATGCTTCAGCTGTCGGAAGCTTACAGTATGCTCAAGTTTGCACACGCCCTGACTTAGCATTTGTTACCGGGTTACTTGGCAGATTCCAGAGCAATCCTGGAATAGAACATTAGAAATTGATAAAGAAAGTCTTGCGTTATTTGCAAGGAACAAAAGGCCTCATGATGACATACAGAAAAACAGATTTACTCCATATAGTGGGGTATACAGATTCTGATTTTGCGGGAGATGGTAGAAAGTCTACATCCGGATATGTATTCACTCTCGCAGGAGGAGCTATTTCGTGGAAAAGCTCAAAGCAAACCGTCACTACATCGTCCACAATGTATGCCGAGTTTGTAGCATGTTATGAGGCCGCGGGGCAGGTGAACTGGCTAAAGAAGTTCATACCCGGTTTAAAAGTGGTTGACGACATCAATAGACCACTTAAGTTGTACTGCGATAATGAACCCGCAGTAACGTATGCCCACAACAATAAGTCAAGTGGTGCTGCCAAACACATTGACATAAAGTACTATGTTGTGAAAGATAAAGTTCGGGATCAAATTATAAGTCTTGAGCATATAAGTACCGCAAAGATGTTAGCGGATCCGCTTACTAAAGGCTTACCACCCAACGTGTTCAGAGAACATGTAGCCGACATGGGTTTAAGAGAAAGCCTATGATTCCTGGACTAAAAGATGGCCCAAAAGATTAAAGTAACTATTTCAGAACAGAGAGGTGTATTGTAGCTGTTGAATCTATCGGCGATTGACCGTGACGATGAGACATGTTCTATGCACTAATCTGTGATGGAATGTGTAAAGTCAAAAGTAATTAAAGATAAAGTAAAGTTTGAGATCAAGGGGGAGAATGTTAGAATTGATCTCAGGGGATCTGGCCCAACGGCCAAATCCCCTCCCCCCTTAATCGCGCCCTGATCGGGGGCGCCCAGCTCTAATGCTGGTGGGCCTCTGTCGCATGCGCTATATTAAAGAGGTGGAGGCCGGGGCGTCACACAGCACGAGGTTGACCGTGCCGCCACCAGCTCCACCGAAAACCCTAACCGATCTAGAGGGAAGCGCTCCAGCGACGGAAAGCTCCACCGGCTCCTCTGCCTCTCCAGATCGCCGCCGCCAGGACTCGCCGCCATCCGGGACACGCCGGCCGCCAGAAGCCGCTGCCTTTCTTCACCGACCGTCGCCGATGGCCACCTCTACTTCTTCCACGTCCGACGGTTAGTCCCCTCTCTCCTCTCGGTTGAACACCAAGAACAAGAACCCTAGTCTAGAGAAAAGAGGGAAAGAGTACCCCGCTAGATCTAACCTAGGAGATCCACGGGACTGACAGTACACACTAAAGCTAGCATTGTAAAGAACTATCTATAAGGATAGCTATTTGATGCTTACATGCACACACAGAATTTATAGAGGCTACCTCGTTTGACGTTATAGACTAGTGCTTAAGGAAGAGCTGGCTCGATTTTTTTTACATACTCTCTTTCCTCCACATAGGATATATGCTGATGTGTACATGCATATAGCTAGCTGACTCAGACCATTGGAGATGCCCTGAGACTGGCCTTAGGCGTTGCGGGTGTTTCCTTTATCCTCGTGCCCGGTCGGTCATCCAGCGCGACGAGCCTACGACCAGTGCTATTTTATTTCTCTCTTTCTACCGGTAAACAGCACAAACCCGTTTTGAATGAGACTTTAGATGGTTTTAAACGGGGTCTTAATTTGTGTGTTAGGGGGAGGTGCTGGTCGATTTGTACAGTTGAGCCTTATGTCCTGTTTTAGCAAGCGATAGTTTTTTATTTCTAGAAATTGTTTAAAACATGTTGATTTCTTAACATATATTTTATATTATCTATGAAGATATAACAATATTTTTACCTTTTATTTATTTTTAAAGTAAATATCTAAAAAACTAGCAGTTGTTACAATATTATTTCAACTAAAAAATAAAAAGAAAAAACACTTTGGGACAAGGCCCCAATGTGTGCCATGTTGCCGCTAACCTGCATGCAGGATCTTCTATGCCTCTTTGTTGTGCTTGTGTGTCAGCTAGAAGGTGGATGCACATTGTCAAATAAAGAGGCACAGACCTCTACGTTGATTTTAATTTTTATTGTTTAGAGTCTAGGCTTACTCAGTGTATACTCTCACATATCAAAAATTAGTGCCCCATGTCAAGAACTACATCTATCTAAAAAAAAGAAGACTTGAACACGTTGACAAATAAGGGGAGAAAAGAACAGAAAAACATGTAAGACGTTGACAAAGTAAGATACTCTAAAAAATACATGTAAGTTGAAATTGGCACGATACATCATATCAATCGACAATGAAAAGAGAACAAAATAACAGAGACTACTTGAACCGAAAGAGCATGGGTCACCAGTCGGCCTAGCACCAAGCTAACACCAGCCCAAAGCCCAAGCGTCTAAGCCAGCACCAACCTCAAACCAACCAAGTAGGTAACGTCAGGTCTAAGCGACGCCTTACCTACCTTTCCCGGCCCTATTCCCCACGCCACGTACACAACATTTGGTGAGTTGGTTCTTTCATCTGCAGCGACGATGGGCCCGGCGATGGAGCTGTCATCGTCCGGAAGCACACCAGCTACTTCTCGCCTATGCCTGCGTGTGCCAGACACGGATGGTATGGTTAGATTTCGTGGTGTGTTAATCTCATTGCGCGTGCATGCAAATGGAGTAAATCTCGGTGTACGTATCAATGTATGCAGTATAACCGACGGTCATAGCAATATGTAAGGTCATCCACTGACCACTCGTTGTCTCGTCCTGATTGACTGGCTCCTTACTTCAAAGTTCAATGATCTTCATAACTAACGAAGTAATGATTAGCCAACCAAAATAGGTATTAAATTTTGTGATTTAGATTTGGAATAAGTCTACATAACCCCCTCACGTATTGTTGCTTGATTACTTAACCCCTGAACTAATAAACCAGTTGTTTATCCCCTTAGCCTTCCAAATACCGTTTATTTAACCCCCTAGGGTGGTTTTGCAATCTGGTTTTGCTATGTTGACATGCCACGTTGGACAAGATTGCCACGTTGGTCACGCGCCCCTGATAAAAAACTCGTTCACTCCGCGGCGGCGTCTCCTTGTTAACTCCAGCGCCTTTTCCTCCCTCTCTCTCCTACTCTCTCTCCGGCGGCAAACGATGAGCTGACAAATCATAAATAATAGCCAGGAAGTCTACATAACCCCCTATGTATTGTTGTCCAACGTGGCACACCAACAAGGCAAAACCAGATTGCAAAACCACCTTAGGGGGTTAAGTAAACAGTATTTGTAAGGCTAAGGGGTTAAACACCTGGTTTACTAGGTCAGGGGGTTAAGTAATCAAGCAACAATACGTGGAGGGGTTATGTAGACTTATTCCTTTAGATTTTAAGGTTTTAATTATATGATCTTTGAAATATTTGTGGGTTACGGCTTTAATATTAGAATGCCATATTTTAATTTTTGCAACAATTGAATTAGAAAAATTTTCTATGTGTTTCAATATCCAATTCAATGTGTTTCAATAGCTAACCATATTTTATTCTCAGATCCATCGTAGATCATTCACTAATAGTAGGTTTCTTGATTTTAGTATGTTATTTGATAAATAGTTATTTACCATTAAATTTTGTTATGAAATTAGGTGATGTTATAAAATTTAGAATGCATTACTATCTACTATGTACGATTGCTATATTACCTATTTTAACTAAAAGCTAACAGATAATTAAAAGCTAGTAAAAAACCGTTTCGAACTGAGCTTAGTGTCTTGACACTAGAACCTACCTTCATGGAATCAGAATGAATTAATGGAAGAACGAGGATAAGCGGAAATCATTGTTGACATATCTTAATATGAAAAACTTTGCAAACACCGCGAGTGAAAACTTTAGTGCTAAAAATGTATCGCCGGAGTAATTTCATCGCATATACATCATTATCGACGAGTGTTTCCACTGCCTTCTTACTATATTTAGTTGACTTACCAAGTCTCGACACGGCGACAATTATCCTGACTTCGTCACGCTACCTCCGCTGCACTGACTATTGAACTTGCATTTGGCTGTGCTCGCGTTGCTGACAGTGGCGGTATCAGGATTTCGAGACTAATGTTCAAAGTTAAAAGGATATAGTTCCATAGAAAAAGAAAAGACTCTTAACAGTAAAAACCAAAGTACAAATTATTTATACTAAAAATATCTTAAAATAATATAAAAAATTACAAAATAATTAAAGCAAAATATAATTTTAACTCTACGGCTCTTCGTGCAATCATAGGGACATATGTTTCATTTTATTGTTCTTTAGAATCATCTTGCTAACTTTTTCAAACTTTAAAAGTTTAAGAAAATTTCCTTTATTACATAAGTCTAATCAGCATTATCTCACAAAAAATTCAAATCTACAAACTTCTTCTTCATTTTTAAAGACTATTGAGAGACCATGTGGAGGTGTCCCCATGTTTGTGATGAGTAATTGACCCGTGTTATGGAAAGTTTGAGTTTGGTTTGGTTGGTTCGCGCCAAGTCGGTGCATGGCGCAGTTTGGTTCGGTTGGACCTGGTCGAACGCGGTCGGATGTGTTTAGGACGCTTGTTCTCTTTCTCGGTCGGTTGTTCGGGCTTTTTTTATGTATGAATATGCTTTATTGATGCTAATGTTGGTTATGCTGTTTCGTGCGGTGCTATGTGACGGTTTGCTTGTCTGTGTGGCTGCAGGACTTCAGAGCTAGGTCATGGTGAGGCGTGGGAGGACCGGGACTAGGCACAGGAAGTTTTGAGGTACAGACCGTCGGAGATGTCGAACATGATCGAGGCTGCTGAGGTGGTTGTAAGGCGGGAGACGAGGAACCGGAGCAGGAGCTGCTGGAGGTAGACACGACGGACAACGACGAGGTGAATCGGGACTAGGCTCAGGGAGGAGCTGAGGTCCAGACGGTCAGGATGCCAGGTGCGGTCGTGCGAGGACAGGAAGCTTCCCGGAAGGTGCAACAAGGGCATTTCGGTAAAATGCGCAAGGCTGCAAAATGGAAGCGGATTCGGTTGAAGATAACGGGTTGGAGACTCGATAGTGGTAGTGAAGGTCAAATAGAAAAGGTTTAGGGTTTGGAGGATGAATGCTGGTTTCCCTCCAATTCTGATGAGAGAAGTTTGACTTTTTGCCTCATGGGGTGTAAAGAAATGGAGTAGAGTTGAGCTGCCACTTCTTGATTTGCTACTTGTGTGAGTGAGTTTCTTCTATTTAGGAGAGTGAGCCTGGTGGCTCATTGTAGGCAGAGTGTAGAGAGTTCACTATCTACTGTTATGCGTCTCAATTGGGTTTGGGTTGCATCCTCATACAGGTGGACAAGGTGATAGCTTACATTTCTCGTCAGCTTAAGGGGCACAAACTCAACTATGCTACTCATGATCTGGAGTTGGGGGTAGTGATTTTTGCTCTCAAGATTTGGCGTCAGTACCTCTATGGAAAGAAGTGTGACATCTTCATCGACCATAAGAATTCAAGTACTTTATCACGAAGAAGGAATTGAATTTGAGGCAGCATCATTGGTTAGAGCTAATCAAATACTATGACTTCACTATCCATTACCATCTGGGCAAGGCCAATGTGATGGCTGATGCCCTTAGTAGAAAGCAAAGTGATAGTGTTCCTATTCCAATATCAGTTCAAGAGGAGCTTGCGGATCTCCAATATACACTTTGCTTCGCTTTGATAGCACTATCTTTGGAGAAATCGGAGGCTTCATCCCCTTTGTTTGATGTGTTGCTAGAGGCTGAAAGCATCTAGGCCCCTAAAAATATTGGTTTTGGTAATTAATGAAATTATGTGGATATGAGACTAATGTGTGCATTAAGTGTTTGAAAGGATAAGTTCAAATGGCAAAGAAAGAGGCTCACAAAATATCCCATGAAGATTCAAAGATCTCTAGGGCGACAAGGTAAATAGTTTAGGTATCTATTTTATTTTACCGGTCTTGGAGATAGGTTGGAAGACCGAATTATAGGATAGACGCCGTACTATTAAGAGGGATCATGGTGATTGCTTGATCATGTTCAAATGTGCCCTATAGATCAATTTAGGATCATGCATGCACTTAGAAATTAAAATCAAATCAAATCTGTGCATTGACAGAAAATCCGGTAGTTCCGGTGTTAATTGGGCGGAACTACCGCAGGGCCGGAAGTACCGGGCGCCCGGGCGGAACGTTTTTTCCAGAGAGCGCCCGGACTCAGACTTAGTCTCTCGGAAAATGGAAGTACCGCGGGTTGAACTGCGGAACTACCGGATGGCCGGTAGTACCGGGCACCCGAGCGGAACTTTATTTCCAGAGAGCGCCCGGAGTTTAACTTAGCCTCTCGGAAAACGGAAGTACCGCGGATTGACCTGCGGAACTACCGCATGTGCGGAAGTTCCGGATACCCGTGCGGAACTTTATTTCCAGAGAGCGCCGGGAATAAAACTTAAACTCGCTGAGATCGGAAGTACCGGGTCATGGAGCGGAACTTCCGGACTTCCGGAAGTACCGCGATTTCAACGGCGGTAGTACCGCACTCATTGACCAACGGTCACTTCTGACTCACTGACATAGCCGTTCTGACCGGTCAGCGAAAATTCGGAAGTACCGCGGTTATACCTGCGGTAGTTCCGGATTTCCTGATTTTTCAGGTTTGTTTATTGTAACGGCTATTTGAGGTTGGTGGGGGTATAAATACATCTCCACCAGAACTTGTATGTGTTGTTGAACCTCCATTGAATACATTTGAGCTTAGTGCAACATCTCACACCTCATTCTCTCACAAGTGCATTCAATTGAGGTAGTTGAGCCAAAATTCAAGTGCATTGCATTCTAGTTGATCCATTAGGCACTTGAGTGAGATCAAGTCGCTGTGATCTATTCTCTTGGTGCTTGCCGGCACCTAGACGGCTTGGCGGAGGTCCGGTGATCTTCTCAAGAAGATTGTGAGAAGGCTCGGAAGTTTGTGAAGGCTTGGAGCTCGCCTACCCGGAGAGGGAAAGGGCTACCGATAGTGATCGAGGTGATTAGGCTCAATTCGTGGAGCCGATCCGATTCGTTCGGGCTTACCTCAACGTGGACTAGGGGAGACCGGCAAGTCTCCGATCACCACGGTGAAAAGTAATCGTGTCGATTGTGATTTGCTCTCTTGTGTTTACTTACATTCAAGCAACACTCCTTATTCCTATTACTTGATTGCTTGTTTAGTTGGAGTAGCAATTATTGCTCTTAGTCTATTACTTGTGCTAGTGTTATCTTGAGCCCTTCTAAGTTGTTTAGATATACTATTGTAGATTTGCTATAGTTAATTCATTAAGTTTAAAATTGTTAATTGAAATTAGACGAAAATTTTAAAACCGCCTATTCACCCCCCCTCTAGTCGGCCTCCTCGATCTTACAAGTGGTATCAGAGCTTGGTCTCTCATTTTTAGACTTAACCGTCTAGAGAGAAAAGGATGGCTAGTGAGGGTATAGCAATAGGAAAGACACATCTCTTTGATGGCTCAAATTATGCATATTGGAAAATTAGGATGTCTATTTATTTAAAGGTCATGAGTCCTCAAATTTGGAAAATCGTATATGAGGGTTGCGTTATGGCTCTTGATCCGGATCACCCAACGGAACAAGACGGGCGTAATGCTCATTTAGACGCCCAAGCTATGAACGCTTTATTTGGAGCCTTGAACGCGGGTGAGTTCAATAGAGTGAGCAATCTTGAGATGGCTTATGCTATTTGGACTACCCTTTCGGAAATACACGAAGGGACATCCACGGTCAAGGAGGCCAAATTGCATCGGCTTAGGATCAAATATGAGACATTCACAATGTTGCCCCATGAAGACATAAATGAGATGTACTCAAGGCTCAACAACATTGTGAATGAGTTTAAGGGCCTTGGAACTAACCTTTCCGATCTTGATATTGTTCGAAAGATGCTTAGGGCCTTGCCAGAGAAATATGAAGTGTTGGTGACTCTCTTCCTCAACTCACCGGAGTTGGCAAGAATGACACCAACGCAATTGTTGGGCAACCTCATCACCAACGAGCTCTACAATAAAGACAAGGAAGAGCTCTTGGAGCAATCTTCTTCCAAGAGTAAGAAGATCACCGCCTTCAAGGCTAAAGCGGTGATGAGTGAAGAATCCGAAGAAGATGATGAGGAGGACTCCGAAGAAGAATTTGCGCTTCTAGTGAGGAGAATGAAGAAGTTCATGAGAAGGCGCCCATATCGAAGCACAAGCCATGAGAAGACCAAGAAAGAGCACTCTTCCTCCTTCAAGAAGTATAGCAACATTCGTTGCTATGAATGTGATGAAAAGGGGCACATTGCCTCTCAATGTCCAACAAAGAAGGATGACAAGGAGAAGTCATCAAAGAAGAAGAACTACAACGGCAAGAAGAAGCTCTTCAAGAAGCTTCACAAGGATGGCAAGAATGAAGCTCATATTGGTGAGTGGAACTCCGAAGAGGAGTATTCGGACTCCGACTCAAGCGAGGACGAATCTCCCAAGAAGAAGGGGCTTGTGGGCATCGCCATCAAGGAGGCTCCATCACTATTCTCCACTCCTACATGCCTTATGGCTAAAGGAGAAAAGGTAAAATTGCTTGATGATGACGAGCCTTCATATGATGACTTGATGGATATGTTAGTTGAATTGAATGAATTTCTTGGAAAAGAAAAATCAAAGTTTAAGGTCTTAAAGAGAGAACACATCTCTCTCAAAGAGTCTTATGAGGAGCTAAAGGAAGCTCATGATTTGCTTCTCCAAGAAAATCACAAATCTAGTACTAGCATTGGAGTTACTTGCAACATCTTGAATGAAATGTCTAGTATAGAAATTTTAAAGTCTAGCATATCTACTTGTTGTGATGATTTACTTGCCATACCTTGTTCATCTAGTGTAGATTCTAGAAATGCTTTAAATCTTGTTCATGATGATGTTATTGCTAATGAAAACAAAAATTTAAAGAAACAAGTGCTAAAATTAAACAAAAGTTTAGAGAGGGCTTGTCAAGCCGGAAAACAAGTCGCTAATTCTCATCCTTCCAAAAGTATCATGTCAACTTCTAGGCCATTAGAGCTCTTACATATGGATTTGTTCGGGCCAACAACCTGTAAGAGCATTGGAGGTAATAGCTATTGTTTAGTCATTGTGGATGATTACTCTAGATATACATGGGTCTTCTTCCTAAATGACAAAAGTGAAACCTCCGGAATTTTCAAAAGTTTTTCAAAAAGGGCCCAAAATGAATTTGATTTTAAAATAAAGAAAATTAGAAGTGACAATGGTTCCGAGTTCAAAAATACAAAAGTTGAAGACTTTTGTGATGAACTTGGAATAAAGCACGAGCTTTCCACTACCTACACTCCGGAGCAAAATGGAGTTGTAGAGAGGAAAAATCGAACATTAATTGAAATGGCTAGGACAATGCTTGATGAATATAATACTTCCGACAAGTTTTGGTCCGCATGTCATGCCATAAATCGCCTCTATTTACATTGACTCTTGAAAAAGACTTCCTATGAGCTTCTTGTTGGAAGGAGACCGAACATCTCTTACTTCAGAGTATTTGGTTGCAAATGCTATATTCTAAGAAAATGTGTTCGGCTCTCAAAATTTCAAAGTCGATGTGATGAAGGCTTCCTTTTAGGGTATTCTTCAAATAGTAAAGCCTATAGGGTCTTTAATAAAAATTCGGGTTTAGTAGAAGAATCGTGTGATGTTCAATTTGATGAAACTAACGGCTCTCAAGAAGAGCATGAGAACTTGGATGATGTAGGAGATGAAAATCTTCGCAAGGCAATGGAGAACATGCAAATCGGAGACATCAATCCAAAAGAGGATCCAACGTCACCAAGCTCATCAAGACAAGTGGAACCACCCTCCTCTTCCACAACAAACGATGTTCAAGTTATAGAAGATGAAGAAAAGGATCAACCGCAAAATATCTTCAAGATTCACAATGCAATAGCCAAAGATCATCCAATTGACCAAATATTGGGTGACGTGAGTAAGGGTGTTCAAACTCGCTCTAGAGTAGATTCATTTTGTGAACACTATTCCTTTGTATCTTCGCTTGAATCTAAGCGTGTAGAAGAAGCATTAGATGACCCGGATTGGATAAATGCTATGCATGAAGAGTTGAATAATTTTGCTCAAAACGATGTTTGGACTTTGGTGGAGAGACCCAAGGAGCACAATGTCATTGGCACAAAATGGATCTTTCGAAACAAACAAGATGAGAACGGAATTGTGGTAAGAAATAAAGTAAGGTTAGTAGCTCAAGGTTATAGTCAAGTCGAGGGCTTAGATTATGATGAGACCTTTGCGCCCGTTGCTAGACTTGAATCAATTAGAATCTTGCTTGCTTTTGCATCATGCTTTGATATTAAATTGTTTCAAATGGATGTCAAAAGTGCATTTCTTAATGGTACAATTTCCGAATTAGTATTTGTAGAACAACCCCCGGGATTTGAAGATGCTAAATATCCTAATCATGTGTATAAATTATCAAAGGCGCTATATGGTTTAAAGTAAGCTCCTAGAGCTTGGTATTAGCGTCTTCGTAACTTTCTTGTATCAAAAGGCTTTAAAATTGGTAAAGTAGATACAACTCTATTCACAAAAATTATTGGAGATGATTTCTTTGTATGTCAAATCTATGTTGATGATATTATATTTGGTTCTACTAATCAAGACTTTTGCAAAGAATTTGGTGAGATGATGTCTAGGGAATTCGAGATGTCGATGATTGGTGAGCTAAGCTACTTCCTTGGACTTCAAATCAAACAACTTAAAGATGGGACGTTTATAAGCCAAACGAAGTATGTGAAGGATCTACTCAAGAGATTCGGAATGAAGAAGCCAAACCCATCAAAACGCCCATGGCAACAAACGGGCATCTAGACCTCAACGAAGAAGGTAAGTCGGTAGATTTAAAGCTTTATAGATCCATGATTGGTAGTTTGCTTTATCTTACCGCATCTAGGCCCGACATTATGTTTAGTGTATGCATGTGTGCACGTTTTCAAGCTTCTCCAAAAGAGTGCCATTTAGTGGCCGTAAAGAGGATTCTAAGATATTTAAAGCATTCCTCAAGCATAGGGCTTTGGTATCCCAAAGGTGCAAAATTTGAATTAATTGGATATTCGGATTCCGATTATGCGGGATGCAAAGTGGATAGAAAAAGCACCTCGGCTAGTTGCCAATTTCTAGGAAGGTCTCTAGTGTGTTGGTCATCCAAGAAACAAAATTCCGTAGCACTTTCAACCGCCGAAGCCGAATATATTTCCGCGGGAAGTTGTTGTGCTCAATTGCTTTGGATGAGGCAAACATTGTTGGATTATGGGATTAAATTCGAAAAAATGCCTCTTTTGTGTGATAATGATAGTGCTATCAAAATATCCAACAATCACGTTCAACACTCAAGAACCAAGCATATAGATATACGCCACCATTTCTTGAGAGATCATGTGAGCAAAGGAGATATTGAAATTAGCCACATCCGAACCGAAAATCAACTAGCGGACATCTTCACCAAGCCATTAGATGAAAGCCGCTTTTGCAAATTGAGGAATGAATTAAATGTCATAGACTACTCAAATGTAGCTTGAAATCTCATTTCATCCATTTCTGCTCATTTGTTTTGCTTATATGGAATTTCATTGAATTTACCCCTCTTTTGGTCAAAAATTCGATTAATTTCATAAAAATTAGTTTCAAAGTATAGCAATAGCTCAATTGATGCAAAATGATCCTGAATGACTTTATTTGGATGCAAAACTAGGGATCATTTGCATAATTTCTAGTTCTAAAAGTAAAATCCTGAAAAGTTTCAGAAAATCCGGAACTACCGCAGTTCATTGTGCGGTACTTCCGCTCCTGACAGAAAAACCGGAACTACCGCAATGTAATCCGCGGAACTTCCGGAATTTCTTTGAAAACGGAACTACCGGCGTGTTACGCGCGGTACTACCGTTTTCTGCGGGATTTGCTGCGGTTTCCAAAAGCGTCGACCTGCTTTTACTCCTCCCTCTTAACTCCTGCCGTTTCTCTCTCTCTCTCCTCTCCCACTCCCAAACCACAGACGCCTCCTTCTCCTCCTCCTCTCCTCTCTTCAAACCTTCTCTCTCCCAAAACGCCTCCTCCTCTCCCGATCTTCGAATCCGAGGGGAGTTTTTCGTTTTTGGGCGATTTCTTGCACTCCCAGGGTTCCTCTCCTTTGACTTCACAAGGTAAATCGGATCAAATCCCTCTTTATCTTGTTCTAAGGACCCTAGGGTTGAGATTAGGTTAAATTTGAAATGTAGCGATTTTTGCTGTAGTTTCTTCGGGCAAAATACTATGTTTGGGGTATTAGAATGCTTTTACAAGCATGCATGGGATTCAATCCAAGAAACAACCCAAAAGATTCAATTTTTAACATGCCCTAGAAATGCCCAGAAAAACCGGAACTACCGGTCGAGCGGCCGGAACTACCGGGGTCCCGGAAGTTCCGCGTGTTTAATGCCGGAACTACCGGATTTCCCGGAAGTACCGCCATTTTGCCGCCGGAACTTCCGTTTTTCCTGGAACAGCAGAAAGTTATTACTTTCAAATTCAAACCTATTTCTTGCGTATCTCTTCTCACTCCTTGTTTATCCTGATCTAATTGAAGATGCCAAGGATGAAGAATGTTTCCCACAAGACCTATGGGGGCACTGCTGGTCCATCCTCCTCCTCGACTCCTACCTCTCAGACGGCGGAGCATAGGGGCAAGGGTCCCGCCTCCGACTCTGAGAGTGACTCAGAGGGTTCGCATGAGAGCGGATCCGAGGCCTCGCATGAGAGCGAGGAGTATGCGGTTTCAGATGAGGAGATGCATGCGGCAACTGCAGATGAAGAAGTGGACCTCTCCAAAATCTCCAATGAGGACTATGCCATCCTTCGTCATCGCAGTCAGTATGTCCGCCCTCGCAACTCTATGAACCCCCAGTTTCATTCCAAGTTTCAGGAGCAAGTGTACCAAGAGATGTATGGTCCTGCTCACAAGTTTGCTGCACATAAGTATGTGGACTGGGATCACTTGTCACAGATTGACAAGTTTAGCGGTGCATATCGGCTTTTTCAGCAAGCCGATATCCATCAACTTGTTGCGTTCAAGTGCAACTACATGGACAATATGATTCGGCAGTTTTATGCTACCTTGTATATCTCTTCCAACTTTGAGCACTTGTGTTGGATGACTGGAACGCAGCTCATTGAGTGCACCAGGCACGAGTTTGAGTTGGCACTTGGGACGGAAACCAGTGCCTATGAGAAGGTGTACATCAAGCGTGCTCTTCCCATTGTTGCATATTCAGAGTATTATGACCAAGCAGCTGAAAAGACGTTGGGGACAACAATTGGACTACTTCCTATTCCCAACCTTGTCAACAGGATCATCAACCACACCATTTTTCCCAAGAGTGGAAATTATGATGCTATTCGTGGCCATGCGTGGAATGTGATTGACTATATTATGCGCGGCCAAAAGTTTGCTGTGGTGGATCTCATCATTAGGGGGATCGACGCCAATAAGAATGACAAACAGAAAAGGATTAACTTTGCACCATTCATTATGGCCTTGATTATACGCAAGACTGGATACCGAGGAGCACTCTGCACCCCGCACAAGCCGTACAAGCCTCGTGCAGAGCCTCCTGTTCCTGCTCCTGCTCGTCCCCGTGCACAGCCTCAGCCTCAGCATCAGGCAGCCGCTGATCCTCCTCCCCAGGGCGAGGGTGATGTCTCTCTGTCCCAGATCTACTCCGCCATTCTCAGGCTTGAGGAGCGCCAGATTGAGACTACGAGCCAGGTTGCCACGTTGATCACTTCTGTTTCTTCTCTTGGTGATCGCGTCTCGTCCCTTGAGAGTGCTGTGGATCCAATTCGCTATTCTCGTCGCACTCGTCGCCGCGGTCCTCCTTCTCCCAGTGCAGCTCAGGACTAGCTCCTCTTTTTGGTACTTCGATGCCAAAGGGGGAGAATGAAGCAAGGAGAAGTTTAAGACTTTTAGAAGTTTAAGACTTTTATCTATCTATTTGGCTATGTTATAAAATATGGTGCAATGAACCATGTGATGCGTATGTGTTGCTTAAACTCTGTTGTTATGTCCTTAATGCAATGCTTATTTACTTGTCTATTGCGTATCTTTGAATTTTGGTGAATGTGCTGTAATGCTATGATGTGATCATGCCTGATTTTATTTTTAGAATTCATATAAATTCTTATAAGATTTGATGCACATGTTTAGGGGGAGCTCTTTCTTATTAGTTTCTAATTTGCAAAAATTTCCCATGTTCTAAACTGCTAAAATTTCAACTCTAGGCCTACTCGTTTAGGGATATACACATGTTTAGGGATATACAACTTGCAAACTAGGAGTATATCCAAATCTTAAATTCTTCTCAAAATTTGCTCTTGTTGTCATCAATTACCAAAAAGGGGGAGATTGAAAGCATCTAGGCCCCTAAAAATATTGGTTTTGGTAATTAATGAAATTATGTGGATATGAGACTAATGTGTGCATTAAGTGTTTGAAAGGATAAGTTCAAATGGCAAAGAAAGAGGCTCACAAAATATCCCATGAAGATTCAAAGATCTCTAGGGCGACAAGGTAAATAGTTTAGGTATCTATTTTATTTTACCGGTCTTGGAGATAGGTTGGAAGACCGGATTATAGGATAGACGTCGTACTATTAAGAGGGATCATGGTGATTGCTTGATCATGTTCAAATGTGCCCTATAGATCAATTTAGGATCATACATGCACTTAGAAATTAAAATCAAATCAAATCTGTGCATTGCCAGAAAATCCGGTAGTTCCGGTGTTAATTGGGCGGAACTACCGCAGGGCCGGAAGTACCGGGCGCCCGGGCGGAACGTTTTTTCCAGAGAGCGCCCGGACTCAGACTTAGTCTCTCGGAAAACGGAAGTACCGCGGGTTGAACTGCGGAACTACCGGATGGCCGGTAGTACCGGGCACCCGAGCGGAACTTTATTTCCAGAGAGCGCCCGGAGTTTAACTTAGCCTCTCGGAAAACGGAAGTACCGCGGATTGACCTGCGGAACTACCGCATGTGCAGAAGTTCTGGATACCCGTGCGGAACTTTATTTCCAGAGAGCGCCGGGAATAAAACTTAAACTCGCTGAGATCGGAAGTACCGGGTCATGGAGCGGAACTTCCGGACTTCCGGAAGTACCGCGATTTCAACGGCGGTAGTACCGCACTCATTGACCAACGGTCACTTCTGACTCACTGACATAGCCGTTCTGACCGGTCAGCGAAAATCCGGAAGTACCGCGGTTATACCTGCGGTAGTTCCAGATTTCCTGATTTTTCAGGTTTGTTTATTGTAACGGCTATTTGAGGTTGGTGGGGGTATAAATACATCCCCACCAGAACTTGTATGTGTTGTTGAACCTCCATTGAATACATTTGAGCTTAGTGCAACCTCTCACACCTCATTCTCTCACAAGTGCATTCAATTGAGGTAGTTGAGCCAAAATTCAAGTGCATTGCATTCTAGTTGATCCATTAGGCACTTGAGTGAGATCAAGCCGCTGTGATCTATTCTCTTGGTGCTTGCCGGCACCTAGACGGCTTGGCGGAGGTCCGGTGATCTTCTCAAGAAGATTGTGAGAAGGCTCGGAAGTTTGTGAAGGCTTGGAGCTCGCCTACCCGGAGAGGGAAAGGGCTACCGATAGTGATCGAGGTGATTAGGCTCAATTCGTGGAGCCGGTCCGATTCGTTCGGGCTTACCTCAACGTGGACTAGGGGAGACCGGCAAGTCTCCGATCACCATGGTAAAAAGTAATCGTGTCGATTGTGGTTTGCTCTCTTGTGTTTACTTACATTCAAGCAACGCTCCTTATTCCTATTACTTGATTGCTTGTTTAGTTGGAGTAGCAATTATTGCTCTTAGTCTATTACTTGTGCTAGTGTTATCTTGAGCCCTTCTAAGTTGTTTAGATATACTATTGTAGATTTGCTATAGTCAATTCATTAAGTTTAAAATTGCTAATTGAAATTAGACGAAAATTTTAAAACCGCCTATTCACCCCCCTCTAGTCGTCCTCCTCGATCTTACAGAGGCCCAACCTCAGGTTCTGAGATCCCGCACTCTTGTGGAGAGGCTGTTCGAACTAAACCTCATAGATCAGACTTTTCTGTTGATGGCAAAGTGCTGTTACATTTCCTTGATTGTATTTGGTGCCATCCAATTCAAAATTAAAGCGAGATATTCTTTGTGAAGCTCATAAAACTTCTTATTCTATTCGTCCTAGCAAGACTAAGATGTTCAAGGACCTTCAACGGCAATTTTGGTGGCTGGAAATGAAAAAGGGCGTTGCTGAGTTTGTGTCTCAATGTGCAGTGTGTCAGTAAGTGAAAGCAGAACACCATAGTCCCGCTGGCCTTTTGCAGCCATTGGAGATCTCCAGTGAAAATGGGAGTATATTGCTATGGACTTCATTGTTGGTCTTCCTAGGTTGCCTTGGCGTATAGACTCCATTTGGATTATTGTTGACTGGCTTTCCAAGATGGCTCACTTTATTCCAGTTAAGACCACTTACTTCACTAATGATCTTGCTAACATCTATATCAAGGAATCATCTGTCTTCATGGTATTCCTAAAACCATTGTCTCGGATCACGATACCATGTTTGTTTCACATTTCTAGAAGAGTTTGCATCAGAATCTAGACACTAAACTCAACTTCAACATTGCCTTCCTCCCTCAAACTGATGGCCAATCCGAGAGGACCATTCCACATTGGAGGACATGTTGCGTTCTTGCATATTTTCATGGAAGGGTAGTTGGTAAAACCACTTATCACTTGCAGAGTTCTTTTATAATAACAGTTCCACTCTAATATCAACATGGCTCCCTTTGAGGCACTTTATGGTAGGCCTTGCCGCTCTCCCCTTCATTAGAATGAGGTTGGAAAGAGAGCTTTACTTGGTTCTCAACAAATCAGTGATTGGAAGGAGCAGATTGAATTCATTAGGAACAATTTGCATTCAGCCCAAAGTGGCCAGAAGATTTACGCTAACCATTCCAGTTGTCCACTGAAATTTGAAGTGGGTAATCAGATTCTGTTAAGGGTCTCCCCAACCAAAAGTGTGGTTTAATTTTGGACAAAAGGAAAGCTGAACCCTTGTTATGTCAGACCTTTCCCTATTATTGAGTGGATTAGAAAGCTTGCTTACCATTTGGCGTTACCTTCTTTCTTGTCTGGTGTCTATTATCTCTTCCATGTCTCTATGCTATGGAAGTATTTAAATGACCCTGATCAAATTATGGAGTTACCTGCCTTGGAAGTCTCAGAAGACTTGACCGTTGTTGCACATCCAGTTCGTATCTTGGAGCGTTCGGAGCATCAACTGCGATGCCAGACCATCCCTTATGTTGCAGTTCTATGGTCCCATCAGATTAAATGTGAAACCACCTGGGAAATGGAGTCCCAAATGCGCGAGGAATACACCTATCTATTTTAATTCAGGTTTGGTTCTCTTGATTTCCTCCACCTAAATAATTCGCTCAAATTCTGTTTTCCTTATTTCCTTCAGGTAGTTGATTTGAGGCCGAATCTTTTCTAAAGGAGGGAGAGCTGTAGCACCCTGAAAATGGAAAAGTATCACAACATTTCAAATCCCATTAATCATGTAATTAGCATTAAACCAAATTGATTACCTTCCTTTATATGGGCATGAGGGGCTAATTAAACAACATTCCTCTTTTCATCATGAGCATGCTTCCATTCCATCAAACAGAAGGTCTATTTCTCCTTCTCTCTCGTGCCTCTCCCTCTCTCTTGTCCATCTGCATAGCGGCCGGCATCAGCATGGCGCAGTGGTGTGCAGCCATATGGTGGTAGTTGTGGCCCAAGCGTGGGGGGTGCAGCGCGAGCTGAGCACACGGCAGTGGCACGGCTGGATGGCGGTGGCCAGGTGGTGGCGCAGCGTGGACGACAGCAGCATGGCGTGACATTGTGCGGCCCAAGTGTGGGGGCGCTGTGAGGTGGCGCAGGCTAGACACACGCAGCAGGACGGCTGGGCAATGGTGCGACTAGGCGGCGGTGGCTAGGGGTGGCGTAGCCAGTCAGCACTCAGCACAGTGCGACTGGCATTGGCGATGGACGGCGGTAGCAGTGTTGCCGACGCTTAGTGGCCATGTGGTTCGGCTGGTTGAGGCATGACTGAATCATGTTTCACACGATGTCTTGTTAGCCTGTGCGGTAGGGCAATGTTCGCACGGTCGAACAGCGATTCACACACAAAGTCTTAGTGAACATGACTTTTTCGGCTGAATGAATCTCTTTGTCTTTCCACAATTTTATCTTATCCCTTATCCAATTTGCCTCTGTTTCACCATGTGGGTTCAAACGCAGCCTTTGAGGGAAAGTTCGGGTAGTTGTGTACCTTGGATCCTCCGTACAGTAAGTCCGTTGGACGTGCTCAAGGCAAGTACATCACAGTTGTTAACCTTTTCATTCCATACACCTCGCCTTGCATGATTATTTGTCACTATTACCCTTGATTACATTTACCATATTATTATTGCTTGCCTAGTTATAGTCTCCCAATATTATAATCATACCATGGATCTCTAGGTTACCTTGTTTTGCATGTTGTTATGTTTATTAGAATACTATATATTAGTGTTTAGTATACATGATTAAATCATTAATGGGGGTAGCGTATGAACATGTTTTAGACTTAGGTTTAAACCACTAGTAATCTTATAACGTTTTAGCTACCATGTGTTTATCTTCCTGATATCACGATCTATTACTTGTATAATTTCCTATGTGAGTCATGACTAATACATATCAATAACTATTAATTTGACTAATAATAACTCATCACGTAGTAAAACTTGGTTGGTTGTCAACCCTTGTGTGAGCTATATTATTACACCTCTTTTATAATAATTCATAGACCACTATCGCCATGTTATCATTTCACATCACCATTTATCAGAATCTAATGCTTCTCCATTTCAAACCTTTAGTGAATCCTTCCATTTATCATATCCTTATCTTCGCCCTCACCATAGTTCCCTTAATTCATACCATATAATTTGTTAACAACATAAGAATTACTTGTCCTGGGGTTATCCATATATAGGGGAGATTTCTAATCTATGTATGGTATTTCTTTAAATGCAGCTTTATGCTCAAACTAACCCTATATGCCTTCTTTTGTTGCCTTTATCATTATATTGGACTCTTCTGTGTGACTTGCGGAGTACAAGTTTGTACTCACCCTTGCTATCTCATCTTAGAGCAGGACAACTTCGACCATAGTGAAAACCTGGACGAGTAGTCCGTGTTTTATTGTCGTTTGCCTGTGGGAAGGCTTTGGGCTTCTTCCACTTTGGTGTTTTTTCCCTCTGCCATTATTTAAATTTAGCCTATAGGTTATGGATGTAAATTTTGGCAATCATGCCTATATTTAGTTAATAAATATCATTATGGTTAATATTTATCTTTGTTGTCCACTGTGTGCATTAGCTGATCCTGGACTAGTGCGATTTACATGGAGGATCCGAGAGTTATTGCTCCGGGGTCCAACAATATACTAGTATTATTTTAGTTGGTGCATATGGGAATTAATGGAACAAGTTGCTAAATAGTAATTATAGTACAATAACACTACTACAGAAAAGGTCATCACAGACGGTTCAAAAACATCATCATAGATGGTTTCGTGAGCCGTTTGAGTTTATTGGTTAGTAATAACATTAGGTCATCACTGACGGTTTTTGAACTGTATGTGATAAGTCGCAACACAGATGGTTTGTATTAAGAACCGTCTATAAAGAATACAATCACATACAGTTTCAACAAAAAACTGTCTGTGATACTCGCACAATACAGATGATTCTAACTACCAACCATCTATTATAGATGAGTATTACAAACGGTTGGTAGCTAGAACTATTTGTGAGACTTGTCTATCACAGACGGTTGGTATCTAGAACTGTCTATAATGTGCGAGTATCACAGACGATTTTTGGTTCGAGCTATGTATGATAGTCCTTTATAGACGGTTTATACCACAAAACCATTTATGATGGTTTATTCTATAACTATTTTTTTGTTTTTCGGCTAGCTTCAGGAAATGTTAGCTATGCCTTTTGAGAACAAGCAAATACAGCAGTGCATATAGCAGCACATTCCATTTCTAGTAAGATTAGAATTCACCATTACAGCATCATAAGATAACGAGTAGGTTACCCATCTAACATAGCAAGAACATAGCAAGAACACATCTTCTAATCGTACGAACCCAACTATTAAACATCGCAAGAACATAGAAGAAGCAGAGATCCTAGTAGATAGTAGAAGCTCAACTGCACCGACGATGCCTTTATGCCTAGGCCCTCTCGCCCTTGATGCTGCACGCGAGCTGGATGCCCTTGACACCCACCATCGTAGGCGCTGACTTGAGCGCCATCTTGGTACTAGCTACTTCTGTGGTGGGTGACTATTTATAGGGGAAGGAGAGGCGGGAGTTGGAAAATTTTTGGCGTGGAGACGAAGAGGTGGAGTTACGATCTGTGGAGTGGGGGTTGGTGAGTTTTTATTGGCTGAGATTGGGTTGGGAGGATCGATGGGCCCAGCGGTCAGGGGTAGAATTATCATAGATGGTTTGAACCACAAACCATCTGTGAAACATAATTATCATAGACGGTTTATACCACAAACCATCTATAATACATAATTATCAAAGATAATATGTATGGTTTATATATGCTTGTTAAGGTTTTGACGAGATCTACTACTTGGCAGTTGAGGCAAACCCTAAATTCCGAAGAGAAGATCAAATTTTTTGACAAAAACAGAAACCGAAAACTTGCGACATAAATTTGAGGATAAAGATAGACATTTTTGGGGGTCTTAGAGGGTGACTAGCATAAGCGAGTCATAATTTTGGATTAGACTCATTGTTAGCTCTCTAATGAGTACAAGAATATAAAAAACGGACACCGTATACAAAAGTTATGCCCGTTTTACTGAAGGTGTCTCGAAACAGAATCCTACTCGGACACGCCGCTTTAGTTTGAAAGTTTGAATAGGGGGCAGCAAAAATGGGTGGCAAAACATTACAAATGGTTTTTAATACAAACTATCTGTGATGATTAATTATCACAGACGGTTTTTAATACCACATACGGTTCTTGTTAATAGTTGTCTGTGATAATTCACATATAGTTTTCACCATGAATTCACAGACAGTTTTCACTATGAACCGTCTGTGACATTACTTCTTCACAGATGATTTTTAGCCTTAGCAGCAATACAGATGATCTCTAAACTAAAACCATCTGTGATTGTATTTATTACTGACGATTTTGGCTAACCATCTGTGATGAAGCGTCTAGTATTAGTCTTTTTGTAGTAGTGTAAGCTACTGTTAGAAATTCCTAAGTTCTTTGATTCGTGGACAATACTAGTATTATTTTAGTTGATGTGAGACACATGGGAATAAATGGAATTAGTTCTTTGATTCGTACACAAGGTTTCAGTCTTAAAACAATAAAAACTAGAAGATTTACGAGACAATGTTAAGATGGACACGGGCACAACAGATCATCATACATACATTTTGAGATGGGTTTGTAGGGGCAGAAATTCCATATGTAGGAGGCAGCGGTGGAGGTAGTGGAATTGCAGTAGAAGGCATTCTGATATGCTGAGCTACATTCTTCAATTAAAATATATAATGCTCAAAGTTAAAGATAGCTCAATGACTATTCTCCAAAGAAAAAAATGCTATATAATATTTTGCAACTCCATAGATATCTGCATGTTGCTATGTTACGAGACAATGTTCCGATATGCTGTTGCTCGACTCAAACACTTGTTGCGCATATTCCTTTGCTACACGACCATCCTCAGATTGCCTTCTTTCACGTTCCTCTCGTTCTCGATGTTGATGCTTTGCAACTACTGAGGATGCACGGTTGCTCTTCACCTCAGCCATGGCCTCTCTATGATCAACCATTCCATCGAATATAGCCCATTTACCATGCGGTCTACCACAAGAGCAGGCATAAGAGCAAGTACAATGATGCTGACTAAGTCGCCTCTAGCGAAATCCACGTCAACACAATCCTATGTGGAAGAGAGAGACAAGAGGAGAGAGAGGCAATCTGCCCCTCATGCAAGAGGTGACCTCTAGCACATCATACGAGGACTTGGAGGCGATGCTAGTTCTTAGAGCAAGTACAATAAGGGTTAAGGTCGCCTCTAGCGAAATATTAAATGCTTGAGTGTTTTAGTAGAGATAACCTCTACTCAACTTATTGTATTAGCTACCTCCACATGAGCCACATGTACTCTTTTTGCTTATGTGGCTAGTCTTAGAGGTGGCAGCCACCCCTTCTATTGTACTTGCTCTAAAGAGCTCTTGCATCCACTGGAGACTGCAACCAATCAAATTCTGGTCCATTTAACTCCATAGCCTTCATTTATATCGCTCCTGTCTAATAAGTCAAGATATGTAACAAATATTGCAACATAAGTACAAAAACTAAGAAATAATAGAAAATTACGAGGCATGAAGTGGCTTCTTCAGTGTTCAGCGAATTAGGATCCTGAGGATTTGAACCTCTATGGGGCTGTTTGGTTGCCTGTATGCATTTGGTCTGTATCAGCTCATGCAAGGAGCGTGTGTTTGATTGCCTGGTTGGCTCTCGGAGCTAGGTCCATCGCGTGCAAATTTTCACCCCGAGCCAGGCCCGAGGGAAACGAGCAGAGGGAGCTTCGCTCCTCAGCCTGGCCCAACGGATGCAAGGAGCGGTGCGAAGGCAGGCAACCAAACAGCCCCACATGTGTATACACCCATGGCTCAATCGGAGATATTTCTCACCCTTCTTTTTCAGACTTCATAAAAAAGGATATCAATTTAAATGCATGTACAAGGAGTCCATTACGTAATGAACAAAAGTTTAGTGAGTCACCAGCTTTTGGCATATCATAGTAATAGAGTTGGACCCTCCTTTGTGAGGTTTGTATCTACTGTTGTAGCAATTGGCTCGATTTGTCTCAGATTTTTTCTTTCAATCTAGATGGCACCATTCATCAGTCATAGCATTCCAAGTTGTGTCATCACACCAGCTAGGTTGTTGTGCCATGTATTGGCCTTTGACAAATATCATAGCCCAGCCACCTTGTCACAAATCTGTACTCCTTTGACAATCTGAACATGATCCAAAATGGCCTAAATTTGAGCATAGTACTTAATGCCTGGATTCATGCTTAGGTTCATATCTGAACCTTAGCTAGAGAAAGGTAAAGTACCAAATTCAGTGCAACTTGATATCACCAAATAGAGGCCATGTCTGCAATACATGATAACCAAATCTCAACACAGATACAATAGCAGAAACATGCAGATAAAAGAACTTGAATTCATACTCGGTAACAGAAATATTATTCTCTCATGCATGTATCGTAGGTCTGCAAACAAATGAAGAGTAGCTAGACTAAATATCTGTCAGTTCAATAGTCAGCAAGCCGCTGCCTGATTGACCACATATAAGCGCATAACAAGTCTGACATCCTCCTAAACATTGGGTGAGGAAGAGTTATTGATATGACCCTTAAATCTGGTGTTCAAGTAGTGAAACCAGAGCTTCGCAAATACATTGGTCAAAACCTCATATAGACTCAAACCACACATAAGTTTCCATATTAAAACAAATAGTACGCTATATCTAGTTGCTTCCTACTTTGCACACGTGGTTCAATCAAGTGTGCGTTGCAACATCAGGACCACTAGGCAATGCTCCAAGTCACTAGAAATTTTGGGAGTTAACAAGCCAGCAGCAGCACGGCTCCAAGTACTGTAGAGCACCAAACTCTGATTCTACTCGCTGGAAGCAACAACGCTTGAAACACTCAAATGTTTAAATGTGCATGCGCGATTCACGCCACCAAATGATCGCATCAAGCACGAACACTACTTACGACCAGTAGTACTGGTACCAGTTCAGCATCCAAATACCCACACATAAGCATGCGTAGCGTACACAGCCCTGGATTGATTAGACTTGGAATTCAAAACATACGCAAAAATAACACAAGAACCCACTTCGAAATCGATAAACCCTAGATCACCCACTCACTGTGCAACACCACCACCAAAACTCTCACGGATAGGGGACTCCACCGCCGGCAATGAGCCACGACCAACGGCAAGCAAGCGGGAGGAGGCGAGGTAGGGGTCAAAGCTAGTCGTCACCACCACCACTCTCTCTCGCTCTCTCTCTCTTCTTTCTTTTTTTGTTGGTAGGGATTGGGAAGCAAGGGCAGCAGCGGCGTCGATTTGGGAGTGTAGAGGAGGGCTGTACCTTCTCTCGGAATGGAGAGGAGGGGATTTGGGGGGTAGAGAGGAGGGGATTTGGGGATGTAGAGGAGGGTTCAGGTTGGAGATGAGGAATTTGGATCCTCTGACGTTGGGCAAGCGGACGGCAGAGGGACGTTGGATGAATGTGAGCCGTCGGATGGAAAAGCAGCGGTCCAGATCAAATACTGTAGCGCTACAGTATTTTTGTACAGTAAGCCACAGTAAATTTACTGTGGCTTACTGTACAAAAATACTGTAGCGCTACAGTATTTGATCTGGACCGCTGCTTTTCCATCCGACGGCTCACATTCATCCAACGTCCCTCTGCCGTCCGCTTGCCCAACGTCAGAGGATTCGATTCCGGAGATGAGGGGGGGGGGGGGGGTAGAGAGGAGGATTTGCGGGTAGAGAGAAGGGGATTTGGGGGTGGAGGTTTCAGGGAGGGGAGTGGTGGGGAGTAAGAGCAACTCCAGCAGTAGCCCTCAAAACAGGGCCCCTACTTTTCATTTGAGGGCTTCCTCCACTTTTGAGGACCTTGTTTTTTTGCATCTACTCCAATAGCACCCCTCAAATTTTAGCCCTCAAATCCATTCCACTACAACTGACACATGGGACCCACTCCTCATTCTCTCACTCCTCATTCTACAATAGAGTTGTACAATCACAATAAGATGCTTTAATCCAGTGAAAAGATAATTATATTTGTTAGGCTTTTGTGTTCAGCAAATATAAGTTCAAATGTGCTTTTATTATGAACATACTTTGTTGAACAGTTTCTAGGTAAGCAACTTAAGTAGTGTTACCTAAACTGCTAAACAAAATATGGATCGGATAGCCAAACACCAAAGGGGATCAAATCATCCAAGTGTCCAACACATCAAGCTACAAGAAAGACTTGACAACACTTGTATAGTTTCTTAATAATTGATACATCTGTCATCAGAATATAATCAACTACTATACAAAAACTTTAGAATCATTATAGATATCTCACTTCTTTAAGAAAAATACAACTCACCCTTTTATTTAAACACATAATTTTGCTTCAAATCAGAGATTGCCAGGGGAGAAGGAGATGGATGGATTACCAGATTACGGATATGGAGCCATGCCGCCATGGGGTCACCGGGTTGGGGAGGATGAACCTGCGCAGCTTTGCCGCGCTGGCGAGTGATGACAGCGAGATGACTTGCGACTTACGAAATAGCTGCTCTAGTGCTCCTACACATCCTCCTGAGTCCTACCTCCAGAAGTCTAGAGTCCAGAAGACCAGAAGATTTTTGCGCCGCCAGACAGAAAGAACCAGAGAGGAGAGACTTGAGTGAGTGAAATTTAGAATTTCTAACATGTGTCGTGTGAATCATAATAATGGACCGGTGGGCCTGGGCCATTGTTCGGCGCCAATTTGAGCCTAGGAGAGGGAAATGAGCCAAAAGGATCCGGCGTCAATTTAGGCTGACTGGGTATGAACAAGTAGTACTAGTGGATTTTTTGCCAAAAAATTTAGGTATTCAGCTGAATACCCTTGAATTATGGTGGGATCGCCTCTACTTCCACTGACACATTTTGTTGTATGACACAACGTTTATGTTGAATATAGATTTGGGAACATCCTTAGAAGTGAATACCACGAGTCGTGTTATAAACGTACCACAAAAATATATAATCAAGAGAATAGGAGACACGGATTTAACATGAAAAGCTTTTGTAGAAAAAACCATGGATACACGAAGGCGAAAATCACTATAGGAATATATTTATAGTAATTACAATGAGGACTTTAGTTGGAGTAGAACTCCGTATTAAAAACGGAAATAAACCAATTATGATTCAAATCGGAGGCTCAACAAATCGAACCTATGGTGAGAAAACAAAGCCTACATGGAAGGTGTCTGAGCTCGCAAGCTCTAACAAGTCTTCACTGAAAGAGCTTCAAAATATTGGCTTTAAGCCACTGGAGCAACAGTAAGTATTCATAAGAACCGTGATGGAGCGAGCTCCCGGAAAGTTCTTCCAAAATATGACGACTGTGACGCGATTGGGTTTATACCCCCTCGTTCTTCTTCAACAGGATGTGTATTTCCAATGACTATGGATGAACAAGACAAGGTAGTGAAGCTACTTAGAGAGACTGGCTAGCCGCCTGTCGGTCTTACGCGAGAGGCAGCGTCGATAAAAAGCAAACATAGTAAAAGGTATCTAAATCTGAAAACTGTATCGCTTATATATTAGTCAGCTTTGACCACACACGACATCTGAGTAAAAACGAGCAGTACAATTGCAAGCAACGAGACCGCATCGGTCTCTAATAAGTTGGTGCAATATTTCAAGAAGGATATTTCCCTTCAACTAACAATCTAAACTCTGAAATCTACACTCTTGGGCTCAAGTGCTCACTGACAGCCGGCGGCGAGATAGAGTTGGACGAGTGCGTCTTCGCTGTCGCATGGCTGGTCGACGAGTACTGCATGGTAACCGCCGATCCAACAGTTGCGGTGCTCTCGCCGTACTGTATGGAGGAAGCACCGAACGGCTGAAGGTACACAGCCACCGGCATCTTGGGCGGCAGCACCGGCATTCTGAACTTCCTCGACTGCAGCGCCTCGGCGGCCTGCCTGATCGCCGGCCGCATCTTCGGGTCGGGGTGCACGCACCAGAGCCCGACGGCCACAACCCGCTCCATTTCCCACCGGTCGAACGCGTCACCAAGCCGCTCGTCGGCGGCATCGAGGGACGCGCCGCAGCCATAGAGGTCCCACACCCACTCCACTAGCCGGAAGACCTGGTTGTCCTTCCCGCCGACGCGGGGCGGAGCCATGGGCCGCCGCCCGCACGCGACCTCCAGCAGTACGACGCCGAAGCTGTACATGTCGGACTCGGTGGAGGCCTTGCCGGTGATGATGCACTCCGGGTCGAGGTAGCCTGGGGTGCCGGCCACGGCTGTCATGGTCTGCAAGCTCATGCCGTGGTCCATTAGCCTCGCGAGGCCGAAGTCGCCGAGCTTGGTGTTGAAGGACTCGTCCAGCATGATGTTGCTCGGCTTGATGTCTCCATGGACGACGCACTGATCCCATTCCTGGTGGAGGTACAGCACGGCAGAGGCCAATCCAAGAACTATCTGGTATCTGATCAAAATTAGGGACACAATCAAGTACTCTTTGAGTTGATTCAATAATTCTAGCCTCCGGACTCTGACCTAGTTTTCATGAATAGTTAAATGACCAAATTAGGTCTAGTTTGTATCGCGAGAATTATTATAGAATTATTTTCTACGAATATTTCGCGTTTTAAATGAGGCTTTGATACACGATTTCGCCTATATACTTGAGGCAAAATGACAGTAAACAGGCGTACTTTGAAGTGATATAGATCGCTCTTCATGGATCCTCTTATTTAAACAGTGCTTTTAAGCAACACAAACAGATTTATTGACATGTAGGCCGCAGATGTTTACTTGCGTGTTTTGAAACAAAATTTTTTTGTTCCATGGCTAGGCAAACATGGTGCATGCATGCACCCGTGCAACGGTGCATCATCAGAGGCGGCTGGGTTTGTACTCTTTAGTAGCTAGTCACTGGTTTGTTCGTCTGGATATTAAAATATAAATGAATTATCTGTCTTTTTTTATTAGTTTAAAATTTTAGGTGAATTGATTGGTGTATACAACTTGGCCCCGCTTGATTGGGCTGAAAAGCTATGGCTTATGATTGAAATTACACTGTAGCTAAAGATGGCTTATTTGGCGTAATTAAATTTAAAAATAGAAAAAATAAACTACCTCATCACGGACAACGCAAATGAATACGAAAAAAAAGAACTGACAAAAAAGCTCAAAAAAGTCAAAAGTTCAAAAAAAGACAAAATTTATGAATAGTGAAAAATAAGCCAGAAGCTGAAGTCGAAATGAGCGAGACCTTAATATGGTATCAAAACCAAGAGGTCTTGAATTCAAGACTTGGTTGGTGCAATTAAAAAAGTTATTACAACCTATTTCAATTCCATGTCTTAGGCTCAATGGAGCCTACATATGAGGGGAAGTATTGAAATATAAGTGAATTACTCATCTTTTCTCATCAGTTTAAGCTTTTGTGTGAACTGGTTGATGCATGCAACTCAATACTGGAAAGCTACTCGCATGGCTCAATTGCTTTTCTTTTCATACAAAAAGTTAAAAGGGAATGACTAGGGATCGGATGTATGATGGCAGTTTTTTTTCCATCGTACGCTCCTCCTCGTCGTTGGATCTCCATAAACCAAAGCGCTATCAAGTATCAATTGTTGGATTTCATTAACAGTGGAGCAAAAACGGCACCATTAAACTACAATGCTTTTCCTCGGATGCTCCTCCCGCCTCTCCAACCTGTCGTTCAACGACGGTGGCACTGGCTCGAGGAAGAGGCTGCGGAAGAGGTCATGCCACCTTGCTCATTTGGCCGTTGGTTGCCGTGTCACCACGACACTCTACCCTTGTTAGTTTGGAGAGATAGGAGCAGGAGGAGTATAACTATAATGGTCACTGGCTCCACCCGCAGGAGATGGATGAGCCACAAGAGGGGCATGAGCTGGGATGTGAGAATGGGAATTAGAAGGTGTAGACTTGGTAGAGAAATGGATGAAGATGTGACAACTAATTCAATTTAGCACAACAGAAAAATCCTCAAATCGCAACAATTAGTTCATTTGCTTACAACAAATCTTCACTTTGAATGCAACAAACATGAAATCAACAAATAAAATTGTGCAACATATTTGACTTATTGGGTAACAAATACAATAACCTATTGAAACAAAAATTAAACCTTGTTGTAATAACAAAGAACCCCCTTTGAAACATCTGTAACATTTGATGTTTTGTGTTGTAACATTCGATTGCAATAACAAAGAACCCCTTTGAAACATTTGTAACATTTGATGTTTTGTATTGTAACATTAAAAAATAACTACTACAACAACTCGATCAACTTAACAATGTCAACATTTGAGATAAGTATAGGGGAGGAGGGGGAGGTGGCCTTTTAGCTTGTAGCTCAGAGACAAGGAGGCCGAACACCGCAGTGAGGATCTCATCGAGGAGGTCGATAGCATGGTCCTCAGCCACTGTCGCTTCATTGGATCTTGTGGTGGTGCCAAGAGCACAAGCAGCGCTTGTAGCTTGTGGAGTTCTGGAGGAGTAGGACCTATGGTATGTGAAGAAGCAGGGCTCAATAACTTGTGAGGGCGTGGCCCCTAGCTTGTGGCCATGAGTAAGCCAGGAGGGCAACCATGGCTGTCATACTCTTTTAGTCAGTGTTTGCAAGGTAAGAAGGATAGATGGATAAGAGCACACATAGAGAGAGATGCTTGATGGGCTGATGGATGGGATTGGATAGGTTAAGATAAGCGGTTGGCACACCGTCAAGACGGGAGTGTGGTGTGGGTCCACTTATGGAAGTGAGTGCATCGTCCGATATGAACTGTTGATATCAGGTGTCGTATCAATTTCCAAAGTTAAATGAGTTTGGATGATCAACAAGTTTTCAGAACTCTGTAACATGTATATATGCTTAATTAAAAGGGAAAATTTTTGTTCTTATCACTCTTAGGCCCCGCTCGGTTGGGCTGAAAAGCTGTGGCTTATGGCTGAAATTGCGCTGTAGTGGCTGAAATTTTACTGTAGCTGAAGGTGGCTTATTTAACATTTTTAAATTTAAAAAAATTTAAAAATAGAAAAATATGCTAGCTCATCACGGACAACGCAAACGAATACGGGAAAAAAATGAACTGGCAAAAAAGCTCAAAAAAAAAAATCAAAAATCCAGAAAAAGACGAAATTTATGAATAGTGCGTCAAGCTGGTTCTGCCATGGAAAGAACACGTCTCCGGATTTTTGCTATTGAAAGTTTGTGTTACGTCCCATTTTTGCCAATTACCGTGAGCCAAAGACACGGTCAAGCTAACTGCTAGTGGGGCCCAAAAGCTGACAGGGTAACAGATGCCATTTGGATAAAAACCTAAAAGAAAATAGCGGTCAATCAATCTACGCTAGCAGTCAAACTAACATGAGAAATACGTTCTTTCAGTGACAGAACTAACATGACACGTATTAAGAGTTGCAAGATGAAAAAATTTCCTAATTAGAATAAAATTTCCCTGTAACTTTATACTACCCTCGGTTATACAAAAGTGCCTCTTTACTATGTAAAGTTTACGAAATGTGACTTTGATCACTGTTGTGGTTGCAGACCAAACAGAGAGATGGTAGTGGAGATGTTAGGTGAGTAATGCTTGGGAACTTCCCCATGGTCTGGATCGCTTATATATATTTATATGGGGAGTATTTTACAGGTATATCCTTACACCCAAGTATCCCTCTCAAGGGCATTTATGCTATTATACATGTCCCATTTTGGGCTTTACAACATTCTAACAGGCCGGCCGGGCTTAGGTGGGAGCCACCCTTACAACAGGAGCCTCTCATGGTGAAGGGCTTCGTAGGCCGAAGCCATGTTGCCGAGTTATTTGGCCCCCTTCGTCCCTGCGGCCTGTGACCTTCTATGATATCAGGCAAAACTGGATCTTGCTGGCGCAGCGCGTCCTAGTGGCATGGACACGGAGTCGAAGCTACCGCCAAAGGCGTCTCCCGGTCACGAGGTGTGTGCTTCCAGCGGAGCCGGCCGACGAAGACGAAGTCGAATATGCTTCCGACTTCGCTCCGCGGACATGTGAGCGAAGCGGGATGCGGAGTCGTCCCTTGCACAGGAGGCCGGGCGAGAGGGCTGACTGAGCCTACGGACACGGAGTTGAAGTGTGCCCCGAGGTCGTCGGGCGAGCTCGAAGTCGTGGACTCCAGATTTGCTGTACATAGTCGAAGTCGAGGCGCAACCAGGTGGCTCGTGGCTCAGCGACAATGCTTTAATGACACCTGGTGTGCGGCGTGATCTGCACGTCATGACAGTACATGACCGGCACATCTTGCGGTGTCAGCGGCCGCGTGCTTTTTCCTGATATGGCAGGACGTGTGGCTGTGCGTGATTGGCGCGTCGTGCGCTGTAAAATGGCCGCACGACCGCGGTCGCACGTCCCTTCTCGAGAAGGCGGGACGCGTGGAGGCACGTGATTGGTGTGTCGTACGCTGTCAGGCGGCCGGACAACTGCGTGTCTTCGGTCTTGACCGGTCGCGCTTCCCGATCGTGGGGAGGTGAACGGTTGGGCTCTCGCCGGTTGCCCTTCCCGATCGTGGGGGGAGACGAGAAGGCTTTATATACCCCCTCGCCGGCACGCGAGCATTCTTCTCACTCGTTCATTTGCTGCTCTGCTGCCGTTTTGCTCTCTTTTCGTATTGCTTGCTGGCACGATCTCCCACTGCCCCCGTACATTTGACCGTGCGCCTTCGAGGGGAGAATGGCTTGCCGCAAAGAACATGCTCACCGGCCCAGCGGTGAGACCTCGTCCAGCCAGTGCGGCTCGTCGTTGACCTCGGTGGAGTACGCCCTGGTGGAGCGCGACCTATTGCAGGCCGACAAACGATGGGTGGCCAGGGAGAAGGTGGGAGGCCGCTGCTCCCGCGTGCCGGGGCCGAGTCTCGTGAAGGAGGAGACGATCCAGTCTCTCATTCGGGAGAAGAGGCTGACGGGCCGCGATGCAGTTCGCTTGCCTGCTAGCGACGAGACGGAGCCGCGCCTGGAGGCGGAGGAGGCGATTGTCTTCGTCGCGTACTTCGAGGTCGGGCTTCGGATACCAGTGGCGATGTTCATCGGCGACGTCCTGCGGACTTATGGGCTGGAGTTGGCGCAGTTGACCCCAATGCGATAGCTCGCCTGGCTGTTTATAGCTGGGCGACGCGGACGGAAGGTAGCCGGCCCAGCGCGACCCTATTCATTTTCTCCATGACGCGCGCTGCCAGCCAAAGAAGCTCGAAGGGGGTGCGGTCTCAAACTTCAGCAGCGTCAACTTCATACTGAGGCCACAATGCACGCAGATCTTTCCTGCCAACTCGACGGGGGGAAGTGGGAGTCCGGCTAGATGCGGCGGTGGTTCTACCACCGCGTGATGAGCAGCAGCGGTCTCCGATGCAGGGGACGACCAATCTCCTACAACAGCTCGCCGAATGTGAGGCTCAAACTCGACGACGAGCAGCAGGCGTGGCGGCTTGCGGGTATTACCCTCCGGTTCAATATGCGCAACCTCGCCGAGGAGTTCGTTATGTACGGAGTGGCACCGCTTGCCTGCCTGTGGAAGCATCAGCCGGGTCCTGTCCGACAGGATGGTGTTCGGCCGACGGTGTCCTCGCTTCCGAAGCCCTCCGATCCTCATGAGCTCTTCGGCCATAGGCTATGTACATATATTTATATATGTGTATAATAGCTTTTTATGAATGCGCCACTTTGCCTGTAGGACTCTTGGTGGAGGATGCGGAGCATGTGGTAGTTGCATTCCTCGGGCCATACACGGTCAAGGAGCACGACTTGCGCAAATCCGCGACCGCCCCGGCGAAGTTGGGATGGATAAATCGAATATGCGAAGCTATAGGCATCCCTGTGCTGGAGCACGCAGCACCGATGTCGGGCCAGGCCCACCGTCGCGACGACGATGGCAAGCTGGTGGCATCTCCCACTCGGCGCAGGGCCCGATCTCCCAGCGCTGTATTCGGCCCGTCGGCCGTATCTCCAGTGATTGCTACCGAAGCCGAGGGCACAACCGTCACCGGGTCCGACATGGCGGAGTACGCTGACTCGGACTTGGAGGCGGAGGCGGAGCACGCTGCCCCCGATGAGGGGGCCCTGGGCAGTGTCGAGGAAACAAGCCGTGGCACCGACACCCAGGAGGGCGAGGCCTCATCGCCCGCACCGGCCGTCGAGGCCTCATCGCCCGCACAGGCCGTCGAGGCCTTATTGCCTACGCTGGGCGCCGAGGCCGAGGAAGCATTGCCAACGTCCCCAAGGGCGAAGCGCCTCGGGTACGATCGCCCTCCCGGGTGAAGGAGGGGTTCGCCGTGGCGGTCGGGGTCACAGAGGATTCGGGGTCCGAAGGGGAGGCCATCCGGCCCGAGGGGTAACTCGCTGCCCTCGATGCAGATGAAGCCCTCGCGGTCCGAACCGAGGCGGAGCGAACACCTCCCCGTGCCTCACCTGAGCGTATCGAAGGTAGGCGCAACTCTTTCTCCCCTCGCGACTTCGCGAAGCTTTCTCCGATCTGCTCGCTCATTCCGTCGTCAACATCAGGTGAGACAAGGTCTCCCGGACGCGGCCAAGAATCGAGCAACGGAGACAGCCGCGAAGTCCCCGGTCTTCCTGCATAGGACGTGATGTCAGCGCTTGGTGCTCTCGAAGCCGTCGGCGCGGAGCCTCAGCGGCCAAGTGTCTCCGAATTTATTCCCCGACCGAAGATGCTGCGGGCTCTCCAAGGGGCCGCGGAGTGCGCCGATGCCATCGTGGATCGACGGGCACTGCTGTCGTGCGGGCCGGAGCTGCTGGAAGGTGCGCTGAAGGTCTCAGAGATGAGGGTAAGTGCTTGACTTCACGATTTATGCCGCTGTCTGGGACTTCGCTAACAGCTGCACTGCGCAGACCCTTGCCCTCAGCCGAGCCCTGCAGGAGGCACGTGTCCATGAGCGGAGTGTGTTAGAGGGCTGGCTTCGAGCTTCCAAAGAGGCCCACGCTGCCAAGGACGAGCATATCTGTTTGCTGGAGATGGAGGTTGCGAACGCCATCTCCGATGCACAGATAATCACTGCGGAGGCACAGTACTCGGCGGCGGAGGCGCAACGTGCAACGACGGAGGCCTAGCGTGCTGTAGCTGAAGTGCGCGATGGCTTGCTCCAGTAGATTTAACGCTGGAGGAGGAGAAGGCCCAGCTCGCCGCGTCCCTTGGAGAGAGGGACCGGACTCTAGGTGACGCCTCTGTGGCGGCATGGGATGCCATGCAGTCTTTGGAAGACACCCTTAAGGACCTCTCCGTGGACGTGCCGCCCCTGACGTTCGGTCCTGAAGACCTGACGCGGACGCTTCGATGGGTCGGAGAAGGTTCCGAACTTGCCCTCCGCGCCGCCAAGGCCTTTGGCGACCACTGCTCCTTCGTCACCTCTCACATTGCCTTCGCCCTGCTCCACCACCGAGGATGCTAGCACGTCGATGAGCTGGCCGACCCCCAGCTGGAGTTGCCAGCCAGGGTCGGGGTGATGTCAGACGCCGTGCGTGCCATCCGCCCCACCGTTCGGGCATTCCACGACTGAATCTGGGACTACATTGGGGAGGCCATGGCAAAGGTAGCGCTGCGGCGGACTCTGCATCACGAGGGGAACTTCGGCCAATGGCCGTCCCGGGTAGAGATGGCAACGGGTAAATACCCATCGGGTATTGCCATTCCATACCCGTACCCGCTAGGTGTAAATTTACCCGTCGGGTTACCCGTATCCGCACGCGGGTAGGAAAATTTACCCATACACGTACCCGCGCGGGTATTACTACCCGACGGGTAACCCGTACCCGCAAGCATACCCGGTTCAACACATAAGAATATCATCAATTTAGACATTCATTAATCATACATGCCAAGCACAAAAGCGTCTAATGATCAAAATTAGTACATCACATAAACATACTTGACATGACCATATCAACATATGACAAACAAATAAACAATCAACAACAAGTAGATAATAAAATTAACATTTGAGTGGGATGTCTAGTTGTCTAATGCGGGTATTCATTACCCGCGGGTAGGCGGGTATGGGTAGTATATACCCACACCCGCACCCGCCTACCTGGCGGGTAGATGATTTCGCCCAATAACGTACCCATGGGTACATAAAATTTTCCATACCCGTCTCTTTATCAGGTAAAACCCGTCGGGTATTTGGGTATCGGGTACCCATTGCCATCTCTAGTCCCGGGGCATGGCACGGACGCACAGGTGAGATGCTGGGGTCTAGTGTGCAGGCATGCGTTGCGATGTATCTGCTTTTTTTGTAAACTGGCGCCCTATGGCCCCTGCTCCTTTGTGTGAATAAAGTGGAATTGACCAGGGTGTTCTTATGACGCGTGCTATTTTTGCTCTGGGCAGATATTTGATAGGGGCCCATTACTACTTTCGGATCGCATGATTTGACGGCATCTTCGGCGTTGGGCGTGGGCGGAAGACGCCCAGAACTTCTGGGCGATCCGGAATTTAGCGGGTGATACTTCGGCGCGAAAGTATATTAAGGTGGAGCCGGACCAGTAGCGACCTTAGGCACCCGAAGGCACTTGTAAACATTAGCTCTTCACAAATGTAATTACTGAATCTCTGTAATCATTCTTTTATGAATGCAATAAAGACTTTGGTTGGAGCACGCGTCCCTGTCACGCCTGCCCCCGACCGAACTTAGTGCTCTGTAGACGCTCTGTCGAGACCCGAATATACAAATCCGGACTCTACTGTGTGTTCTGCACTAGTCCAGGATCACGCTAGTGCACACAGCGTAAACAAAGACAAATATCATCCACATCACGATACTCTAAAGGAAATCCAAATTATATTAATAACCATCAGAGTACGACCTTATGGCAAAGCTTACAATTATGAGCCTGAAGGGCTTTTAAAGAAACTAGCAGCGGAAATCCAAAATTAAGCGTAGTAGCCACTCGACATGCCCACAGGCAATCGACTGGGGAGCGAAGTCCTAATCCGTGAAGTCCTCGTAGTAGCCTCTTTCTAGCAACTCCTGCTGATCTGGTCCCTCCTCTTCAACTGAGCAACATGGGCATAAAGCCGTGAGTACATTGGTACTCAGCAAGTCGTTTGTAACAAATGAATGCAATATAATATGCAAAGCTTAACAATGGATGGCTGAAAGGTTAGTTTTGCATAAAACAGCAATTTAGAGTAAATATGATAAATAGATTGAAAAGCAAATTTAACAACAGACACTAAGTAAATAAATCAAAGGAATTGAGTAGACCACAAGTGAACTAACCATTCACTTCCCATCTCAAACCAACCAAAATTTCATAAAGACTCTACCCCTCGTGTGAAATCACCGAGCATTGTCCATGACCGAGGACACGGCTATTCGAATAGTTTTACACTCTGCAGAGGTTGCACAATTGTACCCACACGATGTGATTAGCCTCGCGCTAAGGAAATCACAACAAGACTTTTACAATGATCCATCTCCACCTGATCCCACTCGCTAAGGATTCGCCGTCGAGTAGGGTAACCCCCTAGTCGATAATTGCCCCCTCTTGCGCCACACAACATCAGTAGTAAAACCAAAGTGGAGACTTCACAAATTATTATGCCAGGTCTATCCCATACTAGACATGTGGTTTGCACGATTAAGCTCAGATCAATGGCGCACAAAGTTAAGTCCTTAACAATTACCCAGGCGAAGCATCCACATCCCAATGTGCATCCAGCACCCCCTTTACTGCACGATCATTCGCCCAAGTGAAAGCCAAGTTTGTATAACCAATGCCCATGACACTACCCATGTCATGACATACAAATTTTATAACTGTGGCTAACCACCACGTTCAAGTAAACCATTAAGTCAGGATTAATTAACCACATGCGATGACAGATCCCAGCGAACTAATAATAAGCAGGCTAAGCAGTTGAACGTAACCCCATGTGACAATTATTATTTATCACTAAATAATTCCCAATCCTAAGGTGTCAATGGAATCATGGCAATCAAGTTATCATGGAGGGATTTAACCAATTAGGAGTATAACTACCAATTACGAGGTTTTATTAACAAATAGCCATGCATGATAATTTGAAACAAAATAATACATAATAGATTGAAAACTGGGTTCAACATGATCAAAGAATACGACTTGCCTTGGCCTTGCTCAGATGAGGGCTCTTGGTCTTCAAATCCAACTTCCGCTCCCTCGAACACGCGATCTAATGAGAGAGAAAACGAGACGAAAAGAGAAAATAAATTCAAATAAAATTCAAATGAACTCCAAAAACTTTCAAACCTGAACCAAAAGGTAGAGCTCAATTTTAGATGAATTTAGGAAAAAGAATCGGGTCAATCGGAGCTAGGACGAGGGAGAACGGGGCTCTGGAAAATTAAATCTACAGAAAATCGGGGAAATTGGAAAAGGGCACTGTGCTGTGGACCGGGTGCACGGGGAGCTGGGTCTACGGTGGACTCGGCTCACGGAACAGTGCGGGGGCGGTCGGCTGCTGACGCGGGCGGCGGTTGCTGACGTGGCGCTGACGGGGCTGACACGTGGGCGGTTTTGGCTGACGTGGCATGCTGACTGGGCAGGTTGACTCGGCTTGGTCCACGGGGATACGGCTGACATGCGGGGCCCACTTGGCAGCGACAGGGTGCCCGGTGGACGGCGTCCACGGAAAGGCGAAGGGACGCGGCTGCTGGCGTCAGCGCTGACGCGGCGGGCGCGGGGACCGAGGCGGCGCGGACGGAGCGGCCGAGGCGGCCGGGTGGGCACGGCGGCGCAGGGCGGCGGGTCTGCGGCGACGGCGGGGTAGCGGCGGCGGCTGGCCGGCGGGGATCCGGAACGGCGGCGGGGTTTACCGGCGGCGAGGTTCGGCGGTGGGGACGGCTCACCGGCGGCGGCAGAGACGGCGGCGAACGGCTGCAGCGGCGAGCTCCGGCGGAGAGAGACGACGAGAGCGGCGGCGGAGGCGGCGGCTCGGGATGCGGAAGCCGAGGGGTCGGCCCCCTTAAATACACGGACGCCGAGGCCGTCTTGGAGGCGGAGACGGAGTCCCGCTCGAGCACGGACTTCGAGTCCGGGGCGGAAACGTGCGGCGGCGGCGGAGTCGTGCCGGACACGGAGACGGGAGTCCCGGCCGGGGACGAGGACCCTGACAGGTGGGCCCCACCTGTCAGTGGCACGGGCGGGCGAGCGGCTGCGATGGTGCGCGGGCGAAGCGGCAGCGGGGATGGGCGACGCGTGGCGCGCATCGAGCGGAGGAAGGCGGGCGCGGGCGCGGCGCCGATGCGCGACGCGCGGCGAGGGGCGGGGCAGGCCGGCGGAGGCGGTTGGGCCGAGTGGGTTGGGCCGGCTGGTGGATTTCGGCCCACTGGCCGGTTGGGATTTTTGGAGATTTTTCTTTTTCAGAAATTCAAATAAATTAATTTGAGCTCTAGAAAATAGCAAATAAATCCAGAAAAATCCATAAAAATACCAATAAATTCCTTGGGACACAAGGAACTCAAATAAAATAACTTTGGCAAATGTTCATGTTCAGATTAATCATATTAAATCCTTTTAACTCATAAAAATTCATTTAAGCTTTTAATTAATTCCAGAAAAATTCAAATGGTGAATTTTATTTTAAAAGCTTCAAAAATACTCTGAAAATCAGGATGTTACACGCTCGAGCGCTCCGTCCCCTACCCCTCGAAGTGGTGGCAGCGGAGCTGGCGCCTAGCTAAAGTAGACGCTCGAGCGCTCCGTCCCCTACCCTTCGAAGTGGTGGCAACGGAGCTGGCGCCTAGCCGAAGTAGACGCTCGAGCGGCCTTTGAGAGGGCGTCGGCTTGTTCATTGTCCGCGCGAGAGATAGCCTTGACCGTGACTCCCAAGAAGTGGTGCTCCTTCGCTCTCACCGCCGCCAGGTACTTGGCCAGCTCGGGGTCCTTGGCTTGGTAGGATTTGTCGACATGGCCCGCTACCAACGAGAGTCGGTACGAACAAGGACTCTTCGCGCGCCAAGAGCTTTAATCTTCACGAGGCCGAAGAGTAGCACCGCGTACTCAGCCGTATTGTTGGTGGCCGGGAATCCAAGGCGCGCTGAGTACATCAGACGGTGACCTTCCGGTGTAGTGATCACTGCGCCGACCCTAGCGCCTGGGGCGCCGTAAGCCCCATCGGTGTTGAGCGTCCACACCGGGTCCTCTAGTTGCTGCACTTGTTGAGCTGACGGAGTCCACTCCGTGAGGAAGTCTGCTAGAACTTGAGATTTGATTGCCGTTCGTGAGGCGTACATCAAGGAGAACGGCGCGAGCTCGGCCGCCCACTTGCCAATACGCCCTGTGGACTCCTTATTGTGTAGCATCTCCGCCAGAGGGAACGAGGACGGCACAGTGATAGGATGGGCGAGGAAATAATGCCGGAGCTTCCTCGAGGCCATGACCAGTGCGTAGGCCAATTTTTCAAGTTCCGTATACCGCGTCTTGGCGCGCTGGAGGGCTTTGGAGACGAAGTTCACGGGCCGCTGAAGGGTGCCCTCCTCGAGGACAAGGATGACGCTGACCGCTGTTGCTGTAGCTGCGAGATAGAGCAGCAGGGGAGCCTCTGGTGCTGGGGCGACCAATGTGGGAAGGCTTGCGAGGTGCTTCTTGAGGTCATCGAAAGCCTTTGCGCAGTCGCCATCCTAGTGGAACCCGTCGCAGCCGTAGAGGGTCTTGAAGAATGATAGACCCCTCTCCGCTACTCTGGATAAGAAGCGGCTCAGCGCGGCCATTCGGCCAGTAAGCCTCTGGACCTCCCTCATCGTTTTGGGCGGCTCCATGGCGAGGATCGCATCGACCTTGTCAGGGTTCACCTGGATGCTGCATCCGGACACAAGGAAGCCCAGGAGCTTCCCTGCTTGCACGCCGAAGACGCACTTGTCCGGGTTGAGCTTGATGCCAGCTCTCCTGAGGTTGTCGAAGGTCTCTTGGAGATCCTGACCGTGTGAGGTGAGCTACCTGGTTTTGACGACCACATTATCGACGTATGCTTCCATGTTCCTCCCGAGCTGGGAGGCCAGCGCCAGTGCGACAAGGCGGGTAAATGTTACCCCCACATTCTTTAGGCCGAAGGGCATCCTGATAAAGCAGTATGTCCCTACTGGCGTGATGAAGCTGGTCTTATCTTCGTTCGGACATGCACAGCAAGGGGTAGTCATCCTTTGGACATGCCTTGTTAAGGGCGGTGAAGTCGATGCACATACGCCAGGCGCCGCTAGCCTTTTTCACTAGCACCGGGTTGGCAAGCCAGTCTGGGTGCTGGACCTCGCGGATGACTCTGGCCTGGAGAAGCTTCGCTACCTCCACCTTCGCCGCATGCTGCCGGTCGATTGACATGCGCCGCAGCCTCTGCTTAACCAGCTTAGCGTCGGGGTGGACCGCTAACTTGTGTTCAATGAGGGCACGGTCCACACACTTGATGTCTTCTGGGGACCACGCGAAGACGTCCGCGTTGTCCCGAAGTACCTGCAGTAAATCTTGTTCGACCTCGGGAGGGAGGCCTTCGCCGATGGACACACAGTGTCCATCCTCGTGCAGAGGCACCCTCTTGACTTTGCCCTCCGGCCGGGGCTTAGGCGTCCATTCCGGGGCGGAGGGCGTGTTCGCCTTTGGATTGTCGGTGAGGGCATGCACCTTGCGGTGCGGGCCCTGAGCACCAAGCTCTATGTGCCGAGCGAGGTCCTGGTAGTCGAAGGTGGTGATGACACCTTGCGGGCCCGGGAGCTTCATGCATAAGAAGCCATGGTGCGGGACCACCCCAAAGGAGTTGAGGGTTGGGCGCCCCAATATGGCATTGTATGGGTATGGGATGTCAACAACGTCGAAGGTGACGTCTTCGCTCCTCGCGTTGTAGCCCTAACCAAAGGGGACCTGGAGGCGTATCTGGCCCAACGCCTTCAGCGGCTGGCCCCCGAAGCCCTGTAGTGGGATTCCCGAGGGGCTCAGGCTACTCCGGGGGATCCCCATTTGGTCGAAGGCCGCCGTGAACAGGACGTCTGCGGATGAGCCTCCGTCGACCAGGACGCGTTTGACATCGCAGCCTGCGATGGCGGCCTGGATGACTAGGGGATCTTGGTGGGGGAATTCTACGCCCTCGGCGTCAGCGGGCGTGAAGGTGATTTCGTGTTGCGCCTACCCCGGCGATGCCTACGCTGAGCACACTGCCACATGGTGCAACCTCCGCGCGTAGGCCTTTCACTGCCACGTCGAGGAGAGCTCCAGCGAAGAGCCCCCGGAGATGACGTTTATGATCTGGCGCTGGGCCCCTCTGGGGCTTGAATTCACAGGGGGCCTTCTTGTGGCTGCTGCATGTGGGCCACAACGGGAGGCGCCGCTAGCAGGGCTCTATCCCTGGCGGCGCTTTGACACAGTGCCGCAATGGCGGTGCATGCCCACGTAAAATGGTCGCCACGGCCATGCACCTTGCACCACATGCCATAGTCTTGATCCTCCTGCTCTGCTCGGGGTCTATCATCGCGGCCTCGGCCGCGTCCCCGCCCCCGACTTCTGTGGCCTCGTCCGCGAAAGGCGGGGGCGGTGTCCTCAGAGCCACCTTTGATGTCGAGAACGTAGCAGGCCCTTTGAGATCTACGCTTATTGCGCTTAGGCCTGGGCTTGTCACTCGACGAGTCCTGCTTGTGCTTGGCGTCCTTGCGCTCAGGGGCAGCCTTTGCAGACTCTTGCTTGCGCTTGCCCTTCGAGGGGTCCTCCCTCTTCGATGAGTCTTCGTTCTTCGACGAGTCCTCCACTTGATTAGTGTCAGAATCGTCGCCTTTGCGTCGCCGCGCGTCCTCCTCTGCCCGCGCATACTCTTCCATCTTATCAAAGAGCTTCGCGACCGTCTTGATTGGTTTGCGCGCATTGTACTCGGCCAATGGCCTCGGGCGGAGGCCTTGCATCATGGCGTTGATGATGGTTGTTTTGTTGACGTCCTTGACCTGGCAGCGGACCTTAGCGAAGCGCTTGAAGTACCCTCGGAGCCTCTCCGAGGGTTTTTGCTTGATGGCGAAGAGCTGATCCGCGTCGACGCGCTCGACATAGTTCCCCTGGAAGTTGTTGTAGAGGCGGTCGCGGATCTGCTCCCACGCGTAGATGGAGTTTGGCTCTATGTTGAAAAAATCAAGAGAGCTCCACTCCCTGTAGTGCGAGGGGGAGCCCCTTCGCTTTGGTGGTGTCGTCTCCGCCTGCAGCTTCGATGGCGGTCTCGTACACGCACACACTCCCAAGGGTCCGTGTTGCCCTTGTATGGCTCGATGGCGTTGGGGAACTTGAAGCCTTCCAGCTACGCCGAGTGCTGCAGGCCCGCGGAGAGGAGGGACTCCGGATCCACACGCCGCAGTGGGACGCGACTGGAGGTAGGGGCATCACGGCTGTCCGCCCGCTCTAATGCGGGTATCGGCGTCATCGCTTCTGACGCCTCGATCGGTACCACCAGTACCGACCGTCACGCCAGTAGTGAGGCCGACCGCCGCGCCAGGAGCGTCGGCGTCGGTAGCCGCAGAGCTGGCATTGCCATCTGCGCCCGCAGTCGATGTCGAAGCCCTGGCGTCGACGAGGGCCTCCGTCATACTCCTCTTCTTCCTTGCCGCTGATGATGGAGCCTTCTTCGGTGCCATCCTTCTTCAGATCATGGAGCTTGCTCTTGTCTTCCCCACGGACGGCGCCAACTGTTGTGGTTACAGACCAAATAGAGATATGGTAGTATGGTAGTGGAGATGTTAGGTGAGCAATGCTTGGGGACTTCCCCATGGCTTGGATCTCTTATATATATATATATATATATATATATATATATATATATATATATATATATATATATATTCACATGGGGAGTATTTTATAGGTATGTCCTTACATCCAAGTATCCCTCTCAAGTGTATTTATGCCATTATACATGTCTCATTTTGGGCTTTATAACCTTCTAACAGGTCGGTTGGGCTTAGGTGGGGGCCACCCCTACAACAATCACTATATTTTATTATTTTATTTTCCAATAGTTAGAAAAAATGATATTATGAAATTATTTATGATCACAAATTTACGGATAGCCCCTTATGCAGTTTGACTGCAAGCATGGTAGTGACATGTACATTGTTTGTTCTAACGGAGGCAACACTATCTTAAGGGTACTATCGAAATAAGAAAGCAACATCACGATATGTCTATATATGTGTGCTCCGTCCGTTCATTCTTGTTGGTCGTTACTGACTCTCCACGGTCCTCTAAATGTGATTTGAACCATTACTTTTTATAACCTTATATCACTAGAAATTAAAAAGATTAAAATATTATAAAAGTACTTATAACGGCAAAAATTAGTGGTATGGTTTTGATAGGTTAAATCCAGATAGTTTCAAACATATTAACAATTGAAGTTTAGAAGGTATGGCTATGCATAATTATGTCTTCGTTCGTATTGGTTTGTAGTTTTGACTTCTGTTTAAAAAAACCAAAAACTAATATGAATACCTAATTTCTCGAAATAACATTACAAAACTATAAGACACAACTAAAAATTATCAGTAAAAATTAATATAAACGCCCTATAGAACATCACCAAAGTCTTCCCTTATAATAAGTGTGAGAAAAATGTAGTACCTACACCGGCATTTTGTCAAGGCAAGAATGCGACTGATTGATAGCTACGAGCATGCATGCCTCTTTGGCCAAGCCAAAGTCTCCTCCTTGCTGTAGAGGTAGCCATCGAGGCTGCCGTTGTGCACGAGCTCATAGACCAGCAGCAGTCGCTTCCGGCCATGGCACCAGCCGATGAGCTGCACGAGGTTCCGGTGCCGCAGCCGGCTGATGACGGTGACCTCGGACCTGTACTCCTTCCTCCCTTCCAAGGACGCCCCCCTAGAGAACACCTTGATGGCGACGTCGCGGCCGAGCTCCTTCACGTGGCCCCCGTACACAGAACCTGACCCGCCCTGCCCCAGCTTCCCCTCCTCCGCGAAGTCCCTCGTCGCCGCAGCGAGTTGGGCGTACGGGATGGGCCGGGGCCCCGTGCCGGGCTCGAAGTCCTCGTCGTCAACCTCGAGGGAGTCCTCGCCCGTCAGCATCTCTTCGTCGTCTGGCCGCTTGGTCCTCTTGCTCGCGCGCCAGAGCAGCACCGCGACGGCGACGACGAGCAGGAGCACCAGCGCGGCGGCGGCAGCCACCCCAGCACTGAGTTGTAGGGTGGCATTTTTGGCGGACGAGGTGGATGGGAGGGAGGTGTGATTCCTGATCGGCAGCATCGAGTGGAAGGAGCACGAGAGTACGGTGTGGTTGCTAACGAACCTGTTGCCGGTCGCCGCTGAGAAGCCTACGGCAACCTGCTCCGGCAGCAAGCTTCGAAAGTCGACGGTGGCGGTAAGGGTGTAAGTGGCGCCACTGGCGCTTAGGGAGACGTCCAGCCTCCTCGTGGCGTTGTCGTAGTCGACCGTCGCAGACATCACGCCGGCGTCGACAAGGCTGTCGTCCGGCAAGATCTTGTAGTTGCCGTGCGAGTCGACGTTGTTCACGTCGACGCCGATGTGCCGGCTGCTCGGGTCCCACGCGTCACGGTGGATGTCGAACTCCACGGCGACGAACCTGGCGTCGCCGGACGCATTGACCGTCGCGTACTTCAGCGCCGAGCTCTCGTTGAAGAGCCCGAGGCAGCCTTCGTAAGACTCCTGCGGCAAGTTAGGCGTCGACGTCGCGAGGAAGAACGTCATGCCGTGCCCGGGGGTGCTGCTCCGGCCGGGCCGCGACTGGATGCTGAAGTTGAAGCTCGCGGAGAAGCTGGCCGCCTCGCCCGTGGCGCCGTCCCATAACTGCACCGGCTGCTTGTACAGCGCCCGGCCCCTGGCCCGCGCGTCCAACTCCTCGCCGAGCAGCTCGATCCTGCCGCCGATGACCATCGCGTCGTCCTCCAGCCTGAAATCGTTGGAGTTGAAGGCGTCGTAGCTGAAGGAGAAAGCGGTGCCATGCGGCACATGGACACAGAGGAGCAAGAAGACGACGACGAGTAGATTAGTTGTTGTTCTACTTGAGCACAAGTTTAGCTTCGGCATAGCCATTGCAGCTGCTGTATTCTTCTAAGTTTTGAGGATTGCACTGGCGCAATAGCAGTATACGTGTGCTAACATGCCCCTCTTGCGATTTTTTCTGAGGCAAACAATGGAAGACAAGTGACAAGTGGACTGTCATGCGTAGCCGATACAGTGTAATTGATAGCAGAGTAGTTGGACTTGGGCGTCGGCACAGGAGCTTGGGTTGCGGTGGTGGAAGAACTTCCCGATCTCTAGGGTCACTGATGTTGGCACAGAGATTGATAAAACTCACGCGAACACAATTGGCAAACACAGAGGAAAGACTCGTGGTGCAGAACAAAAGACTGCCGCACCGCTCTGTTTTTCTGCTCTCTGTTATTGTTTCGGATGTGCTACAGGAAAAAACTGAGAAGCCAAAACAGAGACTTCAGAATACACGCACACACGCTCTGGATGGCTAACAAACCCATCCGACTCTATAGCAAATAACCCACATGACCTGGCCATACCCCTAACAATTCGGATCATGGACCAACCTAATCAACGTGCAGGTTTTCTTCATGTTCTGAACTTCCGAAAGAATCTGAACTGCAGAACACCTGCTGTCTACTGACTGCAAACACCTCAGCCGACTTATTAAGCATCAGACAAAAAACAAAACTCCAAAACCTGACTGGAACAAGCAAGGAAATAACAAGATTAACTTCATCATACACCTCCTTAATCTTGTTATCTTCCCTTCACATCATGCACGTTGAGCTTCTGCCTCATTTCAAAAAACCTGATGCGTCCGAGCGCTTTTGTCAACACATCAGCTCGCTGTTCTTAAGAGCAAACATACTCCACTTTAATTTTTCCAGTTTCCACACAATCTCGGATGAAATGATATCTCGTATCAATATGTTTGCCCCTATCATGGTGTACCAGATTTTTGCACAAAGAGATAGCTGATTTGTTATCAATCCTCAATCCAACCTTCTCTTGCTCCTTTCCCAGCAGGTTTGCCATGAGCCATGCAAGCCAAATTCCTTGGCATGCTACGGTTGTTGCCACAATGTACTCTGCCTCGCAAGACGAAAGAGCCACAATGTTTTGCTTCTGTGACTGCCAAGTAATTAGTCTTGATTCAAGGAAAAACACAGCACCAAAAGTACCTTTTTCGATCACCTGTACACCCCCCAAGTCACTATCGTAGAAACCAACAAGTTTTGGTTCCTCCTTGCCCTTTCTGCCATAAGAACAGCCGAAGCTCAAAGTACCATTCACATACCTAAGGATGTGTTTCACCGCAGCATGATGTTGAGTTGTGGGTGCTTCCATGTATGAACTGACCATCCCTACGGCAAAGGCAATATCCGGTCTCGTGTGCACCAAGTATCGTAGGCCCCCCACAATGTTCCGGTACATGGCAACATCTACTAGAGGATCTTCAAATTTCTTGCTCAACTTAGGCGATTTTCCATCGGTGTCGAGCATGGATTACACCCCTTCATGCCCGCTAACTCAACAATTTTTGCAGAATACCCTGCTTGGCACAATGAGACTCTTTCTGTTGATTGCTTGACTTCAATGTCTAAGTAATAACTCAGCAAGCCTAGATCACTCATATTGAACTGTTTCTTCATCTGATTTTTGAAACCTTCAATGTCTTCCATGGCTGACCCTGTTATAATAAAGTCGTCGACATAGACACCTACCAACAAAGTCAACTTGTCATGCATTCTCTTGTAGACTGCATGTTCATGAGGGCTTTTTTCAAAGCCAAGCGCAAGGAGTGTCTTGTCCAACTTGTAGTTCTACACCCTCTAGCTTGCCGCAACCCATAAGGAGTTTTCTTTAGCCTCATCACCAACTATGGCCTTTTGTCATCAACAAAACTGGGAGGTTGTGTGACATACACCTCCTCACTTAATTCTCCATTCAAGAAGGCGGACTTGACATCTATGTTATGTATTTTCCCAATTGTCATGAGCTTCTAGTGCAAGGATCAATCTCACGGTTTCCACCCTTGTCACTGGCTCGAACATCTCCTCAAAGTCAACTCCTTGCTTCTATGAGTAACACTTTGCAACGAGGCGGGTCTTGTGCTTCACAACTTTGCCTGCTGAATCCTTCTTCAATTTGAAAACCTATTTTAATCCAATCAGCTTGTGTCCTGCAGGTAAATGTGCCAGCTCCCAGGTCTTGTTCTCTGTTATGGGGTGCATCTCTTCATTCATGGCTCTCCTCCAACTCATATCTTTCAAGGCTTCGTGGAAGCTTGCCAGCTCTTCCATGGCCAGCATGCACAGACCCGAATAGTCCATCTCCACCTTCGTAGTGTTATCATAAACATCCTGGAGAGATCGATTACGCACTGGTCCTTCAGAGGATGACGACGGCGTTGTCTCGGCAGAGCTCTCAATGTGGGTTGGTGGAGTCATGGTTGCAGAGCTCTCCACTGCAACAGGAACATCCAATGCCATGGGAGCTGGAGAGGAGAGTGTGGCAGCTGTTCCCTCTGCCACGGCAACTTTAGGAGCTGCCACGGCAGGTGAATCTCCAGCCACGGCAGTTGCATCTGGCATTCCTCCTCCTTGGCTCGGGTAAAAGGAATCCACATTGTTGGTTCCCCAATCCACTAAAAAAATACCTGAGGCCCCATCTTCTTCCACATCAGAATGAGGCCAACTCCACATTCTTCCTTCATCAAATATCACATCTCGGCTTATTATCAACCTTCTTGTCGTGGGGTCATAGAACCTATAGGCTTTTGAGCCTGGTTCATAACCAATGAAAACACATGAAACACTACGATCTTCAAGTTTATTCAGATTTGGAGTTGATACCTAAATTTAATAATTCTTTGAGTTCATTTGCTATATATAAAAATTGCTATAAGCAGTACACCTAAATGAATTTTCTAATCACGAAGTAACATGGCTAATGACCCTGGCTAATTGGCCACCGCACGGTGGCCGTGTGGGACTAGCCACCACCGCACGATGGTCATGCAGATTTGCCTCCACTGCACGGCGGCCATGTAGCCGGGGCGCATGTCGGTTGGGAGGCACTACTTTTGTAATACTGCTCTCAATACCGCCAAATCGACCAAAAACTCATCAGGTGCATGTAGAAAACTATGTAACTAGTATAGATGTCAATGCTCAAGAGTCAAGAAACTAGTGCGCTCAAGGCATGATTGAGGTTATGCTTGCAACAAGTAAAACGAGATGAGTACATTCTCCCCTATCCCTTCCCCCTTCTTCGGTTCTTCCTCCTTACTCCGACCAGCCTAGTAGCGAAGTCAAGATAAAAATGGAGGATAAGCTCAAAATATTAAGCTAAATTAGCACAAATATAGTATTTTACTCTTGTGCAATCCAAATTCATACATGAATAAAAGAGAAGCAGAGCAAAAAAAAAAAAAAAAAAGAGAGAGAAATACAACAAAAAGTACTTGAGTAATAGAAGGCTCTATCATTCCTTCAGAGGCTCTATATCATATATAGATGCGATATGAATGTTGTTGTGTATGTGTTCTAGCCACTGATTATGAAACTAGCATGGTAAAAACATAGGATTTAGAATTAGCTTTTTACATCTGATATTTTAATAAAGTAGTAGGATTGTTTGTCACCGTAAATTCCTTACTAATGAGGGATTTTTTATTCAATAAACATTTTTAATAATATTATTGAAAATAAACCCCCTATCCAATTTATTTTAAAAATGATCCCTTTTGGCCATGTGGCAAAACAACACTGTCATGCCATTGCATGCCACCAGTGGTGGTTTGGTAGTGTTGTCTCACTACATCACTGATTGTGGCGTGACCAAATGTCAACCCTAGATTTTACCATTCCGAAATCCTCTGTGATTCCACCGTACTATTCTCTGGATCAGTAGATAGTGCTCACAAATATATTACTGTATATCTAATACATATTATGTGAAAGCATAGATAATACAGTAATAACTTACACATAGGTTAGTCAGGCTGAAATCATTGAAATACAGCAGTGGAATTGGGACTTCACTCAGGTGGGACCCGGACATGCCCACAGGCAGCCAACTAGGGTTCACAACCTAGTTCTTGGTCTCATCATCTTCCAGTCTTGTTACCTCCCTTAGATGAACACGAGACTTGACTTTCTTCTTCCTTCTTACTGGATGATAGTATTTGAGCAACAGTGAGTACAAAGATATTCAGTAAGCCACCACACAAAATGTAATAATAATAGGTGCAAGGCTGTCAAGTGGAGGCTTGAGGTTTTTTTATTTGCTAAAGCCAACATTTTAGAACTACGAATAATTATAAATTTCTATGACTTAACATTTTAACTAAAATAGATTTTCTTTAGTGTGTGAAAGCCCGCTCGGTTGGACTGAAAAGCTGTGGCTTATGGCTGAAATTACACAATAGCGGCTGAAATTTCACTGTAGCTGAAGGTGGCTTATTTGGCGTAATTAAATTTAAAAAATTTAAAAATAGAAAAAATATGCTAACTCATCATGGACAATGCAAACGAATACGGGGAAAAGAATCGGCAAAAAATCTCACAAAAAGCCAAAAGTTCAGAAAAAATTGAATTTATGAATAGTGAAAAATAAGCCAGAAGGCAGAAGCTGAAGCTGAAACGAGCGGGACTACTAGTAGTGTAGACTCCATCCACTGTTACATGGCTATCTGTACCATATGCTAGATTTCCAACGTTGCATCAGCTTACCATCATCACTGGGAACGATGTCCAGGGCAACATAATTTAGGGCTTTAACTATCCGACACTTTTCATCCTACCCACAAAGTTTTTTGAAATAGACACTAACTCGAGTAAGTTCTCATACCCGTCCATGACCGTGGGTATGGCTATTCAAATAGTTTTCACTTTGCAGAGGTAGTACACTTTACCCACAAGAGTCAGCCAGCTTATTATATTCTACATGTTTTCTTAGACATGCAGATCAAGAAGGTCACCATAAGGCCTTTACAATCATCTTCCTATTGAGGCCACTCTAGCTCACTTGCACGTGTTCATATCAATGGCGCAACCTACACTGGGTTGATGTAAATTAATTGGCCAAGTTGTACCCATTATAGACTTTCCACTAGCAACTGCCCAAACCAAGTTTTCATGTATGAAATGATGCTAGGGCAATTTAATGCCCCTGAGTATCTAAGCCAGACTAAGCATGTTGCTTTAAGTAGGGACTTATTGCTAACAAATTAATCATTAATCCTAGGGTGACAAGGTGTTAAGTCCAAAGACAAGGAGTGGGTTATTCAATCATACATAAGAAATTAACCATGATCTAATGTGAATATAAATTGTGTTATAAAATTTAGCTGCATTTTAATAATTTAAATTGAAATACTTTGCATTGAAATATAGGAGCAAAATGATCAAAGTGATGACTTGCTTGGCTCAATTTATCGCAGTCTTGATCCCACTCAAAACCTCCTTAGTCAAAGTTCTCAAGATCCCGGGTCTTTGTCTTTATTCAAATCTTGATCCCGTCAGAATTATTGCTCCTTCGAACTCAACTTCTAATTACACGATAAATGGCCGAAAACAAAATACATCCAACGAACTCAAAAGATACAAATAAATCTGAAACAACTGAATTTCTTTTTATTATGATGGAGTTGGTGATATGAGATAGGGTTTAGTGAGTGAGAGATGTTTGACAAAATCAAACATAGCTTGAGTGAAGGAAGAAATGGCAGAGAGACTCCGTCGGGAAAGGGAAATGGTGAAGGAATTCATGGGAAAATTTGGTCTAGATTTAAAGATAGCTGGGAATAGCCGATTGAAGAGTACCACAACTTGATCTTTAATTCAACAACTTATTTTATTATTTTATTATTAAGGGTGTCCAAGGGTTAGGGCAGATATACGACAGATAGAAGAGATCATCCAGGATACTGGGTATTTTTAATTATCATTAGTGATCTTAAATCTAGAGATGACAATAGGATGACTTTTAATTAGGCAATATTATATTTTAGCATGATTCTTTAATTAAAGATGCTCTTTGCATGAATTGATGTTATTGTATGTATCTTTTTGTAAAGTTTGGATCTAAGATAAATATTAGTGGCATACAAATTACATTTGCGAGTAATCTTATTAAGAAGCAAGCTATACATTAATTTAAATCTCAAATTTTATTGTAAAGTATTATCGAACTACTATTCAAATTATTTCCCTGAATCATTATTCATTATTCAAAAAGGGTCTCATGATTTTTAAGATGCATAAATAATGTTTATTATTATTGCATGGCTTAATCTTGCATTAGTTATTCTCATAATCATCATCTTGCTAGTTTGTTGGTTGACATGAAAATAAACAAGAATAAATCTCTAGTATTTTCGATTGGCATGAACTTTTGTTACAATTTCATAATAAAATTTTATTCTCAATTTTACATATAAATCATTTTTTATTGTTCATTTAAAATTTCTTAACCAAGAATTTCAAAGTTGGCCATATGCTGAAAGGATACTAGTGACCTACATGCGTTAGTTAGCCTAGTTAGTCATCTAGTTGTGGTGACCCTGAAAGCATCTAGGCCCCTAAAAATATTGGTTTTGGTAATTAATGACACTATGTGATCATGAGACTAATTTGTGTGTTAAGTGTTTGCAAGAATTAGTCTCAAGGTAAAGGAAAGAGGCACATAAAAAGATGTCGCAAGATTCAAAGGGCTCCAAGTCGATAAGGTAAATAGTTTAGGAATCTTTTATTTTTACCGGTCTTGGAGAATGGTTGGAAGACCGGATTATAGATTAGATGCCGTACTATTAAGAGAGATCATGGTAAAATGTTTGATCATGTGCTTATGGGCCTTATGGATCAATTTAGGATCATACATGCATTTAGAAATTAAAATTGAATCAAAATCATGCATTGCCAGAAATTTCGGTAGTACCGGCGTTCTATGGGCGGAACTACCGTATGGCCGGAAGTACCGGGCCTCCGAGCGGAACGTTAATTCCAGAGAGCGCCCGAAATCAAACTTAGCCTCTGGAAAAACGGAAGTACCGCGGATTGAACAGTGGAACTACCGCAAGGCCGGTAGTTCCGGACATTTGAGCGGAACTTTATTTCCAGAGAGCGCCCTGAGTTGGAGTTAACCTCGCTGAGATCGGAAGTACCAGGGCAAGGAGCGGAACTTCCGGAAATCCGGAAGTACCGCGTTTTCAACGGCGGTAGTACCACACTCATTGTCCAACGGTCACTTCTGAGCTTCTGACATAGCCGTTCTGTAGAGTCGGCAGAACTCCGGAAGTACCGCCCTTACAACGGTGGTAATTCCGTTTTCCCTGAAATTTCAGGATTGTTTATTGCAACGGCTATTTGAGGTTGGTGGGGGTATAAATTCAACCCCACCAGCACTTGTACTTGTTGTTGAACCCCCATTGAACATTCATAAGCATAGAGTAACCTCTTACACGTCATTTGCACACTTGAGCATTCAATTGAGGTAGTTGAGCCTTTTCGAGTGCATTGCATCCTAGTTTGATCCATTTGGCACTTGAGAGTGATCAAGCCCACTATGATTTGTTACTCTTGGTGCTTGTCGGCACCTAGACGGCTTGGCGGAGGTTCCGGTGATCTTCTCAAGAAGATTGTGAGAAGGCCCGGAAGATTGTGAAGGCTCGGAGCTCGCCTACCCGGAGAGGGAAAGGGATACCGCTAGTGATCGAGGTGATTAGGCTCAATTCGTGGAGCCAGTCCGATTCGTTCGGGCTTACCTCAACGTGGACTAGGGGAGACCGGCAAGTCTCCGATCACCACGGTAAAAAGTGATTGTGTCAATTGTGGTTTGCTTCTTTGTGCTTAATTTCATTCAAGCAACTCTCTTCATTTGTATTATTTGATTGCTTGTTTAGTTAGAGTAGCAAGCTTTAACCTAGGCTACTTGATATTGCTCTTAGTCGAATTCTTGTGCTAGTGATCACTTGACCTTTTCTAGGTTGTTTAGTTGTGCTATTGTTTACTTGCTCTAGTCAAATTATTAAGTTTAAATTTGTTAATTGAAATTAATCGAAAAATTTTAAAACCGCCTATTCACCCCCTCTAGTCTGCCTCCTCGATCTTACAAGTGGTATCAGAGCTTGGTCTCTCAATTTTAGGCTTAACCGTCTAGAGAGAAAAGGATGGCTAGCGAGGGGATTGCAATAGGAAAGACACCTTTCTTTGATGGCTCAAACTATGCTTATTGGAAAATTAGGATGTCTATTTATTTGAAGGCCATGAGTCCTCATATTTGGAAAGTCGTAAATGAGGGTTATGTTATGGCTCTTGATCCGGATCACCCAACGGAACAAGATGGGCGTAACGCTCATTTAGACGCCCAAGCTATGAATGCTCTATTTGGAGCCTTGAACGCGGATGAGTTTAATAGAGTGAGCAATCTTGAGACGGCTCACGCTATTTGGACTACCCTCTCGGAAATACACGAAGGGACATCCACGGTCAAGGAGGCAAAATTGCATCGGCATAGGATCAAATATGAAACATTCACATTGTTGCCCCATGAAGACATCAATGAGATGTACTCAAGGCTCAACAACATTGTGAATGAGCTCAAGGGTCTTCGAACTAACCTTTCCGATCTTGATATTGTTCGAAAGATGCTTAGGGCCTTGCCGGAGAAATATGAAGTGTTGGTGACACTCTTCCTCAACTCACCGGAGTTGGCAAGAATGACACCAACTCAATTGTTGGGCAACCTCATCACCAACGAGCTTTACAAGAAGGACAAGGAAGAGCTCTTGGAGCAATCCTCTTCCAAGAGCAAGAAGATCACCGCCTTCAAGGCTAAAGCGGTGATAAGTGAAGAATCCGAAGATGATGATGAGGAGGATTCCGAAGAAGAATTGACGCTTCTAGTGAGAAGAATGAAGAAGTTCATGAGGAGGCGCTCAAATCGAAGCACTAGCTATGAGAAGACCAAAAAGGGACATTCCTCCTCCAACAAGAAGTATAAGTGAAAGGGATGCTTGGATGTAAGGGTATAATTGTAAAAGTACTCCCTATGTGGATATATATATATACGACACAGGCCACGGGGGAAACCCTAAGCCCTTGCTCACCTAACTCTCCACTACCACACACACACTCTCTCTGTTTGGTCTGTAGCCACAACACATAGCTATCGGCATTCTCATCGCCATGGCTTATAATGTATATGTCATGTTATGAATGCCTTTTTCTATCATTTTACATCATATGACAATCCTCATCAAGTTATATCATACTAAACAAAAGGATAATCAAAATCATTGCATGACATGAATGATTCAATAATCTACTAGGCACTATCATTCTACTAAGTACTGACCTCTTTAGTTGCAACGATTGGTTTAATTAGGAGATGACATTACACCCGATAATACTCCTACAACAATTACGTACTATCAATACATACCATAGCATTACAAGGAAATAAATGGTGATGCTCCTACAAACTCTCTAAACCCACCATTTTCCTCTTTACTGGACAGTCACCCCATTGTCCTGGTAAAGAAATTACCATAACTTTCAATTTCTATATCGCAATATAGTAAACCATACCAGTTCTGAAATTTATACAAAATTTTCTACAACTTTCTAGTTGATCATATGTCCAGACTAAATTATCTAAATCCCCGTTATTAACCCTAAAGATAGATCTGTTATCTTCTGGATAGTAGACTTAATAATTTCATATATTTTAATCTACACATTAAACCTATTGAAATATTATATTTTTAGAAACTATAGAAAATTACCAACTACTTTTTAGTTATTTTTAAAATTTAATTCTGCCATTAAATTTACTAAATTAATGATTTTCCACAACTGCGTCTAGCAGCAACCTGGTACCGCAGTAGCCTCCCAAAATTCATAACTTCTACTCTACTCATCTAAAAATTGAGTTCTTAGACTTCATGGAAACCTTACAAAATTGCCTACAATTTTCATGTAGACCAAGTCCCCAAATTAGGCCATTTAATAGTTTTTAATTAACAGAGGAATATGTGCCACCAAAACACGATAAATTTACCCGATAGCAGACTTACAAAAATTATATCTCAAAATCTACTCATCCGATTGATATGAATAAAAATTCTATAGAAAATTATCAAAATTCTCTACAACTTTCTAGTAGATGAAATGTAAAAATTATGCTCACACAATACCCGAAAATACTGTGGATTAATATAGCAAATTAAACCAATTTACTAATCGTCCTCCCGACGAACACTTGCTACCTCTGCCTCTGATCCGGATTCTAATATCTAATTAAATTAATAAAATAGAGAAGATGAAAGAAAAAAAATCTACTTCGTTACACTAGTAAAGAACGCCAAAAATTATGTTCCATTTTTCGCAATTTCTTTCCTTCTCCCTATTGAATTCTTCCTAGCTGCTCTTCCCTTTTTCTTTCCTGGCGATGCGACAGGCTGAAAGGGACACGGGTAGGCCGCGTAGGTGGCGTGCGGCGTGGTCGACGGTGCAGCGCTATGCATGATGCAAGTGGTGGCGACTGGGAACAAAATGAAGATGGCCAAGGTTTACTAGTCTTAGGTTTATCTCTTTCACAATCCTTTTTATCTTGGCACAAGATTTTAATCTGATTTCAATTTCCTAGGATTTGGTCGACGATGCAGCGCTATGCATGATGCATTTGGATTTGGCTGTGCTCGCGTTGCTGATAGTGGCGGTACTAGGATTTCTACATGAAATGTTCAAAGTTAAAGAAAATATTGTTCCATATAAAAATAAAAGACTCTTAGTGGTAAATATCAAAGTACAAATTGTTCTACTAGAAATATCTCAAAATAATATAGAAAGATTACAAAATAATTAAGCAAAATATAATTTTAACTCTATGGCTCTTCGTGCAATCTTAGGGACAGTTATTTCATTTCATTGTTCCTTAGGATCATCTCTAACTTCTTCAAACTTTAAAAGTCCAAGGAGATTTTCTAGTCTAACCAGTATTATCTTACAAAAATTTCAAATCTACAAAATTCTTCTTCATTTTTAAAAACTATATGATCTACACTTCACAAAGACAATCGCTGAATCAACTATTTAGGATTTGCCGATTTTGGACTTGAGAGAGGGAGTGGGAGAACGAACACAACTATCTTGTGGATGAGACCTTGCCACAATGAAGACTACTTGCAACCTCCTTGCTTGCCCGTGCTGCCTTGTGCAATCACTTCGCTCCTAGTGTCGTTTGCTTGTAGTTGCGTTGAGACTTCTTTATTTTTCAAATAAACAGATTTTTTTTGTTTTTTCAAAACTCTAAGATCCAAAATTAGGGATTTGGGATTTATGGTTTTGGTGTCACCAATGGCACCCAGCTGGCCCTGGCCCTGCGCGCGCTGTCGTGCTCCCTCCCCTTCTCTCTTTGGCCCTTCTTCAACCTCCTAGGCCAGGTAGCCACCATGCGTAGCCATTGCGGTATACTGGGTGCGGGTTCACGTCGCTGGCCACTGCTGCCTCCCTTGCGCTCGGTGCTTACCACCCACCTGCCGTCCTGCTTTCCACGCGTGCGCTACCGGCCGCCCCTGTTGCCACTTTCCCACTGACCGCTTGTCACCTACGTACATCGTACATGCAGCCGAGTGTCCAAGCCATCGAGTGAGTCAACCCACGTGCATAGAGAGAGAATAGGGAGGTTTGGTGGTTAGCATTGGGTGATGGTTGAATGGGTCAACATAAATTGGGCCATCTAAAGAGGGTGCGGGATGGGTCGCCCCTTGTGTGGGCTGAGGGAAAGTTAGAGAAGTGGGGTGGAATTGGGTTAATAGGGTACAAATATGATGAATCAGGGTGTTTAAACTATATCAGCCTCAATATCATGCTTACGACATACCTAGTTACCTCATTGTTTCACCCAGAGACCAAAACAATCGGGGTGTCATTGGGATGAAATTTCTCATTTTCGAATCCGTCAAAACCTTACCACCTCTCGTCAAAAGTGACATTTTAAGAATGTTGCGAATCAAATGCTATAATCTACATTATGTTTTTTCTTTTCCAAGGGACCTTCATTGTATTGCTTTTTTGTTTTCATGAGAGACCCCGTTATGTTTTCAGTGCATTCCTAGCAAGGCTTAACCGGTGATATTTTAAATAGTAAATTTCACAAAATCCTAGGTTTTGAAGCAAAGGTAACACAAAGCTCTAGGTTTTGCAATTTTTTTAAGGAACCCAAGGTTTTAGGGCAAAAATTTCATAGAACCCTAGGTAGACCACCTAGGTGTCCATTTTGCTCTAAATATATGTAGTCTACCGATATGTAATAAAAATACATTATATTTTTGAGTATACACATAGGGGTGAGTGCCACATACCATAGTACACCCATATACGCCTCTCTATCCTCTGACATTCTCACCCTCCTCCACCTCTCTCTCCAAGAAACAACGGTAGAGGCGGTGGTGATGATGCCATCAACCAAGGAGGAGGCGACACCGCGATCGACTGCACAGACCCCGCTACTGCCATGTAGCTAGTCATCGTGCTACCTCTTCCTCAGTCGTTGGGCGGTGTTGTGACTGGTTAAATAGATTTTGCTACTGCCATGTAGCTAGCCATCATTCTGCCTCCTCCTTGGTTGTCAGGTGGCGTCACGACTGGCTACACAGATTCCACTACTACCATGTAGCTGATTGTCATGCTGCCTCCTCCTTGATTGCCAGCGTCGTTGCCGACAGGCCTCGCACTGTCGCCTCTATCGTCGCTGGTGGGGGAGAGAGAGGCGTATACGGGGTGTGGTGTACTGCAGGGCCCACCAATGTGTATATACTAAAACAACCTTGTCTGAACCGTCATAGACTACATCATAAGGGGTCATCATAGATAGTTCAAAACCATCATTGCAGATGGTTTTTGAATCGTTTGAATTTATGTGTCTGTGATAACAGGTGGTTATCACAGATAGCACTCAAACTGTCTGTGATAAGTTACAACATAGACGGTTTTGAAAATAACCATTTGTGATATGTCAGATATCACAGACAGTTATTAAAAATAGCTGCCTATGATATTTGACATATCACAGATGGCTACTACCAAAAATCGTTTGTGATATGTCAGAAATCATAGACGGTTCTTAAACACAATCATCTATGATACCTTATATATCACAGATAGCTAATACTAATATACCCATGTTTTGACATTAGCTATGTCTAACCATGTCCTAAGGGTTACAACATGTGGGGATATCAAATCTGCAAGGGGGTTTCAATGCATATGAGTGGTTGGAACTACCATTACCTACAGTACAGTAATTTTAATGAAATATACACGCATGCATAGTAGATTTTACAAAAAATATACAATAATTGAAATACTGGGACAAACATGGTTAAAGGGGGTGCTTACCTTCATCTTGCTATTCAGAGAACATTCCAGGTGAGTTGTCGAAGTTGTCCGGCATGGCATCATCTAATCGATAAAATCTAGATAAATGCAAATAAGAGCCAAATAAATTTAAATAGAAACAAAACTTAAATATTTTTGTATATTCGTAAAGATCATAATTCTAGAAACATTTACAAATAAAGATCACTAAATTTGGAGTTCGTATACAAAATTTATAAGCATTTGAGTTTCGGCTCATTTGAATTATCTCTTTTCAGCTATTACAGTACTCTTATTATGACTTCTAATACTCTCCAGTTGCTACAGTGCATTTTATGACTACTAACACTCTTCGATTGCTATAGTGCATTTTACGACAATTGTTAGTGTTCGAAGGTTACGACTACTGTAGTCGAAGGTTATGACTACGGTTAGTGGTCGAAGATTTCGACAACAACAACAGTCGAAGATTTTGACACCGGCTGTGGTCAAAGATTCTCGATAACGGCATCGGTCGAAGATTTCGACACCAGCTACGATCGAATATCTTGACAACGACTGTGGTCAAAGATTCTCAACAAAGGCAGTGGTCAAAGATATTGACACTGGCTACGGTCAAAGATTTCAACACCAGGGGTGGTCGAAGATTTCCGACAATTTCAGTGGTCGAAGATCTTGACTTTGGCTGCAGTCGAAGATTTTGACACCGACTGCGGTCAAAGATTTCAACACTGCTGCCAGATTTCGAATATGGCTTCTATGGTTTTCTTTTCAACTTTGACTACTATGGTTTTCTTTTCGAGTTTGACATACTCTATGAGGGAGGTGAGAGTAGCGCTTGAGGTGGAGCGGAGGAGGCTAGCATCGGAGAATATGTTGGCTACAAAGAGGAGGTTCTCGGTGACAGCAAAATCTGACAAAAGAGAAGGGCGGTGTCCTGGTCGGAGATGAAGAAGAAAGCTTAGCCCGAGTAGTCCACTGCATGAAAGGTGGAAGACGATCACTGCGATCAGGCCCCACACAGTAGTGAGAGGGAGTGAGGTAAGGTGAGCTAAGAGATTTGGGCAATTGTTAGGTACATTAGACGAGGTCAAAAAAATTGTGAAAAATTTTGTGGAAGCTCTTGACATTGTGTAGATGATTGTGTAAAATTTTCATAGTTTTTTCTTCTCTTGATTTTCTAGAAAACTTTGAGAAGGCTTTTGGTTAAATTTAAATTTACTTACTTGATTTAGATAGTTTTAGAACTTACTTTAATATTTATTTTTAGTGCCAAGATTATACTCGTGGGATTTTAGGATGTTTTCCACCATACATTCTCTCATGCCACTTTTAACCGTCTTATCTAACCTTTGATTTTTCAAAGAAATTAAAAAAGCCAAGGGAGAACAAATGCATGCAAAAGTTTTGAAATTACCCCCATTTTCATATTCCTTGGAATTTCATAATGTTACATTAGCATAAGTTTTTAAATTTGGCTTTGATTGTATCACTATTTGAAAAAGGGCCAGATGACCTTTAAGATATATATGTGTATAATATTTATTGTTACTACATGGCTTATTAATTAATCTCAAATATCTTTATTGGCATGTAAAGAATTCTTGAGATTTATTCTTTAGGAAATCTTTTCACTTACCAATTCTCTCATTTCCCAGAAACATTAGCAAAGACATGTATCCTGTAACTCAATTCCTTTGTAACTTCACTGGCTATCCATTAGCTATGTATCAATCTATTACTTAACTCAAGGACCCTACCTATCATATAATTTAGAGAGAAGTATAGAGCATGAGCAGGGAGAGGGTAGTCGAAACAGAGGAAGAGAGTAGGGGAGGCGGCAGCGCATGGTTGGGTGGCTTTGCCGGAGGCGGGCGGTGACTGGGAGGGAATGGCAACCACCAAAACGGGTCATCGGGAGGACGTGGAAGCACGAAATGGTGGGGCTTTGGGTTCGGGCGGCACCGGGTGTGGGCAGCAGTGGCATGTGCGGTTGGCGCAGGGAGGCTACAAGGGCAGGCATAGTTGGAGGAGAGAAGGGAACGAATAGGGGGAGCATGAGTTACAGGGGATCGAGGGAAATCTTACCATGTGGTCCTTGGTAGCGGGAAGGCACCAGAGAGGGCTACCAGCGAGGGCCTGGGTCAGTGCAGGGAGGGCTCACCGTGGGGGAAGTCCTCGAGTGGTATAGGGCATTGGCCGAGATTAGGGGAAGTTACGGTATGCCGAGGAGACGCTCCCACAGTGAGGAATTGAAACGGGTTCGCCGAGGAGGGAGCGGCATCACCGGCAGTTGTTTCGGCCGAAACAAAGGATGAGGATGGTGCGAGGAGCTGTGGTAATGGAATTGCAAAATTAATTTGAGAAAGATGAAATTGGGAGTGTGATAAATAATGTGACGTGCACACTTTCGGACGAAGTGCACAAGGGAGGCCGAAGTATCACGGGGCGTCCATGACCGACGCATGGCTTGGGTGTGGCTTTGAGCGGAGCTCACCTCAAGAAGGAAGAGAATGGATGGGAGAGGGGTGCAGCGGTAATAGGGAGGCCGAGGGCGACTTATAGCATGGAGGGGGAGTGCTGAGGCGCACTGCGGCAGTTGACCGTGTAGTAGTGCACTGGGTGGTAGGCATGGCCGGGCGACGTGCGACGCACAAGGCGTGGTGTGCAGCTGGCAGGACGTGGGCGATGGTATGCTGTAGGGGCGTTGTAGCCGGTGACTAGAGAATAGGGCACGGTATGGTGCCGGTGTGGTTTGTGCGATGAGGTGGTTGGCAGGACACGGGCGTTTGTAGGGCATGGCGCCGGCGAGGGAGCAGGCGACGCGGTGGGAGTAGGGGGTGGGCGCAGACGTGAGGGTGGTGGTTGATGGGAGCAGGGCGTGGCACAACTGGGATTTGCGAGGCGATGGCAATGTGGGGCATGGCGATGGCGCACGGCCTGTCGGGTTGTGCCAGAAGAAGAAAGAAAGAGAGAGAGAGAGGGGGGGGGAGAGAACGAAGGAGGGAGTAGGAAGAAGAAAGAAAGAACAGAAGGAAGGGGCCCACGGGCAGGGAAAAACGGGAAGGAGAAAAAGAAAAGAGGGAAAGAAAATGGCTAGCAAAACTGGAAGTTGGATTTCTGCTAAATTTCCAAATCCAAGATTTGAACTTTTAATTCAATGTTGAATTCTCAACTCAAAAACATTTGGATGCAAAAATTTAATACTATTTTGCTTGTTTGTTTTGATTTTGATTTCCAATTATTTTGATTCTCGGTTAGAGTTTAAAATTTTAATTTTAGTTTGGATTTAAATGCAATTTAAAATTGGTTTAGAATTCAAAATAATTGTTCAAAAGAAATTCAAATGCCAATAGAATATAAGAAAAAGTTTTAAATCTTTCACATTTTTAAACATCTGAATTTCATGATGTTACAATACTTATCCAAGGGCTGAAGCAATCTAGGAATGATATTGATGCGTACCTAGCACCGTTGGTGTAATATCTAAAAATACTGTGAATTGAAGGGGTATAGGTATGGGATGCATACAAATGAGAGAACTTCACTTTACACTCCTTATTATTTTACACCATAAATGATTATCTTGCCCTTGCTAACCTGTCAGGCCAGTGTACAAAAAGCGCCATAGTCTGTACTCACTGTTTAGATGATACCGAGATTGTGTGGCTAAAGCACTCGCACAAAACTATGTATGTGCATCACCATTGGTTCCTTCGGAGGGCTCACCCATATCTCGGGATGAAGAAACAATTTGACAGAGAGAAGGAAGATAGTTCAGCTCCAAGGTATTTAAGCAGAAAAGAGGTCCATGATATGGTTAAGGATTTAGATATTGTGCTCAGAAAGGGACGTAAATCGAGGACCTATGAGAAGAACGTTAGGAAGAAGAGATTAATATTTTGGGACTTACCTAGAAAATGTGCGGGCCCATGTCCCTACGCAACATGTATCCGTTCGAGAGGTTCATGGGAATTCTCAAGTCCTATGTATGGAATCAATCTCGGCTAGAGGGCAGCATTGTCGAAGGTTATGCAACCAAATAGGTCATTGAGTTTTGTGTTGATTACATGGCTCAGGTCGAACTGATAGGTGTGCCTCGATCTCACCATGAGGGGATGCTCAAGGGTATCGAGACCATCGAAAAGAAAGCAATCACTCCAGATATGAATACGTATGCTCAATCCCATTTTATGGTCTTGCAACACATGACTGAAGTGTTCCCGTATATTGACCAACACAAGGACATGCTTCGGCAATAAAATCCAGAGCAGCCGGATGTTTGGATCATAAGACAACACAATAGTTGGTTCAACTAATGGTTGAAAGAGCGACTCACTAGGAGCTCATCAAGTGATATGTTGACATGGTTGGCAAAAGGGCAAATATTTATAGTTGTGATATGGCAAGGATATGACATAAATGGGTACACACTCTATACGCACGCTTATGATGTAAAGAGCGCTAACCAGAATAGCGGTGTCCGTATAAATGTGTTCAGTACCGATGGGTTGAGAAACTATTACTATGGATTCATAGAGGAGATTTAGGAACTCGACTACGCGCTTTTCAAGATTCTCTTGTTTCGGTGACGTTGGATCCATCTCCCACAGGTGAAGATCGACAAGTACGGTGTCACTATTTGGACCTCAAACGTGTTGGATACAAAGATGAACAATTTGTACTCGCTAACCAAGTGTTCAAATTTTTTATGTAACTGACTAGACAAATAAGAAGCACCACGTTGTTTTTCATAGAAAAAGAAGGATTGTCAGAGTTGAGAATGTAGTTGATGAGGGAGAATACAATCAATTTGACGAGTTGCCTCCTTTCGGAAATGGCATAAGGATTGACGAAGAACAACATGACGAAACTAGCTACACACGCGTCGATCATCATGAAGGGCTAATTTTTAAAGAAAATAAACAAGTAAAATGATGAACGAAATGTTTATGTGTCATATGTTCTGTATTTCCATTTATATATGTATATGAGAATGTGTGATATAAAGTAAAACCGTCTGTGATGTTTGCTTATTATAGGAGGTTTTATTTAGAACCATCTGCGATGATAAATATCACAGATGGTTCTTAACTAGAACCATCTATGCTTATTCCCCTATATATATTGTGCTCTAGGGTTTGTCTCACTTTGTACTAATGCTACTCCCCCAGCCCCCACTCTAACACAGCCGCCTCCCCAAGCCCTTCGATGCCTCTCGTGACTCTTACGGCCCTCCTGCTCGCTTCTGGTGCCCTAATACTCCCCTGAGCCCGATGCCGCCTCCCTGAAGCCTGACGCAGCCTCCCTCGAGCCCGTTGCTGCCTCCCCTAACTCTGGCTGCCCTCCTCACTCGCACCCAGCGCCCTCCTCCTCCTCGAGCACGTTGCCTCACCCAGCCCAACGCCGCCTCCCTCGAGCCCGTCGCTGCCTCCCCTGACTCCGGTGGTCCTCCTTCCCCGCACCCGACGCCATCCTCCTCCCCTGAGCATGTCGCCTCCCCTGAGCCCGTCGTTGCCTCTTGTAACATCCCAAATTTTTGAGGCTTCAGAAATATGAACTTTTTAAAACTTTTCTTGCATTTTGCTGGCATTCAGATTTGTTCTGAATATTTAATTGAAGATCACTTGAGTTTTGTGTCATGCAAGCAAATATATTGAGAAACAAACACTAGTGATATCATAAAAGGAAAAGTTCAAATAATAGAGAACAAGAATTTAAAATACGAATATGAAAAGATGATCCATAAAATGATGGGATGGCCTGAATTCAAAACATAAAATTTCATTTCTGGGAATAATGGCACAAATAACAATAGAAACAAATAAATGGAATACAGATACATATGGATAATACATATAAATATATCTACAAAATTGTGCACATGCAATGACAACTTTAGCAGTAAGAAAATACAAATATGAAAATTTATGTGGGCCCTAGACTTTCCTCTTTTTCCCTCCCCTTTTTCTTTTCTCCCCACCCTCTCTCTCTCTCCACTGCCCAGTGGGCCGGCGCCCCCGCATCCCTTCTTCTCTGCGCCTGGGCCCGAGCGCCCCTCCTCCATTCCTCCTTTGTGCTGACTCTTCTCCCTCCTCTCTTTCTTCTCTGCTCTGCTTTCACTTCGCTCCCAACCGCCTGGCCTGTTGCTCCATCCTCATTGCGTCACCGTGCCATGCCTTGCCCGTCGCTTCCCCACCTGCACCCCCGTGTCACCATGCCTGTGCGCATGTCGCCGCTCCAGCTGCCCCCGTCATGTCCACGCTGCCGAACCACCCCGCTCCCTTGCCCATGCCCTGCTCTGCTGCGCCCACGCCGTGCCCGGTCCTCGCCGTGCTGCTCTGCTAGGTCTCAGGAATTTTTTATGTATTATATTTTTAAATAATAATACTTCTCCCAAAATAAAATATCAGGAAGAATAAATAGAGTCGTAAGAAAAGAAGATGGTTGTTTATGGTTAACACATAAAGATGTTGGTGGATTCATGTTGATCATAAAAAAAACGATAGTGATGATTCCGGGAGAAATAAATTGGTGGAGCCTAAATGAATAGATAGGCTAGATAGATGATATAAATGATTTTTGGAGAATTAGGGAGTGCAAAGGTAATTGTTGGATTACAACAATGATATCTAATATGAATTCTTGGGAGATGTTGGCGATAATGCGATTAATAGGATTTGATCAAATACTAGATGGATGGATTGAATTTATGGGAATTTGGAGATATGATGATTGGAGTATAAACTTGATCAATGATATTCCTGGTGGATGTATACTAGTGAATTAGTTAGAGATGGGTAATAGAAAATAAGGTTGATTATTGGAAGAGCAAATGATGGTTTTGGGATCAATAACAAAAATGATTGAATTGTTAGAGAGTCCTGATATAAATGATATTGGTGGATCTCAAATAAACGATGTCACTCGCTGTTTGGAGTTTTAGAGAGCACTCAATATCGAAAATGTGAATTCAGTGGATTAATTAAATAATGTCACTCGCTGTTTGGAGTTTTAGACAGCAATCAATATAGCAAGTGTGTGATCGGTGGATTAATTAAATGATGTCACTCACTGTTTGGAGTCTTAGACAGCAATCAATTTGGAAAGAGTATGTTCGGTGGATTAAGTAAATGATGACACTCGCTGTTTGGAGTCTTAGACAACAATCAGTAAAGAAAGTGTATCTTTGGTGGATTAAGTTAATTATGGCAATCGCCGTGTGGAGTTTTAGGTAGCAACAATAACTCTATGATTTAATAATAATAATAATGCTACCAAAAGCAATTTTTGGCAAATAAAATAACCCGAGCCTCTCCTTTGATCAGCCATGCATACTATTTATTTGCATCCTGTGTATTGGTTCGCGGAGCACGGTGGTTTTGTGCTCACACTCGCTTTCACAACAAATCCAGAATCAAGAATCAGATCACTACGCTTCAGCAACACTATTTGGTCATGGTGGCAAAGAAAATGAAGATGTCAAGGGCTAGGTCGCGAACCCCCAGTCGGCTGCATGTGGGCATGTCCTGAGGGTCCCACCTGTGTGCTTCGTTCTTTCGCTGCTGCAATTTAATGACTTCAGCCTAATCGGCCCGTGAGTAAGTTTACTATTATATTTATGCTTCCGCATGATATGTATTTGATGTTCATTTCTGTAATCTGTGAGCACTATCTACTGATCCAGGGAATAGTGCGGTGGAATCACAGAGGATGCCGGATTGTAAAATCTGGGCTCCTTACACGTCCCCCAAGCCTGATGCCTTTAGACGTGCCTTTCCCTTTGTTCTTCTCGGTGGTTTCGATTTCCATCAGCTCTGTGAGTTTTTGTGGTTTCCCTTCTTTGCTTTACAAGCATTGTGAGCCATTCTAGTTACTTAACGTCTATGAATTATCTTAGCACTGGGAGACTTTGCAAATATTAATTGTGGGCTCGGTTTAATGCTCAAGGAAGATACTTGTCTACTACTGAGATTAGTCTGATTATCTAGTTTAGATTTGAGCTCTAAGATTGGTGCTTACTATTGTCATTTAATCTTTGGTCCATTAGACATGCTCTGTCGGCTATGCTATATCATTCCAGATCTGTGATCTCTAGTATTTTCAGTACTCAGAAGCTTGTTTTCAGCTCCTTAGGAGACCTTGTTGTCTTTGATATTCTGTGATCATGTTGCTTATGAATTGATCAAATTACTTAAGCTGGTAGGTGTACTGCTTATGTGAGATCAATCCTTTTGTTCTATGTTTCAAGTATATTATCCTGTTTAAATGAGCATTATGCTGATTTTATTAATTTTCCTGCTCCATGTTTCGAGTATATTATCCTATTTAAATGACATGGAAGAGTTAAATCTGAATATTTGGTTAATTTCTTACCGCTAGTCAGCTCAATTCTATTTACATATTAATTAATTGTTGTTTCAAAATGCTCAAGAATTGGCCCTACATAGTCTTAATTTAGCATTAAATTAGGCTTCATCACTTCTATTATCTTTTAAAGACATCATCCACTCATTGTTCGTCATCGTCTTCGGATACATGTGATGCACCATGCTCTGAAAAATCCAACACCATGGAAGAGGTCTATCAAAAAGGCCCAATGGCCGATTTACCATCACGGATGTCGATGTGTTTGGGACCCCTCTCAATCCTCACCAAGTAGTGTTCGTATTCCCGAAAATGGATGGAATAGTTGCACAAGAACAGATTGAGATCACGTACAATTTTTGGATGAATGTGATCAAAGATCAGAAACATCAAATGTTGATGGAGGTTTTTCAATTGTTCAAGATCCCGGAAGAACACCAGGCCTCCGTATGAAGACATGTGTTGCTAGAGGCATGTAAAGTGTGGAAGAACTTCAAGAGCATGCTAATCAAGCAATACGTGGAGAAGGACCTGATACCCTTCCAGAAGTATCTATTTCTAGAACCGCAATGGCAAGAGTTTGTGGCGATGAAGACGGTACATAATTTTAGGAGTGAAAGTGTGGCACACAGGGCCCTCCAGGCAAAAAACATGCACCCCCACAGACTTGGCACCACTGGGTATGCAGGTAAAATCCCACAATGGAGGAAGGAGGATGAGCAGGCAATCCTGCATGAGACCTCCCCGCCATTTGTCGAGATCCCTGATGAGCGTGCACAAAACTGGATAAGAGCGAGATCATCTACTGTGTCGTCGGGGGCCATCTCCTTTTGAAACCCCATAGATGAGGAAGTATCCCACTGCCTCGTAAGATATCGAAATACCTAGTTTGTAATTACTTCATAACTTCATAGGAAGTGAAATGACATGTCGGTCTCTTGCAGGAAGCACTGATTATAGACTCTTCCCAAGGCTCATTCCAGGTAGTTAGGGAGAGAGATATACTCTTCACGGCCCTAGGAAATAAGGAGCACTCGGGTCGCACGAGAGGCCTTGCTCTTTATGTTCCTTACAAACATGGTTTCTTAGAGGACTCCGAAGCATACCAGAGTAGGAAGAGAGTCAAAGCCGAGCGCAAGGCACTTCTACGAGAGGAGATAAATGCATCCCTTAGAGAGGAGATCACTGATGCCATCAAAGATGAGATGCAAAGGTATAGAGAAAATCAGTTGGAAGCCCCCGCCGCTCCTATGCTAGCCAGCCCTCCAACTGTCGGAGTAGCTGTGCGTCCAACCCAACCTCGAAAAAGTGACCATAGATTTCCTGTCGATGACATCCTGGTAATAATTATTATCTCTCAAATGCTCGATCTATTGATAGGCCTGTTGGAGTAACTAATTTTGTATAATTATGTAGGTAGCTACAAAGTGCAAGCTCCAAGCCAGATATGCCTCCGTTGCCCTGTACACTACATGGGGCCAAATGTATCCATCAGGTGCTAGGGCCTTGGTGCACAGTGTAACTCTAGTGTTAGGTTTCACAAAAGTGAATGTGGACGGTACTCATGCCAATTTCGAGGTCGTCCCACTGCAGATGCCCCCAAACAATGAGGTTGTGACTCTAAGGTAAGCCATTGGAACATTTATCTAGTGGCCCAAGAGGGACATCTGTCTGGAGGCTCCTGCATCGATACCATGTCCACGGGAGCTATCTGCGCCGGTACTAAGTCTACGGGAGCTATCTGCACTAGTGCCAAATTCACAGGAGCTATCTGCATCGATACCAAGTCCACAGGTGCTATCTGCACCGGTGCCAAGTCCACGGGAGCTATCCGCACAGGAGCTACCTACACCAACATGGAAAGGGAGCGATGCATCTACATCTCATGCCCAGTCGACTACCGTGAAGTTGACAGCCGAGGTGGCAAGGGCAAACCGAAGATAACCGATGATGATATCCCCTACTTGCCGTTGGCCCAGAAATTCGAGCTAGGTGAGCGGTTGGTCATCCCGATAGAGCACCTTCTGACCCTAGGATTAGCTTGCCAAAGATTGCATGCATATTACATAGAACAAGCCAACAAGCTAAAGGAACAATAGCGCTTGGGGGGTCACCGTTAAGTTCAGGCTACATCATCTTCAACACGATATTCATGACTGTGTCTTCACGGTGACCTTTGATGACTTGTTCTTTCTCTTCAAACTCGACACCATCGATGTCTCACTCACTCGATCTTGGACACTATAAGTGCGTACAATCACGGTCTATGTTCATGTAATACTGAAATGTCATATATAACTCATTGCTTTATATATATATACACATACATGGTGACTGAAGCCAGATTAACGAAATCACCGTTGGGTTTTCTCGACCCACACTTGGTCTCCATGGATACCATCAATGAGGATGCATCTTTCATTGAGCGTTACATGACGGCGACATTGGTGGCTTACCGCAACAAGCAATTCATACTTATACCCTGTAACTAGGGGTAAGTGCTACACTAGTAGCTATACTTATTGATTGTACTTTATAAGCAACATGAACTTAGGTTTTATGACCATGATGACATATTTGTGTAGGTTCCATTGGATTCTAATTGTAATTATACCAAAAAGTAAAAGGGTAATATACCTTGATTCTCTAAAGAAGAACAAAACCGACTACACAGTTGCCCAATGATTAAGGCTAACTTTTTGAAATCACGTAGGTCGCTCGCCAAGTACATTGCTTTTGTACGAAAATCTAAGGAGGGATCAACGTCCTGCGATATGATTTGGATTTCTCAGTATTCGCTTGTACACATTAGTCCTATGTAACACTTCGTATTAATGGCTCTCGAACTAACAAATTCTATTTTTGCAGTAGCACCAGCAGCCGCTAGGCAACAACTATCGATTCTATGTTTGCCATAACATGCAACTACTCCTCGATTCTGCGAAGACCAATGATCCTTAGGTTTGTTAGTCTTGTAATAATTATTTTATACTTATCAATTTATATATGTATACACGACATTGATCTTCCTACTGACAGGTTGCGTCCATCGCTACAACTACGTTGGAATAGGCTGACCTCCAACAAATTCGAGGACAATGTGCGTTCTTCTTGATGTCTTATGTCATAAACAAAGATGAAAAGTTCCACAATGTAGAATAAATTTGATTGGAATAAGATTGAGCTTAATTGTACATCTGTGTATTTGTTCATGGATGGTTAATTTATTTCATTTTAGTTAATTGGTTTGTGAAATGGATATTATTGTTTCTGAAATGAATATGAATTGGATGTATACATGTACTTGTTGTGTTGATCTGCTTATTTCAGACGACATGGCTAGCATTTCCTAAGACTAGCCAACAAACATAAATAGATTTAGGAATATGAAAGAATATTACAGACATTTATTAACTCATAACTGTATGTAATAGTTGGCTATCATAGACGATTTGTAATAGAAATCGTCTGTGATATCTAATGAATCATAGATAGTTTCAACTACAAACCGTCTGCGATAGTCAATTATCACAGACGATTATGAGTTAATAACCATCTGTGATAGTTCTTATCACAGACGGTTTGAAAACCATCGGTGATGACCTCATATCATTACTGACCCATAAACTCAGACGGCTCACGAAACTGTCTGTGATGACATTTTTGAACCATCTGTGATGACCTTTTCTACAGTGGTGAAGATGTATTCTTTTCTTATACATTTTGGACTAAAACTTGAATATATATGTTAGAATATAAAATAAGAAGCCATATTTTGGAAAAAAAGATGTGTAAATACTTATAAATTAATTGAAGGACCATGCGAGACCATTCATGATTAATTGGTGATAAACAATTGACACATTTGTTGAGTTGGATTTGATTTTGTAAAAATTGGCAAAATTTAGTTCTGCTGTTTGTCAAGGGCCATCTAACCAGCCAATGGTTAGCAGTCTGACTATAGGTCCAGTGTGATCGGACTATAGTTGGCAGTCTAACCATCAGTGTGGTATGACCAAATTCTAGTTGACGGTTACTTTTTCCAAAGAGCGTGTTTTGAAGTTGAGCTTGTGCGATCAGACTGGGTGTTGGTAGGCAATCTGACTAGTGTGGTTCGACCACCATAGAAAGAGCGGTCAGACCAGTGGCTTGAGGGCAAACATGTCTGAGGGTACCCTAGATATGTCCGAGGTGTCTAGAGAGATTCAGGAGAGACTAGACAAGTTCGGGGTACCCAAGACATGTCTGGGGCATTGATGAAAATGGACATCGAGTTAGTTTGAGTGTGTGCATAGCATGGGTGCCAGTGCTAGGTTATATTGTGTTGCATGATGCATTGTTTTAACTAGCGTGAGTTAAGTGCATGAAACTTGTGCTCGATATCGTTGTTTTGTCTATGGATTTGCTGGCTTGGAGAACGTTAGTGGTTAACAACAAGTGACTGAGACTAGGTAGAGGAGTTGAGGTCTGAGTAGTTGTATAAGTCCGGGCGAGGTTACGTGGCTCAAGAGAGAAGCATAGAGAAGATAAGGATCGTGAAGAGGCAAGTTGGTCCATATGTGGTATGCCATGTGACGAGGTTGATGAATGTAGAGACGTTTCAGAGGAATCCAAATGTGTGAGGACATGATGGCTAGTCATTGGGCACTATGGCTATATGTCAAAGCATGTAGGGATGCTTTGATGTGAAGACATGGCGGGCAACAGCAAGGTGGACTAGACTAAGCTTAGGATGAGTTGAGGTCCAAAATGATTAGGGAAGCTAGGTGTAGTCATGGTGCAAGGTGAGGCATGTGGTGCGTTTGTAAGCAAGAATGGTTCAGTGGGGGATCCACACACATTAGAGGATTGGAAAAAAGTTGTTGGGGCCACATGCATGGAAGGTGATAGAGTCAAGGGACAGTACCGGAAGCTTTGTTGTGGGTATTTTGGGAGTTTACCAAAATATTGCATTTGAGCCTTGGACAAAACCACAGTGTAGAGTGGTGCAAAGGAGAAGTGGTTTAGGTCAAGGTGAGCTGGTTTGACTAAGTGGATCAATCTCTAAGGTGTTAACGGGTTGAGTCTTGTAAACGCTTTGAAAAGCATGCATGTTAGCAAGGTTGACGGGTTTCCCCATATTCTTAGTAGATTGAGACCCACTAAGTGGTGATGGTTATATGAGGAAATCTTGTGTGTGTAAGGGTGGTATTTTAGGAGCACCTTATAACTATTTTGTACTCATGATTCACCTACTTTACTAATAATAGATTAGCTCTTTGATTCATTCTTGGTGTTTTATTTGTTCTTTACTTGGTTTTTGATGTTCTTGAGTAAGAAATTCGAAATTGTGTTCTAAGTGGTTTTATCCTGATCTTTCCTAGTTTATTTTGCTAGGACATGTGGAGTAGATATGAAAGGCCTAATGTCATAGATTCCCATGAGCAAGAACTAATTTGGATATTAGGGTTTTGGGTGTTCTTATGATCAAGATTTGATTTACTTCAATTTAGTGAACCCAAGCCTAAGAACCTTGTGATTCTTGATTGGTTTAGGTTATTAATACCATGAACAAGTCTTATGAAAAATTTAAAAGCATTTGGATGAGATTTGAGCAAACTTTTGAAATTTAAGTTTTGACCCAAGAGGTTAATAAGTCTAAAATAGGGGATAGGTCAGACCGGTCCTAGACCTACGGTTGGACCAACTTTGCGGTCAGACTGCCCTTGTCCCTGCGGTCCAATTGGACTTGGCGGTCAGACCAGCCTTGTGTTGATGGTTGCTGAATTTATTAGTTTTGGTCTCTAGCTTTGTTTTGTGTATAACTCAGTTGGTGTAATTTGAACTTGGTCGCTCTCATAGTCATTTGAGTGAAGATTTTGAATATTGTTGGGGAAATTTTTTTGGGAATTATTCACTTGCCCTCTTGTCACTGGCATCGGTCCTACATTAATAAATAAGGTCACATTATTTTTATAAAAGATCATTTAACCTATTTTTTAATCCCCCGTGGGAGTTAGGTCCCTACGGGGACCTAGGACAGGGGGCCATCTCTATCCTAAGAGGCCTAGAAGTGTCCTAGCAAGGATTGGGTGTGGTGCTAGGAGCATCCCTAGATAACCCCTGCCCTTGTTGCCACCCTTAATCCTTGGTCAATGTAACTGGTGAGTTAACAGCTTGCTTCCCCATGCACAAGATGCGTATGGGGATGGCCTGACGCCAGCTTCCTCCCTACCTCCTGCCGCCGCCACCGGGCACCTCCCGACCACCCGCCATCACATCCCTACCTCCTATCAATAATGATGCTAGTAGCTTCCACTCGTACCCAAGGCGGTGGCCATCGCCCCTGCCATTGCTATTATTGTACTCCTCGAAGCACCACCATCTCCCTCTCAAGGACGTGCTCCAAATTTGGTGGTGGGTGTCTAGCAAGAGAGAGCTAGCATGAGGAGGCTAGCTCGGAGCGAGGAGGAGGTGGCTGTCTTTTTCCCTACCTCTGAGCTCTAGATCCGATGAGGTGTTCCTGCTCATGCTCACACTAGAGCTCTATTGGGTGGACGGTCTATCTGATGGGGACATCAACTCTAAGGGTACAACCACTACTTTGACCTGCTACACTACATCCTCTACTTCAACCACATCTTCTCCGATAGGATTTTTAGCTACTGTAATGCCATATTATCCAATTGGACCGAGCTACTTCTACTCCTATGAGCCGAGCTACGTCCACATGCCATGGTGCTACGTCTTCGTGCCATGGTGCTATGTCTATATGCCATGGTGCTGACATCAACCCTCCATATATGACCGCTACTGGCTGGACACATTTTGGAATCCATTTCGGCCTTCGGAGATAGCACCGACTTCAAACGAGCATAACTTTCACATACGAGCTCCGTTTGAGCTCCACGAGTACTTGATTGAAATCTTATCTCATCCTCTTTCTAACAGATCTAGCCTCACCTCCAAATTCCTTCTAAGCATGATGCAATTGCCAAGATAGTCCACTACTATCTTTGATTCCAAAATGGACTTGGGTCCATGGGCCTTGTAGCCCTAGGGGCGTGCACCCACACCCTGGCTACGACCCTCTGGCCATCATCCTCATATAGTCTCATGTATGCTATATTTTAGGGTTTGGATTTTGTTGATTAAAATTTAGCTTTGCTACTTTATACTTTGTCCTCTTGTTCAGCTAGTTCAACAGCGACATTGTTCTTTGGAACTCGACATATCAATATAATTTCAATTCCAATTCACAATTTCAGATTGCTTATTTATCTTGTTCTTACATGCTTCTTTGGTGTATGCAAGAATTGATCTTTATGATCAGGCCATCTGGGTGTTTGTGCACAGTTGATAACAACTTGTTGAATAGTTCAGCGATTGTGTGGGTTCAAGCCTTGTGAGTTTGTAGATAGAATCATGAGAGTTGAGCAACTACTACCGAACTTACCTTCTCATTGAAAGATCGGGACACCCAACATCTCATCACTATCCGCCCGTAAGTGGTATTACTAGCTGCTAGTGGCGGGAGAGAGAGGGACGGCTATGTGGCCTGGTCAAACAGTTGTGGTGTCAGCGCGGGAGCATCGTGGCTGGCGGGGAGGCGGGTGAAGCTAAAGCAGCTGAGGCGATCGAGGGCAAGGAATTGCGCCTGGAGGATAGCACTCCGGTGCTCTCCGTCGCCATGCACCGTTGATGCTACTGACCTGGATGCCACCGCCTTGGGTTGTGGTTTGCTGCAATGGGGGTTCTTAATGCATATGCTCCTCCTCCCCTCTCTTATCTCTCCTGCCCTTGTATCACCCTCCCTCTCTCTCTGCTTCACTGCCACACCATGGTAGAGTAACAAAAAGATGAGGAAGAAGAGTGGTAATTTTGTCTTTTCAGATGCCACTTAACTGTGAGCTCACGGAAAGGTGACAGAAGTGGCATGGAAGGCATAATGAAAAAACTCAGTGGCATACAATGAATTGAACTTTTCTAGTGGTAAATCTAGGATGCGGCAACTCCCAGTGGCATACAAGAAATTTTCTCTATTATTTACTATCACCAGTTGGCCACCCGATTCTGTTTGTTCATATTTTTATTCTTATCTCTATATATCTCCCCAAAGATTACAAAAGGCATTGGACCTGCTTGGTCACAAAGCACAACTCTTTTAACATATTATAGAATCTAACAAAGTTTGTCAAAAATATATTGGATAGATATAACTCTTCTCACCTATATGGTTCCTTTAATATCACGAATTTCTGGATTTATTTATTCACTAACTAAATAAATTGATCTATTATCTTTTAGCAATCAGATCAGGATGAAGACAGGCTTAGCGCGGTGATTGATGATATCCTACTGTCTATCTTGGGGAGAGTAGACAAAAGTACGGCTGCAAGGACAAGTGCGCTATCAACGCGGTGGAGGCACTCGCCTTGGTTGCTGCCTGAGATCAACATATCAGTTAAGGATTTCCTATGGATTTCAAGCTGGTGTTATCTAACAAAAGCGGCTAACAGCTTCCTGGCTCCCTCCGGGAGCTGCAAACGCGCCATCACAAGGCTGCAACTTAAGCTCTACTCGATCAATAATTACTCGTGCGGCGTTGGTCCTCTAGTTAGTGAAGTAATTGACACTGGAATCTAAAAAGATTAATTTGGATCTCGCCATTCTGGACGAGGAGGAGCCCGGAGACTGCAACGACAATCAAATGCTAGAGCAAGCCCGTGTCGTGTCATTGTTTAACATTTTGGTAAAATTTCGCTAATTTCGTTTCTTTCGGCCTTGGACATAGTCATGTGCTGATGATACAAATAATTTCTATTGCAATTAGAAGTATTTTGCTGAACAAGATCCCAGTAACAATCATGAGGCTATGTTATTTCTTTAACTCAGTTGCTCAAAAGGACATCGATCATGATGGACTTGATGCTCTGCGGGCTGAGATGGTGATAACTCTATATTATCTTGAGATGCATTTTTCTTCATCATTTTTGATATCATGGTCCAGCTCATTGTTCACCATGTGAAAGAGATAAAGATATGTGACCTTGTGTTCCTACGTCATGTGTACCCGTTCGAGAGGTACATGAGAATTCTCAAGTTCTATGTACGAAAGCAATCTCGATCGGAAGACAGGATCATCGAAGGTTATACAACCGAAGAGGTCATTGAGTTCTGCATCGACTACATGGCTCAGATGGAACCAATAGGTGTGCATCTATATCGTCATGAGGGGAGGTTGGACGATATAGGGACCATTGAAAGGAAAGCAATCGCTCCTGATCTAGATTGTCTGCTCAAACCCATTTCACGGTCTTGCAACACATGACCGAAGAGGTTGGAAGTTTGGATCATGAGAGAGCACAACTGTTGGTTCAATTAATGGTTAAAGGTGCGATTTACTGGGAGGTCAGCAAGTAATAATATGCTACAATGGTTGACAAAAAGACCAAAATTTATAATTGTGACATTGCAAGAATATGACAATAATGGGCAATCATTTTATACGACAGCTCAGGAAAGGAAGAGCACAGTCTAGAACAGAAGTGTCTACATAGATGTGTTTCATGAGTAGTTCAATACTGTTGGGCCAAACATAATGAAACATTGGTTGGGCTACTACAATGGGTTCCTAGAGGAGATCTGGGAGCTTGATTACGTACTTTTCAAGATCCCCCTGTTTTGGTACCGTTGGGTCCAACTTCCACACGGTGTGAAGGTCAACAAGTACAGCGTCACTACTGTGGACTTCGAACGTGTCAGATACAATGACAAAACATTTATACTCGCTAAGCAAATTGTTCAAGTTTTTTTATGTAATGGATCCAACAAATGAGAATCACTACGTAATTCTTTATAGAAAAAGAAGGATTATCGGAGTTGAAAAAATCGTGAATAAGAGTATAATCAATTTGACAAGTTGCCTCCATTTGAAAATAACATCAGGCTCGAGGAAGAACCCAATGAGGAAACTAGATATATGTACGTCGATCATCATGAAGAGCTATTTTTAAAGGAAATAGGCTTGTGAAATTTTGGGTTGTAAATTACTTTGAATTGTAATTCACTTTTCTATCATTTATCTGTAATATGCTTGCTTGTTTTCAGAGGGCTTACCAAGCATTTCATGATATTAGCCAAAAAAAGAATTTTTTTTATCTATACAAAGAACTATGACAGACGGTTTCCAACATAAAACTACCTATGATATGTAGACCATCACAGATACTTTTTTATATTAGTCATCTATGATATGTCAGATATGAGAGATCATGTGGAAGTGACCCCATGTTTGTGGTGAGTAACTGACAATTGGTTTAGAGAGATTGAGTTTGGTTTTTGAGGCTTGTGCCTTTTCTAGAAGAGTTTAAGCTGTTTCGACTTGGTCAGCAGTCGCATTACGACCACGTGGTTGGCAGTGGCATTTACGACCACGTTGTCGTAAGTCGTAGTGATTGGCGGTAGCTTCTACGACCACGTTGTCGGCAGCATTGTGATCAGCAGTGGCATTTATGACCACACAGTAGAGTTTTATGACTTGGTCGCAGTCGACTTAGTGGTCGCAGTTGAAGTTACGACTTGGTGGTCGCAGCCGATTTTACGACCACGTTGTCGATAGTCGAGCTTACGACAACGTTGTCGACAGTCGAGCTTACGACCACGTTATCGGCAGTCGAGTTTACGACCTCGTGGTCGATAGTCGTCGCTTCAACTGGTCATGGTTGATAGTCGTAGCTTCAACTGGTCGTTGTCGATAGTCGTAGACTCCACTGGCTGTGAGTGATGGTCGTAGGGCTCTATCTGAGTGGTCGTAAGTCGTAGCGACCAGGTCTGTCATGGTCGTAGTGCTAGTTCCTCGTACTCGTAAGTCGTAGCGACCATGTGCATTAAAGTTGTAGCTGCTAGCAATAGTCATAGCGATTGTTTTCATGGTCGTAGCAGCCTGTGTTGTGGTCGTAACGACTTGCTGTGTGGTCGTAGGCAGCTGAAAAGTCTTCTAGGGCTATGACCACCTCATGTCCAGAGCATACGAGTGGTCATAAGGGGTTTACAACCAGCTGTTTTGCTGTGATTAATCTGAATTTAGTCTGATTGATGAATTGTGTTTTTACAACGGTGCTATGTGATGTGTTGCTTGTTTGTGATGGCTGCAAGACTTTGGAGCTAGGTCATGGTGAGGCATGGAAGAACCGGGACTAGACACAGGGAGGTGTTGAGGTCCAGAATGGTCAGAGAGATGCCGAAGATGATCGAGGCTGGTGAGGTGATTGCAAGCCGGAACGATGAGGAACCGAAGCAGGAGTTACCGAGGTGGACATGGTGGGTAATGGCAAGGTGGACCAGGACTAATTTTAGGGAGGAATTGAGGTCCAGATGGTTAGGATGCCAGATGCCATCATGCGCACGGCTTGGACAACAAGGAAATGGGAAGCTTCCGGGAAAGTGGCAGAGGGGCATTTTGGAGAAATGTCCAAAGTCTGCAAAAGAAGCTGCTCTCTGTTAAAGCTGTTCGAGCACTCTTATCCCGTCTGTGTTAATGGGTAAAGCATGTGTGAAAAACCCGGTGTTAAGTGGGGTTAACGAGTTTTCCCCCGATATTTAGAGGCTATAAATAGGGATGGAGAGCACGAGTCTAAGCGAGCTTCCAGGGTTTTCTGTTCTTGCGTGCATTCTTGTTTTGGGTAAAGCAGTGGTGCTCCTGGTCCTCCAAAATGGAGTGGTTGTAAACTCATCTCTCAGAGCAATATATGATCCTTCTTTCTATCTCTGTTTGTGTTTGCTTATTTAGAGTTGAGTTGGGTATGGGTGTTTCTGTTGTCGGCTCTCTGTTCTTTGGTTTGCCATTTCCCTTCTTGATTTGAGACTTTGCTTTTGGTTGTCCTGTGATAATCTGACCTGCCTGGAGTTGGGAGATTATACTCGAAGCCATCTTGGTCCTTCTATTCCCATTTGCATGGTCTGACTATCTTCCTTCTTTCTAAGTCTCAGGTTTGAGCGCTTTTGTCAATTTTCCAGAAAGATCTCTACTGACTTGATAAGTTTTAAATTAAAGATCAGAATAGTCTCTTGAGATCATGTTCTTGCTGTGTTTGAAGTCTTATGACCAGTTGATCCATGAATCAAAAGTTATTCAGAATCTAGATCTCGTGGTCGTGTGCCTTCGCGCATCTTCTCAATTCTTCTAAGTACTTTACGACCATGATAGTCGTTCGACCACTCGTTGGCTTAGGACTACATCGGTTCCAGTCTCTGTGGTTGTCAACCAGAGAGCTATATAACCACGGTAGTCATTCGACCACCTGTAGGTTTACGACTACAATTGGTTCTGGTCTCGGTGGCTGCTGACTAGGGCGATTTACGACCATAGTGTCAAGTATCGACCACATAGTCGAGCTTAAGACCACGAGCACCCTTTTTGACCACGGTCTGTTCTCTGCTGTCTCTTTCTACTGTCCGGTCTCAGGTATCTTCGAGTACCGACCATGTTGCGCATTTGTTGAGTAGTCGAACAACCTTCTCTCAGTCTGCCATCGACCACATTGTAGAGACTCACGACCATGTGGTAAGTCTCGACCACGCAGTCAGATTCTGACCAGTTTGGTTTTCACTGTTCTACTTTTTGGTATTCTGTGAGACTTCAACTCTAGTCTTTATAGCTCAGTAGCTATTTGGAGAAAAGAGTTAAGTGAATACTTGGAGAGATTTTGAAGGCACCATTCACCCCCCTCTGTTGTCTATCTGGTCTTACAAGATATCACAGACGGCTAACACAAAAAACTATCTGTGATAATATTCTTCTATATGTACAGACACTTAGGGCGAAAACCTAACTCACTACTCCTGCGTACACTTAGGTTTTCCTCAACACACCCCATGCCTTCTCAGCCTCCTTCTCCACTGGATCTGGGCCTGCTCAGCTTCCTTCATTGCCTGCCTTCAACTCTCTCTGTCGTCTCTAGGTTATTGTGCCGCCTCCCTCCAGCTCTCTTCATCGTCGCCGGGTTAGTGCATCGCCTCCCTCCAGCTCTCTCCGCCGCCTCTGCCGCTGATGGTTTTACCCTAGTGCTTGCTGTATCACGCTGGTGCTCGCTATCTCTCATGGATTAGGGTTTAGTCTATATGCAGTGCTAGTTCATACACATGCAGTGCTGATGAGTGAAAAGAAAGAGCAGCTTTGGGAGGGAGTTTCAAGGTCCTTCGAGATCGTAGAAAAAAGTCTAGGGCCTCATGCGATGACAGGTGTTTCTGGCGATGGGTAAGGCGTCGATGACTGCCAACTATTATTTGTAAATCACTTTGAGTTATAATTCACTTATCTGTTATTTGTCTGTAATATGCTTGCTTGTTTTTAGAGGGCATGGTTAGCAATTCCTAAGGCTAACCGAAAAACAGAAATTTTTTTTAGCTATACAAATAACTATCACAGATGATTTCTAACACAAAATTATATATGATACGTAGACCATCATAGACGGTTTTTTGTATTAACCGTCTATGATATGTTGAATACCACAAACAATTATTTTTAAAAACTATCTATGTTGTGACTTATTACAGACGGTTTGAGAGTCATCTGTGATAGCCACCTATTATCACTGATGCAATAAATAGACGGTTTAGGAACTGTCTCTGATGAGGGTTACGAACTGTCTGTGATGACTCCATGTGTGATAGTGTATATATGTTCGTATCTAGTAATAGGATGAGGGTTACGAATCGTCTGTGATGACTCCATGTGTGATAGTGTATACATGTTCGTATCTAGTAATGGTATGAGGATTTAGATACATCGATATCTTTAGCTGTTGCGTGCCTTGATTTTGTTTTAACTATTTCAAAATATGCGCTAATGTGTATTTATAATTGATAAGAAGCATATGATTAGTTAGGAAACAATTAACCTAGTGAGCACAATTAATGCCTCCACATACAAAGAAATATCATTCTTCGTGTTCTTTTTTTTGTAGTGAGCACATTTGATCTCGATCCATGCAAAACGATATATTTATAATGATTACAATAGGGACTAGTATATTTATAGTGATTACAATAGGAACTTCAGTTAGGAGTAGAACTCTATATTAAAAACGGAAACAAACCGAATATGATTTGAATCAGAAACTCAACAAATCGAACCTACGATGAGAAAACAAAGCCGACATGGAAGGTGTCTGAGCTCGCAAGCTCTAACAAGTCTTCACCGAAAGAGCTTCAAATTATTGGCTTTAAGCCATTGGAGCAACAGTTAGTATTCATAAGAACCGTGATGGAGCGAGCTCCCGGAAAGTTCTTCCAAAATATGACGACCCTTGCGATGACTGTGACGCAATTAGGTTTATACCAGGGGTGGATCTACAGTAATTCATGGGTGTTCAGCTGAACACCTAAATTTTTTAACAAAAAAATCTAGTATATATGAGGTACAATACATATGTATACATATAATTGGATCCAAAACACAAGTTTGAGCCTCCAATCCGCCACTTAATCGGCCGGCCCGACGCTCGCGCGGTCGCGCCTGCGTGCGGCCCAGCCAGCTAGCCCATTTGCACTGCGCGATACTAGAATCCTGCGGTCTCCTGCCTGAGTGGCGAGCGCCTGTAACCCTAGCCGAGCAGGCGAGCCACAGCGCCTCCGGCCTCTGGCACCGCGTCGGCCCTCCGCAGCTCTGCTTCGTGCCTCCGCGCTGTGCCGGCCCTCCGCTCCGCCTCCGCACCGCGCCGCGCCGGCCCTCCGCTCCCGCTCCACTTCCGTGCCAGCCCTCCAGCCCTCCAGCTGCTCCGGCACTCCGTCGGCACCGCTACCGCCAGATCTGGGCGCTCCGCTCCGCCCTCCGCTCCGGCCCTCCGCAGCTCCGCTCCGCCCTCCGGCACGACCGGCGAGTCGGCGACCGCGCCTCCGCCCTCCAGCCGCTCCGGCACTTCGCCGGCACCGCGACCACCAGATCTGGGCGCTCCGCTGTCCGCTCCGGCTCTCCACAACTCCGCTTTGCCCTCCAGCACGACCGGCGAGGTGGTGTCGCGGCGACCGCGCCTCCGGCTCCGCCCTCCGCTCCGCCGCCACCGCAGACTGCATCAGCTCCGGCTCCGGCGACCGGTGACGGTGAGTAGTTGTACTTCTGTGTGACTGTGCCTGGCTCAGTGGCTAACATCGAAGATTGAATTGTGTTGTATATCTAATTTGTTTTTTTGGATATTATCTTGAAATGGAGATGATGGCATAGAATAGAACATTATGAATTTAGAATGAAAGGTGGTTGTGTTGGTTGACTGGCTTTGTGATATTCTTTATGCTTAGTGTGTGTAGTATAACAACAATTTTGTGACAAGACTTGTCGATATATTTGGGTTTTCAGAATAGAGCTATATGCTGATCAGAATTTCACTGTGACTGTTTGTTTCTGTGTTCCCATGCTTACAAATGGATGAATGTGGGTCTAATAAGTTCTGGCCAGTTTATATGTTTGAAACAATTGCCATTTTTCCTAATGAGTCTTGCACAATTGATAGGAGTGGAGGGAGGTTTTACTGATAGAAAACAACAACTGGCTTCTTGGGTTGCTGACAAGAAGACAATCAGTTCATATGCTATGGAGCAGCAACTAGAAAATGGTGTTATTGTGCTTCCCACTGGATGGAAGTGCAGCAAATGTGATAAAACTGAGAATCTCTGGTTAAATTTAACTGATGGTATGGTTCTCTGCGGGAGGCGGCTTTGGGATGGAAGTGGTGGGAATAATCATGCAGTCGAACACTACCAACAGACTAAATATCCTCTTGCGGTAAAGCTTGGAACAATTGCTGCTGACTTGGATGCAGCGGGTAATGCTACTCTTGAACTTTTGCGTTTTTGAACTTCATCGTTTTCAGGCTAGTCCCTCTAAACTCTAAGACTAAAGTCTGAAGCTATTGGAACAATTACTGCTGATTTGGAAAAGCAGCGGGTAGCCCCTCTGAACTCTAAAGATGAAGTCTGAAGCTATTGGAACTCTGAAGCTCTTTTCAGGCTTCATCAGGTACTCATGTGCTTCTAGTCAGTTTTCTAAGGTGAGCGTGTTCTATTTGATAACCTAACATTATTTTGTAATTTCTTTATATTATTTGAGATGTTATCTCTAGTATGAAAAATTGTACTTTAACTATTGCTATTGTGAAGTGTAGACCTTTATATTTTCCACTGAACAATATTTCCATAACTTTGAACACCCATTCTAAAATTCCTGGCTCTGCCACTGATTTATACCGCCTCGTTCTTCAACAGGATGTGTATTTCCCATGACTAAGGATGAACAAGACATGGTAATCAAGCTACTTAGCGAGGCTGGCTAGCCGCCTGTAGAAGCTAGCTAGCCGCCTGTCGGGCTCATGCAAGAGGCAGCGTCGATGAAGAGCAAACACAGTAAAAGGTATCTAAATCTGAAAATTGTATCGCTTATATATTAGTCAGCTTTGACCACACACGACATCTGAGTAAAAACGAGCAGTACAATTGCAAGCAACGATACTGCATCGGTCTCTAATAAGTTGGTGCAATTTTTCATGAAGGATATTTCCCTTCAACTAACAATCTGAAATCTACACTCTTGGGCTCAAGTGCTCACTGACAGCCGGCGGCGAGATAGAGTTGGACGACTGCGTCGCCGCTGTCGCATTGCTGGTCGACGAGTACTGCATGGTAACCGCCGATCCGACAGTGGTGGTGCTCTCGCCGTACTGCATGGTGGAAGCACCGAACGGCTGAAGGTACACAGCCACCGGCATCTTGGGCGGTAGCACCGGCATCCTGAACTTCCTCGACTGAAGCGCCTCGGCGGCCTGCCTGATCGCTGGCCGCATCTTCGGGTCGGGGTGCGCGCACCAGAGCCCGACGGCCACCACCCGCTCCATCTCCCACCGGTCGAACGCGTCACCGAGCCGCTCGTCGGCGGCATCGAGGGACGCGCCGCGGCCGTAGAGGTCCCACACCCACTCCACCAGCCGGAAGACCTGGTCGTCCTTCCCGCCGACGCGGGGCAGAGCCATGGGCCGCCGCCCGCACGCGATCTCCAGCAGCACGACGCCGAAGCTGTACATGTCGGACTCGGTGGAGGCCTTGCCGGTGATGATGCACTCCGGGTCGAGGTAGCCCGGGGTGCCGGCCACGGCTGTCATGGTCTGCAAGCTCATGCCGTGGTCGATTAGCCTCGCGAGGCCGAAGTCGCCGAGCTTGACGTTGAAGGACTCGTCCAGCATGATGTTGCTCGGCTTGATGTCACCATGGACAACGCACTGATCCCATTCTTGGTGGAGGTACAGCACGGCAGAGGCCAATCCAAGAACTATCTGGTATCTGATCAAAATTAGGGACACAATTAAGTACTCTTTGAGTTGATTCAGCAATTCTAGACTCGGACCTCTGACCTAGTTTTCATGAATAGTTAAATGACCAAATTAGGTCTTGTTTGGAACTCCAGAATTATTCTAAAACTATTTTCTACGAATATTTTGTGTTTCGAATGAGGCCTTGATACACAATTTCACCTATATACTTGAGGCAAAATGTCAGTAAATAGGCGTACTTTGAAGCGATATCTTTGTTCTTTTCAACTTATAACATATAATTTATGGTTTTCACTAACTAATGGGACGGTTTATTTATCACTTTATCGAACTGGTTTGTTAGGATAGACTTTCGAAACGGCTTATCGGCATTCGATTTGTTCCTATAAGTACTAGCCCTAAGAGTAAAAACTATTAGCCGTAGTTGAAAAGAACAAGCCTATAGATTGCTCTTCATGGATTTTATTTAAGGGATAGACTATTGCAAAGGCGACTGAATTTTTTTTATCTTTCAGTCACCTAAAGTTGCATTTTGAATCACCTGAAGTTGCACATGTTTTTTTGGAGGGGGGCTGCAATTTTAGTTGATTGAGAGTGCAATTTCAGGTCACCTGAAGTTGCACTCTGAATCACCTAAAGTTGCAGCTGTTTTTTTTGGAGAGAGGCTGCAATTTTAGTTCATTGAGAGTGCAATTTCAGCTGACTGAAACATAAAAAAAATTCAGTCGCCTGTGCAATAGCAAAACTGTTTATTTAAACAGTGCTTTTGAGCAACACAAGCTGATTTATTGACATGTAGGCCACACAGATGTGTTAACTTACGTGTTTTGAAACTTTTTTTTGGTTCCACGCAGTCACCGGTTTGTCCATATGGAAAGCTTACTCGCACGGCTCAGTTGCTTTTCTTTTAGTACAAAAAGTTAAATGAGTTCAGTTAATGCAACAAAGTTTTTGAGGACTTTATACTTAGAAAAAGTCTGGTATTTTGAAATTACTTGTGATTACAATTTTATGGGTTTTGGTTAGGGAAGCCCGAAACCAATAAGAACAACCGACTTCTTTGCTCCTCTTACTCCCGTCTCATGCACGCATCTCTATCTCAGTTTCCTCATGGCTCGCATCTTCATTCTAAAAATCACTTTTTTAGTTACTACTATTTATTTTCAGCTAAAAGTTACCAACTATAACAAAAAACTATCAGTTACGTAACCCCAATATGAATAGCCGCTTGTACAGTTTGACTGTAGTGACACTTTGTTTGTTCTAACGGAGACAGCACTAACTTAAGGGTACTGTTGAAATAAGAAAGCAACATCGCGATATGCCTATATATGTGTGCTCCCTCCTTTCATCCTTATTTGTTGTTATTGTGTCTCTACGATCTTCTAAACGTGACTTGAACCATTACTTTTTATAACCTTATATTACTAGAAATTAATAAGATTATACTATTATAGAAGTACTTCTAACTATAAATTTAGTGACATGCATGGTTTTGATATGTCAAAGTGTTTTGATAATCATCACCCGGATAGAATCAACCTAAAAATAATCTATATTTATGACTTTTGATTCGCCTCGTGATTCGTGCTCTAGCTTTGGCTTCTGTGTCCTCTCCAGCGAGTTCATCTTCTCTAGCGAGGCTAGGGCTCGAGTGGTGTCTTGTCCGACGAGGTTTGTCGGAGTTCTTCCTTCTCGCCGATGAGCACGAGAGGAGAATCCCACCCTCCGCGCCTAAAGTTCACTGTTCTCTCTGGGCATAGAGGGAGGCGCGGGGGGGGGGGGGGGGGGGCGGTGGCCCGGCGGTGGGCGTCAATGGGGCCAATGGGCAGAGTAGAAGGGTGGTAGGGGGTGTTGGAGGGCTGCGGCAGCGGAAGGTACTAGCTATTATGTTAGGCGAAGACGGTACGGCGATGCGGGGTAGGCGGTGGCGCGGTGAGGCGGCGGGAGCACCGCTAACCATGGGTGGTGGAGGAGGGGCGTGGGCGGCGGGGAGGCGCACGGAGCTGCTCCGGTGAGAAAGGAGGAGGCGACGCAGAGGGGGCAGTGCAGAGGGCAACGAGGAGGGGGCGGAGTGAAGAGCAACGAGGTGTTGGAATTGAACTCATCAGCTCCGATAGCTACTCTTATGACTACACACACACACACACATATCTGATCAAGTCTACGACTACACACACACCTGACCATGTCGACTTCTTACGACTTTGAGTCCTTGAACCACAGCACTCTGACCACGGCACTTTGAGCACGGCATCTCGACCACGGCTCTTCGACCTCTTCAACCATGGCTACTCGACCACGGCTTCTCGACCACAGCACTTCGACCGCAACTTTGGTAGTACTGCTCACACAGAACAGGTATTACTGGTCTTCGACCACATATGTCTTCCGAGCTCCTACCAGGCACTGTAGTTTACGACTATCGAAACGACTACCGACTAGTTCACTGTAGTTACGACCGATTCACTGTAGCTATGACCAGTTCACTGTACTCCGGAGTCTCCAACAGCTCTCTGACTCCGGAATCTTCGACTTCTACACGTACTCGGGCACACGAATACTTGACACATGATTACCCAGTACTCGACACATGAATACACACAATAATAAGATTAGTTCCAATAGGAGGTGACATGGTCGGGGTGGAAGGTGGTGGGGTCAGGGTGAAGTTGAGAGAGAAATGGGGGTAGGGGAAATCCAATGATTAGATTGGACGGCTGAAAATTTAGATATTTTTAACACAAAAAATATCTAGGTGATCCCTATACACACCTTTGAATTATGTTAAATCTAGATAGTTGTAAATATATTAATAGTTAAAATTTAGAAGATGACAGATTAAAATTTGGAAGGTTTGGCTACACAGATTCTCGGAACATCACATGAAAGAGAACAGTGATATCTACGTAACTAAGCAAAAGCCATCGAATAATGTAATGTAGGCCCTACCACGTCATTTTTGTCAAGGTAAGAATGCGACTGATTGATAGCTACGAGGATGCATACCTCATTGGCCAAGTCAGAGTCTCCTCCTCGCTGTAGAGGTAGCCATCAAGGCTGCCGTTGCGCACGAGCTCATAGACCAGCAGCAGCCGCCTCCGGCCATGAAACCAGCCGATGAGCTGCACGAGGTTCCGGTGCCGCAGCCGGCTGATGACGGTGACCTCGGACCTGTACTCCTTCCTCCCTTCCAAGGACGCCCCCCTCGAGAACACCTTGATGGCGACGTCGCGGCCTAGCTCCTTCACGTGGCCCCCGTACACAGAACCTGACCCTCCCTGCCCCAGCTTCCCCTCCTCCGCGAAGTCCCTCGTCGCCGCAGCGAGTTGGGCGTACGGGATGGGCCGGGGCCCCGTGCCGGACTCGAAGTCCTCGTCAACCTCGAAGGAGTCCTCGCCCGTCAGCATCTCTTCGTCGTCTGGTCGCTTGCTCCTCTTGCTCGCGCGCCAGAGCAGCACCGCGACGGCGACGACGAGCAGGAGCACCAGCGCGGCGGCGGCAGCCACCCCGGCACTGAGTTGTAGGGTGGCATTATTGGCGGACGAGGTGTGATTCCTGATCGGCAGCGTCGAGTGGAAGGAGCACGAGAGTACGGTGTGGTTGCAACCGAACTGGTTGCCAGTCGCCGCTGAGAAGCCTACGGTAACCAGCTCCGGCAGCAAGCTTCGAAAGTCGACGGTGGCGGCAAGGGTGTAAGTGGCGCCACTGGCGCTTAGGGCGACGTCCAGCCTCCTCGTGGCGTTGTCGTAGTCGACCGTCGCAGACATCACGCCGGCGTCGACAAGGCTGTCGTCCGGCAAGATCTTGTAGTTGCCGTGCGAGTCGATGTTGTTCACATCGACGCCGATGTGCCGGCTGCTCGGGTCCCACGCGTTACGGTGGATGTCGAACTCCACGGCAACGAACCTGGCGTCGCCGGACGCATTGACCGTCGCGTACTTCAGCGCCGAGCTCTCGTTGAAGAGGCCAAGGCAGCCTTCGTAAGACTCCTGCGGCAAGTTAGGCGGGGACGTCGCGAGGAAGAACGTCATGCCGTGCCCGGGGTTGCTGCTCCGGCCGGAAAGCGACTTGATGCTGAAGTTGAAGCTCGCGGAGAAGCTGGCCGCCTCGCCCGTTGCACCGTCCCATAACTGCATCGGCTGCTTGTACAGCGCCCGGCCCCTGGCCCGCGCGTCCGACTCCTCGCCGAGCAGCTCGATCCTGCCACCGGTGATCATCGCGTCGTCCTCCAGCCTGAAGTCGTCGGAGTTGAAGGCGTCGTAGCTGAAGGAGAGAGCGGTGGCATGGGGCACATGGACACGGAGGAGCAAGAAGACGACGAGGAGTAGATTATTTGTTGTTCTACTTGAGCACAAGTTTAGCTTCAGCACAGCCATTGCAGCTGCTGTGTTCTTCCGAGGATTGCACTGGCGCAATAGCAGTACACGTGTGCTCACATGCCCCTCTTGTGATTTTTTTGTGAGGTAAACAATGGAAGATTAGTAACAAGTGGATTGGCGTGTGTGGCAGATACAGTGTAATTGATAGCAGAGTGGTTGGACTTGGGCGTCGGCACAGGAGCTTGGGTTGCGGTGGTGGCTATGCCTCGTCGCTAGGGTCACTGAGTAGTGAGATCGATGGTGATGGTCTCACATATCATAAATGAATTGTAGACTAGCATAGTCATAGTGTACTAGTCCCAGTCCATTTTGTTTCCTTCAAGTTGGATTGCTGCCTTGGATTTGCATGCCTTTTGTAATATGGAAGGATTTTCTATTGGAAAGGGTTTTAGGGTCAAGCTTTCCTTATCCATCGTTAATCAATTGGGATAGACTATTGGAAAGGCGACTGAAATTTTTTTATCTTTCAGTCACCTAAAATTACACTTTGAATCACCTAAAGTTGCACATGTTTTTTTTGGAGGGGGGGCTGCAATTTTAGTTGATTGAGAGTGCAATTTCAGGTCACCTGAAGTTGCACTCTGAATCACCTAAAGTTTAAGCTGTTTTTTTGGAGGGGGGCTGCAATTTTAGTTCATTGAGAGTGTAATTTCAGGTGACTGAAACATAAAAAAATTTCAATCGCCTGTGCAATAGCAAAACTGTAATCAATTTCTCCCTTTAGTTCTTCTTGTAACACACTTGCGTCCTGGTCTACATTGTTGCATGTACTTCCATGTAGTTTCATTCGTTTTGTTTCAGCTGTCAAAACAGTCATTATCCACCATATGTCTCTTTTTCCACCAGCTCCCGTTGAGTGACATTCTGACAGGTTAGATGCATTGCAAGCGTGCATAGTACGCAGAATTGGACAGATTAATTGACGTTGTGATCACTTACTGCTCTGCCAGGTTAGACTTTTGGATTCAGAATTCGTTTCCAAAGGTTGTGTCGTGCACCTGATGTAGTTCATTCGATCGAAAAAGACGTGCAGAGAGAGAGAGAGAGAGTTCACAGTTCAGGGTGACAATTTTCCGATGAAAGATCGATTGATGCGGGGAGGTGTTGCCCGATTTTTACGGTATAGAATTGAAAATAAATGTGGACTCATGAAATCTAATGAATGACATCATTAATAATCATCTCTATCACGACAACCTGTGGCACTCGATTCACGTGACTACATATTTCAATCCTCCGCAATGGTAATAGCTAGTACTAGCTATATAGTCAGTTGACGTGGAGGTGAGAGACAAAAGCAAAGACTATTTTATAATGTTGGACCCACATGCTCCTCTCTCATGTTCTTGGACTACGTGAAATAGATCAGCTATTTGCTCGTCGCTAGTGACTACTCTCTCTCCTACTTTTTCCTTGCCACATCAGATCTAGCTAACTAAATAGCCAGCTGTTGGAGACGCCCTTACGTGGAGTAAACATATTCTTACAATCATAAAGGCAAACGTAATAACGACGGAGATAAAAAATCTCAGATATTTTTCAATTATGAGTGAAAATGCTTTACACAAACCAAAAAACAAGAAGTATAGTTCTAAAATTTTTAAGCTGTATTACATAGAGGGGCACCCTCATATCCATTGCACGCAAAGGCGGATGCTACAGTGCGTTACAATACAGGCTCAACAATATATTGGGCTACAGTATATCAGTGCTACAGTGCATGCTACCGCTATAGCGTCGTTTGCTACATACAACATTTTCTTGTATAGCAAGTAAGCTAGTTGGCATCATGTATTTTTGAGTCCTGGTTTTTTTTTTCTCTCGGTTCGTTGCTCTTGGATCAACTTTTCCTTGGCCTCTAATGCTTCTTCCTTTACAAATATAATAACACATAGGACATACAAATTAGGTAGTACCTAATCAACATGTAAATCAATACTTAACTCAGTTAGAAAAAGATTCACCTGTTAATTAAGTATTTTAGCTTTGACTCCTGTGATTGGCTCAATAGGTGCTTGCATGCTTGAGGTAGTACTTGATTAAAGAGAAGATGGGTAAGTACTGGGTTGTCCTCATCATCCTTTCCCTTTCGAAATAGAGTCATCTCCAACTCTGTATTTTCTATATCAAAGAAAAGGGATAAATCTAAAATATTAAAAGTTGTGCTTACCGTATATTTATCTCCTGAAAGTTTGATCTTGTAAGCGTTATCAGTGATCTTGTCAAGTATCACTACTACAGAAAGCTTAATACTAGACGGCCAATCACAGACGATTTGACAAAACCGTCTGTGACCAACACTAACACAGGCGGTTTTAATTTGGACACCGTCTGTGTTGGCGGCGTTGGAGAAAAGGAGTATCACAGACGGTTTTTACCGATGAACCGTCTGTGATACTGAAGTATCACAGACGGTCTGTATAAAAAACCGTCTGTGATAATCCCAAATTATCTCTGTGATAAGCTGGTTATCACAGATGGTTTTGAACAAAAAACCGTCTGTGATAATGCTCACTAGGCATTTATTGCGCTGCTCAGACCGCATTTGTCTTCATTTCGATCCAGATCTAGCCACTGCTGCGCACTCTTTCGCTCAGGAGGCAAGCTAGGCGATTTCAGGCCAGTTAATTTGGTGGGAGGAGGCAGATATTGAGCTTTGAAGACTCATACTTTCCTGGTTGCTCTAGATATGGTTAGTAATGAATTTTATTTTTTCTTTGAATGCATTACAATTTAGATCTAAGTAATTGGTGAGTGTTATTAATTGAAGATGGTTTGCAAAATTGTTGGTTATATAATAGCTGTTGTATTTGTAATATGAATTGAGCTAGCAAATTAAGCCTCAATATAATACATGTGGCCAGTATATATGTAGTAATAATTAGTTAATTTAATTTTTAATACTAAGTTGTTATATATGTACATAACGTTGGACCGAAGCTGGATGTATGCCGCGAGCTGTGTGAGTGAAGAGCACATTAATGGCATGTCTGCTTTTACAAGAGCTGCCGAGGAGGATATGTTGAATAAGGGGGTGGATTATATGTACTGTCCATGCACTGACTGCGAGAATTTAAAGATGTTTTAGAACCGAGGGCAAATTGAAGCGCACTTGATTCGGAGGGGTTTCAAAAAGGGTTATACGTGTTGGACTAGTCATGGCGAAGTGAATGATCAAATGCCGCCGGATGACATCGCCGGTGAAGTGAATGATATGCCGTCGGATGACATCGCCGGTGAAGTGAATGACGTGCCGCCGGCTGATGTCGATTGTGGTTCGGATTCGGATAGGTTGCACGATGATAATCTGGATCAGATGCTTCACGATGTAGAAGAGAACTATGATGAGAGAGAGTATGTTAAATTCCGGGGCTTGATGGAGGATTCGGAGAAACCTTTGTTCACGTGCTGCAAGTACACGAGGTTGTCGGCCGTGCTTGAACTGTTGAAATTGAAGACAAGCAACGGTTGGTCCGACAAGAGTTTCACGGCGCTGTTAGGTCTTTTAGCGGACATGCTTCCGGAGGGAAATGAGTTGCCTAAAACTACGTATAAAGCCAAGAAGGTTCTTTGTCCGTTGGGAATGGAAGTAGAAAGAATACATGCATGTTCGAACGACTGTATCATCTACCGTAAAGAGTATGCAAATATGCATGTATGTCCGGTGTGCAACGCATCCCGATACAAACGTAACAATCAATCAGATGATGGCGAGGGAACAGAGGCGAAGAAAGGACCTCCTGCTAATGTGGCATGGTATTTTCCTATAATTCCCCGTTTGAAAATGTTTTTTGCAAATCCAAAGGAGGCAAAACTGCTGCGTTGGCACTCGGAGGAGCGCAAGAAGGATGGAATGCTAAGACACCTTACTGATTCCGCGCAGTGGAGAAACATCGATAGGAGTTTTGCAGACTTCGGTGCAGAACCAAGGAATATAAGGTTTGGACTGAGTACAGACGGAATGAATCCTTTCAGTAGCATAAGCAGCCGACATAGCACATGGCCCGTGACTCTCTGCATCTATAACCTTCCTCCTTGGTTGTGTATGAAGCGAAAGTATATTTTGCTGTCGATACTTATCCAAGGGCCAAAACAACCTGGGAATGATATTGATGTGTTCCTAGCACCGTTGGTGGAAGATCTAAAAGTACTGTGGAACGAAGGGGTACAGGTATGGGATGCATACAAACGAGAGAACTTCACTCTGCGCTCCTTATTGTTCTGCACCATAAATGATTATCCTGCCCTTGGTAACCTATCGGGCCATAGTACAAAAGGTGCCAAAGCTTGTACTCACTGTTTAGATGGTACCGAGAGTGTGTGGCTGAGACACTCACGCAAAACCGTCTACATGCGTCACCACCGGTTCCCTCGGAGGGCTCACCCATACCGCAAGATGAAGAAACAATTTAACGGAGAGAAGGAAGACGGTTCAGCTCCAAGGCATTTAAGGGGACACGAGGTTTATGATATGGTTAAGGATTTAGATGTTGTCCTCGGAAAAGGACGTAAATTGAGGGCTCATGAGAAGAACACCTGGAAGAAGAGATCAATATTTTGGGACTTACCTTATTGGGAGTACCTAGATGTTCGACACTGCATTGACGTCATGCACGTAGAAAAGAATGTATGCGACAGCTTGATTGGTCTCTTACTGAATATTCGTGATAAAACAAAGGACGGCGTCAACGCACGGCTTGACTTGGCTGATATGGACATCAGGCCTGAGTTAGCACTGACATGCACTGATAATGGACGAACGTACCTTCCCCCTGCATGTTACACTCTGTCCAAGGCTGAGAAAACAGAATTGTGCCAATGTTTGAATGGTGTCAAAGTTCCGTCTGGTTACTCCGGCAACGTGAAGAAACTTGTTTCGATGCAAGATTTGAAGTTAAATGGCATAAAGTCTCATGATTGTCATGTGTTGATGACATAGATGCTCGGTATTGCAATTAGAAATATCTTGCCGATCAAAGTCTGAGAGACAATCATGAGGCTATGTTATTTCTTTAACACAATTGCTCAGAAGGCCATTGATCCCGAAGGACTAGATGCTCTGTAGGACGAGGTGGTGATGACTCTATGTCACCTTGAAATGTATTTCCCTCCTTCATTTTTTGATATCATAGTCTATCTCATTGTTGACGTTGTGTGGGAGATAAAAATGTGCGGGCCCGTATTCCTATGTAGCATGTACCCATTTGAGAGGTTCATGGGAATTCTCAAGTCCTACGTACGGAATCGTTCTCGGCCGGAGGGCAGCATCGTCGAAGGTTATGCAAGCGAAGAGGTCATTGAGTTTTGTGTCAATTATATGGCTCAGATTCAACCGATAGCTGTGTCTCAATCTCGTCATGAGGGGAGGCTGAAAGGTATCGGAACTATCGGAAGGAAAGCAATCACTCCAGATATGGACATGTATACTCAAGCCCATTTCACGGTGTTGCAACACATGACTGATGTGGCGCGTTATGTCGACCAGCACAAGGATGTGCTTCGGCAACAGCATCCGAAGCGGCCGGATGTTTGGATCATGAGGCAACACAACAGTCGGTTTAACCAATGGTTGAAGGAGCAAATCGCTAGGAGCTCTCCAAGTGAGACTCTGACATGGTTGGCAAAAGGGCTGACATTTACAGTTGTGACATGGCAAGGATATGACATAAATGGGTACACATTCTATACGCAGTCTCAGGATGTACAGAGCACTAACCAGAACAGCGGTGTCCGCATAGATGCGTTCAGTACTGATGGGTCGAGAAACTCGTACTATGGCTTCATAGAAGAGATTTGGGAGCTCGACTATGTGGTTTTCAAGATCCCCTTATTTCGCTGCCGTTGGGTGCATCTCCCACAGGTGAAGGTTGACAAGTACGGTGTCACTACCGTGGACCTCCAACGTGTCGGGTACAAAGATGAACCATTCGTACTCGCTATCCAAGTTGTTCAAGTTTTCTATGTAACCGACCCGGCAAATAAGAAATGCCATGTAGTTCTTCATGGAAAAAGGAGAATTGTCGGAGTAGAGAGTGTAGTGGACGAGGAAGAATACAATCAGTTTGACGAGTTACCTCCTTTTGGAAATGGCATAAGGGTCGACGACGAACAACGTGACGAAACTAGCTACGTACGCATTGATCATGATGAAGGGCTAATTTTTAAAGGAAATAAGTAAGTACAATGAGAATGTGCGATATATATGTGGGCATTTGCATATCTGTATATAACAATGCATGTATGTGATGTATATGTGAATTGGCATTTATGTATATAACAATGCATGTGTGTGATGTATATGTGAATTGGCATTTATGTATATGTGAAAATGTGTGAAGAAATACATTCTGTGAGGTTGGTGAAAATGTGTGAATGCAACTGGTTGGTGTTGTATATGAATATTGCAGCTGGTTGGTGTTGTCTGATGCAGCTGGTAGGTGTTTGTCTTAATGACTACGGGTTATCATAGATGGTTCTACACTTAGAACCGTCTGTGATATCAATATCACAGACGGTTCTATGTGTAGAACCGTCTGTGATAAGCCTACTATCACAGACGGTTCTAAACTTAGAACCGTCTGTGATAGTAGGCTTATCACAGACGGTTCTAAACTTAGACCGTCTGTGATATTGATATCACAGACGGTTCTACACTTAGAACCGTCTGTGATAATCCCCCTATATATACCCACTGGCTAGGGTTTTTCATTTATTCTGCAGTTATTGTGTAGTTCTAAATCCCGATCTGTCTCCTCCGGTCGCCGCCTCACCTGCCGCGTCGCCTGTCCCCTCCGGTCGCCGCCTCCCCCGAGCCCGTCGTCGCCGCCGCCTCCCCCAAGCCCGTCGTTGCTGCCGCCTCCCCCGAGCCCGTCCCCTCCAGTCGCCGCCTCCCCGAGCCCCGTCGTCGGTAAGCATTGTACAACTCATTTTGTCAGTTACACTGGTGCTCATTGTATCACACTGGTGCTCACTGTCTCGCATGGATTAGGATTTAGTCTATATGCAGTGCTAGTTCATATATGGTTCAGTAGTATATATATATGCAGTGCTAGTTCATATATGGTTCAGTGTAGTTTCTCTACTATTTGCTTCATGTTCTGTTATCTAGTAGATGCAATGTAGATATTCAGTGTAGATACACTATTAACTTGTTGCTTCATGTGCTGTTATCTTGTACATTACTATAGAGTATCTTCTAGTCATCATATGGGATTTGAAGTTTAAAGTTGCATCTCAAATATGCAAAGTCTTGTCCAAGTATGCATCTCAAATATGCATCTTAAATATGTTAATGTATAATGTAGCTTTAGTCAGCATGTTAATGTATACTAACTTCATTTTGTCCGTTACTAGCTACTTGCAACTTGTATTCATGTATATGTTAATGTATAATGTAGCTCATTCACTTTGGAGGTTTAATCAAGAGAAAATATAAGATCCACATCATATATTGAGCCTCTACTCCTCTCCTCCTTCCTAACATTGAGCCTCTCTTCCTCATCTTCCTCATCTTCCTCATAAGACCCACAAATTGTATGGAACCAATCAATATGATCACTTTCTTATCTTATGGTATGACACTTTCTTATCTTATTCTAATAGACCCACAAATTGAGCAACATGTCATCCGCGCATTCTTCAACACCATCACCGGAGGCGTCCGCTCCAAAATCAAGACGCCAAAGAAGAGGGCTATCGAAGAAGCCCGAGGGCCGATTTACCATCACACAGGTCAATGTATCTGGGGTCCCTCTCCTTCCTCGCAAAGCAGTAAATGCATGGAGAAGCATGATCGGAATAGTTGCACGAGAATGAATTGAGATCACATTCAATTCGTGGAAGGACGTGCCTGCGACTCGGAAAAGTGAGCTGTTGACAGAAATTATGGCATCGTTCGAGATCCCAGAAGAACACCAAGACGCCGTGCAACGACAAGCCTTGCTAGGGGCGTGCAAAGCACGGAAGAACTTCAAGAGCACGCTTGTCAAGGACTACGTGGAGACCGACGAAACGCCCTTTCAAAAATACCCATTCCTGGAACCACAATGGGAAGAGTTCAAGGCTATGAAGACGACCGAAGATTTCAAAAGTACAAGTGCGGCGCACAAGGCCCTCCAGGCAAAAAACACACACCCCCACAGACTTGCACAGCTGGGTATGCGGGTAAAATCCCGCAGTGGAGGAGCGAGGACGACCAGACAGCCTTGCAGGACACCGCCTCGCCATTTGCCAATATCCCTGATGAGCGCGCTCGAAATTGGATTAGAGCAAGGTCATCCACAACGACATCGGGGGACGTCTCCTTTCGAAACCCTGTAGACCAGCAAATGTCCCAGCGCTTGGTAAGATATCGATCGAACTACGTAGCTTGTAATTACTCCACAACTTCGTACGAAGTGAAATGACATGTCGTGCTCTTGCAGGAAGAGCTGAGTTTTGAATCTACCCTGGGATCATTCCAGAGATCAAGGGAGAATGATATGCTCTTCGCGGCCCTGGGAAACAAGGAGCACCTGGGCCGTACGAGAGGCCTTGGGCTTTACGTTCCTTGGAAACATGGTTTCCAAGATAACTCCGAAATGTATCGGCACAGGAAGAGAAACAAAGCCGAGCGTGACGCACGGCTACGAGAAGAGATCAAGGAATCTCTTAAAGAGGAGCTAATGGGTGAGCTGGCTGATGTAGTCAGAGATGAGGTGCGAAAACATACAGAAAGTCAGCAGGCCGCCACCACCGCTCCTGTGCTAGCTAGCCCGCACAACCATCCGAGTAGTTGTGCGTCCAATCCGACGCAAACCGATGCCAGATTTCCTGTGGATGACATCCTAGTAATAATTATTATCTCTCGAATGCTTGTTCCATTGATAGGCCTATTCGACTAGCTAATTCTATATCGTTATGTAGGAGCCTACGAAGTGCAGGCTCCAAGTGAGATATGCCTCCGTTCCCTTGCACGCTGCTTGGGGCCAGGCATATCCGTCTGGTATCGGGGCCATGCTGCATGGTCAAGCTTTAGCGCCAAGCTTCGCAAAAGTTAATGTGGATGGTGTGCATGTCAATTTTGAGGTCGTCCCGCTACCGAAGCCCCCCAACGACGAGATCGTGACTCTAGGGCAGGGCATTGGAACATTCATCCAGTGGCCCAAAAGCGACATCTCCCTGGAGGCTTCTTCACCAGTGGCAGGACCAGAAGGGCAGTGCGAATCAGAGCAACATGCACTGGTGCCATCTCCACTACAAGACTTGTCTCCACCACCGCTAGCTGCATCGGTGCTATCTCCAAAGGTGCTATTTTCGCCAGAGCAACTTGCACCGCTACTACCTTTACAGTCGACTGCCATTAAGTCGACCTACAGCCGAGGCAGCAAGGGCAAAGCAAAGAAGACCAATGATGATATCTCGTACCTGCCATTGGCTCGCAAATTCGTGCTTGGCCAGCCGTTGCTCGAGCCCAAGGTCCTCCAACCCCTAGCATATAGTTGCCTGCAATTGCACAAGTGGTATATGGAGCAGTCCAATAAGCCAGAGGGAGAACGGATCTCAAGTGTCACTGTCAAATTCGCGCCGCATGATTTACATTACAATCTTCAAGAGTGTGTCTTCGTGGTCGCCTTTGAGGATTTATTCGATCTTTTCACAGTCAACGCTCTTGACGTCTCACTCATTCGATGCTGGACACTGTAATTGTGTACAATCACAGTCTCCGTTCATATCATACCGATAAATGTCATATATAATTTGTTGCTTTCGTGTGTATATGTATAGACACATGCTGACTAGAGCTAGAGAAACCAAATCATCGTCGGTTGGTTTCTTGAACCCACACTTGGTCGCCAGGAGTACCATCGACCAGGAGTCATTTGTCGTTGAGAGGTACATTGTAGTAGCACTGCTGCAATACCGCAATAAGGAATATGTACTTATGCCCTTCCATCAGAACTATCATTGGATTTTAATAGTAATTGTACCAAAATGGAACAAGGTATATTACCTTGATTTCCTAAGTAAGAATAAAATGGACTTCACAGTTGTCAGCCAAGTACTCGATAGGTAAGTACATTTTCTCCATACATACCTATATTGTACTTTTTCTTTCCTTCTGAATGACTAAGGTTAACTTTTTCGAATCACGTAGGGCGTTTGTGATGTACATTGCAATGGGAGGTGTCTCGAAGCAAGGGGCCAAAGGCCTGACACATGCTCGAGATTTTAAGGTATTCGCTATTACACATTAAACAATCCTATGCAACAGTTGGGTAGTAATGCCTCTTGAATTAACACATTGCATTTTTTGCAGTGCCACCAGCAGTCGCCGGGCAACACATGTGGATTCTACATTTGCCACCATATGGAACTACTCCTCGAGGATCACCAATTCCAAGGTTTGTCAATCTTCCTGTTGTGGTTACAGACCAAACAGAGAGAGATGTGGTAGTGGAGAGTTGGGAGAGAGTGATCCCCTCTCTCCTAGCCTTCCCTTGTATATATATTCATATGGGCTGTGCTTTTACAATTGTGCCCTTACATCGATACCTCCCTGTCAGGGGTATTTAAGCCATTACACATGTCCCATTTTGGGCCCTATAATCTTCTAACAGGCTTGCTGGGTTTAGGTGGGGGCCACCCCTACAACACTTCCCATAATTACTTCATACTTATCACGTTATATATATACGCACATTGATATTCCTATCGACAGGCTGCATTCATCCCGTCAACTGCATTGAAACAGCCCGACCTTTCACACATTCGAAGAGAGATGGCGTACTTTCTGGTGGCTAACGTCATAAACCCAGCTGAAGATTTTCACTGCGCACCATGATTTTTTATTGCTCTTATCACTCCGGAATCGAGGTCTCGCGGAAGGAAGATATCCATAATCAACGAACTTGTCGGGTGCACAAGCAATACTTGAATGGCAATCATGCACCATCCAAGTATAGCTTGTTTACTCTGACAAGTTCGTTGATTATGGATCAGTTCCTTTCGCGAGACCTCGATTCCGGAGGGATAGAGCAATAAAAAAATGCAATGTTACCATCTAAGTGGAAATGCAACGTACATCTTTTGTAATTGTATATTTGTTAATGGATATTTTATTTCATTTCAATTAATTGATTTGCGAAATAGATGTTTTATGTTTGTCAAATGGATGTTTTATGTTTGTCAAATGAAGTGCAATGTGAATTGGATGTTGTATGTGAATTGGATGTTGTATGTTTGTCAGAAATTGTATGTATATCTGCTTGTCTCAGAGGGCATGGCTAGCATTTCCTGAGGCTAGCCAATAAACAGGAATAGATTTAGGGGTAGAAAAGAATATCACAGACGATTTTTAACAAAAAACCGTCTGTGATAGGTGATATATCACAGACGGTTTTTAACTAAAAACAGTTTGTGATAACTATATATCACAGACGGTTTTTAACTAAAAACCGTCTGTGATATTTGCACCACAGACGGTTCGAAAACCGTCTGTGATGACCTCGTATTATCACTAACCCATAAATTCAGAAGGTTCACAAAACCGTTTGTGATGACGTTTTCGAACCGTTTGTGATGACCTTTTCTGTAGTAGTGTATTTTGAATACACCATCTCCTCTTGGCATCAACTTTAATTTACGTTTTTGTTTTTGAAAAGCGCTCTTTTCAAAGATGTACCCACACTAAATCACCTGGTTCAAAGATCATCCTTTTATGTTCGTTTGTGTTGAGAGAGTCCCCATGCTACCTCGGGGCCACGACAACTTTGGCGTGATGACATATATCGAGAAATCTACCACGGATGAGGTCCACGGACTAACCCCAAGTCCGCATCACCCAGGACGAGGCCTGGGAAATCAAGACAAAGCATGAAAACTGACTTTGTCCATGACCTGGGGTCCACCCCGGATGATGTCTGGAGCCCCCTCCCCCCAACGAGGTCTGGGGGATAACTAAAGACGAAGTTTGGAGGCCAACCTCGGGTGAGGTCCGGCGGGCAACCTCGGATGGGGTCTGGGAGCAACCCTAAGCGAGGTCCATAGTGGGATTCACTCGGTGTAAAGGATGAAAATAACATTAGGAGTAAACTAGGCCCCGAGGGCAGACTTGTAACTTCACTCGTTCCCTCCTCCCACTCTATAAATAGAGTCCCTTGTAAGTGGAGAGGAGGAGGCCATTTTGTAACCCTAAATACCCATATGCAATACACTTGTTCATTCATATGTGATTCTCGCTGGGTTCCCTCGCATCCTTGATGGTCTTCGAATCCAACCGGGGGTGCATATAAATGTACTCTTCGACCTCATATCGAAAGTAGTTGGTGCAGTCTATGGGGATTTGAGTGAGAAACCACACCACCTAGGAAGATCAAGGCATGGAAGGTCGTTGGGTGGGTCTGTGGCATCCCTCGGACTCCGCCCCATACCCTGTCTGCACGGAGATCCTCCAGACTCCTCTCTCGAACTCCGTCCGCATAGAGGTCTCTCAGACTCTGCCTCGGACTCCATCTATGTGGAGGCCCTCCTGACTCTGACCTAGCCCCCTCTGCGTCATCTCCACTTGGGTGACCCAGACCCCCTCTGCGTCGTCTTCACCCCAGAGTCTTGCGCGCGGCCTTGAGTCGATGACTCCCAATCACCTATAAGAATCTACAAAACGTCAAGGTAACTTAGTAGATCGTCGTCTAAAGGACGACTGAGTTCGGGCCATGGATGTGAAAGCCACACCAGGAATACTGATGGGAACGGGGTCCCGATCTTCCAACAGGTTCTGGGTAAATTCGATTTGGTGGAGGCGCGACACAAATCGATCCGGCTTCCGAACGACACGTTCCGAACCCCACAATCGCAGCACCACGTCTCCTCAGGTTATCAACCGTGCGCAGCCCGGTTGACCTCGCCAAGAAGGCTAATCCTCGCCTGCGAATCGAAGAACACAAGCAAGAACAAGGAAGAACACAACTGAATTGCAGATGGATAGATTTAGCACTCGAAAGTTGGGGTCTCACAAACCGATGAACGGCGAATTGTTCAAAGACAAATCAATCTAAGAAAAATCCAAACCCTAATGGTGGGGGTGGCGGCTGGATATAGAGGAGTTAGGGGCGTGCAAAACCCCTGGACGCGCCCCTAATGGGCTCCCACACGATACAAAGCCGATCGGCCCAAAAGACGGTGGCGCAGCACCCTGACAGATTCTGAACACCCACTTGTTTCGACGATTCCCGTTGACTCAGAAGGAATTTTGACATGGGACCAAAGCCATTGGAAAGGTGGTCTTCTCAGCTTTCCATACATATGTTGAACGTCCAAAACGGAGTCCGGATGCGATCTGGGCGTCCGTTTTAGTGCGGTCTGGTCCTGGACTCCGAATTGGATTCGAAGTCGGTTTGAATTGGGCCTCCAATATGATTCGACCGCCCTTGCTGGACTTGTGCGCCTTGTAGCCCTTCTCCAAGTATTTCCAGGTCCTCTCCATGGTTCCTAATCATAATTAAATCATTAGGTAGCAATCTATTCTCAAATGGACAAAAGAAAGTACTTAGGAACGAGCTCACCTGTAAATTCAATTGTCGGGCGTGAGCTCTAGTGATTGGTCCTTGAATGTCAAGTGGAGGAGTGTTGTATGTATCCGAAGAAGTGATGTCCTCATCAAATACCGTGCATCACGATGGGTGCCATTGAACTACGAACCATGCCTCGGACCGGACCCGCGCTGTGCTATGGATCAAACTGCACCTGTGCGGTGCTCTAGGCGGGCTAAGCCCATGACCCCCTTCTCGTTAGAATAGGGTCAGTTGGGTCCATCGTGGACCGTACTTGTGTAGTGTTCTAGGTGGGCTGAGTCCAAGCCCCCCCTACGCGGTGCTTAATTCCCATGTTAGATAATCATCGGGGTTGGAATTACCTTCAAATTTGGGAATGGTGAATTTTAGTTTGCCGAACTTTTCCTCTTGAGGTTGTTAATTATCACGGCACCCACGATGGTAGACGTCATTGCGGTGTAGGACAAAAGAGGCTGCAAGGTTACCTCCTCCATGTCCATGCCATCTCCCAAGGCCATCTCCTCCATGACCGGGTAGTGGTGGCCATATGGCAGTAGTAGCAGCATGGTTCCTTCTGGATTGGGCCTCTCGTGCTAATCTTTTGGTGATCTCCTCATCTGTTTCGTTGTGCTCCACTTCGTCGTGAACACTAGTATCACCTTGTGTGCCATGACGAAGGTCCACCAATTTCTTTTACAATTAAGCACCTACCTCCGAGATGATCTCCTTTTAAAGGATGCTCATGTTCTCAGTCAATTGGGTATTGAAGTCATTGATGATCTTCTCAAGGTCCTCTTGGGTGACATACACGAGTTTTCCTCAGTGTCCTAACATGGTTAGCACAAAGCAAAAATAAGGAATGGATTGTATTTATGTGGAATTTCTCAATCTCACCTCTTTCTTACTAAGGTTCTTATAATTTCTCCAATTGAAGAATTATGCGTACTCCGGTCATGGTAGATAATATGAGGTGATGGATTAAGTGAATCAAGATCCAAGTGCTATATATAACAATGACTATTTTTGTGGAGCTTGGAGGGTTAGTATAATCCTATCACAACTACAAAAAGCTTAATATTAGATGCCACATCACTGACGGTTCCCCAAAACCGTTTGTATTAAATACAATCATAGACAATTTTAGTTTAGAGACTGTCTATCACTACTACAAAGGAGGTTAAATTGGACGCTTACATCATAAATGGTTCCTAGGAACCGTTTGTGCTGTAAGTATCAAAGACAGTTTATACGAATAACCATGTGTGGTATTTTCACAGACGGTTATTTATACGAACTGTCTATGATAATACAAGACATCACAGATGGCTCTTATCAAGAACCGTTTGTGAATCTGTGATAATGGCAGACATCACATATGGTTTTTTATTTAAACCGTCTGTGATACATCACAGACGGTTTGTATTAAAAACCGTCTATAATAATGAAGTTATCAAAGATGGTTTGTATTAAAAACCATCTGTGATATGTTTCCCGCCTCGTAATGCCATGTCACCGATCCGTAGCATATCCCCCAGGATACCGATCTGACCTGTCCATTCTCTCCACATTAAATAACAGGCACCATTCTCCTTCCCACCTCTCACCCCTTATTAATCTCCTTTCCCTACTCGAAGAACCAATACCACCAGTACTACTCCAATTCATTTTTGCTACATGAAAATTTTCCCGCACCACTTGTTTTAGATTGTAGTTTAATGAAGATGTGCAAGTGTAGTTTGCATTAGCCTGAAGTTTCTTGTAGTGTAAGCATTTTTTGAATTTGTAGCTATGAAGTTTATCTTTGTAAAAGTGTAAGTGTCCTCTTGTGTATGCAGTGCTATGGGTAACCTACTCGATATCTTGTGATGTTGTAATGGTGGATTCTAATCTTAATGAAAATAAAATGTGTTGTTGTAGTTGTTGCTGTATTTGTTTGTTTTCAAATGATATAGTTAACATTTCTTGAGTCTAACCAAAAAATAGAAAAAAAATTAGGTATAGAATGAACTATTACAGATTGTTTTGTAGTATAAACCGTTTGTGATGAGTAATCACAGACGGCTCGAACCACAAACCGTCTGTGATGGGGAAGTATCACAGACAGTTCTATATACCAACCGTCTATGATACTCACACATCATAGACGGTTCTAGTTACCAACCGTCTGTGATGTGTGAGTATCACAGACGGTTGGTAGCTAGAACCGTCTATAATAGTGTTCTTCACAGACGGTTCTAGTTATAAACCGTCTGTGATGTATTTATCATAAACGGCTCACAAATCGTCTGTGATAACATCTGATTATCACTGACACATAAATTCAGATGGTTCAAAAAACCATCTGTGATGATAGTTATGAACCGTCTGTAATGACCCTTTTTGTGGTAGTGTATGTTGCTGCTAGCGCTAAAATCTGTCTATGAAGATGTAATATCGCAGACGGTTCTTGTTAAGAACCATCTGTGAATTATCATAGCGGTTCGGATTAAAAACATCTATGATGTCTGCAATTATCACAGACAGCTTTTAGTTAGAATTGTCTATGAAACTATCACAGGCAGTTTTTATTTACAACCGTTTGTGTTTTGTCCTTTGTCATATGAACTATAGAAGTTGTGGATCAGCTGGAACAGATAAGTATAGTGTGACCTGTCACTTTTACAAAAGATAAATTCAAGTCAAATTTATTACAAAAGTCCAACAAAAAGAGATTCCCAGATCTTGATCTTCAGGGCTTCGTATGCTTCCTTTTCTACTTTTGGAGTTGGAAGAACAGCGACTAAGTTCTCCAATGCCGTGAAGATTGTCTTTGCCCTCTCCACTTCCGCCTCTAGCCTGAGAAAATCATTAGCACAATCCATAATCTCAAAGAGGATGCCATGATAAGCTTCTTCAGAATCAACCACTTCTGCTTGATTGGCAAGGTTATCCATATGTCTCCCCACTGCCACAAGAGTTTCTTCCACTTTGGCACATTGAAGAGAAGAACGAGGCTGAGGGCGGTTTCCCTTTCATGAGCAGCAATGAGACACTTGTGTCGACGGTGGATAATGAGGTCTAGCAGATGGATGGAAGCGACTCAAGAAAAAGAGCAGGGCGTGAGCAGAGGAGCTGCTCCAAACATAAGTTGTTGCCCGCTTGTGTAAGGTTGCGACCAAACAACTCATAATGAATAGATGAGATGAAGGATGTCAAAAGAATAATAGATGCCATTATTGAGAAATCTGGTGAAGATGAGAGAGAGGACAGTTTGGAAGGAATTGTACACTGTACTGCACATAAAGCCAATCGTGTGGAAGTTCAAGGGTCGCTTGCATTGGAATAATAACAGGCGGCAGTAGGGCGTGCATTTTTAAGCATTATCACAGAAGGATTTTAGTTGGAACCGTCTATAAAACTATCACAGATAGTTTTTATTTATATCCATTTGTGTTTTTCCTTTGTCAAACCGAAGTTGGAAGTCAGCGAAGCCGTCAGATGTGCATCCAACAATGCTGATGACAAAGAACTTTCAGACTGGTCCAAAGGTGCTATGTCAATGAAGCCATCAGATGTTCATTCAACAATCCTGATCATAGAGAACTTTCAGACTGATCCGAAGGTGCTATGTCGGTGAAGCCAACGGATGTTCATCCACTATCCTGATGAGAACTTTCGGACTGGTATGTGCATTAGCATAGATAGTTCATATAACAAACAATCTGTGAAATGCCACGACATTGATCCGTGGCATCTCCCCAAGGATTTTGATTTCACCCGTCCATTCTTTCAGCATCGAATGGTAGGCACCGGTTCCTCCCACCTCTCACCCCTTATTACTCCCCTCTCCCTTTCCATCAGCAGGCAGGTGTGAGTTCCACTGGCACTGCTCCTAGTTCATCCACTCCTAGCTTATTCCTTCATCCTCCTCTCAATGATGCCGACTACCGCCTTGAGCTAGTGCCTTCGGTTGTGACACCACGGTTCACTGCATAAGACATTCTTGTTGTAAGTGTTGTGAGGTGTCTTGTGTAGTGTCACCGTCGTGACACAAAGGTGATGCTACTGTCGCCTCACCTTCATTACCGGTGATATCCGCCATCCGATCCCCCCTTTCTTTCTTGATGCTTGGATACGAAATTACGAAATTGATGGATGGCTAGCTAGGGTTTTGAGTTCGTGTACATCTTATGGTTCCCTCCCTTCTCTGGAAGTTTGTTTAATCTTATTCACTGTGATTCACTTGTCAATTGTCTTCAACTACAACAAGCCGAGCTTAATTGTACATGTGTGTATTTGTTCGTGGATAGTTAATTTATTTCATTCCAGTTAATTGATTTGTGAAATTGATGTTCTTGTTTCTAAAATGAATGTGAAATGGATGCCGTGTTTCTGCTTGTTTTAGAGGGCATGATTAGAATTCCTAAGTCTAGCCAACAAACATAAATAGATTTAGGGATACAAAAAATATCACAGTGGGTTTCAAATACAAACTGTTTGTGATATTAATATATCACAGACAGTTTTTAGTTGAACCCATCTGTGATAATCTATATATCACACACGGTTTCTACTAAAAATCATCTATTATAGTCAATTATCATAAATGGTTTTTTAATAAAAATGTTTTTAATAGTTTGCATCATAGACAATTTGAAAGCTATCTGTGATGACCTCGTATTATTACCGACCCATAAACTCAGATGGCTCACAAAACTATTTGTGATGATGTTTTTGAACCGTCTGTGATGACCTTTGGTGTAGTAGTGTATGCAATTGAAATTCTATATATTATAAAGTTAAGTAATAATCCAAACTAGAATCCAATTCCTAGATATATATCTTTTGATATAAGTCAAGATTATATCAACTCATGTGTAATGATAATGGAACTTAATGCAACCAAGAAATGAGCTATAACACCAGATATAAGTGAAGAACAAAATAGCTCATGTTGCACAAGTTATATAAAGACATTAGCATGATTAGAATTGATGTAAATAGGATACATATTTGCACACAAGAATAACAAACAATGCCGAACTTTGGAAAGGAATTTATGCTTGATAAAAGTATTGACCATAGCACTTCATTGTTTTATTTCTTTCTTTCTTTTTCTTTTCTATTTTCTTTCATTTTTGTACTTTTTTTGTTTGCTTTTCTTTTTGTTTTGCACCAAAGTCAACATGTATATGAAGAGCTCAAGAGATATCCAATAATTTGGTCTCAAAATTCAAGAATGATATCAAGTGTGCAAAGCCCTAGCAATACTCAAAATCTAGTCTTCAATTAGGACCAAAGTATACGCAAAGGGCATAAAGGTAAACAAAGGAATTAAGTGAAGACCAAGTTAGCTTAGTTCTGAAAGGTACCCGTGGTCAGACCAGTTGTGTGGTTAGACTAGGAGTACACCGGTGGTCAGACTGAGATTTAATTTTCTTGCTAGCACCAGCAGGAAAAACAAATATAGAGCTTTGACAAAAATGGCTCAAACAAAAGAAACACAAATAAATATTTTGAATTAGCATGTAATCAAGGTTCTAATAGATCAAAACCTAGCAAAACTCATCAAAATTTTCAATTAGAGATACATCAAAGAACAATATTTTTGTGTGGTTTTTTTGGATAACGGTGAAAGCAATAAATATAGTAGCTAAGGGTAAAATCCTACCGTGTCAACCTTGAGCACTAATACCAGCTAATGTGGGAAGGTGCCAGATCTTCACAGCATAGGATTAGAGATAACTAGACCGGTGCAACCTGATGAATGATACCGCCAACCACTGTTTCTATTATGGCAACATGTGGTACTCGATTCACTGAACCACATGCTTCAATTCCTTTGTCACTTGGTCACGTGGAGTAACTGTGTTCTTGCAAACATGGAGGCAAACACAAGAACAACGGAGATAAGAATGTCAGATATTTGCCAATTCTAAGAGAGTTGAAATGCTTCACTCAAATCTAAGAACAAGAAGTATACTTTTGAAATTTTCAAGTTGTACAAGGAGGGGGCACTCGCATATCTACAAAATGCAAAGTTGGATAAATGCAACAATGCACTACAATGTCAGCTCAACAATAAGTCGGCGCTACAGTGCATGGCGATGCTACAGTTCGTGTCATCGTTGTAGTACCTACAACACATTACTATGTAGCAAGTAAGCTAGTTGGCAGCGTGTATTTTTTAGTGCAGTTTTTTTTGCCTCCATTTTCTTTCTCTCTGTTCGTTTCTCTTAGATCAAGCTTTCCTTGGACTCCAATGTTTCTTTCTTTTCAAACATAATAATACATAGAGCATACACATTAGGTAGTACCCAATCATCATGCAAATCAATGCTTAACTCAGTTAGAAAAAATTCACCTGTTGATTAAGTATTTTAGTTCTAGCTCTTGTGATTGATCCAATAGGTGCTTGCATGCTTAAGGTAGTACTTGATGAAGGAGAATATGGATAAATAATAGGGTTATTCTCATTAGTAAACTAGTAGATTCCAAAGAAACAAAAAGCGCATGATGAAACCTATAGATGTAGAAAATTGTGTAACTATTATAGGTGTGAATGTTCAAGAGTCAAGAAACTGGTGCACTATTTGAGGTCTTTCTTTAAAGGTATGATTGAGGTTATGCTTGGAACAAGTAAAACAGAGCCAATTTTGAGCTCGCTACCTGTAAGTTAGCATATGATCGAGTATGGTCAGTCGGTGGGGTGAATGATTATCTAAAAATCTTTCCCAACACTCAAAGGCAAAAGCTAAAAACACTGGTCTAACCATAGTAATACTTCAGTCTGATCATCAGTTGTATACCGGTCTGACTGCCTAGCGGTTGGACCACCTGAGGCATCGGTCTGATCGCTCGCCCATAAATAGTGCAATTAGCACTGCACCAGATCTACAAATAGATCCAACTCTCAAACCACTAATCCAATGCAGTGAAACTTGGCACAAACACTCTCAAGGATATCAGGAATCTATTCCAATCATGGATCATAAAGATAGATGCCAATGTTCTAAATTTTATCAAAAGCAAGGAGAGTTGCACCCAAACTGGGCAAAAGAGGAAAACCTCAATCTGTACTTACTCATGAGTCCTTGATGATCTAGATGACTTTTGATGTGTTCTCACTTACCATAGAAAGCTAGATCACAGCACGAATTCAGTCAAAATCACTCACAAGAGCAAAATCCCAAAATCACCTCTCTTGAGGAAAACCGAGCAAACTCAAGAACTTCCTCTAGATTATGCCTAGATAGATGGGATCTTATCTCCAGAAGATATCTCTACCTCTTACATGTCCTTAGCACTAGGAAAAATCAAAAAGAGAGAAATCCAAACAAAAAAACAAGCAAATCAAAAGCACAAAGAGAGAATCCATGACACAACTCATTTGGGCAAACTTTAGATGTTCATTTCATTTGGAGAAGAATATTTTACAATTAATCACACAAGGCTTATATAGTGGAGGCTACCACCTCACACCAAACCAGTCACTTCTTAGAGGATCACACCATTTATAATTGGAGAAACTTGGTAACCCACATACAAACGGATTTTACTCTTGCACACTTGCACGCTTTTTAAAGTGTGACTTATAAGGCTTTACAAACTTGATAAGACGCTCCAACTACAAAGATGTGACATAAACTACTTAGCCCAACACCGCGGTTTTGTAAACTACCAATCCATCCGATATTGGATAATTTTCCAAACTGTCACCCACCGGTCTTCATAAAGATGTGACACCTAACGCCTTATCACCAAGATCGTACGCCTACGCTGAGGCCGTCACCACTTGAAACACCCAAGTCCTATGACACATCACATTACACCATAGTCTATGATGCCCGACGGCTTACTTGCATGATCATACGCCTACTCCATGGAACGTCACCAATTCAAATGTGCAAGTTCAATTGGCACACCACTTGCACAGACTACCTCTTCACGACCATCGTCTTTCTCTCGTGCTCTTAGCTTGAGATGATGCTTCACCTAGACTTATACGACACTAAACAACCACCAAGTCTTGGTTTTGCCGCTAGCCCCAATCCATCATCAAAGCACTTGCACAACAAAAACAAGAAATCGATCTGAATACTTGACTTTTAATTAGCAAACCATATGCATGGATTTGCGCCATGACTAACCCTTGCATGGAAACCCCATGACTAACGCTTGCACGGACTCCAGCAGTGACTAATAACCCAAAACAAACAACTTAAACCAATTCAACAGGGACCAGTTTGAATGCAACACTTATGCCAGTCTGACCGCCCAAAGCACGCCAGCTAGACTACCATGACAAGGCCGAATAGGCCACTCCGAAAAACAATTTGCAACTCAACAAGACCTCTCTAGAAAATAGCTATCACCAACAAAAGGCCAGTACTACCACTCTCCAGTCAAACCATCACCACGGTCGGTCAGACCGCAACCCAAACGCCAGTTGGACTGCCAGCAACGGCCAGTCACGCTGTGCTGGTCAAACCGCTGCCTCAGGTTGGTTTAACCGCAACCGCACAGTGGTCAAACCGCCTACCCAGGCCGGCCTGACCGGTGCTACCAGAACATCACATGTCAAAATGTAAATTCACAAAAATCAAATCCAAATAGCAAAAGTAAGACACAAATAATAGAAAATACTCATCACTTTCATAGAACTGTCACCACCTAGTATTATAGTTAATTTGTTGGTTCCTCTCTTATACATGGTTCGTGAACCGTTTTCTAATCTCGATCAATTCCCGATTGCGCCGTACATAATTCCAATCAAACAACGAGTGATCGGTGGAGCATCATCTGTTTATCAATGCCATCGTGTCGTACTGTCTCAGGAGTTGGGAATTTGGGATGATGGATGCTGCCAATAATTGCCATATCAAGGATTAGCAAGTGCTGGAAAATTAAGGTGATGATTCACAAACGCAGCGTGTGTTTGCAATGAAAAAGGCCAAGAGCTAATGTATCGGATGTTAGTGATATGCCCTCGAGGCAACATGGAGATGTTATATATATATATCACATATTATGTTTATGATGCATTACTTTGTTCCTTGAAATAGACATTATCATTATTGATCAATGAGTATGTGACTTATTCATGAGACTCTTAATGCTAAAATGTTGCTATTTCTAAATGATCCCTGATCATATATCATATGAGGAACAAATATGATTCAAAGATCAGCATATGTATTGATTGATGAGCATGTCTCATGGATTATGGTATGGTGATACCAAATCAATAATATAGACATGTGTTAGTGAACATATGTTGGATAGACCCACCATGAGACACTGCAGAGATTCCATGTGTCATCAGTTGGTCTCAAGTAGTGTTTATGTAGAATCCTTAGACTTGAGATCATCATGGTTCCCAACATGCGTAGTAGCTTATTTTGGGACTACTAAACACTACTCCGTAACTGGGTAGTCATAAAAGTAGTCTTCGGGTTTGCCATGAAACATGTAGTGGGATGTGAACGATCAAGATAGAATTTGCCCCTCCTTATGGGAGAGATATCTCTGGGCCCCTCGATGTAATGGATTATGAAAGTGCATGGCCATGTCAAGGTGATTGAGGAGTCAATCACAAGTTTATAATCCATCACGGAATCGAGAGAGTGATTGAGCTATTAAGAGGATGACACAGGTCTCGCCTTGAGCTCAATCTATATCGTGAGGCAAATGGATTCGTACATGAGAACATTACAGGTTCAGCCGATATGATCTTTACATATACTTTGGGGTTAATATGTCTTAGTAGAGGCCGCTATTAACAGGGTGACCGGAAAGACGTTTCCAGGTCGCAACCAAGTATACGTGAACCTACAGGGTCGCACACTTAACGGGTTGGAACACTAATTCGAATGTGATTCGGATGTGGGCTCAATTCAGATAGAGATCCGGATAGACTCCTATTGGGCCTCGGTCCACGAGGCCCAAGTGAGGAGGTCTATATATATGGAGGCGAGGGGCTGAGGGGTGCATGCTTCTGTTAATCCTGAGCCAAACCCTAGCCGCCACCTCCCGAGCCAAACCCTAGCCGCTCGTGAGTGCTGGTACACTCGCGATCGGCGTTCCAGCCCCGGACGTGTGGATACCGGTGGAGGCGCTGCTCGTTGCGGCGTTGATCGGCATCAACAACCTACAGATTGGATCTGCTCGTGGTGTGGTTGATCGCGTGGAGGAGATGATCTGTTCGGGACGATCGGCTACTTCCACTACTACCTCGACACGCGTGGTTGGATCGGCTTCTCCAACTCTTCTTCCGCTGCGCTGCGTGTCTAGTGGTAACGATCCATGATCCCTCCTGTGCGCGGTAGAAAAGTTTTGTTTTCTGCTTTCGTAGCCTACGCGCAATCCTTCATCGGATGCATCGATTTACATACGCAGGCGCAGTGTGTTTGCTGTGAAGAAGGCCAAGAACTAATCTACCGAAGATAGAACTCAAAACGAGCCCACGATAATAAGAGTAGAACAATGCAAATAAGTGCCTCGCTGCAACAAGGAACAGCTAAGTTCATAGCAAAATAAAAGAAGTGGAGGCACAGGTGCTTCAAGCTTAGAAAGCTATGTGCGTGAGTGTAGACAATACCGAAAAGGGAAAGTTGATGCAATTCAATATCCTTTGATTATCTAAGGTGCAAGCTAGGTACCATCTGATTCTGCGGTAATTAGATTTTTTTTTACTCTTAACTGAAACAAATTCTAGCATATAGCTGTGCATATACATGGGCGACTTGGAGCCACCACGTTAGCTATGAGGTTCTATAAATTCCTATATTAATCAAGGAAAAAGAATATATATTCGCCTCTTATGTGGGTATAAATTATAATAGTAATATTGTAGAGTTTTTATAGTTACTAGCCGAATACTCGTGCTTTGCTATGAATAAATAAAATCATATTATTCCAACACGTTGAGTTGATATTGTCGAGATCGATCTGCCTGACCCACACGTTCAGCCGCGTCGTGCCTCCACGCCCTCAACTCTACCGCACACCCAGTGGAGCCCTGTTGTTTTTTCTTGTCAGACAATTTTAGTGTGGTAGAATTTATTTTTTAGTAGATTGTTTTTTCTGTTTTTGTTAGAGAATTTTTAGAGAGGTGCAAGGGGAAGTTGAGGGAGGCAGATGAATCACCACCAACTCTTTCTTTTATATAGTAAAGATATAAAAAATATTATCTTGTTCAATTAAAAAATATTAAAATTATATAACAGTACAACTTTATTTTCCAAGAGCTATTCATCGATGGACGCTGTTGTAAAATCGAGGAGGCCGACTAGAGGGGGGTGAATAGGCGGTTTAAAAATTTTCTTCTAATTTATACTAACAATTTTGACTTAATCAATTTCCTAGAGCAAGTACACAATGTAGTGACTAAAAACAAGATGATATGGCTCAAATAGACACTAGTGCAAATGAACTATCTTAAGAGCAAGTATAATTCTAGTCTAGGTCAAAGTTTGCTACTCTAAGAATACAAGCAATCAAATGATTCTAATGAAATAAATTGCTTGAAAGTAAACGAGGCACAAGAGAGTAAACCACAAATGACACAATCACTTTTTACCATGGTGATCAGAGACTTGCCGGTCTCCCCTAGTCCACGTTGAGGTAAGCCCGAACGAATCGGACCGGCTCCACAAGTTAAGCCGAATCACCTTGATCACTAGCGGTAGCTCTTTCCCTCTCCGGGTAGGCGAGCTCCAATCTTCACAATCTTGTCGGGCCTTCTCACAACCTTCTTGAGAAGATCACCGAACACTCCCGCCAAGCCGTCTAGGTGTCGGCAAACACCAAGAGTAATGAATCATAGCGTGCTTGACCTCACTCAAGTGCCAAGGATCAATCTACGGATGAAAATGCACTTAAATTCGCTCAACTACTTCAATTGAATGCATAAGAGATGAAATGAGGTGTGAGAGGTTGCTCTAGCTCAAAGATGCTCAATAATGGTTCAACAACATGTCCTTGTGCTGGTGGGGTCGAATTTATACCCCCACCAAACTCAAATAGCCGTTGCAATAATTAAACCTCAAAATTTAGGGAAATCGAAAGTTCCGCAGGTATAAACCCGGAACTTCCGGATTTCTGCAGAGGGCTCAGAACGGCTATGTCAGAAAGTCAGAAGTATCCGTTGACATTAAATGCAGTACTTCCGCCATTGAAAACACGGTACTTCTGGATTTCCGGAAGTTCCGATATAGCCCCGGAACTTCCGATCTCCACGAGATGAAGTTTTGAAAAGGTTTCTCTCTGGAAAAAAATGTTCCGCTCACATTTGCCGGGACTTCCGATTTTCGGAACTTCTGACCTAGCGGAAGTTCCGCCGTTCAACTAGCGGTACTTCCGATTTCCGAGAGGCTAAGCTTATTCCCGGTCGCTCTCTGGAAAAAAGTTCCGCTCTGAAAGCCGGAGCTTCCGGCCGATTGGAAGTTCTGCGAGTTGAACTCCACTACTTCCAGCCGATCGGAAGTTCCGTTTTTTGAACGCCGGTACTTCCAAAATTTCTGACAATGCACAGTTTTAATTCAATTTTATTTCTAAGTGCATGCATGATCCTAAATTGATCCATATGGCACATAAGCATATGATCAAGCATTTAACCATGATCCCTCTTAATAGTACGGCATATAACCTATAATCCGGTCTTCCAACCTTTCTCCTAAGACCGGTAAAAATAAAAGAGCCCTAAACTATTTAACTTGTCAACTTGGAATTCTTTGAATCTTGTGACATCTTTTTGTGTACCTCTTACTTTGCCTTTGAGACTAATCCTTCCAAACACTTAATACACATATTAGTCCCATGATCACATAATGTCATTAATTACCAAAACCAATATTTTTAGGGGCCTGGATGCTTTCAGCTGTTGATCACCCGTGTGTCACTACTACAGAAAACCGTATTACAGACGGTTCAGAAACGTTATCACAGACGGTTTTGTGAGTCGTCTGAATTTATGGGTCAGTAATGATGCGAGGTCATCACAGACGGCTTTCGAACCGTCTGTGGTGTAAATATCATAGACGGTTTTTAACTAAAACCGTCTCAACTAGCACAGATGGTTTTTAGTTAAAAACTGTTTGTGATTATCACGCACAGACGGTTTTTAACTAAAAACCATCTGTGCTATTCTCTTCTACCCCTAAATCTATTTATGTTTATTGGCTAGCCTCAGGAAATGCTATCCATGCCCTCTGAAACAAGCAGATCAACATGTACATGTATACATCCAATTCACATCTCAATTCATTTCACAAACATAAAACATCCATTTCGCAAATCGGGTAGGTTACCCATATCGAGTAGGTTACCCATAGCACTGTATACATAAGAGGACACTTACAATTTTACAAAGATAAACTTCATGGATACAAATTTAGAAAAATGCTTACACAAACTACAATCTAAAGCAAGTGGTCCAGAAAAATTTTCAAGTGCCTCATAAGTGCTCTGCTCCTCCTCAATGCCTTGAAGAAGAGCTCAGTTATTGGTATTGTGTTGGTTGCATCAAGTGGCACAAGGGTGATTGGGATACCAGAATGAAAGACCTGTAAAACTGAATGAAGAGGTAAGACAAACTCCAGAAGGATTATAACATAACTAGACGCTAAAATCTGGTACATAGAAACAACTTGTGCTCATCAAAGTTACCTGATACGTGCCAAAAGGGTCTCCAAATTGTTGAACTCGGCATATGGATCTTTGGTGTAAGCCGTAAACATGTTACCATGGTCGCCACATTGTCGAGGCACGCACAAGGTGTGTTCTTCAAGTAGGAGAGGGGGTTAATAAGGGGCGAGGTGGGGAGGAGAACGGTGCCTGCCATTCGATGCAGAGAAAATGGACGGGTGAGGTCGGGATCCTGGGGGATATGCTGCGGATCGGTGACGTGGCGAGACATCACAGATGGTTCATATTACAAACCATTTGTGATAGAGACATCACAGATGGTTCATAACAACAACCGTCTATAATATCACAAAGACAATATACCAGTATAATATAGATAGCTAGTCTGAAAAGATAAAATAGCAAAGTTTTATATGGTTTATATATACTCATTTGAAAGGTTTCGACGAGATCTAGAACTTTGCAGTTGAGGCAAAATCCAAATTCCAAAGGGAAGATTGAACATTTTGGCAAAAACAGAAACTAAAAACTTGGAACGCAAATTTGGGGCTAAAGATGGCCGATTTTTGGGGTCTTGGAGGGCGACTAGCACGAAATAGTCATTTTTTTGGATCGGGCTTGTCGTTAGCTTTCTAACGAGTACAATAACGTTGAAAACGGACACCGTATGCAAAAGTTATCTCCATTTTACTGAAAGTGTCTCAAAACTGAATCCTATTCGGACTCGGGCGGGAAATTATGAAATTTTAGGGGATTGCAAGGCGGGAAACATATCACAGACGGTTTTTAATAAGAACTGTTTATGATAACATCATTATCACAGACGGTTCTTGATAAGAACCATCTGTGGTGTCTGCCATTATCACAGATAGTTCTTAACCGTCTGTGATAATACCACAGACGGTTATTCGTATGAACCGTTTATGATACTTATAGCACAGACGGTTCCTAGGAACCGTCTATGATGTAAGCGTCCAGTTTAGTCTCTTTTGTAGTAGTGTGTGTAATTGATGGATCGTTCAATTTTGCTTTTGGCTGCATGTGAGGGCATAAGGGTTTACGGAAGCATGAAATGCAGGCGTTGATAGATTGCTGTGTGGCGTGAGCTCGACGAGAGAAAGGGAAGGTGCTGATAGGTATGCATAGCTTCCATATACTACTGTTTCTTAGTGTGATGTATTTTTAGTGTTGGAATACAACTCTATTCAGATAAGGAACAAATCTATTTTATATGCATCTTTTTCTTTGCAAAAAATCCACTTAACACCTTAACTATAAAACCGGTGCTTAACTATCCATACTTACAAAACTGGGCAAATTTACATCCTAAGACAGTTTTAGAGGACGGTTTTGATGATGTGAATCCCACTCAATGGTAATTTTCACCATATTGACGGCCATATCATTGGATTTTGCTAACAATGATCCAATTCAAGGATATTGACATCTATATCGTCGATCTCTTTCTTCTCTATATATTTTTTTTGGGTTATCCTCATTCCTCTGATTTGGATCCCCGTTAGTAAAAACAGAAACATAACTGTTGATATGCCAAAACCACTCTGAGCTGGATCCCAATCAGCAAAACCTCCTGATTTTGAAAGTTTAGAAGATTAAATATCTTGTTTTGTAATTAAGGGTATGTAGGAGCAAGGATAATCGACTAGAGGGGTGAATAAAAGATTCTAAAAATTCTTACTATCTAAAACTAATTTCTACAAATTTAGAGCTAAGTAAGATTTATATTGCAATTCAAGACCTACTCAATTATAGTAAAGCTGAGGCACTACAAGACAAGCCTCTATAAATATATTTCTAGCATAACTAAATATTACAATCATAATATGTTAGAAATATAGATGTGAAAAGTAGAGGCAAAGAAATAACCAAAAGATGACACACGATATTTTGCCGTGGTATCGAAGACTTGTCGGTCTTCACTAGTTCATGTTGAGGAAAGCACAATAGACTTGGACCAGGTCCACGAATTAAGTTTTGCTCCTTAATTCCACTAGTGGTTGTTTTTCCTCTGCTCCAGAGATAGTGAATACTGAGTCACTCACAATTTGGCGCCGGGCCTCTTCACAATCTCCTTTAAGAGATCATTGTGCAAACTCCCGCCAAGCCATCTAGGTGCTGGCAAGCACTAAGAGTAATGAATCACAAGCTTCGCTTGACGACAATCAAGTGCCAAAAATCAATCTAGAATGAATACACTTGAATTTGGCTCAAATACCTCAAATGAATGCAATAAGAGTAAATGAGGTGTGAAGAGAGTGCTATTAGCTCAAAGATGTTCAATGAATTGTCTAACCTTTGTCCTTGAGCTGGTGGAGGGGTATTTATACCCCCACCAACCAAATTTGACCGTTGGAGGCAAAGTCTTGAAAAATCAGGGGAAATGAGGTGTGAAGAGAGTGCTATTAGCACAAAGATGTTCAATGAAATGTCTAACCTTTGTCCTTGTGCTAGTGGAGGGTATTTATACCCCCACCAACCAAATTGGACCGTTGGAGGCAAAGTCTTGAAAAATCGAGGCGAGTGGTAGTACTGCCATTCATCGGCCAGTACTATTGCACCTGTACTGACAGCATAGTAACGGCTATAGCAGAGCCTCTGAACTAGCTGTTGAAAATACAGCGTGGTACTACCGTTTGTCTTGAGGAAAACAAATGGTCATCTCTAGAAAAAACGTACTGCCCATAAATTCGAAACTTACGGGATCCAGTAGTACCGCTCAAGAGTTGTGGTCATACCGCGATGTGGTAGTACCACCATATAAACTTCGGTACTATCGTTTTCCAGAGAAACAAAAGAATTTCAAAAGGAACTCTCTGGAAAAAACGTACCGCCAACTAAATCTCGGTACTTCCGAATTGTGGTAGTACCGCACTACCTTTATGGTCATACCACACTGCGATAGTACCGCTGAATAAACTCCGATACTACCGATTTTTCTGAGAATGCATAGTTTGCTTTCAATTTAAGTTCTAAGTGCATGCATGATTCTAAATTGATCCAAATGGCATAAAAACATGCTGTCAAGCTACTAGCCATGATCCCTCTTAATAGTACGTCATCTAACTTAAAATCTGGTCTTCCATCTTTTTCTTCTAAGACCGATAAAATCAAAAAGGATTTTAGACTACTTATACCTTTGTCTTGAACTATATTGATCTTCATGTTGTCCTTTATCGTGCAATTTTAGTTTTTCACCTTCGTCACGGAATTAAACCTTTCAAACACTCAATAAACATGCTAGTCTTATATTCACATATTGTTATTAATTACAAATTATTTTTAGTTGTCTAGATGCTTTCAGGGTGTTGAGTAAATTTTTGCAAAGTTGAGAAGTGTAAAAGAAACTTATTTCTTAAGATAATAAATACATATTTGATATGGTTAGCACGAGACCGTGTACATAAAGACCGCTTGGCCAGGCTACCAGCTTCTTTGCATATACAAGCCCCGCATACGAGAAGTCGTCCTTGGCAATGCCCAGCGAAAACTTCTGCACATCAATTGAGCACTTGCTGCCTCGCTGGTCGGAGCTAGGTTTTGGACGAAAGAAGTTGGGATGGCCATTCCGTGCCGAGCCGTGAAACCTAACGCTACACACGATCATATATTGGGGAAGTGTAGCCTATAACTTGAAGGCTGAAATGGTGGAGCTACTTAGGTTTTGCGTATCAAGGTGAAAATATTTCATCGTTAGGATACGGATCCGACACAGCTAGGACGCACCAAATTCAGAGGTATGGCCTCTTGGTTGGATGCATTCGAAAGAAAAAAATGCTAGGCACATTTTCAAGTCTGATTAGTATCTCCGTCTATGCATGTGTCCATGTTGACATGTGCTCTAAAAATCCGTGTGCAGTTGAAGAGCTTGGAGACGTCACCGGCGCGTCGGCGTCATCATGGCCTGCAACTGGATCACTGTGCATGGTGTGCACGGGAAGAACTATTGCAGCATGTTCAGTCCATTCCAACGCCCGTAGGCCGTATGTAGTGTCCCATGGTGACCTCGACGAGCGGCAGCTCAAGCCCGGCGAGCGCATCCGCGGTGATGGCCTCGCAGAACCCGGAGCAGTATGTCGTCGACTCCTTGCCCGTTGCTAAACACGGATGTGAAGGTGAGCTGCGTTGCCAGTAGCAACGACGACGTGGATACTGGATAGTGCTAGCATTCCTGTGCCAGCAGCCACGTAGATGAAGCACCACGCGGTGTAGAACCCGCCGAGGACTGCGGCATAATTATTTTTATAAGAGATAATTGTACTGTAGCTTCCTAAATTTATCAGGCTGTACCACTTTACTCTTTAAACTTATATTTTACTTTTTTGGTTTTTTAAACTTGTCTCTATTTACACCGTAGCTCATTTCCTCTGTTTGCAAACAGAAATGGCTTAGCTGGTGCACGCCCACGCACACAGGTGGCACATATGGCTACTTAGGTGGATGTACGTCGAGCACGAAGAGAACCTCAGGGAGAAGCTGAGCGGGTGCACAAAGAGAACTGGATGCTAGCTGGTGCACCAGACGCCATACTCGCCGAGCACCCCCCCCCCCCACCTGTGCGCTCTCACGATGACGCCAGTGTCAGTTGTCGCCACCGCAAGGGCGCCGAGCGCCTGTTGGGGAAATTGCCTAGGGAGTCTAGACGAGTGATGGTCGTCAACCTCTTGCGATTACACAAACACGCGAACATGAGTAGCCACAAGTTGAATTTTACGACGCAATGCAATGCGATGCGTCTGCGCCCTTTTCTTCTTTCTTATATAGAGGAGTAACATACACGACTTTGAAACCAACACAGCATACCACGCTAGGAATCCAACACGGACACGATCTCTAAATCTAAACAGACTTTGAGTCCTAATCTCTTACGACTGCTATAGTCGATATGACTTACGACTTACGACCATTGCAGAACTTGAATGTGGTCATAGTCCGCCGTGATCGTAGAACATGGTCGTAGATTCAACCAGACCTGAAGATAACTAGATTAACTCTATCAATCTTCTCCTTAAACTTATTGTCATCCGTCTTCGATGTTTCACATACCAATCTTCTCCCACATTTCCATGAACTTCATTCTTCCGAGTGATTTGGTCAGGATGTCTGCGAGTTGGTCCACCATGCAGACATGCTGCACTTCAATCACCCCCCGACTCCACACATTCTCTTATGTAATAGAACCGAGTGTTGATGTATTTGCTTCTTTCAAGGTAGACTGGGTTTTTGCACAACATCATTGTCGACTGATTATCAATCTTCAAGGTTACCTTTTTAACCTTCATCTTCAATATACCAGCCAACAATCGACCCAGCCATACCCCTTGACAGGCCGCCGCACAAGCTGCAATGTACTCTAATTCACACGAAGACAGTGCGATCACCTTCTGCTTCTGTGGACACCAGCTGACTGGGTTCGACCCCAGGAAAAACACCACGCCCGAAGTGCTCTTCCGATTATCTATATCACCAGCTAGATCACTGTCTAAGTAACTGACCAGCTCCAAACCTTCTTCCTTCTTCTCATAGACACACCCATAATTTAGTGTTCCTTTGATATACCTCAGGATACATTTTACTGCACCCATATGCTCTGTTGTTAGATTCTCCATGTACTTGCTCACCATCCCAACCGAGAATGTCAAATCTGGTCGTGTGTGTAGCAAGCACCTCAAGCTTCTGAACATGCTTGTGTACAAAGTCTTGTCTACGGACGGGTTTGTGTTGTCTTTGCTCATCTTCAGGTGGGGTTCCATCAGAGTTGTGTTGGATTGCAGTCCTTCATGCCGTGTTGAATGTTGCATACGCGGTTTGGCTGAGTGTAGTATTCCCTGAGCATTGTTGTACCTCAATGCCTAAGTAGTAGATAAGTAACCTAAGGTTGCTCATGATAAATAACTTCTTCATCTGGTACTTGAAGCTATTGATGTCCTCGATACTCTCTCCAGTGATGATCAAGTCATCCACATAAACTCCAACCAACAAAGTTCTACTTCCCTGGTTCCGTTTGTACAGTGCATGCTTTAACGGGCACCTTTCAAAGCTGAGTGCTACAAGAGACTTGTCTAACTTCGCATTCCAAACTCTCGGGGCTTGACGCAGACCATATAGCGCTTTGTGCAGTCATAGTACTAGGTGTTCATCTCCTTTCTTCTCAAAACCTAGAGGTTGCACGACATAAACTTCTTCTTCCAGATCGTTGTTGAGGAGGCTGACTTCACATCCATATGATAAATCTTTCATCCTTCTTGTGTTGTGATCGCAATAAGTAGTCGTATCATTTCTAGTCATGCAACAGGGGCAAAGACTTCATCAAAATCAACTCCTTGTCGTTGAACGTACCCTTTTGAAACTAGCCTCACCTTGTGTTTTACGATTACGCCTTGGGTGTCCTTCTTCACCTTGTACACCCACTTCAGTCCCAATTAGCTTGTGATTGACTGGCAATGGAACAAGCTGTCAAATTCCATCTTCTTGGATAGAGGATATCTCCTCCTCCATTGCCCTTCTCCACTCTGGCTTTCCTTTTGCTTCTTCGAAGTTCACTGGCTCCTCCTTTCCGAGCAAGCAAAATTTGGAGTCCTCCAACTCGATCGGAGATGTGGCATCATAGAGGCTTTTGATGTCACGCTCCTGTCAAGGTCCTTCAGATGACCTCGCATTGAGCTCTAATCTTCATGGAGCACTAGGTGAGACCGGCGCTGTCATCATCGCTACTGGAGTGCGCGGTGTAGTCGAACCGGGCAAGCCAGTTCCCGTGTTCGTACCTCCCGTGGTCGCACCTGGAGTTTTCTGTAATGTGGTCGTGTCCTCCGACCTTGTTCTTTGTAGTTGTAGTGTTGGAAGTTACCATGTTGTCATTAGGATCTACGACCACGTTGTGGTCGGAACCTCCGACTTCACCCACCATGGTCAGCGTGTCAGTTACATAATCATCGAGACCTGTATCAATGTTAGGAGGATAGTGCACCGTAAAGATGTCTTCCACAGGTCGTACCTCTACCGACGGATCTTTTCTTGACTACCACTTCCTCTCCTCCTCGAACACAGTGTTATGAGTCACTACAACTCGTCATGTCATCGAATCAAACATCCGATAGCCTTTCATCTTCGAATCGTACCCAATGAACACCATTCGCTTGCTTTGATCTGCCAGATTGAAGACGTGAGGTGTGGTCATCTTTACATGTGTGACACACCCAACAATGCGGAGATGACCCACACTTGGCTTGCGGTCATAATAGGCTTCGTAAGGAGTTTGCCAATGATGCTTTTCATTGGCACTCGATTTAAGAGATAAATGACAGTCAAGACTGCTTCCCCCAAAAAATCTCCTAGGATGCCCATGCTCTTCAACAGACTCCTCGCCATGCTGACCACCATCTGATTCCTCCTTTCGACCACTCCATTTCTTGGGGCGAGTAAGGCGATGTTAGATAATGCCAAATTCCCAGCAGCTCACAGTAGTCATCGAACACGTTCGAGGTAAACTCGCCACCATGGTCCATGCGTAGAGCTTCAACTTTTGATGCTTTTCCAACTCGGCTATAGCCTTAATCTTCTTGAATACTTCAAATACTTGGTCTTTGCTTCGGAGTAACGCCAACCACATATATCTTGTATAGTCGTCAACCAACAGTAGGAAGTATCTATTTCTGCTGTGCATGGTTAGAGTGATTGGCCCACATATGTCATCATGCCATAACTCGTGAGGCACGACTGCTCGATACAGAGACATGGTCAGAAATAGGTTTTGATGTTGCTTGCCGATAAGACAACCATCGCAGATGCGATCTATGTGCTTGATCATGGGCATGCCTTGCACCATCTTCTTATGAGCCATATCCTTTAGAGCGAAGTTAACATTCCTGTACCTAACGTACCATCTCCACGCTACTTCTATGCTCTTTGCTAGAAGACACTCTGGGAGAGCCAGATTGATGTTCGACACATACATTCGGTTCCTTGATTTGTTCACCTTGGCCAACAACCGCTGAGTTCTGTCTAGGATAGACATTACTTCTCCTTCAACCATGATCCTGCAGCCATTTTCATCCAACTGTCTGAGGCTCATGATATTGTTTCTCATCCTTGCGATGTAGTAAACATTCATGAGAATACGATGTTCACCCGTGGAACACTCCAACAGTACCGAGCCCCTTCCTTGTATCTCCATAGCCGAACCATCTCCAAATTTGACTGAGCCTTTTATCTCCATGTAAATCTTAGCAAACTTTTAAATGCATTTGGTCATGTGGTTGCTTGCACTGGTATCTAGATTCCAAGTCTTGTTTTGGGTGCCGTTCAACATCGGCGTCACCTTCTCTTCATGCAGAAACACCTTTTGTTTAGGCGTTGGGACTGTATGGATGAGTTCACACACTTCGATCATTAGCAGCTAGGGGTCGTCGTTGTGCTGCTTCACTACAAGATTTGCCCTTGCTCTTCGGTTTGGCTTTAGATACTCTTTTGCAAAGTGCCCGTACTCATTGCAGTTGAAGCATTTGCCTTGGTATATTGAAGTCTGGCAGTAATCGTTCATCGTCTCCTCGATTGAAATCTCCTCAGCCACTGCCTTGACTACGACCATGTCCCCGTCCTCTTCCATTATGACCACCTCTTTGAGCACAGCTTGAGCTCTCATTTTTTAGTCTTCAAGCTCCTCTATTCCCTCTTGTTTTCAGCAAAGAGTAGCTTGTCTCCTCCTGAGAGACCATGTGGAGGTAACCCTATGTTTGTGATGAGTAATTGACGCTTATGTTAGAGAGCTTGAGTTTGTTTTGGGTATTTCATGCTTGAGTACCTTTCACTAATGCTAATGTATGATTATGCTGTTTCGAGCGGTGCTATGTGATGTTTTCTTGTCTGTGATGGCTGCAGGACTTTGAGGCTAGGTCGTGGCGAGGCATGGATGGCCGCTCTAAGCACAGGCGGTGCTGAGGTCAAAGCGGTCGGGAGATGCCAAAGACGGTGAGGACTCAAAGTGGTTGTGAGGCGTGGACAGCAAGAAAAGAGGAAGCTTCCGGGAAGGTGCAGGAGTGGCATTTCGGTAAAATGCGCAAGGCTGCAAAATGGAAGCGGTTTCGGTTGAAGATAACGGGTAAAACGCTGAGTTTGCTAATGGGCAAAAGCAAATCCAACCCGGTAGTGGAAGGCTATAAATAGAGAGGGTTAGGGTTTGGAGAGTGTGTGCTTGTTTTTTCCTCCTCTATTTGGTTGTAAGGGTTTTTAGCTTTTGTTCTGGTGAGGAGAGGTTGGGCAAAGGAGCTCTTTGTCTTATTTCCTTGCCTGAATAGGAACCATGTAGTGGGAGTGGGCTGAGCATTCTTGATTTTCCTTTTTGGTGTGTGAGTGGTTGGGCAGAGTAGCTTCTTGGCTCACTGTCTGCTCGTGTTCTGGTTTTTTCATTGTCTACGTGAGTTGCCCAGGATGTGAACCATGTATGAGATGGCTGTGAGACTCTTGATTAATGCAAGCATTCATGTCTCAGATTCAATATGAGAAATCCTGTGCCTGAAATGATTTGATTTTCCTGTCTTCTTGTTCAGTGCTTGCGCTTCAGTTTCTTTCTTCTTCTCTGTTATCAGTTCTTCTCTGTTCATCTTGGTTTGAAGTTGAACCTTTTGATCAAATAGCTGAATCCTTGTTGCTCTGAACTGGGAATATCCTCAAGGTCATTTGCCCAGTCCATTCCCGAGAGTAAAAGGCAGAATCAATGGGTTTTCCTCTCTCTCAGTGATGCGCCATAATTTCCTCTGTTTACCCCATTGTACAGTTTGGAGGCAGAGCATCTCTGTGTTCTTGAATTCTCAGCAAATTGTTGGTTCAAGCTTTGTGTTTTCTCATCTAAAGATGTTGCTCTATTGTTAATCAAAGATTCTTGAGCAAAGGATCCAAGAATCATGAGATATTTTGGATTTTGTCTCTCCTGCAGTGTTCATCTTGATTCTCAGGCTCTAAGTTTCACCCTTTTATTTTTCTTGCTCTAATGCTTGTTTTTCCAAGGATGAGAATCAGAGTGAAGCCCTATGATCAAAAGAGCCAAGAATTTCAAGTGATTTGGAAATCAAGTCATGTCGGCCACACGTGCTCTCGTTGTGTTTAGTCTTCTCTGTTGGATTCAGTTCTTGACAAAAAGTGAATCTTGGTTTTACCAATCTTTTGATCTGAATATTCTCTCTCTAAGGATGGTCAGATATTTGGTTTGAGTCTCTGCTCTTCTTTCCTGAGAAGGACATTTGTTGTTTGTTCTAATTTCTATTTGGTTCTTCTCTGCAGTATTCACTGTGCCTTCTGTTTTTCGGTCATTAGAAAGTTTCTTGCAAAACAGAACTTGAAATAATCCCTGCCTGGTCAGACTGGACTCTCTACTGTGGTCAGACCGGATGCCGATTGGCGGTCAGACCGCTAACCCTGGTGGTCAAACCGGGTGAGCCCTTGCGGTCAGACCGGCAACATCAGAGCGGTTAGACCGGCGGAGGGCTTGCAGTCAGACCGGCCGAGGCTTGGCGGTTTGACCGGTTAGAATTCATTTGCTCTCTGATTTGTTTCTTTTTCTTGCCTTGTTTTCTGATCTTTTCTGCATTTCCAATGAGCATGAATCTTCTTCTTCATAGCTACTATAGCTATCGGAGAAGAAGTATGTGGATACTTCGGGGCGGTTTTTGAAGGCACCGTTCACCCCCCTCTGTTGCCCATTTCGATCCTACACCTCCGTCCTTCCAGTGTCGTTGACCCTTGAGTCCTTCCTCGAAAGTTCTGAGATGACCGATCACTTCTAAGACCGACATCGTTTCAACATTGGGAAACTGTTCAACCGTGCTAATAATCTGAAGAAATCGGTCTGGAACTAAGCTAAATAGTTTTTGACCACGTCGCTTTCTTCCAGCTTACATCGAGCGAACGGATCTCACCCTCTAGCGTGGTGAGTTTCATGGAATACTCGCTGATCGACTTTGAGTCTCCCATCTGTAGCTTGCTCAGTTGTCATTTGAGCACTTGCACTCGTGCCTTCTTGACGTGATCATCACCTATTCGCATCTCCTGAGTACACTCCAGGCTTCGTTCGCCATCTACTTCTCGGCGATCGGCACCATCATGTCGTCTGGCATAGCTTGCGAGATGGTCACCATCGCGCCTTGATCCTTGTCGTTGTCGTCGTCTCCATCTTTGACAACCGACCAAACCCACGGCGAACGCAAGATTAACTCCATCTTGATGGCCCATATGTTGTAATTCATTTCGCTTAACATCGGGTATTGAATCAGGATCATGGCGCTTCTTGTCGCCGACTTGATGAGCACACATATCAGTATGTCGCCTATGGTCTCGATGAGCTCTCCAGACTTCAACTGGTCACTTGCGTTGTCGGCCATCGCTTCATCCCCTTAGGCTCTGAAACCAATTGTTGAGGAAATTGCCCAGGGAGTCTAGACGAGCGATGGTCATCAACCTCTTGCGATCACACACACATGCGAACACGAGTGGACACAAGTCGAATTTTGCGATGTGATGCAATGCGATGCATCTGCGTCCTTTTCTTCTTTCTTATATAGAGGAGTAACATAAATGACTTTGAAACCAATGCGGCATACCATGCTGGGAATCTAATACGGACACGGCCTCTAAATCTAAACAGGCTCTGACTCCTGACCTCTAAATCTAAACAGGCTCTGACTCCTAACCTCTTACGACTGCTACAGTCCAAACGACTTACGACTTACGACCATTGTGGAACTTGAGCGTGGTCGTAGTCCGCCGTGGTCATAGAACATGATCATAGATTTTACCAGATCTGAAGACAACTAGATTAACTGTATCAACACCCTTGCCAATGCGGCTAGGGAGAAGGCTGCTAGAGAGCTTACGGCAGAGCCAGGGCCCAAGGCTAGGATAGTCTGTGTGCGCATGGATCCCTTGAGCTCGGGCACCAAACTTGTGAGTCGAATACTTACACAGCGACATGTACCCCAGTTTATAAAGCTTATAAAAGGATCAACATCCTTTTTTGAAACCAATATGAAAGCTTGATAGCTTCATATGTACGTGTCTATACAAGAGATCAATGTACGATACATGATTTGATGCTTTGAAGCACATTTGTCTAGTCTCAGGTTCTTCTGTCTCTTTTTTATTTCTTTTGAGTGATACAAAACCCAACAACTGGTATCAGAGCCTTAGATTTGGGTCAGGCGTAGAGGAGTAGTGCGACATGTTCGTGTTATTTTCCAAAGCCGAGTTGATGGCTTCGAGTTCGGGCGTCGGGATGGTGCAGTCGATGATTCTCGTATTTTCACAAGAGAATTATGATATGTGGAACATCAAGATGTAGACGCTACTATTTTCACAAGGGTTATGGGATATTGTGGAGAATGGTTATAAAGAGTATGCTACTAAAGATGTCCTTACACCAGAGCAGAAGAAAATTCTAGCAGAGAACTAGGTGATGGACGCTAAGATCTTGTTTTTGATTCAACAAGGTGTTGTGGAAAGTTTGTTTTAGCAAATTATCAGTGCCAAGAAGTCAAAAGAAGCTTGAGACAAGCTAAAGCAAGAGTTTCTATGGTTCCGCAAAAGTTTTAGTCGAAAAGCTACAAACTTTGCGAAGGCAGTTTGAAAATCTGCAGATGAAGGAGTCCGAGAAGATACAGGATTACTTCTTGAGGGTCATCGAGGTGGTGAATCAGATGCAAACCTACTGTAAAGAGATTACTGATCAAAAGATTATTGAGAAATTTTTGATCATTTTACCAGAAAAGTTTAAGTATATTGTTGCTGCAATTGAGGAGTAGAAGGATTTGGCAACCCTCCCTATGCAACAACTAATGAGTTCATTAGAATCTCACGAACAGAGGAAGCTATAGTGTGCAGGGAGCTCAGTTGAAAGTGTCATTCGGTCAAAGCTGAGTTTCAAATATCAAACTTCAAGAAATAGTGGAAATTATCAAAGAAGAGGTGATCTAAGAAAAGATGTGTAGAAGAAGTTGGCCGATGATAAAAGAGAAAAATATACGAATAGTTCTAAATTTTGGTGTGATATTTGCAAAAAGTCTAGTCACACAACAGTATGTCCTGAAAGAAGATGAGTTGCAATAAATGTGAAAGGCAAGGTCACATTGCCAAATATTATAGATCCCGAGATAACAATCAGGAAAATATCTTAGAAGAGGATAATTCAAAAAGGGCAGTTTATTCTTGCCAAATTGCCAAAGATGAAAAAGAAGATATTTGGATTATGAACAGTGGTTGCACAAACCATATGCCTTCCAATCATGATATATTTTGAGATGTTGACTCATCATATCTGTAGGGACCCAGATTTTACAATCCAGATTCCTTTGTGATTCCACCGCACTATTCCCTGGATCAGTAGATAGTGCTCACAGTTTACAGTTCTGAATATCAAAGTACATATCATGCGAAAACGTAAATATAATAGTAGACTTACTCATGGGCCGATTAGGCCGAAATCATTAAATTGCAGCAGCGGAAGAACGAAGCACGCAAGTGGGACCTTCAGGACATGCCCATAGGCAGCCAACTGGAGGCTCGGGTTATTTTATTTGCCAAAAATCGCTTCTAGCAGTATTATTATTATTTAATCATAGTGTTATTGTTGCTACCTAAACTCCACATAACGGTTGCCATAATTGACTTAATCCACCGAAAGTTCACTTTCTTTATTGATTGATGTCTAAGACTCCAAACAGCGAGAGTCATTATTTATTTAATCCACCGATCATACTTTGTATTTTAGAATTCCTAATAATCCAATCTTGTAATTACTATTCATCAGCTCCTCACTTCTGAATTCTAATGATTCTCTAATATAATTATTTTCAAATCCATCGATATCATTTGTATCAGGACTCCCTAACAATTCAATCCTTTTGGTTATTGATCCAAAACTACGATCTGCTATTCCAATAATCAATCTTATTTTTCATTATCTACCTCTAACTAATTCACCAAGTATATCAGTGATCAAGTCTATAATTTACTATTATATATCCACCAAGAATATTAGTGATCAAGTCTACGATTCGCTAGTATATACATCCACCAAGAATATCATTGATCAAGATTATACTCCAATTTGTTATTTTTCATCCCAATTACCAAAAAATTCAATTCATCCATCTAGTACTTGATCAAATCATACTAATCTCATTATCGCCAACATCTTCCAAGAATTTATATTGTTTATCAGGGTTGTAATCCAGCAATTACCTTTGCACTCCCTAATTTTCTGAAAATCATTTAAATCAACTTTCTAACCTATATATTCATTTAGGCACCACCAATTTATTTCTTCCAGAATCCGCACTATCATTTTCACCTTTATGATTGACATGAATCCACCGACAATCTTTATACGATTAACACAATCAACCCTCTACTTTTCTTATGACTCTATCTATTCTTCCTGACATTTTACTTTGTGAGATGCATTATCATTATTCAGAAATATAATACATAGAAATTTCCTGAGACCTAGAAATTTTTGAACAAAAACATAATGTGTAAGAGAATGCAATAATAATAGCGATCCAGATTCCATCCACCGTTACATGGCATCCACACCATATGCTAACATTTCAGCGTTATAACCGCTTACATTACCACTGGGACGACACCCAGGACAACTCAAATCAGGGCTTTCCACTGCCCTTCACTTTTCCAAACCCATCCATAAAGCATTTTGAAATAGAACTATATCTAGTTAAGTTCCCATGTCCGCCCTTGACTGTGGGCACGGCTATTCGAATAGTTTTGACTCTGCAGAGTTTGTACACTTTCACCACAAGAGACAATCAACTCATTGCCCCACATGATTCCTTAGTCGTGTGGTTGAACAGACCACCACAGTGACTTTTCAAAGTATCTAGTCCCCTTTGTCATCTCACCTTATGGAAAACTGCCCACTTGCGGTGGGTCCCATCTATGCACGGGATGTTCCCCACGGTTACTAGCGTTATTCGGACTCCACTCCCCTCAGCGCTAGTACGACTGGGAAACTTCACCCTCCACTCGATGTCCCTTTAGGCCTTCTCTTGCCCTTGCGTATCCACTTCTATCCACTACCAGTGAGATGAGTCCGGGAATTTTGATAAATTTACTTAGCCAAGTTGCACTTTGCAGACTTGTGGTTGCACTGTTTTACACAGGAGGTCATGACAAGATTCGGTCCTTAGGAGTACCTGAGCGGTTCTACCACACTCCACAATTTTGTGTTTCCACTGCACCACATACCAGCCCCCAAACCACCCGCTCAGATATTTAAGCAAATTGGGATTTTTGGGAGCATAAAATAATCATGTCAAAATATACCAGTCATTCCCACCATGACTGTCCAAACCAGTTTCTCATGATTAAAAATGATAATGATGCTTGGGGCATTTCAGCGCCCCTGAGTATCTAAGCAGTACTAAGCATGGCGTATAATTACGGACTTACTTTTGAAAAATTACCATTATAATTTGCTAAGGCGACGAGGTTCACATATTCAAGTATTCCAAAGGAGGTGTGATATTATTCAAGGCAAACAATGGGCATATAACTAGAATCTTAAATTAAACATGTATTTGCATATAAAATAACAGCATGCAATTTGATAATTTAAACCAAAGTAATTTGCAGAAAATGTAAGTTCAACATGATCAAAGTATTGACTCGCCTGGCGCAGTTTACCGCGGTCTTGAGCTCACACAAAGTTGTCTCATGCGATGATCTTTAATTCGTGGTCTTCATCGATCTCGGTCTCGCTTGATCCATAGAATCTTCAGGACTCCAGTTTCTAATTACATGTCAAACGACTGAATCCAAATAAAAGCAAATAACAGATCCAAATAAATCTGAATAGACTCAATTTAATTTTACTTTGAGTTAATGGGTGATTTGAGTGATTTGAGGCAAGGCCGGTGGCAGAATACAATAACTTGATCTTTTTTTTACTAATAGTCTCTTTTACTATTTTTGTAGTCATCAAGAAAGTTTCACGGGTTAGATTAGACCTAAGATTCAGCGTGCGAGATTAGCGAAGCATTATTTTGTTGAGCGCTCATATTCAGGGCATCTGCTATATACGCAATGTATATGAATTTTAGCTTACCGAATCAATCTTATAGTTTGTGTTTACAGCATTTTGCCGTACGATATTTTATGTACCTTTGGATATTATTAAGCATAATTCAAGTTGAATTTAGGATTCATTTATACGGGTCCTAGCTTGTTATATGCAATCATGCTTATCATATTACTTATTAAACCTAATGTTAAGATTTAGTTAATGACACCTTTGTTATTTTGTCTACTACTTTAGTTATGTTTAGGCTTAGTTTTATTTGAATTTAAATTTATTTATCTGGGCAAAGATTGTTCTATAGAGTCACATTTCAATATCTGCAATTTAGCAAAAGTCATTAAGATTTATTTCGTGGCATGATAATTATTAGGGCATATATGTTTACATTTTTAATTAAGGGTAGTCTCTGATAAATTTGGATATTTAATCAAAATCATAATGCCTTTATCAATATCTTTAATTAATAATAAATATTTTAAATAATTATTCAAACCATATAATTAATCATATATGAGCTAATTCAAATTTAAATCTTTAAATAATCTCATATACATTCTATTTAAATTTTATTAGCTTCTCTAAATTATTCCCTAATTTTTCATGATTTTTATCAATTAAAATGAGCTACAAAAAGTAGGGAAAAAGGTGGGAATAAAGTGCTACCGGATGGTTTTGAACACAGGACCTGAGGGGCTTGGGAGCCTTATGCACGCTCGACTAGCCATGGGAGTTCTCGGTGTTACGCGATTTGCTAGGGATGAAAAAGGCTAATATGCAAGCGGTGGACTGGCACTCGGCCGGAAAAATCAACTGAAAATCTAAGCTAACAGGGGCCGTTGGAGAATCGAACCCAGGCCGGCAACTTGGGCGAGTACACTGTTAACCAGTCAGACATTCGGTGCTTCTCGTCTTACCGGGGAAAAGAAATGCATATGAGCTAGGCTTGACAGCTGAGGCAAAACAGGGGAAGCTACCGGCGCACGGTGCTGGCGTCACCGACGGCAAGCGGCGGCCGGGAGGGGGGGTGGTGTCCCGTGAAATGGGTCGCGCAGGGGACTGGGAAGCTAGTGGTGGTGGCTACTTGGCCGGAGCGGCGGTGAGGTGGACAGGCGACGGCGTGGGGCGGCCGGCGGTGGGGTGGGGATGAGGTGCCGACGGCCGGGGAGGAGAGGGAAGGGGGCAGCGCGCGCATGAGTGGGAGAGCGGCGGTGGGGAGGCTTACCGAGCAACCATTGGAGCCAGGGAGGTGCCAGAGAGGGCCGACGGCGATGGCCATGGGCGGCACGAGCAGGGGCACGGTGCCAGCGAGCTAGGGCGGGCTGTAGCTCCGATTGGCGGCGGGGAAAGGTTCGGGACACCAAGAGGCGCCGGCGACGGTAACGACGGCGGCGACCGTGGATTGGGGAGGAGGCCGATTCGGGGGAAAGAAAAGGTGAAGAAAGAAGGAGAGATGGCGCGGGCTATGGAGAGAACCAGGAGGCCTCTTATGGCCGCAGAGAGGTGGGGAGACGCGGTAGCGGAGGATCGGGTGGCGGGGGAAGGACAGCCGGTCCTTGCCCAACGCACGGCTCGATGCATGGTGGTGCAGAGCAAAGTGACGAGTTGGTGCAGCGCTAAGAGTGACGGGCGTGCGGCGAAGGAACAAGTCGGCATGGGGCTCGAGCGCGCTGCGGAGTCAGAGGGGGCAGAGCACGCGCGGAGAAGAAAAGAAATAAAGAAGAAGCCAACGCGCGGGCAGAGAGGGAGAAGGAGGAGTGCGGCGAGGGCGCGGGCTCGCGGGGCCAGAGAGAGGAGGCAGAGTGGGAATGGGGCCCGTGTGGCAGTGAACGATAGAGGGGGAGAAAAAGTGGGGAGAGGGGAGGTTGGGCCGGCCTTCGGCCAGTCTGACCTCTCTTTTTTTTAGTGTATATATATACATATGTATATACAAGTATATATACATATATATAGTATATATATTTTTGTTTTTTTATTTTTGTATATGCACATATATATTTATTATATATATATATTCTCTTATTTATTTATTTATTTGCACATTCATTTTATATACATGTATATATTTCCTTCAGGCCTATATTTTTTTTATAAATACATTTTATGTTTTGCTCACCTTTCTATGCCCTTTGTATAATACTTATATAGGTTCTATTTATTTTTGTTGCCCTTTTTAATACTTCTTCAAAAATGAACTTCTTATGTTTTAATTCAAGTTTCTTCCTCCCTTTTATGGACCACCTTTCAAGATTTTAATTTAGAATTTTTGGGTTTCCATTATTTGCATATGTCCTTTTAGGGCATTATTAATAGTAGTTTTTTTGAAGCTTTCTTAAATTTTTTAATCCTCCACCAAAATTCAGAAGATCGCCATAAAATCCAAATTTCAACAGAACATATTGCAAAATAATTTAGGAACTTTATATTTTTAAATTCAAATTTTTCAGGATGTTACAAACCTACCCCCCTTAAATGAATCTCGACCCCGAGATTCCGGTAGAGCAGAAAGAATGGAGGTGAGTTATATTGGCTAGCAATGGGTTTCGGCGTGTTGCTCGACGTATAGTTCTTTAGCTCCACAGAGAAATGAAAATCTGCACAATAGGGGTTAGCATTTGGAGAAGTCAACATGGAAGAGAGAAACCTTGTTCTCCTGGATGGGTCATAGACATCCAAATACTTGCTCCTTGGCACTGTTGTCTTCATGCCTTCATAGAGTGGAATAGTCACATCGTCTATTGGGCCTATGGTGGGTGTAGAATTCACATTGAGGGGTGGGCAGTATTGGCCTATGCCCAGGGAGTAGACGGTTTGAGGGATGCTGATGCGAAGATGGATATATTTATATGGTGGTCTTTTGTCCTTATCACTATAAGACTTCCGGTTCTGCAAATCTTCTCATACTGGTTCGATTAGCTCTTTAGCCCAATCTGAAGGTAAGGAGTATATAGCTATTCAAATGAAAGATGGTCAAATTTTTATTCGAGATATTTTATTGGTACTTGATTTGAAGTAGAATTTGCTGAGTGTTGGGCAACTGCTAGAACATGGGTACGCTGTTTATTTTGATGATTTCTTTTGCAAGATACTGGGTTGCAAGAATGGGAATCGCCTTATAGCAAAAGCTAGCTCAAATTCATGCCTATGATAGTCCAAGTATGTGGTCCCTGTCATCCATGCCATATGCATGTAATTCGGAGATATATACAGAGTGGCATAGAATTGCCTGATGATCTCCTCATTGGAATTAGATTTGAGAGCAAGAGTATTCTGAATACTGGCCCTTTGAAATAGCCAGTATGTGCCATCATATTTGTCAAGCGAGTCTAGGTGACCCCAATCAACAAACTTGTTATTAGCAAATTGCCTGTTGGGACCATACATTTGTTCATACACTAGCTCTTGTATTCTAGTGTGGAACTTTGAATTCTTCGAATTCCTAGGGAGCACAAGCTGATTTCTCTGTCACGAAATAATATAATCATCACTGTAGATTATCTTTAGATTGATTGGCTGCTCCTTAGGCTCTTCCATCTCATCATCGGATTCCTCATGAGAGGAGCTCTCTTGATGGTCAGATTTTGTCTCTGACTTAGAGGCCACAGCCTTGCCTCTATCATCTCTAGCCTTTTGAGCTACCTCTTGAATATCTTGAGAGGACTGGGGAGGGAGCTGGGCTGCAAGAAGCTCTGGAGGAGAGGAGGTGTGACTGGCATAGAACTTGCGTGTAGAATTCCTGGTCCAAGGCATCTTCAAATCGGGAGAACAAATAGCAAGGAGAAATTAGGAAACTTCGAAAATAGGTTTGAAAATGAATGGAATACAATGGTTGTTCTAGGACACTGTAATGTTGAATCTTTTCTAGTGTTCTTTAAGGATTGAATCCATGGAATGGATGCATAGATATCATAAGACACTAGTTCAAACAATTTTACCCAAAAATAAAGCACTGAATCATCCACATTTCAAAGAAACCTATTTTTGACCTAGGGTTCAAGAGCAAGGTAAAAGAAAAGATTTTGAGGTGATTTTACCTTGAGATTCGAGGGAGAGGAACTCTTAGGCACTAAGAAATCACTAGGAAATGAAGAAAAAACGAGGGGGGTTTGAAGATCTCTCAAGAGGATTTTGGAGGTTCCTTTTGGGAGAGACAATAGGCAGAGCAGAAGAAGAGACAGTAATACCGCTCGGGAGAGAGAGAGAGAGAGAGAGGATTTTAACGAGGGCTTATGACCATGTTGGTTTTGACCACGTCATTTCGACTACTTCAGTTTCGACCATGTTATTGACCACGCTTTCGACCATGCTATCGACCACATTTTGGACCATGTTTTCGACGACGTTGGTTTAATGACATTGGTTCGACTATGCTAGTTTGACCATGATAGTTCGACCATGCTGGTTCGACCACGATGGTTTGAACCACATTAGTTCGACCACGCTAGTTCGACCACGATGGTTTTGATCACATTAGTTCAACTATAATAGTTCGACCACGATGGTTTGACCATGTTGGTTTTGACCATGTTATTGAGCAACTGACGCAGTAGCATCGTGATATTAATGCTGGTAGAATTGAACAATGGAAGTACCACACATAATACACTGGTAGTACCGTATGATATACAGCGGTAGTTTTGATTTTTCTAGGACTTCAAGAATGAAACTTGAAATTTTGAGTTTTGCACTCAAATAAATATAATTCAAGATCATTTTGCATTAAGAAAGCTAAACGATATCGAAGAACATAATTTTTATGAACATAAATATTTTTAAGAAAATATTTAAAAATACCTTTCTTAAAAGTTCCAATAACACCAAATGAGAACCAAATGCATGAGGCATGAGTTCAAGCAACATTTGAATAGTCTATGACATTTAATTCATTCATCAACTTGCAAAAGCTGCTTTCATCTAATGGTTATATCTCCCTCACTCACATGATATCTCAAGAAGTGATAATGAATATCTATATGCTTGGTTCTGGAGTGTTGGACTGAGTTATTGGCTATTTTCATGGCACTATCATTATCACATGAAAGAGGTATTTTATTGAAGTTAATTCCATAATCCATCAAAGTTTACATCATCCATGGCAATTGAGCACAACTACCCGTAGAAACATATTTGGCTTCGGCGATGAAAAGGGCTATGGAATTTTGTGTTGGATCGAAATGGCAACAGAGGGGGGGTGAATGGTGCCTTTAAAAACTCCCCAAGTATTCACACACCTCTTCTTCTCCAATAGCTATTGAGCTATGAAGACAGAACGAGATTGCTTACTGGAAAAACAGACTGGAAAGTTAAAGCAAACCGAAAATAGCCTGATCGACAATAGAATATTTCGGTCGACAACAGAGTAGAGCGCAACACCCGCAAGAACAAAAACAGTGCAGCTTCTGACTCTCGGGTCGAATGACCAAGTAACTTCTCTCGAAATAAGACAACGAGCTCATGACTAGAAATTACAGGACTAACAAGAATTCGCTGCTGTGGTCGAGAAGTGACACATGGTCGACATCGAAACAGAGCAAGAGATACTCGTTTGACCGCTATGCCAGATTTTCGAGTAACTTTAGACTCTCTGGTCTTTTGGTCCTGTAACTTGAAGCACTGCAAAAACCCAACCTCTGGAAGAAAAATTACCAAGAAAACACTAACTCTCTACCATGATCAAGAGAGACTCTATGGTCGACGTCGAACCAGAGCATCTTGGAACATACGACCACTCGGCAAGATTTGGCAGACAAGAATCTTTGCTCTCGGGAAGAACTGGCTAAGATGGCCTTGAGAATGAATCCCAGTTCAGAGCTAAAGAAACTGAGGCAACATGACCAAGGAACACTGCTCAAAACAGAACTCAACACAAGAGGACAGAACACAACATAGCACCCGAGAAACAAGATCTGAAATAGAACAGGTACAGGAATCAAAACACTTCAAACTCTTGTCGATCTCTGCTTCTCAATTTGTATTCACCAGATACCAGGGGGAGAACCCATTAACCCCACCTAACACCGGGTTTTACCATTGCTTTGTCGTTAACTCCGTGCTTTACCCTGTTGCACCGAAATGGCGACAGAGGGGGGTGAATGTCGACACTTAAAACTTTACCCCTCAAAAGAGTATTCACGAAAGAGTTGAATCTCCAGTAGCTACAGAGCTAAGAAGAGTGCATAAATCTCGAGAAAATCTGAACCATGCAAAGAAGAGCACTCACAAATAAATTCCTTCCAATAGCTATTGTTAGTTACGAAGAGAAAATCATATGTGAGGGCAAGCCTTTACTGGAAGAACATAAGGAGCAGAGGACCAAGGCATAGAGAGAAAAACCTGGAAGACAAACCCTAAAAACCACAAACAGCAAGGCCTGCAAAAAGAGGGGCGGTCAGACCTCTCTGCTGTGGCCGGTCAGACCGCCATGGAAGGGCCGGTCTGACCGCCAAGCATATGCTGGTCTGACTGGGCTTCAGCCGCCAGTCTGACCGCCAGCATTGCCCCGGTCTGACCGCTCCCCTGAACCCTAGACAGCCCGAGACGAAAACTGAAAACTGAAACCTGAGAGATACTTTCAAAAACTGAAAAATTGAAGGATTGCTTTCAATCTTTTCACCCTAAAGCAACACAACAATAAACAAAATAAGATAAGGGCTTTGGGAAACAAAGACATCACACCAAGAAACAAGAATTCCAAATTTGGGTAAAAATCTAAAATCTTGCAAGAACTGGATCAAAACCCAAATTACTCCCGAACCCTTGATCCTCTGACTATGAAACTTTGAGGACAGCAATTAATAACATCTGGACTTTACATGCCAAGTTTCAAGCCATCTCAAGAAGGGAAACACGATTCTCACCAAAACCCTAGAAAAAATATGAAGAACAGAAAACCTGAAAAGTGCAAATCTATGATTCATTCACTTTGCTCTTGGGAGAGTTCGACCAAATGATCTTGGGGCATCATCCCAACCTAGAGCAACCCATTTTGCCACTCCTCAACAGAAATCGAGCCAAAAACAAGAAACTCAAAAACAAGCCAGAGAAGCATCGAAGAACACAGGGCACGGGAGAAACTTCAGAGATTTCATTCATGGAGGCAAAAGGATTACAGAGGAGTCCCGATACGCATGGACATTAGAACAAGAGGAATGATTACAAGACTCTCAATCCATCCTCTCCCTCTCCCAACTCAAGAACTCAAGAACTCAAGAACACTCAGAGGGAGGAGACACACACAGAGCACTACGGGAGACAAGCTGCAGACCACCTCTGTCCATGTCTCTTACACATACCAACTCCTCACCAACTAAAGCCCAAAGCCAAAACAAACTCTCAAAGCTTCTTTTGACTCTAGCAAACCTTAATTCTCTCCCAAAGCCATGAGGGGGCATGCAGCCACTCTGTCCTATTTATAGCCCTTGCATACCGGGTTTCCAACCCGTTTTGCCCGCTAACTCCGAACGGAACCGCTTCCACCTGTGCCGCCTTGCGCTTTTACCGAAACACCCCTCATGCACCTTCCTTGAAGCTTCCTCGTTCGTTGTCGTCCACGACTCGCAACCACATCGAATCTCCGTCGTCTTTGACACATCTGACCGTTCTGACCTCGACACCGCTTGTGTCTAGTCCGGTCACCTCGTGTCTTACCACGACTCCGCCTCGACACCCTGCAGCCATCACAGACAAAAAACACATCAAATAGCACCGCTCGACACATAAAAGCATAATGGCATCAACAAATCATACTTACCATGATAGAGCCCAAACCTGTCGAAACAAGAGAATATGCATCCTGAGCACTTTGACCAGGTTTGACCAAGTCCGACCGAGCCCAATTGCACCCCGCAATGTCACGGTCCGAACCACCCAAACCAAACTCGACTTTCCTAAATCGATGTCAATTACTCATCATACACACGGGATGACCTCCACATGGTCTCTCAATCTCCCCCTTGATGAGTATATTGACAAACCCAGAAAAAGCGCAAAGTTGAGTTTGAAATGCGAGAAAGAAGTCAAACACAGTCCAAAGGAAGGAAATGAAGCTAATGACCATGTCAACAGAAGGAACACTAGAGCAACAACTGAAAGTGCAAATTGTTCTACAAAGCTCTAGAATTTTCCCAAATAGCTTTTTCCCCTCTATTCTCCCCCTTTTGGCAATAAACACATCAAGGATGCAAAGGAGAAAATAAGATATCAAAGATGGATGAAATGGCTGAAGATTGTTTTTTCTAAGCATATAGAGCCAAGAGAATTATCCAAAATGACCATAATGTATTACACCAAGCCATAACTTAATAAAAGGCTATCTTGATCATGACAAGATACGTATAACCCAGCTAGAACATATAGATGACGATCTGAAATGTAGTGCATTTTGTGAACATGTCAAGTCATCAATAAGCAAAGTCTAACTAGAGATATCCAAGATGATGCAGGCCATGTCAATAAGCTTAGCGGAACCAAGAAGCTAGTATTGAGTCCAAAAAGAGTGCTACATGCTCAAGAATGAAACATTGGTTCAAGTACTTGGTTCTTTTTGTAGCTTAAGTAAATTGAGCACAAATGACATATTTTCTTTTGAAACTTATGGTCGTTTTCAACCAATATTTTTATCATATGCTAGATCTCAAGCCTTATGCAACCACTCCAAGCAAGAAGCTTAAGAAGATAGTCTAGGTCATCCAAAACTCCCCCTGAGTTCATGCCTAGTGCAATGGCAAGCCGTCTCATAAGAAAGAATTGGTGAGATCAGTTTTTTGCACAAAAGAGATCTTTTTGCTTTTTAAACATGTTGTACTAACTCATGCTGCATCAAGAGACTAAAATAGCTCAATCTAAGGCTCAACAAAGATTCAAGACTCAACTCAGCCTATTTGACATGGTATGAATCATACAAGGATAACTAAAGACAGACTAGACTCAAATGCTAGCATGACAAGTTTTAATTCAAGTTGAGCAATTTTAATTAACTTATCATGGCAAAAGCTAGTCTACACATATGAAGTCATGATAAATCTAGCAAATAAGCACAAGTCATGGCAAGGTGTAAAGCATTGTAAACATGTCATAACAGGATAATAATCAAGGCTCAATGTAGTTATATTACAATGCTGAAATGCTGAAAATGCAAGAAAATCCAGCTCTCCCTCAACATGAGATGCAACTTTTAGTTCAAGTTGAGTTAAGTCAATATAAAGCTCCAGAAGCTCCCAAGTGAACTCTTCCTGAACCAAAGCAATAAGCAAGAGAAGCTGGCAAAGAAAATCCGAAAGGGCAGTCCTTAAAGCATAGATAAGACATAGAAGATACTATGGCTCAGACTAACTCTCATCTACCCCACATGACTCTAGGACTATCAGCTAATCATCTAACTCACTAAAGAGCAAACACGTACCCTGTCTACCCGAGGGTGGCCCAACCCTCGCTAGAACCTACAAGAAGTGAGTGAGCTCAACCTAGTGAGAAGAGAAACAGCTAATAAGCAGCATCCTAGAATCACAAGATAAGAGTAAGAAGTCTAAGCAACTCGGCAAGAGAACCACTCTAACATATGCTAGAAGGACTAAACCCAATGCACCCGAATGCAATGCAATCAGAAAGGAGTAAGAGCATAATCAATATAGTAAAGCAGCAAAGCACAAAGCTCCCCCTCACAATAGTCTATAAGGACAAACCACCCCAAGCTCTCCCCGCAAAGCTGAAAACCTCGAACTATCGAAAGGCTTGATGAAGACATCAGCCAACTGGTGGTCACTCTCCACAAACTGGAGCACTATATCACCCTTCTCTACATGGTCTCTAAGGAAGCGATAGCGTATATCAATATGCTTGGTCCGAGAGTGATGTACTGGGTTCTTAGCAATGTTAATCGCAGAAGTGCTATGACAAAAGAGTGGAACACTATCTATGACCAACCCAAAGTCCCACAGGGTCGAAGCCATCCAAAGCACCTGGCTACAGCAACTAGCTGCAGCAACGTACTCGGCCTCTGCGGTGGACTGTGCAACATCGGACTGCTTCCTTGAAGACCAGGAAATAAAAGAAGTACCAATGAATTGGCAAGTGCCAGAAGTGTTCTTCCTATTTATCCTACAGCCAGCAAAGTCTGCATCCGAGAAGGCTCTCAAGGTCAATGGTAGCTCGAAGGTACCGAAGAATGCGCTTCACTGCCTGGCGGTGAGATACGCGAGGAGAAGCCTGAAACCGAGCACAAAGACACACGGAGAAGTCTATGTCCGGTCTCGAGGCAGTGAGGTACAAGAGGGAGCCGATCATACTACGATACTTCTTCTGATCAAATGGCTCGCCGTCCTCATCTGGGTCGAGTGAAGCTGATGTAGCCATCGGAGTGGACACCGGCTTACCATCACTCATGTCGAAACGCCTCAGGAGGTCTCGAGTGTACTTGCCCTGATGCAGGAAGGTACCCTCCCGGGTCTGCTTAATTTGGAAGCCAAGGAAGAAGCTCAACTCGCCCATCATGCTCATCTCAAACTCCGAGCTCATGTCATCAGAAAACTGGGAAACGAGAGCATACGAGGAGCTGCCAAAAATGAACAAGGTCTGATACCAATTGTTGGACCGAAATGGCGACAGAGGTGGGGTGAATGTCGACTCTTAAAACTTTACCCCTCAAAAGAGTATTCATGAAAGAGATGAATCTCCAGTAACTACAGAGCTAAGAAGAGTGCATAAATCTCGAGAAAATCTGAACCATGCAAAGAAGAGCGCTCACAAATAAATTTCTTCCAATAGCTATTGTTAGTTACGAAGAGAAGATCATATGTGAGGGCAAGCCTTTACTGGAAGAACATAAGGAGCAGAGGACCAAGGCATAGAGAGAAAAACCTGGAAGACAAACCCTAAAAACCACAAACAGCAAGGCCTGCAAAAAGAGGGGCGGTCAGACCTCTCTGCTGTGGCCGGTCAAACCGCCATGGAAGGGCCAGTCTGACCGCCAAGCATATGCCGGCCTGACCGGGCTTCAGCCGCCAGTCTGATCGCCAGCATTGCCCCAGTCTGACCGCTCCCCTGAACCCTGGACAGCCCGAGAGGAAAACCGAAAACTTAAACCTGAGAGATACTTTCAGACTTTCAAAAACTGAAAAATTGAAGGATTGCTTTCAATCTTTTCACCCTAAAGCAACACAACAATAAACAAAATAAGATAAGGGCTTTGGGAAACAAAGACATCACACCAAGAAACAAGAATTTCATATTTGGGTAAAAATCTGAAATCTTGCATGAACTGGATCAAAACCGAAATTACTCCCCAACCCTTGATCCTCAGACTATGAAACTTTGAGGACAGCAAGTTAATAACATCTGGACTTTACATGCCAAGTTTCAAGCCATCTCAAGAAGGGAAACACGATTCTCACCAAAACCTTAGAAAAACTATGAAGAACAGAAAACCTGAAAAGTGCAAATCTATGATTCATTCACTTTGCTCTTGGGACAGTTCGGCCAAATGATCTTGGGGCATCATCCCAACCTAGAGCAACCCATTTTGCCACTCCTCAGCAGAAATCGAGCCAAAAACAAGAAACTCAAAAACAAGCCAGAGAAGCATCGAAGAACACAGGGCATGGGAGAAACTTCAGAGATTTCATTCATGGAAGCAAATGGATTACAGAGGAGTCCGATACGCATGGACATTAGAACAAGAGGAATGATTACAAGACTCTCAATCCATCCTCTCCCTCTCCCAACTCAAGAACTCAAGAACACTCAGAGGGAGGAGACACACACAGAGCACTACGGGAGACAAGCTGCAGACCACTTCTGTCCATGTCTCTTACACATACCAACTCCTCACCAACAAAAGCCTAAAGCCAAAACAAACTCTCAAAGCTTTTTTTGACTCTAGCAAACCCTAATTCTCTCCCAAAGCCATGAGGGGGCATGCAGCCACTCCCTCCTATTTATAGCCCTTGCATACCGGGTTTCCAACCCGTTTTGCCCGCTAACTCCGAACGGAACCGCTTCCACCTTTGCCGCCTTGCGCTTTTACCGAAACGTCCCTCGTGCACCTTCCGGGAAGCTTCCTCGTTCCTTGTCGTCCACGACTCATAACCACATCGAATCTCTGCCGTCTTCGACACATCCGACCGTTCTGACCTCGACACCAGCTGTGTCTAGTCCGGTCAACTCATGTCTTACCACGACTCCGCCTCGACGCCGTGTAGCCATCACAGACAAGAAACACATCAAATAGCACTGCTCGACACATAAAAGCATAATGGCATCAACAAATCATACTTACCATGATAGAGCCCAAACCTGTCGAAACAAGAGAATATGCATCCTGAGCACTTTGACCAGGTTTGACCAAGTCCAACCGAGCCTAATTGCACCCCGCAATGTCCCGGTCCGAACCACCCAAACCAAACTCGACTTTCCTAAATCGATGTCAATTACTCATCATACACACGGGATGACCTCCACATGGTCTCTCATACCCGCACTTTGGCTGATAGAGCCAACAGAATCCACTTCCACCTTGCAGGCTTTGCGCATTTCACCAAAATGCCATCCCCGCATTTTCCTAGAAGCTTCCTCCTTCCTTGCTGTCCACGCATGCACCCACCTTGAACCCCAAGTCTTCTTCGGTTTCACCCAGTCGTTCTGGACCTCAACATCTCCCATGTCTAGTCCCGACCACTCCAAGCCTCACCAAGACTTGTCTCCAAGATCCTGCAAGCATCACAGACAAGAACACATTCATAGCACGCACAAAACACTTGAAACAACCTCTGCATTAGTAAAAGTGAAGTTTAGACCTACTCCACAACGTTGTAAGTGCGATAGATTAGTCGAAATGCCAAAACAATAAATGCACAAGGTCTACGACCACCTCATAAGTCTTTACGACTGATTCCCAACTGATACGACCGCTTCTGGAAGCCATACGACCAGACAACAGAAGCTACGACTTTCAACCTAAGTCTATAACGTGATCGAATGGACTTCCGACCATAACCGACCGCGCTACGACTTCACCCGAGTGCTTCCGATCGCTTCCTGCGATAACGTGGCTGTAAAATCGTTTGGGGACTTCTGACCACGAACAAAGGGATGTGTTTGAACCGCGTCCAATCGCTCCCCTTCAACGTGGTCGAAGACTTCGAGCACTGACTTCCAACCACAGCGGTCGTGGCTTCGACTTACGACTTCCGACCACGACCAACGTGGTCGTAAGGGAGCTCAACCATGGCCAACGTGGTCATAGAGACCCTCGACTACTGCCATCGTGGTCGTAGCTGCCATCGACCACGGCCAACATGGTCGTAGCTGCATTCGACCACGGCCAATGTGGTCGTAGCTGCCTTCGACCACAGCCAACATGGTCGTAGCTGCGATCGACCACAGCCAACATGGTTGTAGCTGCGATGGACCACTACCAGAGTGGTCGTAAACTTCCCAGATGACCTTAACGTGGTCGTAAACCTGTCTGATGACCTTTGACCACAATTAAAGTGGTCGTAAACCTTTCCGACCGCGGTCAGAATGCACTACAGTGGTCGTAATTACTGCAAGTGACTTCCGACCACGGCAAAACCGGTCGTAATAGCTCCTAGTGTCTTCTGACCTCTCCTAAAGGCTACGACTTTGCAGGAACCACCCAAACCAAACTCAATCTTCCTAAAACAAAAGTCAATTACTCATCATAAATATGTGGTCACCTCCACATGGTCTCTCAATCTCCCCCTTGATGAGTATATTGACAAACACCGAAAAAGCATAAAGTTGAGTTTGTTTGAAAATGAAAAGAGTCAAACATGGCCTACGAAAGAAGCAAAGAGGAACCAAGACCATGTTGACAAAGGGAGCCCTAGAGCAAAAACAGAAAGAGCAAATTGTTCTCCAACGCTCTTGAAAGTTCTCCAACGCTCTAGAAAGTCCCAAGTGGCTTTCTCTCCACTATTCTCCCCCTTGTGGCAATAGAATCATCAAGATGCAAGGAAGAGAATAAATCATGAGTATGGATGGAATGGCTGACTATTATTCATTTTAAGCATGATGAGCCATGAAGATTATCTAAAATGACCGTGAAGTATTACACCAAGCCTTAACATATAAGAGTGCTATCAAGATCATGACAATACATGTATAGACAAGCTAAGCCAAATAAGTCATAATCTAAAAATTAGTCGAATTTCTTAGCATGTAGTTAACCATGATTATAGTCTAGCTAAAGGTATCCAAATATGATGCAGGCCATGTTAATAATCTAAGTGGAACCAAGAAGCTAGTATGGAGTCAATTTGGAGTGCTACAAGTTCAAGAATGAGACATTTGTTTAAGGACTTACAAGTTTTGTAATTTTAGCAAATTAAGCACATTTGACATGATCTTTCTTTTGAAACTCATGGTCGTTTCCAACCAAAATTTTAGTCATGTGCTAGATCTCAAGCCTTATGCGACTACTCCAAGCAATAAGCTTAAGAAAATGATCTTGGTCCTCCAAAACTCCCCCTGAGTTCATGCCTAGTGCAATGGCAAGCAGTCTCATGAGAAAGAATTGGTAAGATCAGTTTTTTTCGCACAAAAGAGATCTTTTTGCATTCTTAAGGGCAGAAACTAGTATAGCGCAATCTAAAGCTCAATAAAGATTCAAGACTCAACTCAGCCTATTTAACATGGCATGAATCATAAAAGGATAACTAAAGACAGATTAGTCTCAAGAGCTAACATGACATGATTGAATTCAAGTTGTGCATTTTAATCAACTTATCATGGCAAAGACAAGACTACACATATAAACTTATGATAAATCTAGTAAGTAAGCATAGATCATGGCAAGATGTAATGCATTGTAAACATGTCATAATAGGATAATAATCAAGGCTCCATGTAGTTATGTTACAATGCAAAAAGAAATGCAGAAAATCCAGCTCCCCCTCAACATGTGATGCGATTTTAGTTCAAGTTGAGTTATGACAATATTAAGATCTAGAAGCTCCCAAATGAACTCCCCCTGAACCAAAGCAATAAAATCGAGAAGCTGGCAAGAAAATCAGAAAAGGCAGTCCTTAAAGCATAGGCAAGATATAGAGGATACTATGGCTTAGACTGACTCTCATCTACCCATATGACTCTAGGACTATTAGCAGATCAACTAACACACTAAGGAGCAAACACGTACCCCGTCTACCCGAGGGTGGCCCAACCCTCGCTAGAACCTATAAGAAGTGGGTGAGCTCAACCTAGTGAGAAGTGAAACAGCTAATAAGCAGCATCCTAGAATCACAAGATGAGAGGAAGAAGTCTAAACAACTAGACAAGAGAAACACTCTAATCTATGCTAGAAGGACTAACCCCAATGCACCCATATGCAATGCAACAGAAAGGAGTAAGGGCATAATAAACAAGATAAAGCATGAAGCGCAAAACTCCCCCTCACAACAGTCCATATGGACAAACCACCCCAAGCTCTCCCCGCAAAGCTGAAAACCTAGAGCTATCCAAAGGCTTGGTAAAGATGTCAGCCAACTGGCGGTCACTCTCCACAAACTGGAGCACTATGTCACCCCTCTCCACATGGTCTCGAAGGAAGTGATATCGGATATCAATGTGCTTGGTCCGAGAATGTTGTACTGGGTTCTTGGCAACGTTAATGTGAGAGACCATGTGGTGGTGATCCCATGTATATGATGAGTAATTGACATCAGTTTATGAGAGTCGAGTTTGGTTTGAGTTGTTCGGAGTCGAGTCGTTGCATTTTGCGACGTGCTCGGTCGGACTTGGTCATTCCTGGTCAAACGGGTTAGGATGCATATTCTGATATTTTGACAGGTTTGGACTTCAGTGTGTGTAAGTATGGTGTGTTTATACCATTTACACTTTCATGTATCGAGCGGTGCTATTTGATGTGTTTCTTGTCTGTGTGGCTGCAGGACATCGAGCGGAGTCGTGGCGAGACACGGTGGACCGGACTAGGCGTAGGTGGCGCTGAGGTCAGAACGGTCGAGGATGTGTTGAAGACGACGTGGACTCGAGGTGGTTGCGAGGCGTGCGAGACAAGGAGCGCGGAAGCTTCCCGGAAGATGCAGGAGGGGCGTAACGGGAATTTCGCAAGGCTGCACAAGCAGGAGCGGGCTCCGTTGGATTTAGCGGGCGTAACGGGGCGGAGACCCGTTAGCCGTGGGCTATAAATAGGTTGGAGGGGCTGCATGCCCACTTGAACACTTGAAGGGATTTTAGGGTTTCCTTTAGTCAAAATAGGCTTTAGAGTTTGCTTTGGCTTTAGGCTTTAGTAGTTGAGAGTTGTTGGTGGAGGCAGAGTTGTGTTCCCTCTGTGTCCCCTTCGATGGTTTCTAGGTGAGAGTCTGAGTGAGTTCTTCCTCCTCCAAGCATGTATGGTTGAGGGATTGAGATGGGGGAGAGGAGAGGATTGAGTGGAGAGTCATGTAATCCTTCATCTTGTTCTAATGTCTATGCGTATGGTGACTCCTCTGTATTCCTCTTGATTCAATCAATGAAAATCTGAAGTTTTATTCTGTTCATGCTCTCTGTTCTTCGATACTCACTTTGTTGGATTTTTGATTTCTTTGAGTTTTGAGTTCTTGCTTGCTGGGATTAGCCAAAATGGGTTGCTCTATGATGGGTTAGTGCTTCAAGATCATTTGATCGAGTTTCCCAAGAGCAAACTTCATTTTAATCTCAGATTTGCATTTTGGGGTTTCTCTGTTCTTCATTGTCATTTCTAGGGTTTTGGTGCCCTCTGCGATTCCCTTCTTGAACTGTCCTGAAACTTGGCATGTAGATTCCTAAGGCTATTGGTTAGTTATCTACAAAATCTCATGGCCAAAGGTTCAAGGGTTGGATGGGAATTTAAGTTTTTGTGCTCTCTCTGTAGTTGTCAGGCTGTTTCTAGGGTTTGGAGTAATCCTTGATTTTCATCATGGTTGGGCCTGAATTTTGGTCTGAGAGGTCCTTGTGTTATTGCTAATATACCTGCAAAAACTCAGAAGCGAAGGACTTAAGACCAGTGAGCTATTTGAGTTTTGAGTAGTTCTTGTTCAGTAAGTGTTCATTTCCAGGGTTTTGATGCATCTTGGTTTTTGCTCCATGAAATGGCTTGAAATTTGGAACCTGGAGTCCAGAGGCTATTGATATTCTATCTGCAAAGTCTCATTGCCAAAGGATCAAAGGGTGAGGACTAATTTGATTTTTTGGCCAGCTCGGCTAAAGTTTCAGATTTCCGTGAAAATCTGAAATTCTTTGTCTTTTGTGTGATTTCTTTGTTCTCCCAAGACCTCTTACTATTTAGTATGTTTTGGAGTTGCTCTGTGCCGAAAAGTATGGAAAGATTTCATCATTTTCATAGTTTTTCATGCAAATTCTCAGTTTTTCGGTTTGCTGAAATAGATACTGTTTTTAGCTGAAATTGTTCAGTTCAGAGCAGGTTTTGGTTTCCTGCAGTTTACTGCTGCCGTGGCAACACTTTGAGTCTGTATGTTTGCCGTGGCAGCCGTGGTAGATAATTTCCTTGCCGGGGTAGCAAATCTTACTGATCCTGTGCCGTGACAGCAACAGTTCCTCTCGGCCAGCAGCTGCCGTGGCAGCACTTTGAGTCTGTATGTTTGCCGTGGCAGCCGTGGTAGATAATTTTCTTGCCGTGGCAGCCGTGGAGGTTGATTTGCTTGCCGTGGCAGCTGATTCCGGGTAATCTCTTGCCGTGGCGAGTGTAGTCTGATTTTTGTTCCTCTCGGCTGGCAGCAAATTTATGCATTTTCTCTGCCGTGGCAACCGTGGAGGTTGATTTGCTTGCCGTGGCAGCTGATTCCGGGTAATCTCTTGCCGTGGCGAGTTTTTGCAGTCTCTCTTTTCTTGATCTTTTTCAGTCTCTTATCAGTCTGGTTTTCGACTTGAGTGAGCAATCATCTCTTCTCGTTCATAGCTTTTATAGTCATCAGAGAGTAGAGATTTTTGTGAATACTCAGGGGCGATTTTAAAAAGATCGACATTCACCCCCCCTCTGTCGCCATTTCGGTCCAACAATTGGTATCAGAGCCGGTTAGCTCTTTTCAATAGATCTTAACTGGTCTCAAGAGCCATGACGACGGACAAGTACTCAACCAAGCCGCCCGTTTTCGATGGCATCGATTACCCCTTCTGGAAAAACCGAATGGAGACATACATCCAGACTCAGGGGTACGCCAAATGGCGCAAGGTCAAGATCCGGTTTGTTGTTCCTGCCGATGAGAACATCAATGCTGGGAATATGCATGATGTTGAGGCAAACGCTAAGGCAAGGAACATCATTATCCAGGGCCTGAGTCGTAGCGAGTTTGACCGCATATCTCATCTTTCGTCCGCCTTCGATATTTGGGAGACCCTCGATGCTTACCATGAGGGCACCACCCAAATAAAGATGGTACGACAGGACCAATTCAAGCCAGATTACAACAAGTTTGAACTGCTCGCTGGCGAGTCCCTTGATGAGTGTTTTGCGCGTTTTCACAAGATTCTGAGCAACCTCCGAGCCGTCGGTCTCACATACTCCGACTCGGATAATGCTCGACAGATGCTCGCTCCACTTGATCTTCGTATTTGGGAGATGAAGGTGACTACCATCAAGGACACCACGGACCTCTCGACTTTGACTCTTGATGCGCTGTACTCACGCCTCAAGACTCACGAGATTGACATTGTCTCTCGCAAGTCGAAGTCACAGTCGATGGCTCTAGTCACCGATCCCAGTTCGGCTTTTGGTCTTTCTTCTGACTCTTCTTGCAGTTTCTCCCTTGCTGCTCTCTATGACATAACTGATGATCAGTTAGAGCAGCTTGCGGATGAGCAGTTGGCCCTCCTTGCTCGAAGATTCTCCCATGCTTACAAGGGGAGGAGGGACAGAAAGAGAGGAGGACCCGTGATTTGCTTCGAGTGTGGTGGCCCCAACCACATTCGGGCAAACTGCCCCAAGCTGGAGAACAACTACGGCGGTTCGAGCAAGAACGACTACACCGATAAGAACCACAACAAGAAGACTCCAGCTCAGACGCCGGGAAAGAAGAAGTTCCGTAACTTTGGCAAAGCCAAGAAGCTCTTCCACCGCGTTCTCACCGCCTTCGACGACCTTGACCTTAGCGAGGTTGAGGGATGGAGCGACGACGACGAGACGGGTGACCAAGAGCCCATGGATGGCGGCGACGACTTCTCCGGGATGTGCTTCATGGCCCTCGAGGGCGAACTAAGCGACAACGAGCTGTACTCTGACTCGGACGAGGTTCGCCGGGTAGGGAAGGAGAAGGTTTGGCTTGTAGACTCCGGTTGTTCTCGTCATATGACCGGAGACTCCCGTTGGTTCTCCTCCCTAGCCCGCGCTCCAGGTGATGAGACGATCACCTTCGGAGACGCTTCGTCTAGGCGCATCATCGCCAAAGGTACTGTGTGTATTAATGCTTCTTTTATTCTTAAGGATGTTGCCTTGGTTAGTAAGCTGCAATACAATTTGCTTTCCGTTTCTCAGCTTACCGATGACGGTTTCGAGGTGAGCTTCAAGAAAAACAACTGCAAAATTCTTAATTCTTCGGGTAGTCTGGTTTGCGGGATTTCTCGTTTTGGGAGGATCTTTCGTGCTGATTTTTCTGAGTCTTCTGGTGATCCTCTCAGGTGTTTAGTTACTTCTGAGTCCCGCGACCTCTCTTTCTGGCATATGAGACTTTGTCATATCGGATTTGACCATTTGACCCAAGTTAGCGGCCACGACCTCATTCGTGGTCTTCCGAAGCTCAAAATGGTCAAAGACCTTGTTTGTGCTCCATGCCGGCACGGCAAGATGGTTACCGCTTCTCACCCTCCGGTCACAGTGACCATGACCGATGCACCGGGACAGCTGCTCCACATGGACACAGTTGGACCAGCTCGAGTGCAGTCAGCCGGAGGGAAGTGGTATGTTCTTGTCGTGGTCGATGACTATTCGAGGTTTTCTTGGGTGTTTTTCTTAGCCTCGAAGGATGAGATATTTTCACATTTCCGAGGACTTTTCAGTAGGCTTTCTGTTGAGCTCCCGGGTGCCTTACGAGCGATCCGCAGTGACAATGGCACGGAGTTCAAGAATTCCTACTTTGAGAGTTTCTGTGGTGAGACAAGTGTAGAGCACCAGTTCTCTTCTTCGCACGTCCCACAACAAAATGGCGTTGTGGAGAGGAAGAACCGTACCTTGGTCGAGATGGCCAGGACGATGCTTGATGAGTACTCTACACCGCGGAAGTTTTGGGCTGAGGCTATAGCCACCGCGTGCCATGTCTCAAATCGAGTCTTTCTTAGGGCACACTTGCACCGTACTTCTTATGAGTTGAGATACGGGCGAAAGCCCAGCGTTTCTCATTTTCGTGTGTTTGGTTACAAGTGCTTTATTCTGAAGTCCGGGAACCTAGACAAGTTCGAGTCGCGTTCTTGTGTTGGTATCTTTCTAGGTTACTCGCCTTCTTCGCGGGCTTATAGGGTTTGGAACTGCGAGTCTAGTAAAATGGTAGAGACTTGTGAGGTGACTTTCGATGAGGCCAGTCCGGGGACTAGGCCCGATATCTCAGGTTCTTTAGAGCAGTTCGAGCCCATCTTTGTGGATGATGAGGATGATTGAGATGAGGGTTGTCCACCCGATCCAGACCTTCATCCACCCCTTGAGGTGCCGTCTTCCACCGCACCTCGAGGTGATCAGCCTCTGCCTTCCGCTTCTTCTGGAGCAAGTGGCTCTGTTCCTACCTCTGCTGCTCATGAGGTAGAGGCCACTTCTTCATCTCATCCTGGACCTCCTAGACACATTCAGAAAGCTCATCCTTCCGAGCAGATTATTGGAGACCTTTTCGAGCGTGTTACTCGCTCAAAATCTGGATTATCTCAATTCTGTCTCCATTCTGCTTTCATTGCCTCCTTTGAGCCCAAAGATGTTTCTCATGCTTTATCTTATGAGTCTTGGGTCAATACCATGCATGAGGAGCTAGAAAACTTCGAGAGGAACAAGGTATGGTCCCTTGTCGAGCCCCCACGAGGTCACAATATCATTGGGACTAAGTGGGTATTCAACAACAAGCAGAGTGAGGATGGTGTGGTTTTTCGAAACAAGGCTAGACTGGTAGCTCAGGGGTTCTCCCAGGTTGAGGGTCTAGATTTCGAGGAGACCTTCGCCCCTGTAGCTCGACTTGAGGCCATTAGAATCCTGCTTGCCTTTGCAGCTTCTAAGGGTTTCAAGCTTTACCAGATGGACGTCAAGAGTGCCTTCCTTAATGGAGTCATTGAGGAAGAAGTCTACGTCAGACAGCCTCCAGGTTTCGAAAACCCCAAATACCCAAACCATGTCTTCAAGCTTTCCAAAGCGTTGTATGGACTTAAGCAGACTCCCAGAGCTTGGTATGAGAGGCTTAAGTCCTACTTGTTTAGTCATGGGTTTGAAATGGGTAAAGTAGATAAGACCTTGTTTATCCGTAGACTTGGCAACGACCTTCTGCTCGTCCAGATCTATGTCGATGACATCATCTTTGGCGGCTCCTCCCATGCTCTGGTTTCACAGTTCTTGGATGTCATGAGCACCGAGTTTGAGATGAGCATGATGGGCGAGTTGACCTTCTTCCTTGGCTTCCAAATCAAGCAGACTCGGGAGGGTACCTTCTTGCATCAAGGCTAGTACACTCGCGACCTCCTGAGACGCTTCGACATGAGTGATGGTAAGCCAGTGTCAACTCCGATGGCTTCTACAGCCTATCTTGACCCAGATGAAAATGGTGAGCCAGTTGATCAGAAAGAGTACAGAAGTATGATCGGCTCCCTTCTTTATCTTACTGCCTCGAGACCAGACATACACTTCTCCGTGTGTCTGTGTGCTCGTTTTCAGGCCTCTCCTCGCATATCTCACCGCCAGGCGGTGAAGCGCATCTTTCGGTACCTTCGAGCTACCATTGACTATGGTATCTGGTACTCTTCCTCATCCTGTCTTTCCTTGAGAGCCTTCTCGGATGTAGATTTTGCCGGCTGTAGGATAGATAGGAAGAGCACTTTTGGCACTTGCCAATTCATTGGCACTTCTCTCGTTTCTTGGTCTTCGAGGAAGCAGTCCGGTGTTGCACAGTCCACCGCAGAGGCCGAGTACGTTGCTGCAGCCAAGTGTTGTAGCCAAGTGCTTTGGATGGCTTCGACCCTGCGGGACTTTGGGTTGGTCATAGACAGTGTTCCACTCTTTTGTGATAACACTGCTGTGATTAACATTGCTAAGAACCCAGTGCAGCATTCTCGGACCAAGCATATTGGCATTCGCTTTCACTTCCTTAGAGACCATGTAGAGAAGGGCGATATAGTGCTCCAGTTTGTGGGGAGTGACCACCAGTTGGCTGACATCTTTACCAAGCCATTGGATAGCTCTAGGTTTTCAGCTCTGCGGGGAGAGCTTGGGGTGGTTTGTCCTTATGGACTGTAGTGAGGAGGAGCTTTGGGCTTTACTGCTTTACTATTTTGATTATGCTTCTGTCTCATTTCTGTTGCTTTGCACTTGGGGTGCATCGGGCCTAGTCCTTCTAGCATAGGTTAGAGTGCTTCTCTTGTCTAGTTGCTTAGACTTCTTACTCTTATCTTGTGCTTCCAGGATGCCTCTGATTAGCTGCTTCTTATCTCACTAGATTGAGCTCACTCACTTCTTGTAGGTTCTAGCGAGGGTCGGGACACCCTCGGGTAGACAGGGTACGTGTTTGCTCTCTAGTGTCTGTTTTACGGTCAGCTAATAGTCCTGGAGTCATATGGGGTAGATGAGAGTCAGTCGGAGCCATAGTTGTCTCTATATCTTATATATGCTTTAAGATCTGCCTATTTGCTATTTTCTATGCCAGCTTCTCGATCTTATTGCTTTGGTTCAGGGGGAGTTCATTTGGGAGCTTCTGGAGCTTAATATTGACTTAACTCAATTTGAACTAAAAGTTGCATCACATGTTGAGGGGGAGCTGGATTTTCTTGCATCTTTAGCATTTCGCATTGTGATATAACTACATTGAGCCTTGATTATTATCCTGTTGTGACATGGTTACAATGCTTTACACCTTGCCATGACTTGTGCTTATAAACTAGATTTATCATGACTTCATATGTGTAGACTAGCTTTTGCCATGATAAGTTAATTAAAATTGCTCAACTTGAATTAAAACTTGTCATGCTAGCATTTGAGTCTAGTCTTTCTTGAGCTATCCTTTTATGATTCATGCCATGTCAAACAGGCTTAGTTGAGCATTGAATCTTTGTTGAGTCTTAGATTGAGCTATTTTCGTCTCTTGATGATGCATAAGTTAGTACAACTTGTTTAAAAGGCAAAATGATCTCTTTTGTGCGAAAAAACTGATTTCACCAATTCTTTCTCATGAGACAGCTTGCCATTGCTCTAGGCATGAACTCAGGGGGAGTTTTGGATGACCTAGACTATCTTCTTAAGCTTCTTACTTGGAGTAGTCGCATAAGGCTTGAGATCTAGCACACAACAAAAATTGGGTTGGAAACGACCATGAGCTTTAAAAAGACAATGGTTTATGTGTTCAATTTGCTTAAGCTACAAAAAGAACCAAGTACTTAACCAATGTTTCAATCTTGAGCTTATAGCACTCTATTTGGACTCAATATTAGCTTTGTTGTACCGCTTAGCTTAATTGACATGGCCTGCATCATCCTTGGATATCTCTAGTTAGACTTTGCTTATTGATGACTTGACATGCTCATAAAATGCATTACATTTCAGATCGTCATCTATGTGTTCTAGCTAGGATATACATATCCTGTCATGATCTAGATAGCCTTTTATTGAGTTATGGCTTGGTGTAGTTGAGTATGGTCATTATGGATAATTCTCATGGCTCTACATGCTTAAAATAAACAAACTTCAGCCATATTCATCCATTGACATGTCATATTCTCTCTTTTGCATCTTGATGTGTTTATTGCCAAAAGGGGGAGAATAGAGAAGAAAAAGTCTTTTGGGAACAGTTTAGAGCTTTGGAGAACAATTTGTTCTTTCAGTTGTTGCTCTAGTGTTCCTTCTGTCGACATGGTCATTAGTTTTAATCTCTTTCTTTGGACCATGTTGGATTCTTCAAACTCAAACTCAACTTCTTGCTTTTTCTGGGTTTGTCAATATACTCATCAAGGGGGAGATTGAGAGACCATGTGGTGGTGATCCCATGTATATGATGAGTAATTGACATCAGTTTATGAGAGTCGAGTTTGGTTTGAGTGGTTCGGAGTCGAGTCGTTGCATGGTGCGACGGGCTCGGTCGGACTTGGTCATTCCTGGTCAAACGGGTTAGGATGCATATTCTGATATTTTGACAGGTTTGGACTTCAGTGTGTGTAAGTATGGTGTGTTAATACCATTTACGCTTTCATGTATCGAGCGGTGCTATTTGATGTGTTTCTTGTCTGTGCGGCTGCAGGACATCGAGCGGAGTCGTGGCGAGACACGGTGGACCGGACTAGGCGTAGGTGGCGCTGAGGTCAAAACGGTCGAGGATGTGTCGAAGACGACGTGGACTCGAGGTGGTTGCGAGGCGTGCGAGACAAGGAGCGCGGAAGCTTCCCGGAAGGTGCAGGAGGGACGAAACGGGAATTTCGCAAGGCTGCACAAGCGGGAGCGGGCTCCGTTGGATTTAGCGGGCGTAACGGGGCGGAAACCCGTTAGCCGTGGGCTATAAATAGGTTGGAGGGGCTGCATGCCCACTTGAACACTTGAAGGGATTTTAGGGTTTGCTTTACTCAAAATAGGCTTTAGAGTTTGCTTTGGCTTTAGGCTTTAGTAGTTGAGAGTTGTTGGGGGAGGCAGAGTTGTGTTCCCTCTGTGTCCCCTTCGATGGTTTCTAGGTGAGAGTCTGAGTGAGTTCTTCCTCCTCCAAGCATATATGGTTGAGGGATTGAGATGGGGAGAGGATAGGATTGAGTTGAGAGTCATGTAATCCTTCATCTTGTTCTAATGTCCATGCGTATGGTGACTCCTCTGTATTCCTCTTGATTTAATCAATGAAAATCTGAAGTTTTATTCTGTTCATGCTCTCTGTTCTTCGATACTCACTTTGTTGGATTTTTGATTTCTTTGAGTTTTGAGTTCTTACTTGCTGGGATTAGCCAAAATGGGTTGCTCTATGATGGGTTAGTGCTTCAAGATCATTTGATCGAGTTTCCCAAGAGCAAACTTCATTTTAATCTCAGATTTGCATTTTGGGGTTTCTCTGTTCTTCATTGTCATTTCTAGGGTTTTGGTGCCCTCTGCGATTCCCTTCTTGAACTGTCCTGAAACTTGGCATGTAGATTCCTAAGGCTATTGGTTAGCTATCTACAAAATCTCATGGCCAAAGGTTCAAGGGTTTGATGGGAATTTAAGTTTTTGTGCTCTCTCTGTAGTTGTCAGGCTGTTTCTAGGGTTTGGAGTAATCCTTGATTTTCATCTTGGTTTGGCCTGATTTTTGGTCTGAGAGGTCCTTGTGTTATTGCTAATATACCTGCAAAAACTCAGAAGCGAAGGACTTAAGACCAGTGAGCTATTTGAGTTTTGAGTAGTTCTTGTTCAGTAAGTGTTCATTTCCAGGGTTTTGATGCATCTTGGTTTTTGCTCCATGAAATGGCTTGACATTTGGAACCTGGAGTCCAGAGGCTATTGATATTCTATCTGCAAAGTCTCATTGCCAAAGGATCAAAGGGTGAGGACTAATTTGATTTTTTGGCCAGCTCGGGTAAAGTTTCAGATTTCTGTGAAAATCTGAAATTCTTGGTCTTTTGTGTGATTTCGTTGTTCTCCCAAGACCTCTTACTATTTAGTATGTTTTGGAGTTGCTCTGTGCCGAAAAGTATGGAAAGATTTCATTATTTTCATAGTTTTTCATGCAAATTCTCAGTTTTTCGGTTTGCTGAAATAGATACTGTTTCTAGCTGAAATTGTTCAGTTCAGAGCAGGTTTTGGTTTCCTGCAGTTTACTGCTGCCGTGGCAGCACTTTGAGTTGTTTGCCGTGGCAGCCGTGGTAGAAAATTTTCTTGCCGTGGTAGCAAATCTTGCTGATCCTCTGCCGTGACAGCAGCAGTTCCTCTCGGCCAGCAGCTGCCGTGGCAGCACTTTGAGTCTATATGTTTGCCGTGGCAGCTGTGGTAGATAATTTCCTTGCCGTGGCAGCCGTGGAGGTTGATTTGCTTGCCGTGGCAGCTGATTCCGGGTAATCTCTTGCCGTGGCGAGTGTAGTCTGATTTTTGTTCCTCTCGGCTGGCAGCAAATTTATGCAATTTCTCTGCCGTGGCAACCGTGGAGGTTGATTTGCTTGCCGTGGCAGCTGATTCCGAGTAATCTCTTGCCGTGGCGAGTTTTTGCAGTCTCTCTTTTCTTGATCTTTTTCAGTCTCTTATCAGTCTGGTTTTCGGCTTGAGTGAGCAATCATCTCTTCTCGTTCATAGTTTTTATAGTCATCAGAGAGTAGAGATTTTTGTGAATACTCAGGGGCGATTTTAAAAAGATCGACATTCACCCCCCCTCTGTCGCCATTTCGGTCCAACATAATGGCAGAAGTGTTGTCACAAAAAAGTGGAAAACTGTCTATGGCTAACCCAAAGTCCCGCAGGGTCGGGATCATCCAAAGTACCTGGCTGCAACAACTTACGACAGCAACGTACTCGGCCTCTGCGGTGGACTGTGCAACACCAGACTGCTTTCTAGAAGACCAAGAAACAAGAGAAGTGCCAATGAATTGGCACGTGCTAGAAGTGCTCTTCCTATCTATCCTACAGCCAGCAAAGTCTGCATCCGAGTAGGCTCTCAAGGAAAGACAGGATGAGGAAGTGAACCAGATACAAAATCAATGGTAGCTCGAAGGTACCGAAGGATGCGTTTCACCGCCTAGCGGTGAGATACGCGAGGAGAAGCCTGAAAGCGAGCACACAGACACACGGAGAAGTGTATGTCCGGCCTCGAGGCAGTGAGGTACAAGAGGGAGCCAATCATGCTGCGATACTCCTTCTGATCAACTGGCTCGCCGTCCTCATCTGGGTCAAGAGAAGCTGTGGATGCCATGGGAGTTGACACTGCCTTGCCATCCCTCATGTCAAACCGTCTTAGGAGGCCACGAGTGTACTTACCCTAATGCAAGAAGGTACCCTCCCGAGTCTGCTTGATCTTGAAGCTAAGGAAGAAGGTCAACTCGCCCATCATACTCATCTCAAACTCGATGCTCATGACATCCGAGAACTATGAAACAAGAGTATGAGAAGAGCCGCCAAAGATGATGTCATCCACATAAATCTGGACGAGCAGTAGGTCAGTGCCATGCCTACGGATGAACAAGGTCTTATCTACCTTATCCATCTCAAAACCATGACTCAACAGATAGGACTTAAGCCTCTCATACCAAGCTCTAGGGGCCTACTTAAGTCCATACAAGGCTTTGGAAAGCTTGTAGACATAGTTTGGGTATTTGGGGTTCTCGAAACCTAGAGACTGTCTCACATAGACCTCTTCCTCAATAAACTCATTGAGAAAGGCACTCTTGACATCCATCTGGTAAAGCATGAAACCCTTAGAAGCTGCGAAAGCAAGCAGGATTCTAATGGCCTCAAGTCTAGCTACAGGGGCAAAGGTCTCCTCAAAGTCTAGACCCTCAACCTGGGAGAAGCCCTGAGCTACCAGTCTAGCCTTGTTCCGAATGACAACCCCATCCTCACTCTGCTTGTTCTTGAACACCCACTTAGTCCCAATGATATTGTGACCTCGAGGGGGCTCAACAAGAGATCAGACCTTGTTTCTCTCGAAATTTTCTAACTCCTCATGCGTGGCATTGACCTAAGACTCATCAGAAAGAGCATGAAAAACGTCCTTGGGCTCAAATGAGGCAACAAAAGTAGAATGGAGGCAGAAATGTGACATGCCAGACTTTGAGCGTGTGACTCGCTCAAAGAGATCTCCAATCATCTGCTCGGGAGGTCCTGGATGAGATGAGGAAGTGGCATCTACCTCATGAGCTGACGAGGTAGGAACAGAGCCACTAACGCCGGAAGATGTGGAAGGCATGGGCTGATCTCCTCGAGGTGCGGTGGAAGAAGCAGCCACCTCAAGGGGAGGAGGAACTGGATCGGGTAAAGAACCATCATCTCCATCCTCCTCATCGTCCATAAAGATGGCCTCGGACTGCTCTAAAAAACCTGAGATGCTGGGCCTAGTCCCCGGACTGGCCTCGTCGAAGGTCACCTCATAGGTCTCTACCAACTTACTAGACTCGCAGTTCCAAATCCTATACGCCCGTGAAGAAGTCGAGTAACCTAGAAAGATACCATCACAAGAGCGTGACTCGAACTTATCTAGGTTCCCGGACTTCAAAATGAAACACTTGCAACTAAACACACGAAAATGAGAGACACTGGCTTTCGCCCATATCTCAGCTCATAGGAAGTGCGATGCATGTGTGCCCGAAGAAAAACTCTGTTCGGAACATGGCACGCGGTCTCTATAGCCTCAGCTCAAAACTTCCTTGGTGTAGAATACTCATCAAGTATCGTCCTGGCCATCTCGACCAAGGTACGATTCTTCCTCTTCACGACGACATTCTGCTGTGGGACGTGCGGAGAAGAGAACTGGTGCTCTACACCTGTCTCATCACAAACCTCTCAAAGTAGGAATTCTTGAACTCCGTGCCATTGTCACTACGGATCGCTCGTAAGGCACCCAGGAGCTCAACAGAAAGCCTACTGAAAAGACCTCAAAAATATGTAAACGTCTCATCCTTTGAGGCTAAGAAAAACACCCAAGAGTACCTCGAGCAGTCATCGACCACGACAACATACCACTTCCCTCCTGCTGATTGCACTCGGGCTGGTCCAACTGTGTCCATGTGGAGCAACTGTCCTGGTGCATCGGTCATAGTCACTGTGATCGGAGGGTGAGAAGCGGCAACCATCTTGCTGTGCCGGCATGGAGCGCAAACAAGATCTTTGACCATTTTGAGTTTAGGCAGACCACGAATGAGATCATGGCCGCTAACTCGGGTCAAATGATCAAATCCAATATGACCAAGTCTCCTATGCCAGAAAGTAAGGTCACGGGACTCAGAAGCAACTAAACACCAGAGAGGATCACCAGAAAACTCAGAAAAATCAGCACGAAAGATCCTCCCATAACGAGAAATCCCGCAAACCAGACTACCCGAAGAATCAAGAATTTTGCAAGCGTTTTTCTTAAAGCTCACCTCAAAATCGTCATCGGTAAGCTGAGAAACAGAAAGTAAATTATACTGCAGCTTACTAACCAAGGCAACATCTTTTAAAATAAAAGACTCATTAACGTGCACTGTACATTTGGTGATGACGCGCCCAGACGAAGCGTCTCCGAAGGTGATTGTCTCATCACCTGGAGCATGGGCTAGGGAAGAGAACCAACGAGAGTCTCCGGTCATATGACGAGAACAACCGGAGTTCACAAGCCAAACCTCTCCCTTACTAGCCCGGCGAACCTTGTCGGAGTCGGAGTAAAGCTCGCTGTCGCTAATCTCGTCCTCAAGGGCTATGAAGCACATGCCGGAGAAGTCCTCGCCATCCTTGGATTCTTGATCACCCGTCCCATCGTCGTCGCTCCATCCCTCCACCTCGCTGAGGTTGAGGTCGTCGAAGGTGGTGAGGACGCGGTGGAAGAGCTTCTTGGCTTTGCCAAGGTTGCAGAACTTCTTCTTGCCTTGAGCGTGAGCTGGGCTTCTTGTTGCGGTTCTTGTCGATGTAATCGTTCTTGTTCATGCCGCTGTAGTCGTTCTTGCCCTTCTCCAGCTTGGGGCAATTTTCCCGAATGTGGTTGGGGCCACCACACTCGAAGCAAATAATCGGGCCACTCCTCTTCCGATCTCTCACTCTCTTGTATGCGTGGGAAAACTTTCTGGCTAAGAGAGCGAGTTGGTTTTCTGGAAGCTGCTCTAGTTGATCATCAAAAATTTCACACAGAGCAGCAAGAGAAAATCCAGAAGTAAAGTCAGAAGATCCAGAAACAAAGCTAGGATCGGTGACTAAGGCCATTGACTGCGACTTCGACCTACGAGAGACTATGTCAATCTCGTGAGTCTTGAGGCGTGAGTACAACGCATCAAGAGTCAGGGTCGAGAGATCCGTCGTGTCTTTAATTGTGGTCACCTTCATTTCCCAAACACGCAATTCAAGAGCAGAAAGCATCTGGTGAGCGTTGTCCAAGTCGGGGTATGTGAGACCGACCGCTCGGAGGTTGCTCAGAATCTTGTGAAATCTTGAAAAACACTAATCCAAGGACTCACCAACGAGCATTTCAAACTTGTTGTAATCTCTCTTGAACTGGTCCTGTTGAACCGTCTTGATCTGGGTGGTGCCTTCATGGAATGCATCGAGGGTCACCCAGATGTCGACAGCCGACGTCAGATGAGAGATGCGATCGAATTCGCTTCTGCTCAGACCCTGAATTATGATGTTCCTTGCCTTCGCATTCACCTCAACATTAGCCATGTTTCCAGCATTGATGTTCTCATCGGCAGGAACGACATACCGGGTCTTGACCTTTCTCCAGATGGCATAGCCCTGAGCCTGGATGTAGGTCTCCAAACGGCTCTTCTAGAAAGGATAATCGATACCATCAAAAATCAGAGGCTTGGTGGAATTCTTATCCGTTGCCATGGCTCTAGAGACCGGTTAAGATCTACGAGGAAGAGGTAACCGGCCCTGATACCAATTGTTGGATCAAAATGGCAACAGAGGGGGTGAATGGTGCCTTTAAAAACTCCCCAAGTATTCACACACCTCTTCTTCTCCAATAGCTATTGAGCTACAAAGACAGAACGAGATTGCTTACTGGAAAAGCAGACTGGAAAGTTAAAGCAAACCGAAAATAGCCTGATCGACAATAGAATACTTTGGTTGACATCAGAGTAGAGCGCAACACCCGCAAGAACAAAAACAGTGCAGCTTCTGACTCTCGGGTCGAATGACCAAGTAACTTCTCTCAAAACAAGACAATGAGCTCACGACTAGAAATTACAGGACTAACAAGAATTCGCTGCTGTGGTCGAGAAGTGACACATGGTCGACGTCGAAACAGAGGAAGAGATACTCGTTTGACCGCTATGCCAGATTTCCAAGTAACTTTAGACTCTCTGGTCTTTTGGTCCTGTAACTTGAAGCACTGTAAAAACCCAACCTCTGAAGAGAAATTACCAAGAAAACACAAACTCTCTACCATGATCAAGAGAGACTGTATGGTCGACGTCGAACCAGAGCATCTTGGAACATACGACCACTCGGCAAGATTTGGCAGACAAGAATCTTTGCTCTCGGGAAGAACTGGCCAAGATGGCATTGAGAATGAATCCCAGTTCAGAGCTAAAGAAACTGAGGCAACATGACCAAGGAACACTGCTCAAAATAGAACTCAACACAAGAGGACAGAACACAACATGGCACTCGAGAAACAAGATCTGAAATAGAACAGGTACAGGAATCAAAACACCTCAAACTCTTGTCGATCTCTGCTTCTCTCTTTATAGTCACCAGATACCGGGGGGAGAACCCGTTAACCCCACCTAACGCCGGGTTTTGCCATTGCTTTACCCACTAGCAAAACGGACTCCAGTGCTTTATCCGCCAACACCAACGGCTTCACTGCTTTGCCCATTAACTCCGTGCTTTACCCGCACGTTTGGCTGACAAAGCCAACAAAATCCACTTCCACCTTGCAGGCTTTGCGCATTTCACCAAAATGCCATCCCCGCATTTTCCTGGAAGCTTCCTCCTTTCTTGCTGTCCACGCATGCACCTACCTTGAACCCCAAGTCTTCTTCGGCTTCACCCAGTCATTCTGGACCTCAACATCTCCCATGTCTAGTCCCGACCACTCCAAGCCTCACCAAGACATGTCTCCAAGATCCTGCAAGCATCACAAACAATAACACATTCATAGCACCGCACAAAACACTTGAAACAACCTCTGCATTAGTAAAAGTGAAGTTTAGACCTACTCCACAACGTTGTAAGTGCGATAGATTAGCGAAATGCCAAAACAATAAATGCACAAGGTTTATGACCACCTCATAAGTCTTTATGACCGATTCCCAGCTGATACGATCGCTTCTGGAAGCCATACGACCAGACAACAGAAGCTACGACTTTCAGCCTAAGTCTATAACGTGATCGAATAGACTTCCGACCACAACCGACCGCGCTATGACTTCACCCGAGTGCTTCCGATCGCTTCCTGTGATAACGTGGTCGTAAAATGGTCTAGGGACTTCCGACCACGAACAAAGGGATGCGTTCGAACCGCGTCCGATCGCTCCCCTTCAATGTGGTCGAAGACTTCAAGTGCTAACTTCCGACCACAACAGTCGTGACTTCGACTTACGACTTTCGACCATGACCAACATGGTCGTAAGGGAGCTCGACCATGGCCAACGTGGTCGTAGAGACCCTCGACTACTGCCATCGTGGTCGTAGCTGCGATCTACCACGGCCAACATGGTCAGAGCTGCATTCGACCATGGCCAACATGGTCGTAGCTGCCTTCGACCACAGCCAACATGGTCGTAGCTGCGATCGACCACAGCCAACATGGTCGTAGCTGTGATCGACCACTGCCAGAGTGGTCGTAAACTTCCCGGATGACCTTAACGTGGTCGTAAACCTATCTGAGGACCTTCAACCATGATCAAAGTGGTCGTAAACCTTTCCGACCATGGTCAAAATGCACTACAGTGGTCGTAATTACTGCAAGTGACTTCCGACCACGGCAAAACCAGTCGTAATAGCTCCTAGTGTCTTCCAACCTCTCCTAAAGGCTACGACATTGCAGGAATCACCCAAACCAAACTCAATCTTCCTAAAACAAAAGTTAATTACTCATCACAAACATGTGGTCACCTCCACATGGTCTCTCATTTTATTTCTTGGATAACCATGAAACTAAAGATCTACCTAACAATTGATAACTTCCGGAGGTGATTTTTCTATCCACTTTACGACCTAAATAATCGGAATCCGAGTATCCAATTAAATCAAATTTAGCACCTTTAGGATACCATAAGCCAATCCTAGAGGAATACTTTAAATATCTTAGAATTCTTTTTATGGACATCAAATGGCACTCTTTTGGCGATGCTTGAAAACTTGCACCCATGCAAACATTAAACATGATCTTGGGTCGAGATACGGTAAGATAAAGCAAATTACCAATCATAGACCTATGGGAGTCTTGATGGGTTTTGCTTCTTTCATGCCAAACTTCTTGAATAAATCCTTTACATACTTCATTTGACTTACGAATGTTCCATCTTTCAGTCGATTGGTTTGAAGCCCAAGGAAATAGCTTAATTCTTCAATCATGAACATTTCAAATTCCCTAGACATCATATCACCAAATTATTTCCAAAAGTCTTGGTTAGTAGAACCGAATATGATATCATCAACATAAATTTGACATACAAAGAAATTATCATCAATAATTTTTGTAAATAATATTGTATCAACCTTCCCAATTTTGAATCCTTTTGAGAGTAAAAAAATCTTAAAGACACTTATATCATGCTCTAGGAGCTTGTTTTTAGCCATATAGCTCTGTAGAGAGTTTATACACGTGATTAGGATTTTTAGGATCCTCATAAACGGGAGGTTGTTCAACATATACAAGTTTTGTTATTTTTTTATTTAAGAATGCACTTTTAACATCCACTTGAAACAATTTAATATTAAAGCTTGATGCAAAGGTAAGTAATATACGAATAGACTCAAGTCTAACATTGGGTCCAAATGTTTCATCATAATCTAAACCCTCAACTTAAGTATAACCTTGAACAACTAATCTTGCCTTGTTTCTTACCACAACTATATTTTCATCTTGTTTCTTGTGAAAGACCTATTTTGTGCCAATTACGTTGTGCTCCTTGGGTCTTTTTTACCATTGTCCAAACATTGTTCCCGGTGAAGTTGTTTAGATCTTCATGCATTGCATTCACCCGATCCGGATCATCTAGAGCATCATATACATACTTTGGTTCAAGGGAAGAAACAAAAGAGTAATGTTCACAAAATGAAGCTACACGGGATCGAGTTTGAACACCCTTACTCACATCACCAATATTTGATCTATTGGATGATCTTTTGTAATCGGATTGTGGATCTTTGGTGGTAGTGTTAAGGTTGGTCTTCTTACATGTTTGTTGTGGAAGAGGTATGAGCTTCAACTTGTTTTGATGAAGGAGATTCATTTGTGTCCTCTTTTTGCTTGATGTCGCTAATTTGCATATTTTCCATTGATTGCTTTAGTCCTTCATCACCTACATCATCTAAATTTTCTTGTTCTTCTTGAGAACCATTACTCTCATCAAATTGGACATCACAAGTCTCTTCAACTAAACTGGAGTTTTTGTTGAAGACACGATAAGCTTTACTATTATAAGAAGAACTAAGCAAGAAACCTTCATCACATCAACTTTAATTTAGAAAGCCGAACACCCTTTCTTAAGATATAGCATTTGCAATCAAATACTCGAAAGTAGGAAATATTCGATCTTCTTCCAATGAGAAGCTCATAAGAAGTCTTTTTCAAAAGACAATACAAGTAAAGATGATTTATGGCACGACAAGCGGTGTTAATATCTTTCGTCCAAAAATTATTGGAAGTATTATATTCATCAAGCGTTATCCTACCCATCTCAATTAATGTTCGATTTTTTCTCTCTACAACTTCATTTTGCTCCGGAGTGTAGGTAGCGGAAAACTCATGCTTTATTCCAAATTCATCACAAAAATCTTCAATGTTAGTGTTTTTGAACTCAAACCATTATCAGTACAGATTTTCATTATTTTGAAATTAAATTCATTTTATGCCCTTTTTGCAAAGCTTTTGGAAATACCGGAGGCTTCAACCTTGTAATATAAGAAAAATACCCATGTATATCTAGAGTAATCATTTATAATGGCTAAACAATAGCTATTGCCTCTGGTGCTTATATAGGTTGTTGGCCCAAACAAATCTATATGTAAGAGCTCTAATGATTTAGAGGTTGATATGATACTTTTGAAAGGATGAGAATTTGTAACTTACTTTCCAGCTTGGCAAACGCTACGTAATCTATTTTTCTCAAACTTCACATCTTTCAAGCCAACTACTAGGTCATGTTTAAAAAGCTTTTTGAGTTGAATCATACCCACATGACCTAGCCTTTTATGCTATAACCAACCCAAAGAAGTTTTTGCAATTAAAAATTTTTTAAAACAAGAATCACTAGCAAAGAGATCAACTAAATAAAGATTTTCAAATTTAAAGCTTTTGAAAACCAATTCATTTTATTTTTCTTTTGAAATGGTTACTCTATCTTTAGAGAAAGAGCATATTAATCCAAGATCACATAATTGAGCAACAGATAGCAAATTGAAATTTAATGTTTCTACAAGAGATGCATTAGAAATTGAAATGTCATTTGATACAACAATTTTACCCAAACCAATAACTTTTCCTTTGCTATTGTCTCCAAAGGTGATCTTTTCATTGCTTCTATTTTCAAAGGTGGTGAACATCTTTCAGTCCCTGATCATGTGTTGAGTGCAACCGTATCTAGCACCCAATCCCTTCTATCGGTCTTGTAGTTTTCCTATAAAAGAAAATCAAGTTCTTTTAGATACCCAAATTTGTTTGGGTCCCGAGAGGTTAGTGACCAAGGCTTTAGGCATCGAAATAGTATTCTTTTTAGCGCCTAAAATTGAAATGCAAATAAATCTTGCAATACCATTGTCATCCTTAGTTTTCTTAAGTATATAAGATGAATCATATAAACCTACGGATGAAGTCTTACCAATGGACAAGTTTGTTGCAAATGTTCTATTTCCCGTCACTTGTAGCAATATTTACCATTTTATTTAGCAAACCTTGTGGGCTTGTTTACCACTTTCTTACCCTTCTTACGCACATATCCAAATCATTCTTTATTGAATGAGCACCTTTGCTCACTAAAAAACTTGTCAAATGTGGCCTTACCTTTGAAGCACCGTTTCAAACTTTTGCTTAGCTTGGTTACTTGCTCCTTTAGCTCATTGTTTTCAACAACAAGCTTAGTATCACAAGACTTAATTCTAACATGATTTGAATCCATTTTAGAGCAACATGGTATAGCAAGTATTAATTAGGAATATGGTAATTAGGAATATGTGGAGGAATTAAATTAGAGTTAGAAGTTGCTATATCAACTATTTGTGTGCCACATTAAAACACAAACTTTTCTTTCTTAATTGGTCATGAAAGCAAAGTATCTAGCTTTTGTAATCAGGTTTCTTCCCTGTTGCATAACACAAGTTTTATAGATTTGGTGCATATCAATTCAATAATTAGGGAGCACTTTCTGTTCTGTGTAAAACTTAGACGTATTCTAAATCATTGGTTATTAAAGTTAAAATCAAAATTATATTGTACTTTAATCTACTCTCAATAAATTTTATGTTAAGTACTATTTTCATAATTTAAAATTTTGGAATTAATTATTTTATCTTTGAGATGGAGACTAAATACATTATCTGAGAAGTGAGAAGTTAGCTCATGCGAATACACGGATTTACGACACTGCGACAGGCTAATAGCCGCAATTCATCGGTGTGTATCAGTGTTAAGTCATGCGGGATGTGTGGAGTGCTTTATGGTATATATGGGTGCTCTGCTGTGTTGGTGTGTGGATTCAGAGGTCGACGGCAGGGAGTATGCATGGAGGCACAGTGGATGCGTTGGGGTGGAGAAGCGGGGAGGCAGCACCTACAGGCATCTGCTAGGAGATGGGTTGGCAAATTAACTAACTACATTGGCAATCCTAACCCTACTGGATGGATGGATAAATTTGCTTTCATACCGTCTTTAAAAATGGGAGGTATTACCTCTTCAAGGATGATAAAAAGACTAAAATTTATGTAAGCATCAAATGCTTGCAACTTGCTTGACAGGGCAACGCCTCGGCGGAACAAGGTATGATCTTCTTTTCATGCTTTTATTTCTTCTTCTAGATAATCTTGGTTCCTACAATAAGATTGTGAGTCGAGTGGATCACTGATAGGTTAATAATAAGATAAATGCGGCAATTTTTAAATATAAAAATGCATTATCACGAGATCTTTACAAAAATTCCGATGTTTCAACCGGACCTTAATTACTAAAACAGCATGGAGTTAGGCTAGATTGACGGGCGATAAGTCAGAGGCATCAACCATCCAAGACAAGCTTCAAAGTAGTTAGGCTAAATTTAACTTGTCCTCCCTATTACAAAATGACGTCTTAGAACAGGTGCAATAATCTGTTCAACTTTGACCATTATTATATACTCCGCCACGGTGGTGATACTCAGTCGCCGCGCCGTCCGCATCATCCGGCACACGATCTTCCTGCGGTTCACCACCAGCACCTTCTCCATTGTGCCCCCGCCGCTCAGGGACGGCGGCTCCGCCTTTGGGGGAGGCAAGGAGAGGAGCCACACAAGGAGGAGGCTGAGGCTCAGGCTAGGGCCATGGCCCTAGTGACAGATGTGAAAGCGGAGCTGGCGGAGGATGCGGAGAGAGAAGAAGGGGAGTGCGTTGCGGAAGGGGATCAGGGAGGCGGAGGAGATGGGGAGAGAAGAGGAAGGAGAGTGTGCTCGGCTCCGCCCCTAGCGAAGGCGAGGAGAGGTGGAGTATGCGGAGAGAGGCGGAGGATGTGAGGAGAGGCGCGCTCGGGGACGGTGGCAGATGTGGAGGCGGAGGATGCGGCGATAGACGAAGGTAGGGGGAGTGTGTCATAAAGGCCCGTATGTTATTGTCAGCGCAATTTTTCTGTGAGGAAGGGAGGAAGACGGACGAATGTACCACTCACTAACTTATTTTTTTAGTAGTAAACATAAAAACATTAAAATATATAAGCATCAAACGCTTGCAACTTGCGAGAGAGGGCAATTTTACTTCTTTTCATGCTTTTATTTCTTTTTCTAGATAATCTTTGTTCCTACAATAAGATGGGTGAGTCGAGTGGATCACTGATAGGTAGATAAATGCGGCAATTTTAAAATATAAAAATGCAATTCTCACGGGATCTTTATAAAAATCCCGTTCCAAGCGGATCTTAATTACTAAGATAATATGAATGTTCCAGTTGAAGATTAGGATAGATTGGCGGGCTATAAGTGAGAGGCATCAGCCATCCAAGACAAGCTTCAAAGTAGTTAAGCTAAATTTATATTACTAAATGACATTTTAGAAAAGGTGCAATCAAACTTTTCAACTTTGACCATTATTATACACAAAAGTATCTTGATTGGTCACATGAAAATAATGCAGATTTTTCACCACATAAATAAAAGGTGAATTTCCATTTAAGCCATGTCACCCATATATTTGTGGTACTTCGATTTCTAGGATAACAAGATAATTGCTAGATGTTTGTGTACATTGATCTATAGAAGTTATAGAGAAAAATCACGAAAAAAACAAATTTAACTGAAAAAAGAGTGACCACCATATTGCAGCTATTCTAGACTTGAGTTGTACATTGGTTTTTCCCTAGAGCCTGTTTGGATGGGCTGTTTTCAGACCACTCACAGATTTTGTGTCCCAATCTGAAAACGATGTGAGACCACAAATGCTGTTTGGGGTCATTATACTTGTTTAAGGGCGGCCCAAACGAGGCTTAGATGGGTTTTGGGTTGTCCGAAAGTCAGTCTTGACGCAAGCATCCTATGGTTGAAAAAACGCGGCCTAACCCGCGCTGGCCTACTAATTAGTTTTCTTCCGACCAGTTTTCTTCTCTAAAATACGCTATCGAGATGCCAGTCGTCCTACGTATCTATCTATGGTGATCCTTGAGAATCTACTAACTTCCGTTGTCATGGTCTCAGCATTATGTCACTGTTGCTAGATCCAGAGTAGCTGGCAAGCAAAGCAAAGAATCATAGTACGTTCATTGACCGAAGAACTTGATGGCAACTCGTTGTTCTTCCTGGGTGTACAATATAAAAGTTAGATTACATGAAACTTGAGTTATAATAAAAAAAACCAGAGGATCTTTCTGTCTAGAAAACAGCCTTTGTTCTCCCCGAAAAAAAAGAGGCTTTCCTCTGTCAAAAGTGATAAAGAAAATACGAACAGAGGCTTTCAGCTATAACCCAACCGAAAATGCAGGCAACTTGAGCTCAAACTGCATAACCTAGTATGTCACACACTGCTTGGCCTACAAACTGGAACTAGATCTCAAGTTCAACCCGAATTTGTTTTTCGTTTTTTGATTTTTCACGCGAGTGGAGGAACTGAAGCAAGCTGCAAACCCAACGTGGGCGGCAAGAACTGCCTTGCAGCTGCACTTGCTTCTTCCTTAATCTTTGCTCTCTGTTTTGACAGGATCCCAACGTGCGGCGTCGGAAACACCACACCATCATTCCCTGAAACCAGCAACCATGCATATGTTCGTACTCTCGACAATATACAAACATGTTCAATTGCACATCTGGTCAAGTACATTATCTTGTTTGAGCCATCCCAATTGATTACTCTTATAAACAATATGAGAGATTCTCTGGTGCCTTGAATACTAAGACGGCAATCACCAGCTAGAACACACAAACAAGCTAGCCGCCATGCGAGAGTTCAAAGAAATCAACACCTTGTCACACCCCAAATGCAGGAAAGGGAACTTAGAGTTGTAAGGAATCGATACAAAAACCCTCCTATAAAATCACATCGAATGCTCAGTCCAATCCATCCCATGCATGCATTGCTCCGCCGTCAAAACAACCAAAAATCTACAGAACAAACGCAAATGGGAAACGCAAGGATGCCTTCTCACTTGTCCTACCTCGCCATCGCGCTACTACTAGCACTGGCTACAGCCACTGTCAATGGCAGCGACAGCACGGCCGCCGACGCCGGTCGCCGTGCGCGCGCCGCGGCCACCGTGGCCGGGCTCCTGTCGGTGCACAACGCGGCGCGACGGGCTGTCGGGGTGGAGCCCCTGGCGTGGAGCGCGGGCATCGCCGGGTACGCCAAGAAGTACGCCCAATCGCGACGCGGCGACTGCGCGGCCCGGCGCTCGCCGTTGTTCTACTTCGGCGAGAACCTGTTCGTGGGCAAGGGGCGGCGCTGGAACGCGACGGCGTTGGCGGCGCAGTGGGTGGCGGAGGGGCGGTGGTACGACTACAGCAGCAACTCGTGCACGACGCTGGCGGGGTGCGCGCACTACACGCAGGTGGTGTGGCGAAACACGACGCAGCTCGGGTGCGCCAGCATCGTGTGCAACTCCGGCGACACGCTTCTCGTCTGCGACTACTTCCCGCCGGGCAACTACGGCACCGGCCGGCCGTACTGACGGCCGTTATATAATACACGTAATCACGTGGTGCATGCAAATTAATTATCCGTTAAGACATTAAGCTGTGCACTATTCGTTGTAAATCTCCTTGTGAGATGAAAATTGTAAGGTCGTGAAGTAATTTGTTGTGTATATCGTTGTGAGAATTAAGCTCTGCCAACCGGTACATACGCTGAATTTAATTCGAGAAGCCATTATTTAGTAAGCAACGGATCAGCAGCTAATTAACGCTTCGACATGCAGAGAAATAGCAGAGTTAACGCTAGAAAATAACAGAGCTAACATTTGGGCCTGTTCTTTACTGCTTCTAAAAGCAGCTTTTGGCTTTTATTATAGTATCTAACTTTCAAACGAAGTATTTTCTCAAGACGGGATCTACAAGTTAATTGTAGTATACGTTAAAAGGTCCGTATCCAGAGCTAAAGCCCATTTGGGTGCTAACATGCTAAAACCTTTTCAGGATCGTTAGATCTATCTCCAACGGCCCAGATTCTTAAAGATGGGATGCCCCAACTCACTTATGCGATTTGCCAAAACCCCTCTACCGGTTTCCATCTTTTTTTTCCGCTCCCGCACCGTTTCCCCTTCGAGTCGCCTCTGCCCCTTCTTCTTCCCGCGATCATCCGGCGATATCTCCCAGCGCGCGTCGTCGTCCCGGTCTCCGGACTACTCTCCACTGAGTCCGCCCAGGCGCGTCGCATCACCGGACTACACACCTTTGAGTCCTCCCCGGCGGGCTGCGTCGCGGGACTACACCCCCAGCACGCCGCCGCCATCGCCCATGATGTCCGACGCCGAGTCGCGCACGTCTCCACCGCCCCGCCGACACCACCCGTAGCAGAGGAGCGGCGCCAGCACGTGCTCCTCGCGCGCGAGCCGGTTCAGCGGCGGCCGGCATCACCGTGCCTTCCTGCATGGATATTAGTCATCTTGTGTTAGGAGAAATTGGATTCTTGATGTGTGATTCGTGCCTCTCTATGTATGGCGGCAATTAATAGTGTGCCTTGGTGTGTTCTTTGGCAAATTTTGTATTATGCTACATGAATTGATGAATATATATGTATGATTCTTTGGTGAAGGTTTGAGATTGTTGTTCTCTTGTCCACTGAAAACTGAAACCGTGTGCACGGTTCATTCATTAATCATCGCGCGCGTCGGCAGCGCCTCTGTCAGCTAGCCAGGCAAGAAATCTTAGCAGCTGGAGTAGAAGAAGCTAGCTGACCTGACTGACATGTCACTTGGTTGTTACTGCTGGTCGACTTGGCCTTTGAAGGTTGATGGTATCGATCGGCCATCGACACAACCAGATCGATGCTCTGCTCTGCCATCGTATTCACTGTACCTAGCTAACAAAGCACATACCCCTGCACAGAATCTGCTGTCTCATTGCAAAAGAGAAAAAAAGAACAACAACAAGAAGAAGAAACTGAAACTGCAGGTGCAGGCGTTTCTCGAATTCTCTTTGGATTGCCAATCAAGGGAAGCGGCAGGGAATTCAGCTCGATTCTACAGGGGCATCTTGTGGGCCCCACGGAGACTGTGCATATTGTGATCCTTGGCTGATCCCATGGGATAAAGGCCACTCACTCCGGAGATGCGGCGCCGAGGTATCCTTCGTTTTCTTGTTTTTTTTTTTGCCTTAACTCTTTCAGCTTCAGACTCGAGTGCAGACTCTCGAGTCCCTTGTTTAATCCAATCCTGCCATGATCCCGTCAGATGCAATAATCAGGTTGTATGTGTTTTCGAGACTCATCAGCCTTCAGAGCATATCAATGATCTTCTAGCCCCCTAATGCGCAGCATACCACGCCTATCGCAAATCAATCATGCGTTGTTAATTTCCTCTCTTTCAGCAAGCATGTATCGATCAGCTTCAATAAAGCCAACCCGAGACTTATATGTGAGAAACAAAGAACACAGTGGCATTGGCATTTGCAATCAGCAAATGGAGAAGCAGTGGACAAGAGAACAACAATCTCAAACCTTCACCAAAGAATCATACATATATATTCATCAATTCATGTAGCATAATACAAAATTTGCCAAAGAACACACCAAGGCACACTATTAATTGCCGCCATACATAGAGACAGTGGCGGAGCCAGGATTTATCGGAGCCTCGGGCCCAAAACTAAACAGGACATAAGTCTATAACTAGTATAAAATACTATTAGTACTAAGATATAACAAAAGTACAATACAAATACATAATCAAAATAAAATTTGAATTCCATGTTGAACGATACGTCAAAATAGATAAAACATAACAAAAAGAAGAATGTAACATACCTCCAGTTCCTATTGCTTCTGGAGTTTGATTGGAATTGGATTGCGATGGAAAATAAGATGACAATGTCTTGGTCCTCTTCATCATGTATTTCTAATTCTAGTATCGCAAAAATTTAAATAACAAGTTAATAGACTGCTAGTCTAATAAACATACTACACTATTACACTAATAACACTATCACAGTATCACTCAATGAGTAAAGTCTCAAACAGACAGTCAGTGATGCAGAAGCTCAGCTATCACAGATACTCTATCATAATTCATAATTTCATATGTATCAGTATCACAGACTTCAAATGATCAAATCACACTATCACAGACTCACAGTATCACTCAATGACTAAAGTCTCAAACAGACAGTGATGCAGAAGCTCAGCTATCAGTCTATCACAGATACTCTATCATATGTATCAGTATCACAGACTTCAAATGATCAAATCACACTATCACAGTATCACTCAATGACTCAAAGTCACACTATCACAGATACAGAGATACTCATACTCAGATACTCTCATCATCTCATACTCTGATTCATCTTAGAACTTAGAATCTCAGCCAATCACAGAAACTCATTAGTCATTACTGATTACTGATACAATTAACTTATGAACAATCAGTGATCAGTCAATGAGTCAATCACAGATTCACAGAGGTAGTCAATCACAGAAAGTCAAAAACTCAGCCTCACCGGGAGAGCTAGCACCAGCGGTCGGCGGACGGCAGTGAGAAGTGGGGCTGGCGTCGCGGCGGACTGGCAGAGCCGCGGAGAGGAGGCGTCGGCGGAGTCGCAGAGACACCGAGGCGGGGGGGGGGGGGGCGGTGCCGCGCCGCCGCGGGCCGAGGCGGAGAGGAGGCGGGGGGGCCAGGGGCCGGTTCCTCGGCGGAGATCGGCGGAGCCGCAGAGAGGAGGCGCCGAGGCGGGGGCCGTGCCGCGCTGCCGTGGACCGAGGCGGAGAGGAGAAGCTGAGGCGGTGGGGGGCTAGCCGGCTGGGGGCGGCGCGTCACGCGCGGAGGCGGCGGAGATGCGGCTTTGCTGGAGGCGGCTCGCGACGCGGAACCAGGCGAGACGGCCAGACGGGAGATACGGCAGAGATTTGCGCTGCGGGCTACGGTTGCTGTTAGGGTTGGCCAGCGACGGAGTGAGTGGGCCGCTGGGGCGCGAATGCGAGATGGGCCAATCATCCGCTGCTGGGCTGGCTGCTCGCGCCGACGGAATAGACTCGGGCCAGCCGAAAAGCCTCGGGCCCAACCATTGCACATTATTTTTTTTAGCTACAGTACCAAAATTTTTGCACTGTTATTATTTCTGGGCCTCGGGCCGTTGCCCAACCGGCCCGAGGCCCGTCTCCGCCCCTGCATAGAGAGGCACGAATCACACATCAAGAATCCAATTTCTCCTATCACAAGATGACTAATATCCATGCAGGAAGGCACGGTGATGCCGGCCGCCGCTGAACTGGCTCGCGCGCGAGGAGCACGTGCTGGCACCGCTCCTCTGCTACGGGTGGTGTCTGCGGGGCGGTGGAGACGTGCGCGAGTCGGCGTCGGACATCATGGGCGATGGCGGCGGCGTGCTGGGAGTGTAGTCCCGCGACGCAGCCCGCCGGGGAGGACTCAAAGGTGTGTAGTCCGGCAATGCGACGCGCCTGGGCGGACTTAGTGGAGAGTAGTCCGGAGACCGGGACGACGGCGCGCGCGGGGAGATATCGCCGGATGATCGCGGGGAGAAGAAGGGGTAGAGGCGACTCGAAGGCGAAACGGCACGGGAGCGGAAAAAAAAGAGGGAAACCGGTAGGGGGGTTTTGGCAAAATCGCATAAGTGAGTTGGGGCATCCACCTTTAAGAATCTGGGCCGTTGGAAACAGATCTAACGATCCTGAAGAGATTTTAGCATGTTAGCACCCAAATGGGCTTTAGCACTGGATACGTTCCCTACGTTAAAACCCGAATATCTGTATCAACCAAAATCACAAGCTAGTATCTCTCTCTACAATATCTATCGCAAACGGCCAAAATTTAAAAATTTCAGCCGAAAGTCATAAGCCGCAGCTATATCAAATAGGCCTTTAATCACACCCAGTTCTGTGCAATGAGCACACGATCACAACCATGTCTCCCTTCCCCAGCACCGTTGCCATATCACTGGCTCTGGCTACGCTATCGACCACCACCGCAGCCGCCGCCGGCGCCATGGCCGCGTCGTAGTTCCTCCTGGCGCACAACGCGGCGAGGCGCGCGGTCGGGGTGCCGCCGCTGGCGTGGAACGCGACGCTGCTGGCCAACGCCCGGGATTACGCCAGCAGGTAGCGACGCGCCGGATGCGACACGTTCCGCCACCCGCCGGTCACCACCGACTACGGGTGGAACACCTTCCTGGTCGGGAAGAAGGACAGGCGGCGGGGCGTCGCGGCGGCGGTGGCGTCGTGGGTGGGCGAGCGGCGGTGGTACGACCGCAGCGCCGGCTCGTGCCGTCGTGCGCGCCCAACAACTCCTGCTCGCGCTACATGCAAATAGTGTGGCGCGCCACGACACAGCTCGGGTGCGCCGTGGCCGCGTGCCGGTCCAGCGACTTCTTCGGTTCTAGGAATGATGATTCAATGTTGCATGTGAAGATTTAGTTTTCAAAGCAAAATATCATGTCTAATTTTACCTGCTGCACGTGATGCTTGACAATATCGTTCTCAATGGTAGGAATAGGGTTTGCTTAACAATGTCGTTTTCAACCTGTACAAAGACTGCCTCTTGCTTTGCTCACCAATCACATTGTGGTCATGCCATTTTGTATTGAATTAGCTAGATTTGACGGTGTTTTTTGGCAATCAAGTACTGAAGCTGCGTTCTTGTGGACTTGCAGAGGTGGCTGATTTTTGTTCAGGGGGTTTTGGCTGTGGCATTCCATCTCTCCCATGTACGATGCTCCTCGGCTTGCTGCAGGTAAGATCTATTTATGCGGTGCCACTCTTCACTCCTCTACATGATGACATGTCTATTTCTTTGCTCACTGCCTCTGAGTTACTATGGTAATTGATGTGTTTTACACATTTGTGTTTTCTGAGCAAAGCTGAAGTAGACAAAAATTGTTATATGGAGTCCTATCTGGATGCTACCACAGCCACACTGTTATCTGACAAAAAAAACCATGAGAACTCATGTAGTAAGCTACATGCGGCCTTGTAGTAGAACTGTTGGATAATTAGATTATTTTAATTGTGTCAGCGTTTCATGCTGGATAGGAGCTTCAACGCGTAGGGGAAATTTGATAGGAACTAGTGCATCAGAGAATCCTATCCAGCATGAAAAATCATCTGGATTCTGGACCTGAAAACCAGCTAACGATGAAATGGCCAAGTCAACACATTGTTCTGATACAAAAACGTGGATTTTTTTTATTGTTTTGTGCTACTTTTGTGCCTGATGTCGTAAATTCCAGTTTAATCTGACTTGACTGGCTTAGCGCTTTGCACAAGAGTGAGTTTTGGTTAAAAAAGCTACAGATCTCAGTGCAGTTCTCTGAGTTTAAAATGGCTTTTACTAGGGTCGTTCGTGCTTGCCAAGGGTTTGGACGCATCTTTGTGGTGAGAAAAAATTGATCATATACCCTCCATTTAGATGGAAATTGAGGATTTACCCTCCTGGCCCACGTGTCAGTGACTTATGATGGCCCCACGTGTCATTGAGATGTGGAGGGTAAATCCTCAATTTCCCAACTAAAGGGAGGGTATATAATCCAATCTCCCCTCCCAATTTGATGTAGGTATTCATTTTGCCATTCAGCAGTCTGTTCAACTCCATTGATTTGGTTCTTTTTTATGTTGCTCATTGCTCATGTTCAGTGTGAATTTGGTGATGTTAATTTTAATAGCTGTGAAACATGGAGTCATTAGCTTGGTTATTCATTCATGAATATTATGGTGTGCTTGGTGGTACTTGTCCTATCTGTTGTAAACAGTGCGGAATTAGAAAATTTTCAGTTTTGACATAAATTATATATAATCATGTAATTCCATCTTGCCATTTATACAAATGTATATATCTAATATATATAACCACAATACTGCTAAAAATAACATGCCATGCAGTCCATTGAGCAGAAAAGCAATTAAATCTAGTATATGACAAAGTAATTGCCTTAAATTTGTTCTCAGAGCAGAGTTGCTCAAGATTTTTGATTTTGACCTTCTCATGCTAATGTCGAAACTCTTCACAATCAATCTGATAACTAGAAATTAGAATTTGAGCTCTAAAATATGATTCTACTGTCAGAACTTTGCAAAAACAGTGATCAACAATTTATAACTTTCGGTATAAATGTCCAACCAGACTGTATAACATAATTTAACATGCAGCATATACCAAAAATTAATTAGTAAAGAAAAGATCCTCTCCTAGAACAGCAAGAACAAATACTGCACAGCAAACTTTCAATCGTCTATGAACAAATTTTATCAGCCGAAAGACAGTTAAGGTACTGACAGTAGAAGCCAAACCACAAGAGCTCAAATTTAATCTTGTTATCAAGATCTATTTTAGTATTTGACTAGTTCATCATAGAGCACAGGATCTGAGCCCACCAGCAAACATAGCATCTCCAAATACTTGAACTTTAAAACTGAAATTAAAGAACAAGTATAGCCGCTGATATTTGCAGAAGAGCCAAAATACTCACGATGCAGACGGCACTCAAAGCCGTCCAGAAGAAAACCGAGACGGTGAAGAACACGAAGAACAGGGCAAGGCACACTCAAGAGTGTTGTCCCAAAAAACCTAGCACTCCTCTGTGCCCATGCAGAAGAAGAGTATGGTTGCCGGAGATACAGTGCCCTCTCCAACCTCGGGTAGCCTTTGCCAGAGTCAAAGGTAAGGGTGATGTCGCACAAGATCACAAGAATGCACCGCTCGAGTGCACTCAAAGCAACAGGGAAACGTCACTGCCTTCGTCCTCTTCTCGGATCAATCTTCAACCTTCGGATTTCCCCTCACACCACAATAGGCTTCACATGGGAAACCGGAAGCAAAGGCTTCAATCGGAGATGGTGCCGAAGCCCCAATCCTCTGCACAACCCGAAGAACAGAGAGAAAGAAGACCCAAGAGGAGCAGATTGAGATCAAGCGAGAGATACCGCACGGAGGAAGAAGACAGGGCTTAAGAAGAGGAGACGGGAGGTTGCGGTGAGGTGACGCGAGCGGCCGGCTCCGAGGAACCTGGGCCAACCTGCGCGCGCCGCCACCCAGTTGCCATCTCCCCCACAAGCCGCCAAAAACGCCGGTCAGTGTGCCAGATCTGGCGAAGCCGAAGCGCCCGCAACGGCATGCGCACGCGCACGGGGAGGAGACGCAATCTCCTCCCCCTTATCTCCTCGCGTGGCTCACTGACAGGTGGGCCCCGCCTGTATTTTCTTCTTTTTTTCTTTTTCTTTTCTCAGTTGTAAAATTACCGAAATGCCCTCGCAATGACCAACAATGTCAAATGTAGGCTGTGAGCACCACGAATGAAACGTTATTTCCTTTTTTTTTAAAAAAATTGCCATTTGTGGATCCTGACATGTGGCTGTTGTAGATAGATGCCACGAAGTCACATTTGGGCAGTGGGCACTTTCAAACCAACTCTTTTAAATAGGGACATAGCCAGTGGTAAAATACTCAACATATTGTGGGGCTGGATGGGGGTCAGTGCATCATCGTTCCATCCCCCCCCCCCCCCCCCCCCCAAGCAGACTCCCTCATCCCTGAGATGTTTCATATGTTAAGGATTTGAGCAGATATCCCTTTGTTATTGTCCTATGGAGTAGCTAGCATGTTAAGACGTTAAGAAAGGTGGGTCAACAAATTTGAGGATACCAAATGAATTGAATTTGTGCTTAGTATTTTTTGTTAGCACTTAGAATTACTTTACACTACTATGAAAGAGCCTAAAGTTTAGGTCTATGCAATAAACCAACCTTTCATGAGCTTTTACTCTATAATGCTTGAAAATTATACTGACATAATCTTTACCTGTACTTCCATTCTAACATATGCTTTCCTTACTTAGTTGCTCTACCAAAGTCAATAGCTGTTGATTATCATACTGTAGAATGCAGCACTTTTTGGTGGACTTACTGTAACATCCTGATTTACACCAGATGAATGTTCTGGAATTAATAAAAGCTTAAATTGAATTTTTATTAATTAAAAGGTTTTAATATGATTAAACCAAACATTAACATTTGGTGAGAGTATTTTATTTGGGTTCCTTGTGTCTCAAGAATTTTTCTGGAATTTTCTTGAATTTTTCTGGAGTTATTTGCTATTTTCTAAAGCTGAAGAGATTTTATTTGAATCTATGAAAAAGGCCAAATTGGCCGAAGCCCATTCGTCCAACCCAAACCCTCCGGCCAGCCCACCTTACCCTTTGGTCCACTTAACCCCCAGCCGTCCTATCCTCGAGGTGCCACGTGTTGGTCATCCGAGCCGTGCTTCGCATCGACCGCTGGATCTCACCTCGAAACACATGTCGGGCATCAGGGTGCTGTAGCACTGTTCATCTATGCCGTCTAACTTCAGCCGCCCAATCTCCGAGCCTGACCACGTGTCACTTATCGGTCGGTCCGTGCACTGTTCATCTTCCTCGCGGTCTCTCTCGCCGCCATGCGTGAGACGAGTCCACCTTGGCGTCCGCGCATCTCCGCCCCAGGCTCAGCGTCTGTGCTCGCCGTGGATTCCTTGAGGTCCCGTATAATTAGGCCACGGCCCTCTTGTGTTCCGCACCCTGAGCCCAGTTCGTCGTGCTCCTTGTCGCCCCTGCATTCGCCGTCGCCATCGTCGTGTTCGCTGTCGTTGTCACCATTGTCGCCATTGTCCTCTAATCTGGCTGCCGTTCGTCGCCTCGTCCGTCAGCCACTGCCGCCGAGCTGCTTCACTTCACCGGTCATCCGCCGTCTCGAGGCACCGGTGGATCTCGAGCGCCGCTACCGATGAGAAGCCGCCGACGAGTCTCACTGCCTCGCTTCACTCCAGCTCGCCGTTTCTTCCACTCAAACCGCCCAACCGCCTCAGTTTGTGCGCCACCGCATCACCTCGCACCCACGCCCACGCGCCCCTTTGTCTCCTCCGTGAACTTGGTTCGCTGTGCACTGGGCCATTGATATGTGAGTCCCCCATGTCAGATGCACAGTGCCGTAAACCCGTGCGCCAACAGCTGTGTCAGTAGTCACGCAAGTGTCCACGTCAACCCTATCTACCACGTCATCAGCCTAGTCACACGTGCACAATTCCATGAGCCAAGTCCACCATAGACTTGCTATCTCGTGCACCAGGTTCGCAACACAGTAGATTTTCAGCATTTCCTTTAGATTAGCTTTTTTAAGAGTCCGTTCTTCTCCATCTTAGTTTTGATTGATCTGATTCTTTTTCCTAAATTTATTTAAAATTTAGCTCTACCTTTTGGTTCCAGTTTTGAAGTTTTTGGAGTTTATTTGAATTTGTTTTGTATTTTATTTCATTTTCTCTCTTGTTAGATCACGTTTTCAAAGGAGCTGAAGTAAGATTTAAAGATCAAGAGTCATTAACTGAGCAAGGCCAAGGCAAGTCTTATCCTTTGATCATATTGAACCCAGTTTTTAAATCTATTATGTATTATTTTGTTTTAAATTATCATGCATTGCTATTTTATTACAAACTCTTGTATTTGGTAGTTATTGTCCAAATTGAATAATTCTCTCGCTTGATAATTTGAATGTCATGATTCCATTGTCACCATAGGATAGGTAATTATTTAGTTCCATGCATTACTTCCTAATATTCTAGTAGTTCATGGATGATGTTCTTTAATTAGATAGGAGGAATGAACTAGATGTTAGATGTTTAGATAGGTAAAATAAAATGTTCTATATTTTACTTTCTAATGTTTTATTAGTTCATTAATGATGTTTGACAATGTATATTTGTAATTGATTAGGGGAATAAATCGAGTGGGTGTTGAATGTTCCAATGGGTAAAAAGAAATGTTACATGCATTTGATTTTGATATTCCAACAATTCAACACGATGCTCCACGCATTAAGTTCTAAACGAGAATAGGCCAATGGTTCACTTGTTTGGTTTTAATGTTCGAATAGTTCATGGCGACATTTCAATAGTTTATTGGTGATTTTGGAAAGAAATAAAAAAATATTAGTAGAACAAATCAAGCATGCTCATGAAAATAATTGAAAACTATTAGTGGAACAATCGAAAATCTATTAGTACAACAAATAAAATATGTTGGTTGAACAAATAAAATAATAAAACAGTGGAACAAAGAAATAAACACAAGGAACATAAAACAGAGACCTACTACAATATTCGGCAAAAAGCTGCAAACTAAATGGAAAAGGAAAAAGAAAAAACCGTTCTCTACTGCTGATTACAAAACTGTTGGAACTACATAACAGTGTCATCCAAGGAAGAATAAATAATCAAAGAAAGGCATATATGCATAACAAAGCATGAAGCAGTGGTGGTAGCAAAAATGAGTTAGCTCTGCACAAAGCAGTGGCATGTAACGGGAGAAAAGAGAGAGAAATAAAAGGAAGTATCGGAGACTGAATGGATGAGCGCGCTGGTCAGCGTATGAGTTTTGCAAAGCATTTCCGCTGTTCATTTGCTGACCAGGGCCGTAGGCCCACACTACTACAGAAAGCCTAATACTAGACGGCTAATCACAGACGGTTTTGTCAAACCGTCTGTGATTGACACTAACACAAACGGTTTTAATTTGGACACCGTCTGTGTTAGTGGCGTCGGATAAAACAAGTATCACAGACGGTGCTTACCAATGAACCGTCTGTGATACTAAAGTATCACAGATGGTTTTTATTAAAAACTGTCTGTGTTGTGTAGACCATCACAGACGGTTGTTGTTAAGAACCGTCTGTTAATGTTCACAGACGGTTTTTAACAAGAACCGGCTGTGATGTCCCTTTGTCTGTCATATTCTGTTCATGAGCAGAGGTTAATATATAAGTACACATTGCTTCTAATAACTTAACTACAGAACTACTGAGACAAGAGATCACAAATTAAAGGCAAATTTATTAGTTTCAATTAGAGGCAAATTTACTACAAAACTCGCATAGGTAAAGAGTTTCCCAGATTGTAATCTTTTGGGCTTCGTACGCTTCTTCTTCGACTTTGGGACTTGGAGGATCAGCCGCTGAATTCTCGAACGCCGTTAAGATTGCCCTTGTCCTCAGCACTTCCTCCTCCAGCCTGGGCAAATGATCAGCAGCATCCATAATGTCGTAGAGGATAACATGAAAAGATTCCTCAGAATCTGCCGTTTTTGCTTGATTGGCAAGGCTATCCATCAGTCTCTCCAATGCGTGTAGAGCTTCTTCCGCTTTGCGCACATTGTGGAGAAGAACCAAGGTGAGGGATGTTTCCCTTTCTTGAGCGGCAGCGAGACGCCTCCGTCGACGACGGATGATGAGGTCGAGCTGACGGATGCAAGAAAGTCGGGGAAGGAGAGCAGGGCATGTGCGGAGAAGCTGCTCCAGATGCAAATTGCTGGCCGCCTGTGTAAGGTTCCGGCCGAACAATTCATGATGAACAGATGAGAGGAAGGAGATGATCACAAGAATAGTAGAATCCATATTGTACGTACGTAGAAGAGACCTGGATTAGGCGCATATTTAACCTTTAGCATCGTATACCCAAACATTAATGATATAGACGCTTCGTATAACGATCGAGAGACATTAATTAGACGATCGAAACACGAAGTGTTCTGGCAATGGAAACAAGCGCGAAGCATTAATGATATAGACGCTTCGTATAACGATCGAGAGACGTTAATTAGACGATCGAAACACGAAGCGTTCTAGCAATGGAAACACGCGCGAAGCGTTCTGGCATGAAGCTTATGACAGACGGTTTTTTATAAAAAACCGTCTGTGATAATATTTATCACAGACGGTTTTAATAAAAAACCGTCTGTGATAAGCTGGTTATCACAGACGATTTTTAATTAAAAACCGTCTGTGATAATTCACAGATGGTTTTTAGTTTAAAAACTGTCTGTGATAATGAGTAAGGCATTTATTGCGCTGCTCAGACCGCATCTGTCTTCATTTCGATCCAGATCTAGCCACTACTGCGCACTTTTTCACTCGGGAGGAAGCTAGGCAATTTCAGGCCAGTTAATTTGGTGGGAAGAGGCAGCGATTGAGCTTTGAATTAAGATTCAGACTTTCCTGGTTGCTGTAGATATGGTTAGTAATGAAATTTATTTTTTCTTTAATTGCATTACAATTTAGGTCTAAGTAATCCATGAGTGGTTATTGAAGATGGTTAATTTGCAAAATTGTTGGTTATATAATAGCTGTTGTGTTTGCAATATGAATTGAGCTAGCAAATTAAGTCTCAATATATTAAATGTGGCCGGTATATATGTAGTTATAATTAGTTAATCTAGATTTTAATACTAAGTTGTTATATATGTACGTAACATAGGACCGAAGCTGGATGTATGCCGCGAGCCGTGTGAGTGAAGAGTACATTAATGGCGTTTCTGCTTTTATAAGAGCCGCCGAGGAGGATATGTTGAATAAGGGGGTGGAATATATGTGCTGTCCATGCACTGACTGCGAGAATTTGAAGATGTTTAAGAATCGAGGGCAAATTGAAGCGCACTTGATTCGGAGGGGTTTCAAAAAGGATTATACGTGTTGGACCAGTCATGGCGAAGTGAATGATCATATGCCGCCGGATGACATCGCCGGTGAAGTGAATGATATGCCCCCGGATGACATCGCCGGTGAAGTGAATGACATGCCGCCGGCTGATGTCGATTGTGGCTCGGATTCGGATAGGTTGCACGATGATAATCTGGATCAGATGCTTCGCGATGTAGAAGAGAACTATGATGAGAGAGAGTATGTTAAATTTTGTGGCTTGATGGAGGACTCAGAGAAACCTTTGTACACGGGCTGCAAATACACGAGGTTGTCGGCCGTGCTTGAACTGTTGAAATTGAAGGCAAGCAACGGTTGGTCCGATAAGAGTTTCACGGCGCTGCTAGGTCTTTTAGCGGACATGCTTATGGAGGGAAATGAGTTGCCTAAAACCACGTATAAAGCCAAGAAGGTTCTTTGTCCGTTGGGAATGGAAGTAGAAAGAATACATGCATGCCTGAACGACTGTATCCTCTACCGTAAAGAGTATGCAAACATGCATGTATGTCCGGTGTGCAACGCATCCCGATACAAAACGTAACAATCAATCAGATGATGGCGAGGGAACAGAGGCGAAGAAAGGACCTCCTGCTAAGGTGGCATGGTATTTTCCTATAATTCCCCGTTTGAAAAGGTTTTTTGCAAATCCAAAGGAGGCAAAACTGCTGCGTTGGCACTCGGAGGAGCGCAAGAAGGATGGAATGATAAGACACCTTGCTGATTCCGCGCAGTGGAGAAACATCGATAGGAGTTTTGCAGAGTTCGGTGCAGAACCAAGGAATATAAGGTTTGGACTGAGTACAGATGGAATGAATCCTTTCAGTAGCATGAGCAGCCGACATAGCACATGGCCCGTGACTCTCTGCATCTATAACCTTCCTCCTTGGTTGTGTATGAAGCGAAAGTACATTTTGCTATCGATACTTATCCAAGGGCCAAAACAACCTGGGAATGATATCGATGTGTTCCTAGCACCGTTGGTGGAAGATCTAAAAGTACTGTGGAACGAAGGGGTACAGGTATGGGATGCATACAACCGAGAGAACTTCACTCTGCGCTCCTTATTATTCTGCACCATAAATGATTATCCTGCCCTTGGTAACCTATCGGGCCATAGTACAAAAGGTGCCAAAGCTTGTACTCACTGTTTAGATGGTACCGAGAGTGTGTGGCTGAGACACTCACGCAAAACCGTCTACATGCGTCACCGCCGGTTCCTTCGGAGGGCTCACCCATACCGCAAGATGAAGAAACAATTTGACGGAGAGAAGGAAGACGGTTCAGCTCCAAGGCATTTAAGGGGACACGAGGTTAATGATATGGTTAAGGATTTAGATGTTGTCCTCGGAAAGGGACGTAAATTGAGGGCTCATGAGAAGAACACCTGGAAGAAGAGATCAATATTTTGGGACTTACCTTATTGGGAGTACCTAGATGTTCGGCACTGCATCGACATCACGCACGTAGAAAAGGATGTGTGCGACAGCTTGATTGGTCTCTTACTGAACATCCGTGATAAAACAAAGGACGGTGTCAACGCACGGCTTGACTTGGCTGACATGGACATCAGGCCTGAGTTAGCACCGACAAGCACTGATAATGGACGAACGTACCTTCCCCCTGCGTGTTACACTCTGTCCAAGACTGAGAAAACAGAACTGTGCCAGTGCTTGCATGGTGTCAAAGTTCCGTCTGGTTACTCCGGCAACATGAAGAAACTTGTTTCGATGCAAGATTTGAAGTTAAATGGTATGAAGTCTCATGATTGTCATGTGCTGATGACATAGATGCTCCCTATTGCAATTAGAAATATTTTGCCGATCAAAGTCCGAGAGACAATCATGAGGCTATGCTATTTCTTTAACACAATTGCTCAGAAGGTCATCGATCCCGAAGGACTAGATGCTCTGCAGGACGAGGTGGTGATGACTCTATGTCACCTTGAAATGTATTTCCCTCCTTCGTTTTTTGATATCATGGTCCATCTCATTGTTCACGTTGTGTGGGAGATAAAAATGTGCGAGCCCGTATTCCTACGTAGCATGTACCCATTTGAGAGGTTCATGGGAATTCTCAAGTCCTACGTACGGAATCGTTCTCGGCCGGAGGGCAGCATCGTCGAAAGTTATGCAAGCGAAGAGGTCATTGAGTTTTGTGTCGATTATATGGCTCAGATTCAACCGATAGGTGTCCCTCAATCTCGTCATGAGGGGAGGCTGAAGGGTCTCGGAACTATCGGAAGGAAAGCAATCACTCCAGATATGGACACGTACACTCAAGCCCATTTCACGGTGTTGCAACACATGACTGAAGTGGCGCCTTATGTGGACCAGCACAAGGATGTGCTTCGGCAACAGAATCCAGAGCGGCCGGATGTTTGGATCATGAGTCAACACAACTGTTGGTTCAACCAATGGTTGAAGGAGCAAATCGATAGGAGCTCACCGAGTGAGACGCTGACATGGTTGGCAAAAGGGCCGACATTTACAGTTGTGACATGACAAGGATATGACATAAATGGGTACACATTCTATACGCAGTCTCAGGATGTCAAGAGCACTAACCAGAACAGTGGTGTCTGCATAGATGCATTCAGTACCAATGGGTCGAGAAACTCGTACTATGGCTTCATAGAAGAGATTTGGGAGCTCGACTATGTGGTTTTCAAGATCCCCTTATTTCGCTGTCGTTGGGTGCATCTCCCACAGGTGAAGGTTGACAAGTACGGTGTCACGACCGTGGACCTCCAACGTGTCGGGTACAAAGACAAACCATTCGTACTCGCCAATCAAGTTGTTCAAGTTTTCTATGTAACCGACCCGGCAAATAAGAAACGCCATGTAGTTCTTCATGGAAAAAGGAGAATTGTCGGAGTGGAGAATGTAGTGGACGAGGAGGAATACAATCAATTTGACGAGTTACCTCCTTTTGGAAATGGCATAAGGGTCGACGATGAACAACGTGACGAAACTAGTTACGTACGCATTGATCATGATGAAGGGCTAATTTTTAAAGGAAATAATTAAGCAAGTACAATAAGAATGTATATGTGAAAATGCGTGACAATTTTGAGATGTATATGTGAAAATGTGTGACAATTTTGAGATGTATATGTGAAAATCTGTGATGTAGTCAATTTTGAGATGTATATGTGAAAATGTGTGACAAAATGTATATGTGAAAATGTATATGTGTATTGGCATTTATGTATATGTGATGTACATGTGATGGTTGATATAAATGCAGTTGGTTGGTGTTGTATATGAATGCAGCTGTTTGGTGGTCGATATGAATGCAGCTGTGGTTATTGGTGTTGTCTTAATAACTACAGTCGCAAAGGCTTATCACAGACGGTTCTGAACGTAGAACCGTCTGTGATATCAATATCACAGACGGTTATAAGTTTAAAACCATCTGTGATAGTATAACTATCACAGACGGTTATAAATGTAGAACCGTCTGTGATATTTATCACAGACGGTTCTAAGTTTAGAACCGTCTGTGATAACCTCCCTATATATACCCTCTGGCTAGGGTTTTCCCTGTGCGCTGCGCAGTTATTCGATCTAGATCTAATTAAATCCCGAGCCCGTCGTCGCCTCCGCCTCCCTGAACCCTCGTCGGCCGCCTCCCCGAGCCCGTCGCCGGCCGCCTCCCCCGAGCCCCTCGTCGAGCCCCTCGCCGGCCACCTCCCCTCGATTACCGTCTGCATTGTGAGCACTTTCTGTGATGGACTAGGGTTTTGAGTATTGTGAGCAGTTTCTGTGATGGACTATGGTTTTGAGCATTGTGAGCATTGTTTACTGCAGTAGCTTAATTAGTTTGCTATTTGGTACATATTACATTGGTACATTGTTTACTGCAGTAGCTTAATTAGTTTGCTATTTGGTACATTGTTTACTGCAGTAGCTAATTTTGTATCGTTATGTAGGAGCCTACGAAGTGCAGGCTCCAAGTGAGATATGGCTCCATTCTTTTGTACGCTGCTTGGGGCCAGGCATATTCGTCTGGTATCGGGGCCATGGTGCACGGTCAAGCTTTAGCGCCAGGCTTCGCAAAAGTTAATGTGGATGGTGTGTATGTCAATTTTGAGGTGGTCCCGCTACCAAGCCCCCCAACGACGAGATCGTGACTCTAGGACAGGCCATTGGAACATTCATCAAGTGGCCCAAAAGCGACATCTCCCTGGAGGCTTCTTCACCGGTGGCAGGACCAGAAGTGCAGTGCGAACCACAGTAACATGCACTGGTGCCATCTCCACACGGGCAGTGCGAAGCAGAGCTACCTGCACCGGTGCTATCTCCACGGGTGCTATTCTCGCCAAAGCAACTTGCACCGTCTGTACCATTACAGTCGACTACCATGAAGTCGACCTGCAGTCGAGGCGGTGGCCATGGCAAATCAAAGACGAAGGATGATGACGATATCTCGTACATGCCATTGGCCCGCAAATTCGTGCTAGGCGAGCCGATGATATTCCCGAAAGAGCACCTCGCAAAGCTAGGACTTGGTTGCCAAAGATTCCACACTTGGTATATGGAACAGTCCAATAGACCAGAGGCAGAACGGCGCTCAGGTATCATGGTCAAATTCAAGCCGGAACATTTCTTGCACGAAGTTCAGGAATGTGTCTTCCCGGTTACCTTTGACGATATATTTGCTGTTTTCACGCTCAACGCTCTCGACGCCTCACTCGTTCGATGCTGGACGCTGTAAGTCTGTACAATCACAGTCTCTGTTCACGTAATACCGATATATGTCATAATTTGTTGCTTTTCTGTGTATATATATAGATTCATGCTGATCGAAGCTAGATCATCGAAATCACCAATTGGTTTCCTGAACCCACGCTTGGTCGCCATTGATACCATCAACGAGAATGCATCCTTCGTCGAAGACTATATTACAAAAGCACTGCTGGCTCACCAAGATAAGGAATTTGTTCTTATGCCATACAATGAGAACTTCCATTGGATTTTAATTGTAATTATACCAAAATGTAACAAGGCTATATACCTTGATTCTCTAAGTAAGAACAAATCCAAGTACACAGCTATCGCCGAAATACTCGATAGGTAAGTACATTGTACATTGTACTCTTTCTTTCCTTCCGAATGACTAATCTAACTTTTTCGAATAACGAAGGTCGTTCGTCACATACATTCAACAAACAAATGGCTCGACGACAGCTGCCAAGCCCTTGAAATATGATCGCAATTTTCAGGTATTGGCTAGCTACACATTAATTAATCATATACAACACTTAGTAGTAATGCCACTTGATTTAACACATTCTATTTTTGCAGTGCCACCAGCAGCAGCCGGGCAACACGTGTGGATACTACGTGTGCCACCATATGAGACTACTCCTCGATTCCAGCAAGATCTCCACTCCTAAGGTTTGTCAATCTTTCCACATTTATTTCATACATGTCAAGTTTTATATGTGCGCGCGTTGATATTCCTATCGACAAGCTGCGCCCATCTCTACATCTGCATTGAAATAGCAGGATTTTGCAAAAATCCGAGGAGAGTTCATTTGGTTTTTGTGGAGTAAAGTCGTAAGATCAGATGGAGAGTTCCACAACCCAGAATGATTTTTATTGTAATTCTAAGTGCAAATGCAGTGTAGATCTTTTACAATTGTGTATTTGTTAATGGATATTTTATTTCAATTCAATGAATTGATTTGCGAAATGGATGCTTTATGTTTGTGAAATGAAGTGCGTTGTCAATTGGATGTTTTATGTCTGTGAAATGAATTGAGATGTGAAATGTATCTGAAATGAAATGAGATGTGTGAATTGTATATATTTTATGTCTGTGATTATCTGCTTGTTTCAGAGGGCATGGCTAGCATTTCCTGAGGCTAGCCAATAAACAGAAATATATTTAGGGGTTGAAGGGATCATCACAGACGATTTTTGAGTAAAAACCGTCATAGACCGTTTTTACTCAAAAACCGTCTGTGATGATCAGCTATCACAGACGGTTTTTACTCAAAAACTGTCTGTGATAATAAGTATCACAGACGGTTTTTAACTCAAAACCGTCTGTGATTATCATCTATCACAGACGGGTTTTACTTGAAAACCGTTTGTGATAGCTGATAATCACAGACGGTCCGAAAACCGTCTGTGATGACCTTCGATTATCATTGACCCATAAATACAGACGGTTCACAAAACCGTCTGTGATGACGTTTTCGAACCGTCTGTGATGACCTTTTCTGTAGTAGTGCCATTTTATAGAGACACCTCAGTGTCACTGTGTAACACCCCTATTTCTGGGAGTGTTAGGTTATCCTCACAACTGCACATGATTGTTCAGCTGCGAGTACTGTAGATAAGTGTACACCATTGTCAAAATAAGATTAAACATAAAAACCAAACTTTATTACAAAATTAAGACTTACCAGCCAAGTTTTACATAACGCGGCGTACAACCCAAAGTTACATTTCTAAAAGAAACTCCACAGGCAGGCCTGAGTGTAGAATAAACCCTAACACCAGGCGTCGTCTATATTGTAGTGCTCAGCGTCGTCTTGATAAACTCTTTCATTCTCTTAGCAAGCATTCTCTGTTTATAATTTTAGCAAGTATGAGTACAACCAACCGTACTCAACAAGTCACATGGGAAATGCTTTTTAACTACTTGCAAGAGATTGCTATGGAATAGGATAAAGCAGTTTATTATTTTATGTGGATGCAATTTTGTTTATAAACACTTTTGCTTTTAAACATAATATTATCAAATCGTAAACTTCTTAAGGAATTTAGGGGTTTTCCAAACTTGATTAACACACTTGCACATTTCCAAAACCATTCCAAATCTATTTATGCTTCGTTATTGGACTCACCCATTAAACACAGCTTCGTTTACCGGAAGCACGGCGTATTCGAATACCATTAGTCATGACTCTGCAGAGCTGCTCTGCTTTACCCACAAGATTTCTTAACTCCCGCGACAGAATTAAGAAAACAAGGCCTTTCACTGCTCATTTCTTTGTATAGCCTCTACCCGGTAGGAACTGGGCAACACAGGCAGTCGGCATTCTGCTGGCCAACACAGAAAGCACAACCCGACTCCCCGTGTAATTCTACCGTTGTTAAGTATGGTTTTACAGTTTCCATACCACTGTTTATACACGCGGGTTGTTCCTTTTTTGGAATCCCAGTAATCAGTAGATATTCAATCAATTTGAGCAGCTACTAAACTAGGTTTGACGAATCAACGCTTGTGGTTGGGCAATTGCTATGTTCTTTACTTGGCATAAGGTTTTAGTCCTTGCTTTTCATTGAAATAACTTTCAATCACAACCAACAACATTTTGGCAAGGCCGAATCATCTTGTAGTATGAGATATCTGAACAGCTAATCTACTTTGATTATTTAAATAGTATACTTAGTTTTACTAGGGTTTGTCAAGGTGAATATGGCCATCAAATTAAACTTGGCTTTTTCGGGTGGTAGGACATTAGCTAATATCATATCATTCTAGGCATTCATTGTACATAAAATAACATTGCGCAAATAACATAATGAACATACTGATAAATAAATAATTAAAGAAATGTAGGTTCAATATGATCAAAGACATGTGACTTGCCTTGCGGATTTATGATTTCGACAAATTCATATTCTTCTAGCCCTTGAGCCTGCACTTCTCCTCCTTGGTCTTCTTGGAAATTAACGTCGGGAGCTAACGCAAAAAGGGAGAAAAACAAATCAATTCTGAGCTCAAAGGACTGAGCGAGGAAGAAAGAAAACAAATAAAAAGAAAAATAAATTCAAATAAAATAGGATCGTTCCGTGCCGCTGATAGGTGGGGTCCACTTGTCAGATTTGTCATCTCTAGCCAGGACTCCTCCGTCTCCAAGTCCGAGCCATCGTTGCCTCCCGTGTTTGACTTGGCATCGACGTCCGTGTCATGTGCGCCTCGGTCACATCGGCGTCCACTCCTATAAGATATGGTTGTGACCCTTGGTTTTTGCATCGCCATGCGCTGCTTGCTGTTCTTACCGGGATTCGCCGCCGAGTTCGACGTCTTCACCTTCTTCTCTGGCGCCAACCGACATTGCCATCGACCTCGCTGGTGAGCGCCGCCACCCACCATTCACTCGCTCCGCCGTGCGTCGGTCAGTTGCAGCCATTCCGCCGTCATCGGTCAACCGCCGTCGTTGAGCCGCCCCGCCAGCCACTTCGCCCATTCTGTCGTAGGCCGAACCCCCGTCGCCACCTCGCGCCACGCGCCGCCGCATCATCCCGTACCCACACCCGCACCAGCGCCCTGGTGTCTTCCGCCTTCTCCATGAACTCAGTCCACCGTTCACCGTGTTGTTGATAGCTGGGGCCTACACATTAGATGCACTGTGTTGTAGACCGGTGAACCGAGCCTCGTCAACCCTAGCTAAGTCAGCTGCCACCTTAGCCCTAGATCCGACGTGTCAATGCCACATCAGCCTTACCTACCATGTCAGCACGTCAAGTCACACATGCACTATTCTATACACCGAGTCCACTGTAAACCGGCCTTTCCGTGCATCAGGTTCACAGCATAGTAGCCTTTTCCAATTTTTAGTCTTTTTTCTTTAGATTAGATTTTTCAAGAGCCCGTTCTCCTTCGTCCTAGCTCCGATTGACCCCGTTCTTTTTCCTAAATTTATCTAAAATTGAGCTCTATATTTTGATTCTAGTTTGGAAGTTTTTAGAGTTCAATTGTATTGCATTTGAATTTATTTTGTGCCTTATTTTGTTTTTTCTCTTGTTAGATCACGTCTTCAAAGGAGTTGAAACAAGATTTGAATATCAAGAGCCATTAACTGAGTAAGGCCAAGGTAAGTTATGTTATTTGATCATGTCAAACCCATTTTTAAATCTATTATGTGTTATTTTGTTTTAAATTATCATGTGTCGTTATTTTATTATAAACCTTTGTATTGATAGTTAATGACCTACTTGATTAATTCTTCCTTGATAATTTGAATACCATAATTCTATTATCACCATAGGATGAGTAACTATCTAGTGATGCGGTACTAGTGTCACATGGGTTGTGTATTTAAATTGCTTAGCCATGCTTATAGTTACGTTGGGCTCATCATCACATGTGGTCAATAATTAATTTTGACTTAATGAAATATTGAATCGTGGTTGTAGCCACAGTTATAAATTTTGAGTACCATGACATGGGAGGTGTCATTGATGTTGGTTATACAAAATTGGTTTTCACTTGGATGAGTGATAATGCAGTAAAGGGGAGAAGTGTGGATTCACATCAAGGGATGTGGAAGTCTCACTTAGGTAATATTTAAGAACTTAACTTTGTGCACCATTAATCTGAGTTTTACCGTAAAACCACATATTTAGTATGGGATAGACCTGGCTGACAAATTTGTGATATTTCAATTTTGATTCCGCCATTGTGATGAACATGGTTGCTAATTTCCATGAGGTGCAAGGAGGGTGTGATGCGAAACCCTAGCGGGATGAATTGGATTGGGATTGAGCATTGTAAAGGCCTTGTCATGATCTCTCTGCGCACACCAAAGAAAGTGTGTTAATCTAGTGGCAATATGAGATGATCATTGTGGGTAAAGTTGTACAACCTTTGCAGAGTGTAAAACTATTCGAATAGTCGTGTCCCTAGTTATGGACAATGCTCGGTGATTTCACACAAGGGGGTAGAGTTTTTATAAAAACTTGGTTGGATTAAATTGGGAAGTAAATGGTTAGTTCACTAGTAGTTCATTCTGTGAATGAAAGTTCACGGGTGGTTCATTGGAGTGAATAGTCAGTTTACTTGTGGTTACTCTCAAATCCTTTGATTATTACTTATTAATCACTTTCAAAGTTTTATTTTCAATATATTTATTGTATTTACTTTAAATTATTGCTTTCTGCAAAATTAATCTTTCAGCCATCCTTTGGTAAACCTTGCATACTATCGAACCCGGATTTTTCTATCCAGAATCTCCTGTGAAACCCTGCACTATTCCCTAGATCAGTAGATAGTGCACACAGGTACATTGCTGCATCAATTTATACATCGCATAGAATTAAATATTACAGATCAGAGTTTAAATTACATCGCGTCGGGCGACAGTTTACGTAAGAGCCGAATAGGCTAAATGTTTACATTACAAGGCAACAACGGAAGTAAAAGCGGTAGTAAGACCATAATCCACAGGCAAGCGACTGGGGGTAAATGTGTGCATTATATATTGCCTGGACTTAGGTAATATATGTGTACACCATTCCATGGTCTACTTGGCTAGGACCAAAAAAATCGCAGAAATCGTCCAAGTTCCCGTCATTGTTTCCTCCACCTGTAGTTGGGGTATCTTCATATGCATAATGATCTTGGGTCCCTGAATCTGATTTTGGTAATGCGAGTGTGAGCACCAATCCACCGTGCTCTGCGAGCCAATACACAAGATGCAATTAAATTACATGCATGGCTTATCAAGAGAAGGCTAGGGTTAATTTCATTTGCCAGAAATTTCCTTTAAATGTACTACTTAGAAAAGTTCCTGTGACCTAGCAGTTTGAACTAAAACCTAGTGTGTGAAAGAATGCTTTACTAGTAGTGATCCAGATACCATCCACCATTACATGGTCTCTGCATCATATGCTAGACTTTCAGCATTATAGCCACTTACATTATCACTGGGATAACACCTAGGGCAACACCAATCAGTGCTTCCCACGGCCCTCCACTTTGCCCATTCGACCCACAAATTTTTAGAAATAGAACTATATATAGTTAAGTTCCTATGTCCGCCCTTGACCGTGGGCATGGCTATTCGAATAGTTTTGACTCTATAGAGTTTGCACACTTTACCCACAAGAGACAGTCCGCTCATTGCCCCACACGATTCTGTAGTCGTGCAGTTGAGTAAACCATCACACCATTCAAAATACCTCGCCCCTTCCATCATCTCACCCATATGGGCTTATCTCGCTTGCGGCAGGTCCCATAAGTTATACGGGATGTTCTTCTCCTATGCGGCTAGCAGCTGTCTACCCACACTGCTAGCGCGCCGCAGAAAACTTTACCCTCTGCGGGTGTCCCATTCAAGCCGTCACACAGACCAGCCACTTGCACTACCTCACCTCATCCACCGATGATAATGACTTTCAGGGTCTGGTAAATCTACTAAGCCAAGTTGTAATTTACAGACTTGTGGTTGTACTTGTTTTACACAGGTGGTCATGACAAGATTCAGTCCTTAGAGTTATCTGGGCGGTTCTACCACAAATCACACTCTCTTGTACCAATGCACAATACCCCCGAACTATCTGCCTAGACAGATAAGCAATTTTTGATGGTTTTTGGGAGTATAAAATAATCATACCAGCATATACTAGTCATTACCACCATGACTGCCCAAACCAATTTTTCCCATAATTGAAAGTGATGTGTTTGGGGCATTTGTGGTACCCCCGATTATCTAAGCAATACTAAGCATGGCAAATATTTGTAGATTTATTTTCGAAAGTTCTATTATTATAATTTTTGCTAAGGTGATAAGGCTTAGATATTCAAGGGTTTCAAATGAAAGTAATATTAACAAGTTTATTAATGGGTATCTAACTAGTAGCTTGAAATTGAACATAAATTTGCACATAAAATAACAGCATGCAATTTGATAATTTAAAACAAAATTAATTTGCAGAAAATGTAGGTTCAATATGATCAAAGTATTGAGTTTCCTTGGTCACAGTAAACTTGGTCTTGATCATCTAGTGCTGCTTCAGCCTCAGCTTCCTCCTCTTGAGCCTCGTATGCTATTTTTATGTGCGCAAAAAATTCGGAAAAAATCAGCGAACCAAATAAACCCTCAAGAAAATTCAAATAAACTCAAAAATTCATGATTTCAGTTCCATTGGCTAGATTTTGATTTTAGATAAATTTAGAAATTTGTTTCGCTCAATTCGGAGTTAAAATGAATTAGTTATGACTATTTGAAGTTCTTTGTTTAGATAAATTCGAGAAATAACTAAAAATCCAACAGGCGGGACCCTCAGCAGCATGTCGGCACTGGCGACAACGTGGTCGGTAATGACTATGTGGTCGGTAATGACCGTGTTGTCGTAAACGGCTGTGTGGTTGTAACTTCAACCGCGTGGTCGATAGTTCAACCGTGTGGTCATAATCGACTGCGTGGTCGGTAGTTCGACCGCGTGGTCGTAGTCGACTGCGTGGTTGGTAGTTCGACCGTGTGGTCATAAATGACTGCATGGTCAGTAGTTCGACCGCGTGGTCGTAATCAACTGCGTGGTCGGTAGTTCGACCGCAGCGTCGTAGCTCGGCTGTGAGTGGTCGTAAATGAGTTTGAGCGGTCGTAAACAACACAGAGTGGTTGTAAAGGACATAAAGCAATCGTAAATGACTTTGAGTGGTCGTAAACGACTTTGAGCAGTCGTAAACAACTGTGAGTGGTCGTAAACGACTTTGAGCGGTCATAAACAACTATGAGTGGTCGTAAACGACTGTGAGTGGTTGTAAACGACTGTGAGTGGTCGTAAACGACTGTGTTCACAGCCAGGTACTCGCAAACATGGTCGTAAGGAGTTACGACGTAGTGAAGGAGTGACGTGGTCGGAGAATGCTTCGACCACGTTGTGAAGGGGTGAACGTGGTCGGAAGGAGTTACGACCACGTTGTGGAGAAGTGAACATGGTCGGAAGGTGCTTCGACCACATTGTGGTCGGAAGGGGCTTCGACCACGTTGTGAGTGGTCGGAGGGTGGTTCGACCACGTTGTGAGTGGTTGGAGGGTGCTTTGACCACGTTGTGAAGGCGTGAACGTGGTCGGAAAGGGGCTTCAACCACAGTGATTGGTAGAAGCACTGTGTGGTCGTAAGGAGCTATGGCTACAAAAATTAAACGTGGTCGAGTATCCGACCGCATGGTCGTGAGTTCGACCCCGTGGTCGGGAACGACTGCGTGGTCGCTAGTTCGACCGCATGGTCGTGAACGACTATGTGGTCAAGAGTTCGACCGCGTGGTCGTAATTTCGACCGTGTGGTCGTATATGACCATTTCACAACCATGTCTCTTTTATGACCACGAACTCTTCGACCATGGCTACTACAGTAGCTCTTTGACCACTACTAGGCCTCACGACTTCTACCGTGGTCGCTATTTCAACCACAGCAGTTGCAGCTTCGACCACGTGGGGGTGGCGGCGAGGCAGATAGGCAACGGAACAGAGGACAATGGGCTATGGCAATTCATAGCACCAGGGTTCAATTAATCAAGAGGGGAGCATCAAGGTAGGCTTGGGAGCTTACCTCAGCGGTCGGTATGGCTCAGGAGTGGCGGTGGGGAGCTGGCGGCGTGCGACAGTGGCGATCCAAAGGGACGCACGGTGCAGGTGTAGTTCAGGCGACGGCAGGTCCGGCCGAGGTTGGGGACGGCGTTGTGATGCTCCGGGGGTGCCTCAGTGGGAAGGAATCGAACGATGGCGGTGCTAACCGGCCGATTTCTCACCGGCTGATGTTGGGGAAGAAGGAGTTGCCGGCGGTCTGTGGTGCTCAAAAAACCAATTCGGTGAATTGGGAGGCTCAATGGAGTGGTGCAGTGTGATTGGAGGCCTCGGCGGGGATTTATAGCCGCGGAAAAGCGGTGGCGGTAGGGGGGTAGTTGGGTGGTCGAAGCAAGGGCATGGCGGTGGAGTGGCTACAGTGCCCTGGACTCGACTTCGGATTAGGGCGTGGGCGACGCAGGGCATGAGAATGGAGATGAGGTGGCAGGGCCGTGCAGGGTAGACGCGGAGACGATAGGCACAGGAGCACGGCCACAGGGCGACTGACGCTGAGCTGATGTAGGCACAGGTGTGGTGACGCCTGGAACAGGGGATGTGATGGGAGCAGGCACGTACTGCGGCTGATAGAGGCGACCAGACGAGCCGGTGACGGGTGTACTCGGCGCCCGAGGTTACGCAAGGCAACGCGACGACGCGGTCAAAGAGTAGGTCACAGCGGCAGAGTGACGCGACGAAGTGAGGCTGCTGGGCGGTTGGCAGTGACGGCATGGTCGTGGGGGAGTAGGTCCGTGGGTCCCAGTGACGCAAGCGTGGGGTATGCTTTCGATCGCTGGTCTGAAGGAGGTGCGGGCGTGAAGGCGGGCTGCTACGGTGGGATGGGCTGCGGTGGCGAGGCAGAGGTGGCTTCGGCCTTGGCCGAAGCAAGGGGAGAGGGGAAAAGGGCCAGCTAGGCTTGGCCGAGAACTGGCCCAAAGTTCTTTTTATTATTTTCCCATTTCTTTCATGCTTTTCCATTAGTTCTATTTTTCATAATTCATTTTCAATTGTTGGAACCTCAACCATAAACCAAAGAGAATCCACAAAATTTTCAAATATCGACAAAGTATATTTCAAAACAATTCAAGGGCTACACATTTCCTAAGTTCAAATTTTTAGGATGTTACACATACTATATTGCATCTTTGTTGCAAACAACTTGCTAAGTACTCTATATACTCACGGGTATATCCATATTTGCTCAGTTGAAGGAGAAGAATCATATCAGCAGAAGGTACTTGAAGGAAGTTTCTTTGACGACTTTGCGGATTAGGACTTCGCTCCCTAGTCGATTGCATGTGGGCATGTCAAATGGCTACTACACTTATTTCTGTTTTCCGCTGCAAATTTCTTAAACTCTTAAAGCTATTATCTGTAAACTTGGCTATAAGGTCGCAACTCTAATAATTATTAATAATATTTAAGTCTTTTCTTAGTGAATCGTGATATGGTCGATATTTCATCTTTGTTTAAACTGTGTGCACTAGCGTGATCCTGGACTAGTATAGAATACACAGGAGAGTCCAGATCAGCAGATTCGGGTCTCGACAGTAAGATTATAATAATGTAGATTAGTCATATGTATGTATGTACGTACGTACGTATGCATGTAAGTATGTATGCATGTATGTATAACCAATACAATTATATTTTTGGTTATAGACACTAAAGTTGTATATTAAAGATAATTGTAACATAATATCAATGGTTGTTAGAATTGTAATCCTGAATCGAATCGGAGCTATGGTAGGATGACATTTTACAATCGAATTGTAGAATATAATATCCTACTTGATTCTACGAAAAATACAATTTTTTTTCATTTTGCCATGTATTCCAAAGGTGATATGAGTGCTTATTTGGTCATTTGTCACCTAATTTGATTAATTATGTATACTTTATTCATGACCAGAATGGTGGTTTTGATTCCACATTACAACTAGAATAGTGATTTTAACAACATTGTGATTACCTAACTATTTTACACTAAAAGTGAAAGAAATAAATAATCAAATTAATTTTTATTATTTCAAACCTCCAGATCTTAATGTCTAGACTAGTAACCACTTAATATTTACCATGCAACTTAAATTGAGGGCTAGGATACCACCAAACACCCAAAGTCTCTCATAAACTAAGATGATGTGTGATTTTACACGATTCTACTATGATTCTACTACGATTCTACTATGATCCTACACGATTCTATAACTAGTATCATGATTCTACTGTGATCCTATTAGATACACAAGGTGTAATTTGAGTTGTATTGGTATAGGTGGGATTGTGGGATCGTACGATGTTACAATTAGGATCGTGACTTTAACAACATTGATAATATCTAGCCACGCAATTGCATATGTAACTTCACTAGTTGTAACAAACGTAAGCCAGCAATTATATTATTGGAATTACATGTGGCTAGCAGCAGCGGCACATCAACTACCAGGATTAATTATCGCCACGTCAATTATTGAAAGTTGTTCACTTACCTAACTTGAGGACAAAAATGCACATTTCGTAGCATCAATTTGAAGCAAATGATAGTATGTTAGAATAGGACAACAATATAGGTAATACTCATTCTGACGATGATCAATTATTGGCAAAAAAATACCATCCTCCCTTGACATGATCGACTCAAATAATCAGGTCATCTTGGTGTTATGGAAACACGTTATTCATGTAAAAATAAAAACAAATTAATTTTTGTAAAAAGAATAAAAATAGATTATTGAAACAATCCTCCGGCAGCACATGCCTGTGCGGTTCTACCATCGCTGTCTAGGTCCAATTCCTGCACCTTCCCTTTGAGATGACCTTAGAGACCGTTGTACAGTGATACTTCTTATCATGTGCAGTAACTCTTAGATCAGATAAGATATTATGAGATATGGTATGACCATATACGGTATTAATAATAAAGTAGATGGATCTTATTGAGAGAACTGAAATAACAACGACCAAACAACCACAACAGAGAGAAAAGATATGATAAAACCAGCCGTAAATTCCTTAAGTACAGCCTAAAGAGCGTACAAGGAATTGTTGCTCTCTCACAAGCTCTCGAACGTTTAGGTTCCTTGGATCCTTGGCTTATACTAGAATCTGGTGCTAAATAATAATCTAATCTTTAATCCTCTCGTACGTCTCTATTTTAAATGAGTTTTCTCTTGCTTGGCTTTTGGCTTTGCGATTAATATAAGAATCCTCCTAAGCTCCTCTAAGTCCTTGTAGGATTATGATCACCCTTTCTCAACAGTGTTTTCTAGAAATCTACGATTATGAACTGACATTCAACTGGACGTTTTTTTTATTATTTAACCATTTTCATAAATTTTTATTAATGTCTCTCACCTAACTTATCTCTAAATTTGATCTTTTTTATCACGCCAAGAATCGTGGTGCGCTAAACAAACACTACCACACTATAGGTAAGTTTAATGTTGACCTAAAAAATGACCCTTTTCATCACGCCATTGGTCGTGGTATGGCAAACTAACACTGCCATGGTGTGGCAAGTTTTGGCCACGCCACAACGAGTGGTATGGCTGCGTTGTTTTTTACCAAGGGCGTTGTCAAAATGGTCAAATTTAAAAATAAGTTACGGGGTCATTAGTAAAAATATTTGCAAATAAGTTATGGGGTTATTAATGAAAATATATTAGAAAAGGTTCAAATAAGAAAAAAAAATGCCATTCAACTAGTCCGTAAAAATACGATATTCCCTTGCCGTCTTGACTAAAAAAGCCCGTCAACTCTGTCCTTTTCTAGACCAATCTGTGAATAGTCGGGTCTTCTTGGCATTGATGAGACAAGTCTATATCCGAGACTCGAAGTCCATCTCTGCGACTCAAAAGTCAAAACAACCTATCAGAAGTTGGATGGCAGAATGTGACACGAAGAAAGAAACCTGCGTCGAAGCTTAGAAGAAACAATCGGAGGTGGTGGCTACAAAAGAATCAAAGGGTTAGCTATCTTATTTGATAGCTAACATTGATGTGCAGAGAATCAAAGAGTCGCCTCATCTTTGCGGAACCACCTCAGCCACGTAACTCCCAGGGACTTGGTCCATCTTTCAGAAACGCACGGAGATTGCGAGAGTTTAGGGATCTCGTTGGATTACCCCGCACACACAGGTATCTCTTTTAGCACCAAACCTGTTGAATTTTTGTTTAATGGATCAATCCAATCCTGGAAGTGCTTAATACTATGTAGGGAGTTCTTCCCAGTTGGCTTCTGGCCACACGTCGAGAGGTCCTCGCCGGTGCAGTGTTGGTACTAGACGCGAGTTGAAACGTTTCTGCTTTAGAATGCGTTTTTATGTTTTTCTTAATAGTAATTGTACACTTTTTAAAATATAATAAATAATAAATAGATGTTACTAATCTTTTTTAAGTGGTGTCAAGTTTCATCGGTTAAACTGGTGCTTTGTTGAGTTTCTAGTCGACGCAAGATGTACTTTCTTGCCCCCCAATTCTTTAATACACCCGCTGCACGGCACACTCTAAAACAAAAGTAAACAGTCCAGACACGGCAAGCAAGCAAGCAACAAACTTTCAGAAACAAGCATCTGTCGAATTCTCATTATTGTGCATCTCCTCTAGGTATCCGGGCTTACCATTTTTCGTTTGATTTAGTATTGATACCTTTTATTCTTAATTTTAATGTTGCGCAAATATAGATTGCAAGCCCCTAATTTGATCTCAACTCATGTGAACTTCAAATAACTTATAAATTAGAAGACGTAAGGGGAAACTTCGGGTTGACAAGAGCGTAACGGCACAGTCGATCGGCTATTCTTCCCATTTTCTTAGTTGTGATCCATTTCTTACAGCTTAATAACTCTAGCTATCTGTTTCTCTTCATGCATACGGCTATGCTAGTAGCAGAAAGCATTAATGCATCACTTGCTTCATTTCACAGGATAGTCATGCTAGAATACATATCAAGGAAAATACCAAACTAAGCGGAGGAAAATACCAAACTAAGCGGCCCGGCACTGCCATGTTAGCCAGTCCAATGTCGTGTCAGACAAATGGGTTTTTCATCACAAACTCAAGCCCGACGGCTCTCTTGACCAGTACAAAGTTGAGCTTTGTACTCTGTGGCTTTTCTCAACAACCGGGCATTGATTATGGCGAAACCTTTAGTTTGGTCATTAAACCAGTCACCGTTCGCATTGTACTCTCGGTCGCTCTTTCCCATGACTGGTTGGTTCATCAGTTGGATGTTCACAATGCCTTCCTTCATGGCATGAGGTAGTGTCTTGTCAACAACCCTTCGGCTTCACTAATCTTTCTAAATTAGACTATGTCTGTCACCTCAACAAATCATTGTATAGCCTCAAGCAAGCACCGTGCGCCAGGTTTAGTTGGTTTGCTTCGCATATTCTCTCACTTGGCTTTGTCAGCTCCAAAGCTAACCTCTCTCTTTTTATTTTGTCCTGAGAATCTCATGTTGCATGTCTTTTACTCTATGTTGATGACATTATCCTCTCCGATTCCTCCACGGATCTTCTCCGCTGGATCACCACTGCCCTACACCGCGAGTTTTCGCTCAAGGATCTTGGCAAACTCCATCACTTTCTCAGTATCTTTGTCACCCATACTCCTCATGGGATGTTCCTCTCTCAGCGGTATTATATTCTTGATATTCTTGGCCATGTTGGTATGCGTATCTGCATCCCCTGTAGCATGCCCATTGACATTAGCTCCAAACTTCTGGCATCAAGCGGCGCCTCGATCGCCAACCCTACTAAGTACGCCCATCGACACCAGCTCCAAACTTTTGGCATCAAGTGGTGCCTTGGCCGCCAACCCTACTAAGTACCGTAGCTTGGCTGGTAACCTATAGTACTTAACATTTACTTGTTCGGAAGTTACACATGTTGTTCAATAGGTATGCCTCCACATGCATGACCTGCGGGAGCGACATCTCAACCTAATCAAATGGATTCTTCGTTACCTCAGTGGTACCATTGATCATGGTCTACAACTGCATCAGTCCTCACTTGAGTCGCTCACTGCCTACACCGACGCTGATTGGGCTTGCTGCCTGGACATCCGCAAGTCCACTTCCGGCTACAGCATCTTCATCGGAGACAACCTCATGTCCTGGTCCTCCAAATGCTAGAGCACTGTCTCCCGATCAAGTGCAGAGGTGGAGTACCGTGCTATAGCGAATGCTATGGCCAAAGCATGCTGGCTCCGCCAACTCCTTATTGAACTTTGTCATCCTCTTCGTCGAGCCACCGTTGTCTACTACAACAATATCAACACTGTTTACCTCTCCACCAACCCTATCCAACACCAGTGTACTAAGCTTGTTGAGATTGATCTCCACTTCATGTGCAAACAAGTTGCTCTTGGCGATGTCTGTGTTCTACATGTTCTGACATCTTCGTAGTACATTGACATCTTCATCAAGGGACTACTGACAACTGTTTTATCTGAGTTTTGCTCTAGCCTGAATGTCTGCCCTGCTCCCACTATGACCGCAGGGTGTGTTAGCCTGAATAGTACCATGCACGCTCTCCATCCACACATGAGTGCCCCTTGATGCTATGCAATCCTAGGAATTCCAACTTGCCATACCTAGCTTGTCACTAATTAAGGTATGGATCTCCATCTTTGGTTAGTCAGAGCTGATTGCTCATGTAAACATTATATATACTGATGGGTATCAATAGAAACTCTTGAATGTGTGAAATCATTCCGCTATCATGGTATTAGATTCCTCTCGATGCTAACCCACCGTTCACCTTCCTCTTGCCATGTCCCACGTCACCGTGAAAGAGGAGCAGGCCACCAAGGCTGCTCTCTGGACGCAGGCCAGCATCAAGACCCTCGTTCCAACTACTCTCGATCTTTAGATTGGCAACTACTCGCAATGGCACAGCTTGTTTGAAGTCTCCCTATGCAAGTACGCCATTGATGATCACATCAAGGAGCCATCCATATCCTTGCCTGACGCCCAATGGAGCCGTCTCAACACCCTCGTTCGCTCCTGGCTCTATGGCTCCATCTCCACCAGCCTCCTCGCCATGGTCATGGACCCTGATGCTTCAGCCTACACCATCTGGTCGAACATTGTAGGCTTATACCATGACAATGCCAAGACACGTGCCATTTACCTGGAGCAGGAGTTTCGAGGTCTCACTCAGGGGGCCTTATCCGTCATCGACTACTGCCGCAAGCAAAAATCTCTGGCTGATGATCTTGGAGTGTGGACAACAAGATGCTTGTCCTCAACACCCTGGGGGATTGAGCTCGCACTTCACTTACATGTGGACCCTGCTATCCATGAAGAAGCCATTCCCGATGTTCCTCAAAGTGCGCTTTGCTCTCTTACTAGAGAAACTCATGTCTAGTTTAGAGTCTCCCCACATGGCTTTTGTCACCGCTAACACTCTAGAGGCAACTCCTCCACGGGCAACAACACCTACTCTCACGGTGGAAACACCTACGAGCCTTCCTCAACTCGTAGAAATGGCAACAACTGATGCCACAACCATGGCAGTGGCAAAGGTACTGGCCATGATGGTTGTGGGGGATATGCCCCTAGCCCTCATTTAAAAACCCATGGTTCAGATCCATTCACATGTGGCTTGGCAAGGAGCACCAATTCCTAGCATTGGCCTCCTTGGCCTACACCCCACCGTTTCTCTAGGCCAATGTTCGCCATGGTGCATCAACCCAACTCCTATGTCCCGTTGCATCAATCGCCATCACAGCAGACCATGCTACCCTCTTTTGTGTCAATGTCATGGGACCAACAGTCATTTGTCTACAATTTAAACACCATGACGTTAACACCATTGTTCGGAGGTGACTGGTACATGGACTAAGGTGCATCTTCACACAAGACGTCAGAGCCCAGTAAACTTTTCCTCGTTCCTATTTTTCCTCCCACCTCTCCCATTGGCATCATTGTCAGCTGTTGGGGGACTGGTCCCCACCTTGGCCCAGTCGGCCCATTGCACCAGCATAACAGCTGGTTGGCCAGGCAAGCACCCTAGGTCAAAGAAATGGCATGTGTAGCCCCATGAATACAGGGCAAGATACAGGTATTTATGTAACTCCCAAGTAGGGTAAATGGCATATTTGCCCCTTTAAGTATAGACCCATGTAGGGGCATTTATGTAACAAGTCCCCATAGGCATATATATATATATATATATATATGTGTGTGTGTGTGTGTGTGTGTGTGTATCAAGGCGCTATGGGAGACAAGAACTCTCTTTTTTAGGAAAAAGGCAGGCATCACAAACTTCTACCATACTCACACAGACTTCTACTGCCATCTCCATGGTGTGTAAGGCCATGTGCAGCCTCTCTACGGCCTCCTCGTAGCCCCATTCCTTCACTGTTTGGTGTGTAACCACAACAATTGGCACCGTCCGTGGGGAGCAACATAGAAGCTATGAGCTAAGGTAAGAGTGGTCGAAATAAATGGCGCCAAAAAGGCAGAGACATTGACACCAAAGAAGACATCGATCCCAAAGAAGGCGGCGATGTTGACCACCAAGCGAATGAGAAGTACAGCCTCCAAGCTCAGCGCTGCGAGGGCAATGGAAGCAGCCCGTGAAGGACCCCCGGAGTAGCATCACACTGGTGCAACAATGACGGAGGTAGCGATTAGTGATAGAGGAGGCCTCTCGAGGACTACACCAACAGTAGGGCTAGAAGAGCGATGAATGGAGGCGGTAGCTGACGCAAACCCCAAGGCTAAAACAATCTATGGGATGCTATAGTAGGAGTTGGTGGACCTGTGGTGATCCATGTGCGAGATGTGGGAGGGCCGAAACCAGCTGACTCCCGCCTTGGTAGCAGAGGAGGCAATCGTGGCTAAAGTGGAGGGCCGACAGGCCCGCGCGTGAACCTCTCGCTGCGTGGATCCGGAGTCACCTCTCTCTGCAAGGCTACCGCAAAGTGCCTGATCGGATGACTTCAAAATTCCTACCATGGAATTGTACAAGGGCGAGATGGACCCCCATGAATTTTTACTCATCTACGAGATGGCAATTGGAGCACATGTGACCACGACATGATGAAGGCTAAGGGGCTGCCTCTCGCTCTCCTGGTTCTTCACCATCGCCCCTAGCTCTATGTATGCATGGAGTAGATTCAGAATCTCATGCACAATAGCTTTCAAGAAACTATGTAGAGCATGTTGACGCTGATCAACTCTTCATAGTGAGGTAGGAGTCGGGAGAAAAGCTGTGGGTCTACTTCAAGCGCTTCGTGAAGGTTCGCTGCCAATTTAGAGACATTAGTGACACCACCATAATCAACGCGGTGATCCAAGGTCTCCAAAAGGGCCCACTCACCAAGTACAATGCGTGAAAGCCTAAAAGGTTAGTTGCCAAGCTCTAAGATAAGATGAAAGAGTATGCCAGGGTAGAGAAAGATGTAACACGGCAGGAGGCCAAGACAAAGCCAGTTGCCACGAAGTGAAGGCCACCCCTAGGGCCCCGAAGGAAGAGTTGAGTCGTAAGTAGCGGAGGGCAGCTCATTCCAAACACCTCTTTAGCATCTAAGGAATCGACAAAGGTAGCACCGCCGAGGGTCGCAGCCATGGTTGGAGGGACCGCGAATGTTGAAGGGGGCAGGGTCGCGAGGATGCGAGTTAGCAAGGGCTCTTGTGTAAGGTACATGTCCATGGAGGCCACCTCACCAGTGATTGTTCCTCCATCACGGTCCTCCACGAAAGCATAACTAGGGAGCGAACCCAAGACACTAGCGCACCAATAACAGAGAATGTACAACAACGCCTGGAGGCACCCCCGGTCTAGCCACCTCCAGCCATATTACGGATCTAGGGCCCCGAAGCCCCCCATGCCAGGTGATTAACACCAGCTCGGGTGGGTTGCCCCTCGAGTTCCCCTTCGAAAGATAGAGAAGAGCCTACGTCCACCGAATCCATCATGTCACTACGTACCCAATGCAGATGCCTCCGGAATGGGATCGCGCGGACATCACATTCAAAACGGAGGACATCATGGGGTTAGACTTCCCCTACCAGGACCCTCTGGTAATCACAGCTAACATTGCTAGATGCAAGGTGCGGTGAGTGCTGGTTAATGGTGGTAGCTCCGCAGACCTCTTGTTCATGGACGCTGTCGACCAGATGGGCCTCCCTCGAAATAGACTAGGCCTGGCCCGCGTACCCCTACAAGGCTTCGGTGGACGGTTGATCAACACCATAGGACAAATAGTGCTCAAAATAGTCTTCATGCAAGGAGAGCGAAGCATGCACGAAGTCATCACCTTTGACATGGTCAACCTGTAGTACCTCTACAGTGCTATTCTAGGAAGGGTCACCCTCAACACGTTTAGCGCAATCCTGCATCACAACTACCTCAGCATGAAACTCCTGAGTCCTAGAGGGATCATCACAATCTTGGGCGATTAGGACTGCACGGACAAATTGAGGTCAGTGCGTGATGTCCACACCAGAGAGTCCATGCTATGAGTGATGGGATCCACCCCACCCTCAGCCTCTAGATGGATGCTCAAGCCGAAGCCGAGGGTGATGTCAAGACGATGCCGTTCCATCTAGAGGACTCGACCAAGCAGGTATCGATCAGAGTAGGCCTCACCCATGAGGCGAAGCAAAAACTCATGGGTGTGCTTTGCAAGAATGCGGACATCTTTGCATGATCCACGAATGACATCAGGGGGTAGAGCGTTCCATTATCGAGCATAAATTGGTGGTGCGCGCCAACATGGAACCAGTCAAACAACGAATGAGGCAGATGTCCCTTGATCATCAAGAGGCTGCCAAAGCAGAGGTTGCTAAGTTGAAGGCCTCTAGCATAACCAGGGAGGTAGTCCACCCTGAGTGGTTTGCCACCCTATGCTGGTGCAAAAGCCCAATGGGGCCTGGCATATGTGTGTCGACTTTACCAACCTCAACAAAGTGTGCCCTAAGGACAACTATCCATTGCCGTGTATCAATCAGTTGGACGATATGACAACCAGATGTGAAATGATGAGCTTCCTAGATGCCTACTCTGAGTACCATCAGATATTGATGGCAAAGGAGGATGAGGAAAAAAAACAAGCTTCATAGTCCCTAGTGGCACGTACTGCTTCTTTTGGATGCCCTTTGGGCTCAAAAACGCTGGAGCTATGTTCACTAGACTCATCGCACTCATCCTCGAATTGCAACTGGGGTGAAATTCTAAGGCCTATATGGATGACATTATTGTAAAAAGCCTCCGAGCGGCGACCCACCAGGAGAACCTTCAAGAAACATTCAACAACATCCAACGAGCTGGCATAAAGCTGAACCCAGAGAAGTGCATCTTTGGAGTTCAAGTAGACAAACTCCTCAATTTCCTAGTCTCAAAGCAAGGGATTGAGGCCAACCCCGACAAGATAGATGCCATACTGGCCATGGAGGCCTCGAAGACCACCCGAGAGGTCTAGAGGCTCGTGGGTCACCTAGCCACCCTTAGTCTCTTTCTCTTTAGGGGGCACAACACGTGTTGCCCTTCTTCAAAATGCTACATGGCTCATGCAATTTTCAGTGGACATGCGAGTGTGCACTGGCCTTCCATGACTTGAAGGAGTACCTCACCAAGCTCCCCGCCTTGTGTGCCTGACACTAGAGGATCCGCTTTTGTTATACCTCGCAATGACCCCCGAGATGTCAGTGCGGTGCTTGTACTAGAAGAGAGGCCTGGGCAGTAGATTGTATACTATTTGTTAGAGGCTCTTTAGGGAGCGAAGACATGGTACACTGAGCTAGAGAAGCTGGCGTATGCTCTACTCATGGCTTCGCATAAGTTACGGCACTACTTCATGGCACATAGCATTACCGTGCCCTCGTCCTTACTCCTAGGGGAGATGCTGTGAAACAAGAAATCAACCAGCCGCATTAGCAAATGGGCAACCGAGCTCACTTTTTCTCCATCATGTACATGGTGTGAACCACCATAAATTTGCAATTATTGGTAGATTTCATCGCCGAATGGACCCCCGAGGGTTAGCAGGCTTGCGAAGAACCCCCAAAGCTAGTATGGGTTTTGCACGCAGATGGGGCATACTGCGCCACCGAGGCAGGTGTGGGGGGTTGCCGTCACAAGGCCCAAAGGCTGGAGCCTTGCCTACACCACGTGCCTCAGCTTCCCTACAACTAACAACATTGCAGAGTATGAGGCCCTCCTATTTGGGCTGCACAAGGTGAAGGCACTCGGGTCATGAAGGGTGCTCGTATACACAAATTCCCATCTCTTCGTGTCGCATATCGACAAATCTTATCAGGTCAAGGACCCCGAGTTAACCTGATACCTCATGGTGGTTCGAGTGAGGGAACACCATTTCTTTGGAATCTCCATCAAATCGATACCAAGGGCTGCCAACGGTGAGGTGGATGCGCTGGCGAAACTCACCAGTCAAAGGAGGGAGCCACTTATGGGGGTCTTTTACGAAGTACTACCTTCCGTGGTGCTCCCTCTTGATGAGCCGCAACAGCTCGTGTGCTACACGTCGCACACGATGATGATTGGAGACAACCTATCGTTGCCTTCCTCTTGGGTGGCGATGGACTAGACGACCCGTGCCAAGGGCGGAGGATGATGCACCGAGCAAGAACCTTCAAGCTAGTCAATGACATCCTCTACAAGCGCGTTGTCTACGCCCCGCTTCTCCGCTGCCTCTCGTGGTGTAAAGGCTAGGAGATGCTCATGGAGATGCACGCAAACCTTTGCGAATCCCATTTAGCTAAAGGAGACCTTGTTGGAAAGGCCTTCCAACAAGGCTTATACTGGCCAACGGCAGCATCAGATGTGATGGAGCTGGTCTAATGGTGCTAGGGATGTTAGTGAATGGGGCGGTTCTCCCACGCCCCACCCACTCCCCTTTAGCCAATCCTGCCAGTATGGCTACTGGCTCGATGGGGATTGACATCATTGATCCACTACCACACACCCTAGGGGATTGCATGTTTGTTATTGTCGCTTATGGCTACTTCTGTAAGTGGGTCAAGGCCGTACCCCTCGCCAAAATCACCTACGTGGTGGCCTAGAAGTTCCTATGCAAAAAATTATATGTCGCTTCGGAGTCCCCAGAGAGATCACCATCGACAATGGCCTATAATTCAGTGTGGATACATTTTGCAAGTATTATGATCGCATGGGTATCAAGGTGTGCTATGACTCTGTCAGACACCCACAGTCCAATGGAGCTTCGAATGCATGAACATCACCATCTCTGATGGCATCAAGAAGCGACTGGTTAGCCTCCCCAAGAGGAAGTGGCCTTGTTGGATCGAAGTCGGCGACAGAGGGGGGTGAATGTCGAATTTCAAAACGACCCCTCGGAAGTATCCCTAAGAGTATCTCCAATAGCTATAGAGAGCTATGAAGATGATTTTAAGCGCTCACTGAAGAATTCACAACACAGAAGAGATAATGGAAGAAGATCCATCAGAGAAGGCACAGAAACCAAAGCAAAGCATGAAATGGCATCAAGGCAGCAATGAGGCCGGTCTGACCGAAATGCTTGGGGCGGTCAGACCGCATGGATGCCGCCGGTCTGACCGCTCCCCTCACGCCGGTCAGACCACCGTGACATGGGCGGTCAGACCGCAAGCCACCAACCGGTCAGACCGGTTAAGCTGAAAATTGGCAGCAGAGCTCGAGCCCGAAACTAAAGAAAAACTGAAATACATGGACTTTCGGATTTCAACAAAAATGATGATTCCCTATTGTTCTCCTGAGACCTAAAGACCAAGAGAAGATTCTAAATAGAAAGGAGAGACAGGGGAACCAAGAGAATCAATCCCAAAAGCATAAATTTGAGATTTGACCATAAAACTGAAAACTTGCAGAGAGCTACCCCAAATCTCAAATTCCCAGCTAACCTTTGATCCTTTGCACATGAAACTTTGAGAATAGCTAATTAATAGCCTCAGGACTTCAGATATCAAGTTTCATGCCATCTCAAGAAGGGAAACACGATTCACAACAAAACCCTAGAAATGAAAGGAAGAACAGAGGAGGCTGAAAATGGGAAACTTTGATTCATTCGATTTGCTCTCGGGAAAAGTCGATCAAATGATCTTGGGATCTAATTCCATCACAGAGCAACCCATTTTGGCACCCCTCAGCAAGAATCGACACAAGAACTGAAAATCAAGAAATCAAGCAGAGAAGGCATCAAAGGCAAAAACCAATAGAGAGAACTTATGAACTCAATCCATCTCAAATAAAGCCATATCAGATTGATATTGAGGATGAGAGATACATGATTACAAAGAGTATCAACTCATATCATCCCTACAATCCCATACATGCTTGGATTGAGAGCACAAGCTACATGCTTCCCTCAAGAACACAGGAACCAGAAAAGCTACGGGAGACCAACTCCTGCTCTCTTCTACCAACTAAAGCCTAAAGCCAAAACAACCTCTCCAAAGGCTATTTTTACTAAAGCAAACCCTAACAACCCCTTCAATCCATGGAATGCATGCAGCCACAAGGAGACATCCCCTCCTTATATAGGCTTTGGCTAACGGGTCTCCAACCCATTATACCCGCTAAATCCCGAACGGAACCGCTCCACCTGTGCAGCTTTGCGCTTTTACCGAAACGCCCCTCCTGCACCTTCCGGGAAGCTTTCGCGTCTCTTATCATCCAAGCCTCGCACCACCTCGAGTCTCCGCCGTCTTCGACACATCCGACCGTTCTGACCTCGACACCGCCTGTGCCTAGTCCGGTCACCTCGTGCCTCGCCACGACTCCGCCTCGACGTCCTGCAGCCATCACAGACAAGAAACACATCACATAGCACCGCTCGATAACATGTAATCAACAGAAGCATTAAGAATAATCTTAAGCAAGTAACAGCCCAAACCTGTCGAATCAAGAGACTAAGCATCCTAAGCCCATATGACCAAGTTTGACCAAGTCCGACCGAACCGATTGCACCACGCAATGATAAGGCTCGAACCTCACAAGCCAAACTCAACAAACCAAACTCAACTTTTCTAAAACCGATGTCAATTACTCATCACACACTCGGGATCACCTCCACATGGTCCATCAGGCCTAAAGAATTACCGAAGATCCTTTGGTCCAAGCAAACCGTGGTCTCCCACCAAATAGGCTACACCCCATTCAGGTTGCTCTTCGGGGGAAAGGCCATGACCCAGAGGAACTAAAGGCAAAGTCCCATAGAGTAGTAGCTCCCCAGTGCTAAAAGAACGCAATGTGTTACTCGTCCTCATCGATGGAGATCGGATACCAGCAATGCTCAACATCGCGAAGTACCTCTATATGACAATGACCTCATACAACAAGAAAGTCAAGCCACAGAGCCTTGCAGTGGGAGACCTCGGGACCCTCGTGCATCCTATGCAACTTTACATAGTATAAATAGAGTACAGAGTTGACAGGCTCTGCGCCAAACTCCATGGAGTATAAATAAAGCATGGGGTTAGTAGGCTCCGCACCAAAATCTATGGAGTATAAAGCGTCGAGACCCTCGTGCATCCTAGGCAACACTATAGAGTATAAATAGAGTACAAATCCCCTGGGCTTCGTGCAAACTCTGTGGAGTATAAAGCGTCGGGACCCTTGTGCATCCCAGGCAACTCTACGGAGTATAAACAGAGTGCAGAGCCCTTGAGCTCCACGCCAAACTCTGTGAAGTATAAAGCGCTGGAACCTTTGTGCGTCCCGTGCAACTCTACAGACTATAAATAGAGCATAGAGTCGATAGGCTCTGCCCCAAACTCTATAGAGTATAAATAAAGCTTGGGGTTGACAGGCTTCGGGCCAAACTCTACAGAGTATAAAGCGTCGGGAACCTTGTGTGTCCTTAGCAACTCAACGGAGTATAAATAGAGTGCATAATCTTGGGAGTATAAAGCACCGAGACCCTCATGCACCCTAGGCAACTTTATGAAGTATAAATAAAGCATGGAGCGCCCGGGCTCCATGCCAAACTATGCAAAGTATAAAGCACCAGGACCATCATGTGTCCCGGACAACTCAATAGAGTATAAATAAAGCGCAGAGCCCCTGGGCTCCACGCCAAACTCTACGAAGTATAAAGTGCAAGGACCCTCATGCGTCCTAGGCAACTCTACAGAGTATAAATAGAGTGCGGAGTGAACAGGCTCTGCACCAAAATCTACAGAGTATAAATAAAGTGTGGGATTGACAAGCTCCGTGCCAAATTCTGCGGCGTATAAAGTGTTGGGACCATGGTGCGTCCTAGGAAACTCTATGTAGTATACAAAGAATGCATGCCAAACTCTGCCGAATATAAAGCACCAGGACCCTTGTGCGTCTTGGGTAACTCTACAGAGTATAAATAGAGCACGGAGTCGACAAGCTCCATGCCAAAATCTACAGAGTATAAATAGAGCATGGAGTCAATGGGCTCCATGCCAAACTCTACAGAGTATAAATGGAGCGCAGAGCCCCTAGGCTCCATGCCAAACTCTGCAGGAGTATAAAGCACCAGGACCTTCGTTCATCTTGGGCTAATCTACAGAGTATAAATAGAACATGGAGCCCCTAGGCTCTGTGCCAAACTCTGTGGAGTATAAAGATTGGGACCCTCATGTGTCTCGGGCAACTCTATGAAGTATAAATAGAGCGCGGAGTCGACGGGCTCCATGCTAAACTTTACGAAGTATAAATAATGCATGGGGTTGACAAGCTTCGTGCCAAATTCTATGGAGTATAAAGCGACAGGACCCTGGTGCATCTGTGCAACTCTACGGAGTATAAATAAAGTGTGGAGCCCCTGGGCTCCATGCCAAACTTTGCGGAGTATAAAGCGTCGAGACCCTTATGCGTCCCAGGTAACTATATAGAGTACAACAGAGTGCGCGAGCCTCTTGTCATCATATGGGCTGCCTTCATCAACACTAAGTCTGAAAGGTGGAGGACGGAGCTCATGAGCCTCTCACCATCCTAAGGTCTGCCTTCATCGACCCTAAGCCCAAAGGGTGGGGACGGAGCATGTGAGCCTCTTGTTGTCCTAAGGGCTGCCTTCGTCGGCCCTAAGTCTGATGGGTGGGGGACGGAGTACATGAGCCTCTTGTCATCCTAAGGGCCACCTTAATCGACCCTAAGTCCGAAGTGTGGGAGATGGAGCTCGTGAGCCTCTCATCATTCTAAGGTCTGCCTTCATCGACCCTAAGTCTGAAAGGTAGGGGATGGAGCATGTGAGCCTCTTTTCATCCTAGGTACCACCTTCATCAACCGTAAGTCTGAAGGGTGGGGATAGAGCATGCGAGCCTCTCATCGTCCTAAGGTCCGCCTCCATCAACCCTAAGTTCAAAGGGTGGGGGTGGAGCACGTGAGCCTCTTTTCATCCTAAGGACTACCTTCATCAACCCTAAGTCTGAAGGGTGGGGGCGGAGCGCACGAGCCTCTTGTCATCCTAAGGTCCACCTTTGTCGACCTTAAGCCCGAAGGTTGGGGATGGAGCGCGAGGCTCTTGCCGTCCTAAGGGCTGCCTTCGTTGACCCTAAGTCTGAAGGGTGGGGGATGGAGTGTGCGAGCCTCTCGTTGTCCTAAGGTCTGCCTTCATCGACCCTAAGTCCGAAGGGTAGGGATGGAGCATGTGAACCTCTCATCGTTCTAAGGTCCACCTTCATCGACCCTAAGTCCAAAGGCACGCACCTCTTGTCGACCTAAGGGCCACCTTCATCGACCCTAAGTTTGAAGCATAGGGACATAACGCGCGAGCCTCTTGTCATCCTAAGGTCCACCTTTGTCAACCCTAAGTCTGAAGGCATGAGCCTCTTGTTGTCCTAAGGGCTGCCTTCATCGCCCCTAAGTTCGAAGGGTGTGGGATGGAGCGTGCGAGCCTCTCATCATCCTAAGGTTCATCTTCATCGACCCTAAGTCCGAAGGGTGGGGATAGAGCATGTGAGCCACTCGTTATCCTAAGGGCCACCTTCGTTGACCAAATTCTGAAGGGTGAGAGATAGAACACGCGAGCATCTCGTTGTCCTAAGGTCCACCTTCATCGACCCTAAGTCCGAAGGGTGGGGACAGAGCACACGAACATCTTATCATCCTAAGGGCTACTTTCATTGACCCTACGTCCGAAGGGTGGGGTCGAAGTGTTGGACCCTAGAGCAATAACTCTGAATCCTCTATGTAAATCGCATTAGTTTGGGATCAGCTAGTGCACACAGTGGTAATAGGGATACATATCAAGTACAATGACAACTTTATTAAATAAAAGAGTACTAGCCTTATGGCTATAGTTTACACCATCAATGCTCATTGGCAAAATAATAAAGGAAATAACAGCGGAAACAAGTAAATAAAATAGCGAAGCCCAAAGAGCCTGCCCACAGACAAACGATAGTAAGACACAGCCTACTTGTCCTGGTCCTCACTGTAGTTGAATCAGTCCTCCTCTGAGTAGAGATAGCAAGGGTGAGTACAAAGTTGTACTCCAAAAGTTACACAGAAAATGCAATAATAATGCAAGGCTAACAAAGGAAGCCAAATATGATTATTTGAGCATAAAGCAGAATTTAAAATATATATAGTAAATAGATATGAAATTATTGAATTTAATACAATAAATAAAGATGGTAATTTAAGCAAATTAATATCGTTGGTGCAAGCACTGACCTATCATCAACCTAACCACAGGCATCCCACCCAGACCATTTTTCTCCAAAAAGATTCCATATATTTCTATCCAAAATCATTTTATGAAAATCCAAGTCTAATATGTGAAAAACTTTACTTAGCATCCATGACTATGAGCACGGCTATCCAGGATAGTTTATACACTCTGCAGAGGTGGTACAACTTTACCCATAAGATATGATTAACTCATGTTATCGGCAACTACACGCTTTCGCAGGCTGCGACTGAGTAATCATAACAAGGCCATTACAAAACAAAGCCATCAACCTGGCCATGCCTCCACTAAGATTTCACCCCAATAAGGAATCCACCAGATCGGCCCCCTCTTGTGTCATGTGAGACTTCACATGGGCTACACCACGCTCACATTTTGCCTGTAGCGAGACTCAAGTTAAGACCAACTAATTAGTCAACCAAGACAGTTCTATAATAGCCTTGTGGTAGTATAATAGGGTTTTGTAGCAGTAGCTCACAGATCGGTCCTTAATTGACTTAGGCACTTCCCGCATACCTCTTATGCTAAGCACCCACATTGAGTCACTGAGCAACACCGTATTCTAGCAAGCATCCACCACCTAACCATTTATCTAAGTCTAAACCAAGTTTTATATTTTATTTTTAAATATTCCATAGACTTTCTTGACTCACTGAAGTCTAGAATATATTTCAAAAGATCATCATTTTATGTGAAAAAGGTATCATAAGCCTAAAGTTATATCTATGCACGGCTAAGCATTTGCTACAAAATTTTCTAGCCATACTAGTATACTAACTAGAGTTTTATTCTAGCATGACAAGGTATAGGTATTTGCAATGTCAAAGGTGGTATAACAAATGGGCATTAACTAAAGTAAAACATGAGTTGAAATACTATGAATAAAAATTAAGCATGCAATATAATTTAAAATAAGATAATTTTATTTTTAAAATGGGATCAACATGGTTAAGGTGTATAACTTGCCTTACTCCGCTGACTGGTGTGAATCGTCGTAGAAAAATTCCTCGAAATTTTCGTAGTTTACATGTAAAAATAACCCACCAAATTCAAATAAACTCCAAAACTTTGAAAACATTATAGATTTGGTTAGGTTATGATTTAGATAAATTTAGAAATTTGAATGGGTTTAATCAGAGCTAGGATGAAGGACAACGGGCTCCTTGAAGTTTAAATTCTAAAGAAATTGAATAAAATGAATTTCTAGAAATAATTTTCTAAAGAAAAAGGAATTATGACATTACGAAAGGATTTTCTTTTTTAGCCAAATTAATTTTCTACGGAAAATTCAAATTTACTATGTCATGCTAATGTTAGCCCTCAAGTTTGAATTCTGGACGTGAGGCTGACTGTGGTCCCGGTCTATGTAGACCGGGTCCACGGATCGTGGACTGCATGCATTGTCCGGGTGGCCTGCATGGTGCCACGTGCTGGTGTGGCGCCTGTGTTGCCAGCCACATCGGCTACCACGTTGGCTCGCAAGCTAACGTGTCACAGCCAGCGAGGGGCAGCGTACGGGGACTGAGGGTCGCTAGTGTCCTGTCGCACGATGGTAGCTGGTGAGTAGCGCAATAGGGAGAGGGGAGTGAGGGGGTTTTGGCTTCACCTTTGCACATGGCTCAGGGCACGTGGAGGTGGCTAGTGGTGAGTAGAGGCAACGACGGCGCACGGGCTCCAGCGATGCCCGATCTCGATGGAGACGTGGCGAGGATGGTGAGGATGTGGGAAAGCTGAGGGTGGCAATGGTGGGACTTGGCAGCACTTGCTCCATCATGAATTGCTCATTAGAGCTCTCGCCGGCGCTTGGAGAGAGGAAGAACGGAGCGAGAGAGCACTGGAGCTTGTCATAGGAAATGAAGGTGAGGACATGGTGGAGTGGGGTGGTGCGGTGCTCGGGGAGGGGTTTTATAGGGCCAGGGAGGCTTAATGGAGGGCGTCGTGCTCGTTGGAAAAAAGCATAGGGGGTGGCGGTTGTGGGCAGATAAGGGGGACGGCGCCGAGAGGGGGGAAGCCGGTGCACAGAGTGCAGGAGAAGTGAGGAAAAGAAAGAGCAAACAGCGTATGGGAAGGAATAAGGGGACCGACGGGAGGAAGAAGAAGGCGTGGGGCCCATGAGTGAGAGAGGGAGGGAAGAGAGAGAAGAGGGCTGATGGGCGATCGGGATGGCGACACATGGAGGGGAAGGGCATCTGGGCCATCTGAGAAAGAGAAGGGAGGTAAGAGGGAGATCCGAGCCATCCACGTGTCAGCCCAGGAGCAAGGGAGGATTTTTGAAATTCATTTTTAATTTCTAGAATTCCCGAAAACACAAAAGGCCAAGAAAATAGTAGAAAACTCCCATAAATCCCAGAAAATTCTCAAAAATTCTAGAATTCATAAGGAACTCAAAAAAAATCATCAGCCCTAGGAATATGCATGCGGTGTGCTCTGCCTCTGATAGTGATAGCACTGCAAACACATCGAATTAGTAGGCGCAAGGACATGCTCACCTGCAAGACACCACCTAGGAGCATGAAAACTTACTAGGACTCATGGGCTTCTCTAGAGCCATCAGTGAAGGACGGACACCATCTGATTGGGCTGCTCCTATCCACACCTCCCATCGGCGAGCCAGATGGGGCAGGCAGAGCATGAAGAACTCTTCGGCATAGTCCCGCATGTTCAACCGGAGGGCAACTGCATGGGGTCTCCAAAGCCGCCCCTCACCATCTCGGTCCATTGCCATGAGAGGTGACTAGACGAAGTCCATGAGATGGCTGGTGAAAGGAAGATGTGGAAAATAGTAGTTAATGCCCATGCAGAGCACGTGGGAATCAAGGGGACGTGCACTTAGCTGAGGCAGGCATGATACCTCATCACACGCAACTTGAGAAACCAGCCACCACCACACATGCACCAACACCCACGGCCATGACCAAACGGGTCTCGGGGGTCACACACGCTGACCCGGTTGGCACCACTTTGGCGGGAAGATAGACAAATGACTTTCGAATGGGCCGACGGGACAGAAGGGCGCCAAGTAGCACTGGCATGGTTTTGGCCCATAGAAAATAGGGCCCATCAACCATGAGAGACTACTATTTTGGGAGTGGCCCCCACCTTAGCCTAGGTGCCAGCAGAACAGTCGGTTGTCCTCGCAAGCATCCTAGACTAGAGAAATGGCATGTGTAGCCCTTTGAATATAGGGTAAGATAGGGGTATTTGTGTAACTCCCAAGTGGGGGAAATGGCGTATTTTCCCTTGTAAGTATAGACCTAGGTAACAAGTCCCCATAGGCATACATATGTGTTTATCAAGGTGCCATGGGAGACAAGAACTCTTTTTTTAGGAAAAAGGTAGACATCACAAAATTCTATCATACTCACACAGACTTCTACTACCATCTCCATGGCATGTAAGGCCACGAGCAGCCTCTCTATAGCCTCCCCATAGCCCCTTCCTTCACTGTTTGGTGTGTAACCACAACATCGGCAATGGCTCACTTCTTCCTATCACTCACACCGACAATACCTCCCTCTTGGTTCCCTCTCATTCTTTTCATTTGAACAACGACCTTGTCACTCCACATATAATCAAAAATCTTATTTCAGTTTGATGCTTCACTATTGATAATCACGTTCAATTGAATTTGATCCATTTGGTCTTTCTGTGAAGGATCTTCAAACTTGGAATGTGATTGTCAGGTGCAATAGTGAGGGCAACCTCTATCCTTTTCCATTGTTGGTGTCCTCCTCCTCCTCTGCATTTGCCACCACCACTTCTCCTTCCTCGGTGCTCTGGCACCGCAGCCATGGTCACCTTGGTCATCAAGCTCTTCAATATTTAGTTCGCTCTTTTTCCCTTCCTTGTAATAATGTACCCGAGTCTCTCTGTCACGCCTATCAACTTGGTCGGCAGATTAGACTCCCGTTTACATCCTCCAACTCTCGAGTGAATAAACTATTTGATCTCATTCACTGTGACCTATGGACATCCCCTATCACTAGCATCTCCGGTTACAAATACTACCTCGTTGTACTTGATGACCACACTCATCACCTTGGGATGCTTCCTCTATGTCTTAAGTCTGAAGTACTCTCCACTCTCTCTCACTTCGTTGCTCACGTCGCCACTCAATTTGGTACTGCTCTCAAAAGCATCCAATGCTACAATAATTGCAATTTCGATAACACCGCTGCTCGTCTTTCTTCATCGACCACACATCTCTCTTCACATGTCATATACTCACACCTCTCAGTAGAACGGCAAGGCCAAGCGTGTGATTGTTCCACAAATGACATCATGCGAACCCCTCTTTTCCAAGCAAGCATGCCTCCTATCTATTAGGTAGAGGCTCTTCATGCCACTACCTATCTTCTCAATTGGCACCCTACTAAAATCCTACAGCACCAAACTCCTCATTTCATGCTCTATGGTACACCTCCTTCTTATGAGTATCTTCACATTTTCTGTTACCTTTGTTATGTAAATATCTTCGCCAGTGCTTCTTATAAACTTGCCCCTCGCTCCATCTTCTGTGTCTTTCTTAGATATCCATCTAATCACAAAGGATATCGCTATCTAGATCTCCACACAAATCGTGTCATCCTATCCTATCATGTTATCTTTGGCAAGGATTCTTTTCCCTTCGCTTCCTCCCTAGTGCCCCTAACGTCTGATGACTTCACCTTCCTAGATAATCTAAGCACTACTACACCCTCTTCTCTCCTCCAGTCTCTCTCTGGCCCCTATGCCATCTTCTTCTATCCAAGAAGCATCGGCCTCCTTCCCGGCTACATTGCCATCTTGACCGGATGGACCAGCTTCTCTAGCCTTGACTGGATCGGTCTATCTAGCCCAAGTTGGACCAACATCTCCCCTGGTTGGACCAGCATCTCCCAACAAAGTTGGACTGGTCTCTCCCAACTCAGTTGGGCCAACTTTTCCTGCTCTGGTTGTCCCGACCTCTCCCCTGGCCGTGCCCTCCTTGCCAGCTACTTCTGCTATCAACGAGCACCATATGGTAACTTGTGGGAAGGATGGCATTCGCAAACCAACTCATCGGCTTAATCTTCATGTCAATTATCTCCCTCCCATCCCCAAGAGCTATCGTGCGGCCCTCAAAGATACAAATTGGCACTTTGCCATGATAGATGAATTTTTTGCTCTCCAAAATGATAGATGAATTTTTTGCTCTCCAAACCCACCATAACTGGGACTCATCCCTCATCCTCTTGGTTCCAATATCATGTCTGGCAAATGGGTTTTTGTCACAAACTCAAGCCTGATGGCTCTCTTAACCGATACAAATCTCGTTGGGTGCTCTGTGGCTTTTCTCAACAAGCGGGCATCGATTATGGCAAAACCTTTAAACCGGTTGTTAAACCAGCTACCATTCATCGTACTCTCGATCACTCTTTCCCATTACTAGCTGGTTCATTAGTTGGATGTCCACAATGCCTTCCTCCATGGCACCCTTTCTGAGGTGTGTATGTCAACAACACTCCAGCTTCACTGATCTTTCTAAACCCGACCATGTCTATTGCCTCAACAAATCGTTGTATGGCCTAAAGCAATCCCCGCACGCCTGGTTCAGTTGATTTGCTTTGCATATTCTCTCGCTTGGCTTCGTCGGCTCCAAAACTGACCCTCTCTTTTTATTCTCTAACAAGAATCTTATGTTACCTATCTTTCACTCTATGATGACGACATCGTCCTCACTGATTCCTCCACGGATCTTTTTCGCTGGATCACCACTACCCTACACCGTGTGTTTTCGCTCAAGGATCTTGGCAAACTCCATCACTTTCTTGGTATCTCTACCACCCATACTCCTCATGGGATGTTCCTCTCTCAGCGACAATATATTCTTGATATTCTTGATCGTACTAGTATGCATACCGGCAACCCCTGTAGCACGCCCATCGACACGAGCTCCAAACTTTTGGCATCAAGTGGTGCCCATGTCGCCAACCCTATTGAGTACCGTAGCTTGGACAGTGTCCTACAGTACTTAGCATTTACTCATCCAAAAGTTACATACGCTATTCAATAGGTATGCCTCCACATGCATGACCCACGAGAGCCACATCTCAACCTAATCAAATGCATTCTTCATTACCTCAGTGGTACCATTGATCAAGGTCTACAATTGCATCAGTCCTCATCTGACTCTGTTACTGCCTACACCAATGCTAACTGGGCCAGCTGCCTGGACACCCACAAGTCCACTTCCGGCTACGTCATCTTCCTTGGTGACAACCTCATGTCCTGGTCTTCTAAACGCTAGAACACCATCTCCCGATCCAGTGCAAAGGCGAAGTACTGTGCTGTAGTCAATGCTGTGGCCGAAGCATGCTAGCTCCCCCAACTCCTCGTTAAACTTTGTCATCCTCTTCCTTGAGCCACCGTTGTCTACCTTTTCACCAACCCCATCCAACACCAATGTACTAAGCATGTTGAGATTAATCTCCACTTCATGTGCAAACGAGTTGCTCTTGGCGACGTCTGTGTTCTGCATGTTCCGACATCTTTGTAGTATGCCGACATCTTCACCAAGGGACTACCGATGGATGTTTTCTCTGAGTTCTGCGCCAGCCTAAGCGTTCGTCCTGCTCCCACTTCGAGTCTCCGACTACGGGGGGTTTTTTAGCCTGAATGGTACCATGCACGGCATGCATGTTCGCCATCCACACATGAGTGCCCCCTTGTCAGACCCGGATTTTTCAATCCAGAATCCCCTGTGATTCACTTCATTATTCCCTGAATCAGTAGATAGTGCACACAGGTACATTGCTACATCAATTCATACATCACATAAACCATATTATTACAGACCAGAGTTTAAATTACACTGCGTCGAGTGACAGTTTACAAAAGGGCCATACATGCCAAATGTTCACAAAACAAAAATAACAGCGGAAGCAAAAGCAGTAATAAGACCATAATCCATAGGCAATCGACTGGGGGTAAAGGTGTGTAACATATATTGCCTAGATTTAGATAATATATGTGCACACAATCTCCATTATGTCTACTTGTCTAGGACCCAAACTCAAAAACATCCTCCTAGATTCCTTTGTTGGCTCCTCCATCTATGGTAGGGGTGTCCTCATAAGCGTAGTGGTCTTGGGTCCCTATTTCTGATTTTGGTAATGCGAGTGTGAGCACAAATCCACCGTACTCCGCGAGCCAATACACAAGATGCAGTAAATAACATGCATGACTTATCAAGGAAAGGCTCAGTTTATTTTATTTGCCAGAATTTGCTTTTAAATATATTACTTAGAAATGGCCTATGACCTAGCAGTTTGGACTTAAAACATAATGTGTAAAAGATTGCATTAACAATAGTAGTCCGGATACCATCCACTGATACATGGCATCCGTACCATATACTACCTTTCAGCGTTATATCCACTTACCTTATCACTGGGGCGACACCGAGGGCAACACAAACCAGGGCTTTTCATTGCCCTCCACTTTTCCAATCCCACCCATAAAGTTTTTGAAATAGAATTATATCTAGTTAAATTCCCATGTCCGCCCTTAACCGCGGGCATGGCTATTCAAATGTTTTGACTCTGCAGAGTTTGCACACTTTACCCACAAGAGACAGTCCGTTCGTTGCCCCACATGATTCCTCAGTCGTGCGGTTGAGTAAACCATCACAGTAACTGTTCAAATACCTCACCCCTTTCATTATCTCACCCATATGGGCTTATCCTGCTTGCGGCAGGTACCATAAGTTGTGCGGGATGTTCTTCCCCTATGCGGCTAGCAGCTAGCTACCCACACTACTAGCGCGCCGTGGAAAACTTCACCCTCTGCGAGTGTCCCATTCAAGTCGTCAAGCCACTTGCACTACCTCACCTCCTCCACCGATGATATGACTTTCAGGGTCCGGTAAATCTACTAAGCCAAGTTGTACTTTACAGACTCATGGTTGTACTTGTATTACACAGGAGGTCATGACAAGATTCAGTCCTTAGGGTTATCTGGGCGGTTCTACCGCTAACCACACTCTCGTGCACCGCTGCACCATACCCTCGATCCATCCGCCCAGATAGCTAAGCAAATTGAGGGTTTTTGGGAGCATAAAATAGTCATACCAATATATACCAGTCATTACCACCATGATGTCCCAAACCATTTTCCCATAATTGAAAGTGACATTTTTGGGGCATTTTTGGTGCCCCTAAATATCTCAGCAATACTAAGCAGGGCGAATAACTGTAGACTTATTTTCGAAAGCTATAACATTATAGTTTTCTCTAAGGTGACAAGGCTCAGATATTCAAGGGTTCCAAATAAGAGTAATACTAACAAGTTCATTATTGGGTATATAACTAGCAGCGTGAAATCGAACATAAGTTTGCACATAAAATAACAGCATGCAGTTTGATAAATTGAAACAGAATTGATTTGCAAAAATGTAGGTTCAACATGATCAAAGTATTGATTCGCCTTGGTCACAATGGTCCTGGTTGTGATCGTTGAGGGTTGCTTCAGCTCCGGCTTCTTCCTCCTAGGCCTCGTACGCTATTTTTTCGACGTGCGAAAATTTGGATAAAAATTAGCAAACCAAACAAATTTTCACCAAAAAATTTCAAATGAACTTCAATAATTATGGTTTCGGTTCCATTGAATAGATCTTGAATTTAGATGAATTTAGAAATTTGTTTCACTCAATTTGCAGTTAAAATAAATAAGTTATGCCCTTTTAAAGTTCTTAGTTCAATTAAATCCTAAAAATAATTAAACTCCGACGGGTGGGGGCCCACAACAGATTTTTCATTTTTCTTTTATTTTTATTTTCTCTCTTCCGTGCCTATGACAGGTGGTGCCGGTTACTGTGTTCATTAAAGGGGCATGGCCCACATGCCAGCGAGGGATTTGGTCTAATTAGCCGATATAATCATTAATGATTTCATTAATCATGCTTAACTGTTTTTAATCGCTGCTACAGTGTCGTCTTCCTCCGGCCGAGGAACAGCGGGCTCGCCACCAGCAGAGGAAGTGGCGGCCAAGCATGAGCATTCCAAAAATGGGATGCTGATGCCTGTGCGCACACCTGGGCTCGGTCTCATGGGTCAAGTCGGTGGTGGCGGTGGCCGGCGGCGACTGAGGGTGGCGGCAGAACAGGGGAGAAGGAAATACAGTGGCGCACAGCATGAGAATCCAATTAACTCATGGGAGAGCATCTCGGTGAGCTTAGGAAGCTACCTTGGGTGTCAGAGAAGCTCAGGGATGGCTATGGTGGTCTGGCGGTGTGCGACGACAGTGAGCAGAGAGAGCGCATGGCGCCGGTGAAGATGAGCCAGAGAGAAGCCTGGCCAAAGGTGGGGGTGGCTTCCCGATGCTCCGGTGGTGCTTCAGTGAAGGGGAATCGCACCACGGCGGCACGGAGCAGCGAATTGCTTCACTGGTCGGAATTGGGGGCAAAGGCGACGTCGACGAGCTACAGTGCACGGGGAACCAATTCGGGGATGTGGAAGCAGAGGGAGGTGTGGCGATGTGAATAGAGGGCCGTATGGCTTTTATAGGCGGCAGGGCGAGGCCGGCAATGGGCGAGCGGCCATGCGGTCGCTTTAGTTCCAGGCGGCGGTGATAGGGCAGTCTTGCGATGGCTCCGTGACCAGGCGTGCCTGCACACGGCAGAGGCGGCAGAACTTTTGCGCTGCTCGGTCAGGCGACGCGACGGGGCGAGGGAAACAGTGGGCGGCGGCGGTTTGCAAGCGCGCCGGCCAAGGTGAAACGACAGCTCGGGGAAGTTGTGGGCGTGACGATGGAGTCCGTGGGCGACGGTGCTTGATGGCTCGCGGTGGCACAGCGAGCTGGAGACCGGCGATGGCGTGGCGTGGCTTTGGCCTCGCCGAAGTAGAAGAAAGGAGGAGAAGGAGTAAAACGGGCCGAGCCTGCTCGGCCTGGCCGAATGCCTCGTCTCTCTTTTATTTATTTATTTTTTATTTACATGAGTACATGTATATTTTCTTATTTTGTTCATTTGCTTGCTCACTTATTTTTCATACTTTTATTTCCTCATTGCTAAGCTCGTCATTATATATGCTTAGTATGATGCATATATTTACACACACACACCCACCCATATATATATATGTGTGTGTGTGTATATATGTATATACATATATTTGTATTTTATTCATTTACCTTATTGTTATTTTTACTACTATGCTCAATTTAATCTTAAATTTTTTTTGTTCAAATTGTACTCCCCCTTTGATGGATCATCTTTTCAGATTTGATTTTTGAAACATGAATTTCTATTATTTACACAATTCTTCATGATTTATTATTATTTGTTTTATTTCTTAAATTTTTGGAACCTCAACCAAAATTTTAAAGAAACACCATTAAAATCTAACTTTCGAGAAAATATATTCCAAAATAATTCAAGAGTTCCACATTTTCAAATTTCAAATTCTCGGGATGTTACACCCCTGATGCTATGCAAGCCCGGAAATCCAACTTTCCATAGCTAGCTTGTCACTAATTAAGGCATGATGGCTAGTCGGAGCTGATTGCTCATGCCAACGTTATATAAACTGATGGGTATCAATAGAAACTCTGGAATGCATGACATCATTCCGCTATCAGTGAGTACGACACTCTTATAACAATGTACCTTTCTCCATTTTTTTTAGGTTATACCCAGGCTACCCTGCTGTGCAACCTAGCTGCCCAAACTCGAAGAGCAATGGCTGAGGCTGTGATTCTTTTAGCTGTGAAAAAGATTGGCATTGCTCTAGGGAATGAAGCAATCAACCAGGCTAGTTCGCAGTTCAGAAAGTTCGTTACACAGCTAACAGAGCTTCAAGGTAGCATGGGCCGCACCAGGAGGGAGCTCCGGTTGATGCATGAGTTTCTTTGTCGAATGGATGTACGCAACCGAAACAACCAGACATATGAAATCTGGGTGGAGGAGGTGCGAGTGCTTGTACATGGAATCGAGGACATCGTGGATGAGTATTTGCATCTTGTTGGTCAGAAACATGACACCGGATGGAGAACCTATCTGAAGAAAGGACTCATGCAACCGAATGTTCTGCTCTCTCTAAGAAGGATAGCTTCATCGGTTAAGGAAGCAGAGGTCAATCTTGTGCACCTGTTTCAGGCCAAAGACCGATGGGTTTTGAAAGTGACCGGTGGGAATGCCAGTGATCACTCAAGTTACATTGTTGAGAGGTCCCAGCATCTGGCAACCACTTCACGTTCCATCAACGATGAAGATCTTGTGGGGGTAGATGATGATAGGAAAGTACTGATGCAGTGGCTGGAAAATGGTGGGTTGGGACGCTCAGTTATAGCGCTACATGGGATGGGAGGGCTTGGCAAAACAGCTCTAGCTGCAAATATCTACAAGAAGGTGAGGCAAAAGTTTGAATGCCACGCCTGGGTCTCCATCTCTCAAACTTATGCCAGAGAAGATGTTCTGAGGAACTTAATTGAGGAGCTTTTCAAAGATAAAGTGGACGTTCCAACCAACATAGCCACCATGGGTGCCACAGGCCTTGAAGAGACACTGAAGAGTTTTCTAGAGCAGAAGAAGTACTTGATCGTATTGGACGACGTTTGGACTCCAGAAGCATTTAGTGACTTGTCTGGAGCACTTGTTCGTAATGACAAGGGGAGTAGGCTGGTAATCACAACACGGGAAGGTGATGCTGCCAAGCTTGCTTCCAAGGGACATATCCTAACTCTGAAAACTTTACCAAGAGAGAAGTCATGGGAGCTGTTTTGTAAAAAGGCCTTTCCGAGAGATATAGACCATGAATGTCCGGCGGAGCTGAATGCTCTGTCTGAGGAAATAGTTGGCAAGTGTAAAGGCCTGCCTCTTGCTATTGTCTCTGTTGGTAGCCTCCTGTTTGTGCGTGACAAAACTGTGGAAGAATGGAGACGAATTAATGACCAGCTCAGCTGGGAGATAATCAATAATCCAAGGCTGGACCATGTCAGGAATGTTCTGCTCTTGAGCTTCATATACCTTCCGACGTACTTGAAAAGTTGTTTCCTATACTGCAGCTTGTTCCCAGAGGACTATCCTCTTCAAAGGAAAAAACTTGTACGGTTGTGGATAGCAGAGGGATTCATCGAGAAGAAGGGTGAAAGCACACTGGAGGAAGTGGCAGAAGGCTATCTAAAAGAATTGGTTCACAGGAACATGCTGCAACTTATTGAAAGGAACTCATTTGGTAGGATAAAATCATTCAGAATGCATGACATCGTACGTGAGTTGGCAGTCGATTTGTGTCGGAGAGAATGCTTTGGTGTTGTGTATGAGGACGGTAAACAAGGGAGATCCCTCGAGGAGAATGATGAGCGTCGAGTCGTAATACACAAATCCCATAAGGATCTTTATCAGTCAGTTTTAGGTGTGTACCGCCTTCGCTCTATCATTGCGTTGGACAAGAGTATCCCATCGTCCACTATTCTGTCTTCAGTAACTGAGAACTCCAGGTATATGTCGGTCCTAGAGTTTAGTGGAGTACCAATTAAGACGGTACCAAGTGCTATTGGTAATCTGTTCAATCTACGCCATCTGGGTTTGCGTGGCTCAAAGGTGAAGCTCCTCCCCCAGTCTATTGAAAAGCTGTCTAATCTGTTGACACTGGATCTTTCTGCATCTGACATACGGGAGCTGCCAAGAGGGATTGTCAAGCTGAAGAAGCTTAGGCACTTGTTTGCTGAGAAACTGTACGATGCATCCTGGAGAGATTTTCGTTGCTGTACCGGTGTGCGCATTGCCAAGGGTCTCGGGAACCTGACAAGCCTGCAAACGCTACAAGGACTGGAAGCGCATGATGAGTCTATCAGGCATTTGGGGGAGCTGAGGCAACTGAGAACCATCAGGGTATGGAATGTGAAGGGAATCTACTGCGGACGTCTATGCAAGTCTCTACTGCAGTTGCAATTTCTGTCCAACTTGTACATTGTGGCAAGCCATGAAGACGAGGCTCTGAAGCTGAATGATTTGAACCCCCCGCCTCTTAACCTTCAAAGACTATTCTTGAGAGGACAGTTAGCGGAAGGCACGTTGGGGGAGTCTCCTCTCTTCCAACATGCGGCTGGGCAAAGTTTGTGTGAATTGCGTCTATATTGGTCCCGATCGAGACAAGACCCCTTGCCATACCTTTGTCGGCTGTCTAATTTGTCGGACCTACGATTAACAAGAGCATACAGCGGAGAGCAGCTGGTATTTCTCTCCGGGTGGTTTCCCAATCTGAAGATACTCTGGTTAAGAGACATGCCTAATCTGAAGCGACTGGAGATACAACAAGATGCCATGGCGAGACTGGAAAGATTAACACTAGCCAATCTCAACAACATAACGGAGGTCCCAACTGGCATCGAGTTCCTCATTCCCCTCGAATATGTAGGCTTTCTGGAAATCACCCCTGAGTTCCTAATGTTGTTACGCCAATGTTCTAGAATTCGAGGTTTGCGGTGGCGGTATTCCCTCCGAGACTGCTGATCGCTGCTGGTCTGACTGGAGATGTAAGTGCCTTCAACTGCCAGCTACTATTCGAGTACTAGTTCTTCACCTTATCATCTTAACAACACATGAGTTTGCTTTAGCATCTTCATGTCTTATTGGCAGAAAAATGTTTTAGAAGGGAAGGGATACATGGAGCATCATCGATCCTCTCCAATTATTGGTTGCTCAAGGCTTGGGGCGAAGGCTTGCCGTTTTCTGTTTTCGTTTCATGAATAAAGGAAGCCAAGGGATCCTTGCAACCTCAACTACTTGTGTTATCAACATTTTCCCTACTTGTTTTTACTACTAGACTGCTTGTGAATTGTGATACCAATTTGGGTTGACTGTTAGACAATTGTGTGATATTGGCTTCTGGTATATAGTTGTTCATACATTCATGTGGTTCCTACAAAACTTATCTTGTTATCACCTTAGACAAGATAAACCACCGCGTTCGCTTTCAAGGGTGGAAAAATATTACCACGTTAACCATCTATAAGAAGGAACTTGAGAAATTTTACTGCCTTGCATGGGTCTCCATCTCACAGACTTACACCAGAGAAGATGTCCTTAGAAGATTGATCATGGACCTTTTCAGAGAAAAACAGTGTGTTTGAAGTAACATTGCCACCATGGACACGACAACCATGCAAGAGGCAATGAAGATGTTTTTGGGACAGAAAAAGTACCTGGTTACATTGGATGATGTTTGGACTCCAGAAGCATACACTGACTTGTTTGGAGCACTCACTTCAAATCTCAAGGGGGGCAAAATAATAAACACATTGTTGACGTAGCCCACCTTGCTTCCATGTGAGAAGATCCAGAACTATGTTGTGATGAATTATTGTAATTTGGGAATATTAGAAATTTGATTTTGCAAATCAAATTTCGTACTTTTGAAAATAAGTCCGTACTTTTGATCGGCTGCATACACAAATCTCATATTGCGTGTAGATGGATTTGAGGAATTGGTAGCCATGGCCGAGACTGGCTCTGATACCATGTAAAAGTATAGAAGAGTTTTGTGTATGCAGCCGATCAAAACTGATCAAGCCTGCTGTGCTCTGCTTCTATTTATATACCACAGTCCATGTTTCGGATGGTGAACAATACATCGGATACAAGATACAGAGTTGCGCAATTGTAGCGATTTTGTTACAGCTAACCGAATACAATCTTCAGATAAGGAAAATATAGATAACATACAAGATCTTTGGTTGATCTGTTGTAACAAGCATATTAAATAATGATTCGTATCCATTACTTCTAACATTATTTTTAAAATGACTTGGTTTATTGATTTGGAGAAATGAATGTGATAACAAATAAACATGCGTTTTACGCAATGAAGGAGCACAGCAAACGTTATACCTCCATTTTTTTATGGACTTTCAGTTAAGCATGTGGTTCAAGCTACATATCAGCTAGTAAGGATAGGAGTTGCGTTAAACGTCCTGTTTCAAAAGCAAATCATATCTCGAAGCTTCTTCACGGAAATAATCGTCTTATGCCGCTGGTTTGTATGGGAAGTGAGGAATAAAGCTGTGTTTGAACACCTTGCTCCATCCATGCATAATTGGAAAACAAGTATAAAAGATGACATTACTCTGGTTATCCATGGAGCAAAAGGGATTAGGAAAGCAGAAATGCAACAATGGCTAGACACATTCAGATAATTTCGGCCTTTGGTCTCTGTATTCATCTTATTGCTTCCTGCACATAATCTTTCTATTCAACTTTATACATACAGTAGGAGGGGAGGAACTACTCCTACCGTTTGTTGGTGCAAAATGGTTGCAGATGGCTTGAATATGTGCAGGATCAGCTTCAAGGCACGTAATGTCGTCGTTGTCCTTAAGACTTGTTTGTCCCTACCATAAGGTGTGCATCGGGTTACCAACAAATATAAATAGTCTTCTAATTAAGATAAGAGAGGTGTTCCTATGTATTTCTCACTAGTGATTTGTATAATTTTTAAAGCTAGATGAATGATGGATAAAACAAAACCTCATCGCTTGCACGTGCACTTGTAAAGACAACCCTAGATGCTCTTCAGACTTTGCAGGACTGTCGAGTACTAGAATGAAGTGCCATTCGCATTAGCACGACACCCTGACGAGATCTAAGTGAAAAGAGTTGTTTTCTTTGAGCGGCCCTGTTGCCGTGTGTCCTTTCTTGTCCCGAGCCGTGAAACAGCTAGTAATTTTTACTGCATGAATCATTGCTTCGAACAACCATGTCTGTCCGCAGAAAGACACGCTCTTTCCATTGCATCGCTCGTTATGCAGTTATTCATTACCCGAAGCAATTAAACAATGCCGAAGCACAGTTTCAAGTTTACTGCCTGATGAGGCACACATTCACATTGCACGTTGATGAAACAAACTAGCAGGTGCTTAATTAATTGGTCCTTGCAACGAGGGAAAACAGTTTCGATAAAATTTCATGAAATTCGGTGAATTTCAGTCAAATTTCGGTTATGTTGGCTTCCTCCGAGAAAAGTCCACTTCGACTGAAAATTTTGGCCCATTTAAAAAATTTCGAGATTTGACTGAGATTTCTGAGATTTTGCTATTTTCATATAATCATATTTCTTAAATTCAAACTGCATGTTTGAATTTTTTAGCCGAAATTTTTGAAAATAAGACAAATACAGAAAAGGACTCAATCAACTCCCAAAACAAGGACCCGACTCAACATTAGTTGGTATTCAGGTGACAGGCTATTGCAAAATGCACTAGGACTACCCTTATTATGCTGTCACTTCAAAACTTGATTAGTTTTGCTCACAACTCCTCCTCTTTACCAAAGAACAGCATATACTATGTATATACCCAAAATATATTATTTTTATTTTGAAAATCTCCAACACCGTTTTACCTAAAAACGCAAAAAATATTTTCGTGCTTGACCAGTATGCCGTCGCCCTGAGAATTTTTTTGTAAATAATCTATTTTTTATTTTGAAATACAAAATTATGTCGGCAATTTTTTTTTGCAAAAGTAGGCTCCTATCGCCGAGCCATTAGATGACAGGGATACAGCCACCCAACAATCAAACGACAGGTGTTGTCATCTAACCGCTAAACGACAGCACTTCCTATCGCCTAACGGTTGGGCGATTAGGGCCTGCTTTTTTTATTTAATCTTTTTTACAAAATATTTTAAAGTTAATCCCTCGCGAACTATCTATAACTTAAAAATAGAGAATCTATCTGTGAACCATATATGATACCATCCTTTAACTAAGCGTAAATACATATATGGACTGATACTCTTTTTGTGGGCCCACCCTCCGAGCACAAGAATAGACATATGCTAAACAGTACCACTGATGAAAGATGCATAGACATTCGTGCCTACTTGCAGAACTCATTTTCCATGTTGTTTGATGCCTTGCTAAGTGAAGAATTGAATGCGAAAAGATGAAGATATTTGATGATGCGAATTAAAATAGACTTTATAATAAAACCGGGAATAACACGGCGCACAGGTTTTGGTTACGTGTATATGAAACAGTATTATGCACGATGCAATAAACCGAAGTACTCCTACGATACATATGCACCTTTTTGGAATGAAAATAAATTCGACCTTCGGAGGACTATTTTGGAACGTCCCGACATATTGTGTTGACCGGGGCCATTTTCCCTTCTTTGCAAGCTCGGCACCAAACTCCTTGGTGGGCTCTTTGGCCTTAATAACTATTTTCCTCTCTTCTCAACTCCCATCTAATCTGTGTGGGAGACCGGCTCTAAAACCCTTGTATGACGACATTGCACACCCCAGGGTCCAAGAAGAAGTTGCGGGTGAGCCAATACAATACATCTGTGATTCATGCATTCACGCCGTTCGGGTGTACCAGAGTGGCTTGTGAAAAACTGGTCAAGTCAACACCGTACGAATCTTCACGAACGGTGTCGACACCATAATGCATTTTCAATGTAGTGGGTATGACATTGCTGATCTGTGCCTACAAATATTTTCAATGTTGCAACTAGTCAAATCACATTGCACATTATGGAACTACTGTTGTACTGTAATTTACATTTCTGGCCATTCGCGTATCGTGAACAACAACACTACATCATGCTTAAGGCGTTGTTCATTCCCTAAGGCAGAGGCCACGATTAATGTGCGGGTATCTTCATATTAGTTAATTTTCCCTCATAGTGTAACCCCTCCTCATTCGCATAGACATGGCTTCCTTTCCTCTGCCCCACTACGCATCAACTCCCTATCTGCTCCCACGCACACCGATGCCGATCTTCTCTCTGCTTGAGCTCTCTCCTATTATAGATAATTCCTAATAGGTTGCGAGAATCTACATGACATTGATAAATTAATTAAGCAATTAAGTATGTGACACACTTATTTAAATACCAATATAATAGTTTTAACAGTAAACATGAATTTTCAATGTACTTACGACATTAAATTTATTCCTAATTAATCATAAATGTTGTCTAATAATATTTTGCATTATATATGACATCCCATTGCTGTAAAGGTCCAGTCGTCCGACCGTTGGGCGACTGCATTCATGTCACCCAACGGTCCACCTACTGCCTGCATGTCGCTCGGCTGTTGGGCGACAGGGTCCGGTCGTCCAAACGTTAGGCGACTGGTGGCTATTTCTGTAAAAAAAATTTAAAATGTAGATATATTTCTATATTTTCCAATAAAAATGGATTATTTAAAAAATTCTCGTCCCGATCGGTTTGGGGCCTACCTCCGCGGCGCCATCACCGATCACCTTGGCCAACCGAACGACGCCTCCGCACTATGCCGTGACACCACCGGACAGTGGCGGAGCCAAAATAATTTGTGAGCCTGAGCGGACTTGGCTATAGCTAATATGCATGAACAAGTGTGTATGTGTATGGCAAAAGTAAAGTTGATTACCGTAATAGTTTTAAACTAAAAGTATGATCCAGTACACATATTAATTGAATAGATGAAAAGATAAGAAGATACAACAATAAGATTAGATGTGTCAATATTTGCAACAAGACAAATATTTAGCCTGATAAAAATCAATGTATCACTAACCATGTCACATTTACAGGCTCTATTTCTAAAAAAGCCTTGCTTATTACGAATTGTACCCTTTAAATTTTGCCTCAGCTCTAAGGTATTCTTTGTGATCTAAAAATAGGAAAACAATCTGATTCTCGAGAAAAAAAAGACACGCAAGCTTTTTTCCTAAAAAAAGTAGAACTAACAGATGAAACTATTACCTACATCTGACTTGTCCAAGCTGTAGGTTGAAATGCTGCATTCTGTCAATGAAGTCATGACGATCAGGTCTGGATCATCAGGACTTTCTTCCTGCGTAGAACTAATGAGATCATGACACACTGAAGTTTATCAGTATTCGGTACACATTTTTCAACTATAAATAATCCTTACCAAATTGTCAGAGTTTCTCTCTCCTCATTTATTTTCTGCATCTTAACATGATATTTTGTGCAGCAACTTCTACAAGTAACCCGAGAACAAACAAATCAACAAAGTTACAAATTTCACCTGTGCACACTATTGACAAGGATACCAAGTACTAACACACCTCTCGCAGTTCATATCTTTTGAGAAAAATCTTCTTTTCATACACGGACAGTTCATGAAAAAACTTTTCCAACCTTGACATTTTTAGATACGTAGCATGTTCATCTTTAACATGTTTTCAGATGCAGCAAAACTGCATGAACGCATAACTCAACAAATAAGCATTGATGAAAATAAGATGCTGAAATTCTTCAGGTACTTTGTCTGTGTTGACAATATAGCCCCCATTTTGGTGGTTTTGTACACTTCAATGAGAAGATCAATTGCACACTGTCATATGGAACATAGATCACAATCAAGATTTTCACAGCGATGAAACAAGTGAAATTATGTAACAAAATTGAAGTTGATCCGCAAATTTAAGCTATTATAATCTAAAGGCATACACATACCACAACACCTTGGGCCTTGGCCCTTGCTGCCTCCCCTCCCCTTGGCCCCTTGCCACCCCCTCCCCATGCCTATTGGCTACCGCTCCATTTGGCAATCCACCCGCCCTACTGTCGTGCAGCTGCAGCGCTTGTGGCCTTGTTGGACCGCTGATTGCCGCCCCTGGCACCACCTGTGCTGACTTGTCAACGAGATCTGAGAGGGGAGCCAAGGGAAGCAACAAGCAGGGAAATGGGTATTATCGAATTGGGGAATGGGGGAATGAATTAGGGTTAGGGTAGGGGAGTGACTGCTTTGGGATGAACCGATGGAGGGCACTAGGCCAGGGGCATGATGGCATGATGTATGGGCCGCCTTATGTGCCCATGACCCATGTTAGCCCAACTTGCTAGCCAAGTAGCCATGGTACCCAGGAACTCTCTCATAGGACTACGCCAGCGTGGGCAGGAAGCTCTAAATCCCCCATTGTTTGTCGTCGGTGAGCCTAGGTAGCTGCTCAAGCTCGTCGGGCGGTGCCTCCACCCCTAGCATTGGGCAGACTGACCATGCGCCTCGATTGATACCAGCACACCTCTACGTGTGCTGTCGATCACTGCCACCAAGAGGCCAACTGGCGCACACCTCCATGCTACTGCACTGACCCTTCGATAAGGGCACGCCTCCGCATGTGCCACACTGCTGTGGTCTCACTATTGGGGTACAGGGTAGGCTATGTTAGTATAAATTCAGAATTTTCTACCTGGGAATCCTAAGAAGCCATGCATCTAGAACATCATACATCGTTATCAAGAAATGTGCAATGCAGTGGATCAAGAGTTGGAGTAGTCGATCCAACCAAAGCATGCCAAAATAGTCAATCAGATTCATCGGTTGTATCCTCATGAGGTAGCTTCCTACTCATCCTGATCAGCACTATAGTAGCACGAGCACCTTTAGTGGTATCCACATGTTGCAAGGTGGAACACCGCGTGCCGATGTGCTTGCATCAACATACACAACTAGGGTTTCTCATGTGAAGATGGCGGCTAGGGTTGGATGTTTCACACGTCTCACATATAGTTGCATGCAATGCACTTGTTAGCTTACCATTAGCCCACCACACCTCTACCTATATAGAGCCTCCAATTGGATCCATATCCAATACTACTATAGATCATATCTCACTCAAACTCTATTAAGAAAGTGAATCTTTATTCAAAACCAGGCCTCATTGTTTCAACCTATTAAGTGTGTGACTATGCAGGTTCATGCATATTCAGCCGCAACCCAGGAACCTTTTCCGATCAAAAGTCAATAGCGATCGTTAGCAGGACATAGCAACCCCCAAGTATACACAGGGATCAAATTGAACAAAGCATATGAAATATGATCTGCGACTAGGTCCTAGTCACTTACAACAAGTTCATAACTCCTTATGATCTGATCATGTTTGATCATAACTAGGTTGTAAACCTTTACAACCAGTCATGCCACATCTATATCAGTCCATGATCAAGTATGACTGGTTCACGACTAGTCCATCTTCGACCGGACATTGACCACCAATCGAACCAGTGGTGGATCCAGGATTTAGGCATGCTCTAGTGATACGAGGTTGCCCAATCTTCTCGACGTAGGATCAGGATACTCACGAGGATTCGACGAACCGTAGTGATTTCCCGTTGCCAAAGCAAGAGTTAGCACTCTATAATTCGCCCAACCACACGTGCTGAACCTCACGACCACCGATGAAGTTCTATTGCGCGCCCAGTTCCCAGCGGAAAGGTTGAACGATCTTGATTTCAATGAACTCCCAATTCCCTCAAGTTGGTTCGGCCAACAGAAAGAACAAGAGTATTCTATTATCAAAAGTGGTCTGAATTTTATAGGGGTGGCGGCTATCTTTTAAAAAGATACAAGGGGTGGAGAGTCAGCCAAACACTTGGAGGCCGAATAGGACTCGATTACATAGCTCTAGACCCACTTTGACTCGGACTGAAAAAGTAATGTGACTTGTTTTGTAGTTTTTGATCTACTCGTAGGGAATTTGGAAGTGAGGCTAGATCCATCTGAAAGTAGACTTCAAGAGCTTTCCATAGAGTACAAGAACACCTCAATCGGACTCCGTTTATAAAAGTTATGGCCGTTTAAGTAGGTGTCTATTGGGCTGTCCCGAACTGAATCCGAATTGAGTTTTGAGTTGAATCCGAGTTTTAATTCAGTTGTACATGTGGGAGGTCCGAATTGGGCATCGAAATCTTGTCCAAAACTTGGGCTTTAAGTTCTTGGGCTTCTCCCCTTTTGCTCTCGCACTACATGGGCTTCTTTCCTCCTTGATCAACTGCGTGGGCTGCTTGGCTTTCTCCTTTCCATCCCCATGGGCTTTTGAGCTTTTTGTTCTTTGTAGCAAATATGATTACCCTCCTTGTGCTTCTCCATTGCTTTGGCCCCGGAATCATCATAATATTCAAACCTAATAATAAACAAGAATTTGGCATAAGGTAGTATATCGTTCCCACGAATAGAAGGAAATTCATTAAGAAACACATTCACCTGACAATATTTAATGCAGCTCAGTACTTCTTTCCAGTGAAATAATGTATTTGACTTAAAAGTGCTAAGCATGTGTGTATCTGAATCATCCTCCCCTTCTTCAAGAAAAGTCGTCCTCGGCTTTTGATAGCCTGAAATTGTACTAAACAAAGAATACAATGTGTATGCATGGTATATGTATTGGTCAGTTACACCCCTTCCGTCTTTCACATTATTATTACCTGGAGGTGTAGTAAGCAAAAAGAACAACACATATGCATGGTATATGTATGAATCAATTATTGTGTCATTCTCATTCTCACTGTTTTGCACAAACCAATTGATGCTACAACAGCTATCAAATGCATACATTGCAATGTTTTCATTCACACCATTCTCCCTCCCATAAGAAAAAGTCATCCTCGACTTTGCGAAGTACGTGGACAAGTCATTAATGGGCAAAAACAGATCAAACGGTTCAAATATGGAAGAGAAAATTTTAAGTGCCTTCCTTGCTTCAACTGCACTACTCTGATTATTTGTACATGATTGTTCATCGAAAGAGGAATAAGTAGGCACAAGAAATCTTTGTAAACAGCAAGCAGTGTTGTTAAACCTCATCTCATTGTGATCATGACGTGGTATAAAAGATTGTTTGTCCAAAATATGCAATTTCAACTCGGCAAGCTTATCACATGTAATGCATATTTGATAAACATAAAAGTTGTCATCTACACCATAATCTCTGATCAAATTGAACTTATATGTGTAAACATAGGAACTAACTAGTGATTTTAAACATGAAATTTCAGCAACATCCTCAATCACACTAGATAGCTCTCTAGGGTCATCGAACATGATATAATACAAAGAATCACTAGGAGATATTCGAGTCAGAACTTCCTTATGAGTAATTAATTCCACATCATGTAAATTGAGCAAAGAAATTTCAGAACATGGAATTTTTTACTGAACACATGAATTCTCGTAATTACTAACCGTTTTGCAATTAAATTCAGCACCAATATTGTTACTTTTATCACTCTCATTAGTTGATGTAGATGCTGTAGGTATGAAATCACCATGGTGTATCCACGGGACAGCAAGTACTTCATCTTCTTCCGTGGTTATCTCCTCATCTTTTGCTTTCAAGGATGTCGGTTGTTGAGTGTTCAACTCCTTGTCGTCAATTTTAACCTACTCAATGTAAGAAATAACACTAGAAGTAGACATTAATGTGTTAGTTTCAAAATCAACCTCACTTTGTCCATCATCTACCTCTTTCTTCTCTTTTGGTGTTTCTCTCACACTCTCAATTGGGATGCTCTCAAATTCACATATGGTGGAATCACACAACTCACTCTTTTTATTACTCTCTTTCCCTTTGGCTATGTGGCTCTCACTCTCACATGGGTTTTGATGCATCTCAAGTGTTGTTTGTAGCAATGGGGCAGCACTACATGTCTCCTTGACCGAAGGGAAAGTCCCATGCTCGGTCATCTTCTCACATGACACACCAGTAGCAGCATAAGAACTGAAGGATGGACTTGGATAGAACTGTGGCATATGCCTCTCCAAAAGTCTCTTCTCCTGCTCAATAGCGCAATTCACAAGGTCATGCATGCTACTAAAATATTTACCTTGAAGTGCAGTGGTGATCTCAGAATTCAAGCCTTCTTTGAAATATGCCTTCTCCCTTAATGCACTTGTGACACCGGCATGACATAATCCATGCTTCAACTCATAATAGTAATATTGAACAGTGTTACTCCCTTGTGTGTTGCTCTCCACAGAATGTGCTCCCTGCTTCATATTCTGCAATTTATCAAATTGATCACGCTTGTAATGACGAGGAACAAAACGGGCTCTCATTTCTCGCTTCATATCTTGCCATGATGCAACAGGGTCTTCTCCATTCTCAGCTCTTTGAGTAATGACTTGTTCCCACCAATCCAAAGCATAACCTTCAAACTCAAGTGATGCCAACTGTATCTTTCTCTCATCCGTATAGTGATGCATACAAAATATTTTGTCAACCTTCAATTCCCAAGTGAGATACTCCTCGGGATCAGTCCCACCTGCAAACTTGGGTATGAAAAACTGGAGCTTGCCCAATCCATCATCTTCATTGCGTGGACGATGATAATGGCCATTGTAATGCAAAGCAAAATTACCATCCCATTCCATCGCATGTGCCTTGGCCACCACGGCCTCCACCTAAGCCTTGGCCACGCCCTCCATGGCCTCCTCCTCATCCTCCGAGCTGTGGTGGATGCACCATGTTGGCCGCCACTCGGTGTTGCGGTGCAGGAGGTACATGTGCAGCAGCTTCTCCTCCTTGAACACTTGCTTCATCGCCACCATTGCGAGCTTGTATGAGCCTAGTGAGGGCTCCAATGTCCTCCTGCAATTGGTGCACATTTTCATCAGCTTGTATCTCCATATTTTGCATCTCCCTTGCAATTTGATCAACAAAAGCATCATGCTTCTCATGGAGTTGATCGAACCCTTGGCGTAGCTCACGTTGAAAGTGTTCACGGAGTGCCCCAAATTGATATTGCTTGACGAATGCTTGAGTTTCATTTGTCTCACCACTCTCATCATGGGGTTCTCCTCCACCTGACATGGTTAGCTATGCAAGAAACAAATAGCTATGTAGAATAATGCTTTATGGAAATCACTTAATCTCACTGTTTTCTCTCCCAAGTAAAGTTCTTACCCTTCCAAAGTGAATTAAGGGCAATAAAAACTTACACCTGGTAGAAGTGACAACAACACAATGATGATCAAGCGAATTTAAGAGTATTCACTACTTGCACAACAACGGTTATATGGTGGAGCTTGGTATGAAAGTGTTTATCCTACACAATCTGAATTTCACGATGTTGTAAGATTAAGTAATAATCCAGGCTATAATACTTTGCCTAAGTGCTGATCCAAAAGATTTAAGTGAAGTATATGAATGCACACGCAAAGATCAATGTGACTCGATGCAAAGCTAACTAGAGGCAATCTGAAATTAAAGATTAAATAGCTCGTTTTGCACCAAGTACTAGGAGAGACGCTAGCCAATTGCAACGATATGAATGTAAGGGCACGAGATTGCTTAAGAAATTAAATTACACAATCTGAATTTATGGACTAAGAACTCACCCAAATTCGGCCATTGTTTTTTTTCTTTTTTTTCTTCTTCTCTCTCTTTTTTTGTCAATCTGTGACTTTTTTCTTTTTTTTTCAAAGTCTGAACTAGATTTAATAGTCTCTTTGAATTTGCACAGGTCACAAATATTCAGCAAGGTGTAAAATACTCAAGAGCAGCCCTAGATGCAATATTCAATAGATAGTCTCAATTGATGAAAAAATATCAGCAAGATTTTTTTGAATTTTGGATTGGACACAAAGATTAAGCTACACAAATAAACACGAATGATCAGCACCTAAACAAAATTTCTAATGGATCAAGACATAATAAAACTCACGAAAATAACAGATGCGAAACTAGGGTTTGGATTTTTTTGTGGCAATTTTCGGTTTTAATGGACTATAGAAACAGAAGTAAAACAATCTAAAAGTAAGGGTAAATAATTCTACCGAGTAAACCGCGCTCTTATACCAAGATGATACGGGGTCGCCCGATCTTCTCGACATAGGATCTAGATACTCACGAGGATTCGACGAACCGTAGTGATCTCCCATTGCCAATGCAATAGTTAGCACCCTATAATTCACCCAACCACACATGCTGAACTTCACGACCACCGATGAAGTTCTATCGGGCTCCCAGTTCCCAGCGGAAAGGTTGAATGATCTTGATTTCAGCGAACTCCCAATTCCCTCAAGTTGGTTCGGCCAACAGAAAGAACAAGAGTATTCTATTATCAAAAGTGGTCTGAATTTTACAGGGGTGGAAGCTATCTTTTAAGGAGATACAAGGGGTGGAGAGTCGGCCAAACACTTGGAGGCCGAATAGGACTCGATTACAAAGCCCTAGACCCACTTTGACTCGGACTGAAAAAGTGACGTGACTTGTTTTGCAGTTTCTATTCTACTCATAGGGAATTTGTAGATGAGGCCATATCCATCTGCAATTAGACTTCAAGAGCTTTCCATAGAGTACAAGAACACTTCAATCGGACTCCGTTTGTAAAAATTATAGCCGTTTAAGTAGGTGCCTATTGGGATGTCCCGAACCGAATCTGAATTGAGTTCTGAGTTGAATCCGAGTTTGAATTCGGTTGTACATGTGGGAGGTCCGAATTGGGCTTCCAAATCTTGTCCAAAACTTGGGCTTTAAGTTCTTAGGCTTCTCCCCTTTTGCTATCCCACTACATGGGCTTCTTTCCTCCTTGATCAGCTGTGTGGGCTGCTTGTCTTTCTCCTTTCCATCCCCCATGGGCTTTGACCTTTTTGTTCTTGGTAGCAAATATGATTACCTTCCTTGTGCTTCTCCATTGCTTTGGCCACGGAATCATCATAATATTCAAACCTAATAATAAACAAGAATTTGGCATAAGGTAGTATATCGTTCCGACGAATAGAAGGAAATTCATTAAGAAACAAATTCACCTGACAATATTTAATGCAGCTCAATACTTCTTTCCAGTGAAATAATGTATTTGACTGAAAAGCGTTTAGCATGTGCGTATCTGCATCACTTGGGCTAAATTTAAACTAAGGAGCAATCTAGTATATCACAAATCTAGAACTATATTATGATATAACATAAAATATGTCACAAATGCATCATTGATATGAAAATTTTGCTTAATGCTCAATATTTGAAGAGTTCAAGTTTTCCACACAAATCACAATAAAGGAAGTATATAAAACGATACAGAATGTAGCATAATAGAGATACATCAAGTACCTCAAATCCTAAATAGAGATTTGCTTATTATCATATGCGGCTAGCTCACCATTTCCTCATCAATAGTAGGACAAGAACCAGAACCTACAAATACAACATAAAAATAAAATAAAATATGCATATAGATAAGTTCAAAGAACATGAATATTACATTTGAAATAAACTAACTTACCACTTGCACGAGAAAGTTGTTTCTTGCGTGACCTCATCCCTTGAAAACGCTCTAAAATCTTCTCATCTTTAATACTTGCAAATACATCTCGCTCAATATAGCATACCATGCTATGATTCATCCACTCATCATTCATCTTATTTCGTAAATCAATCTTAATGATGTTCATAGACGAGAGGCTCTTTTTACAGTTGTTGTTGCCACTAGTAAAATCAAAACCAATTCAATCAGACGATATACCAATGGAAAAATTGTATGTCTATCAGTCTCAACCATCTTCATAGCAAGATTTGCAAGGTCGGTATAATTTGCAAAAGATAGATCACCTCTTGCATCAACAATAAGTGTGTGAAGTTGGTCCTTAAGGACTACACAGTCATATTGAGAGAAACCACCAGCATATATTCTAGCAAGTTCAATTAATTTGTCCTCATCAAAATTGGCGAAAGAATTTTTTGGATCAAGACAAGCAATGCACCTTAATAACTTAGTAGATCTTTCTGCAAAGCAATTATTCAACTCAACAATAATTTGATCATGCACCATAATAAATATTTCATGATGGAAATGCTCATAGTACGTTACCATACGACCATCACGACCCCTTGAACGATCTCTAATTGGTATTTTATCAGACATATTCGGCACAGTGTTATTATGTTAGAGACAAAAGGCCTCTGATTCTTCAAAAAGCTCATCCCACCATGATTTCTTACTTCCTCAATTATCTTCAATGTGGTCTCAATCAAGCCTACAACATGGACAATATTTTGATCTTTCTTTTGCAAGCATTGTGAAAGATCATTAGTCCTGCCCAATATTCTGATCATAAGATGCAATATAAGTATAAATTCAAAGCTCTTCATTTTTCCAACAAACCCGAAGCTGTGATTTTCTGTGTAGCATTAGTGACATTATCACTCAAATTCTCTAATACCTTTAGGACCGAATCCCACATGAAGAGAAGACGACATAATGTTTTATGGTGTGAACACCAACAAGTATTACCAGGTCTTGCAAGGTTAGTTTGTTGGTTTTTCCCTCTTCCTGAGAAAATTTCACCATTCTTTAATTTATTCACAATTTTATCATGGTGACATAATGTGGCTCAGATAAATGTGGGTGAAAACCCTATCCCACTTAAACACTTCTACAGAAAACTTTCTGCGGTTTTCACAAAAATGCTTTGCACTTAAACGTTTTGCACTTGATGGGTTTTTGTGAAAAGCATAAAGGGTTTTCTACAAAAGCATTTAAGTGGGATGGGTTCCCACTCACCTTTATCCGAGCTACACAATCTAGATCAGACGGTTTACATCGCCATTAGTACCTTAGTACTGAAATAGCCATTAACACTAGATATATTGCCATGAGTAAATAGCCCACCCAGGTCCATGAAGAACATGACAACAACTTAGACGACCATTTTCATATAATTCTAGGAGTGGGAATAGAGTAATGAAAATTGTATGCAAGTGTCATGGATTATTTCAATAGAAAGGTCTAGTAAGATGTCTCCGTAGTAGGAGGACTGAACTTTGCTTGGTTGGCAAGCTTCGCCATCATGTGGGCTGCCCGTTTGGGTTCAATCCTATACACGTGTACATTTAGGGGAGAAGTGTGTGTCTGCGCTCCATGACGTATTGGATAAATCTAGAATTTATCTAGTGACCTCCACTTAAGTCATAGCGTGTGTTTTAGTAGGATGTGTTGGGATACGGTTAGGCTACACTAGTGCAAATTAAAATTTTCTACTATGTATACCAGAAAACCATGCAAATAAAAGATTATAGATTGTTACCACTAGACATGCAATGCAACGAAAAATAAATTGAAGCAGCCCAGTTCAACATAGTGCACGTTGATGTAGTGCAATTAGTTGATCTTCAAGAGCCTACGCAGTCGTAGCTATGCCTCTACCAAAATCCACACGTCCGGGGATGAAACACCATGCACTAGTGTACTAGCCCTAGCGCGCACAACAAGGGCTTCAAAAGGTGGCGGCTAGGGTTTCAATGGTGTGTCTCAGATGCATGCAACTCATGGCCCATATGCCCCTTTATATAGAGACTCCAACTGGATCTATATCCAATACAAATAGAGATTGCATCCCACTAGGAAAGCCTCTAACTGGATCCTTATCTAATATAAGTAGAGATCATATCTCACTCGGAGTCTATCATCTAAACCCTTACTATTCTAACCCGTTAAGTGTGTGACCCCATAAGTTAATGTATACTTGGCTATAACTCGGAAACACCAATTTGATCACTGGTTGGTAGTGGTCCCTAGTAGGACATATCAACTCCCCAAATATATACAAAGATCAATATGGATGAATCTTATGCAACATGACGTGTAACCAGGTCCTAGTCACTCACGATTAGCTCATAACTCCTTACAACCAAATTGTATATGATCATGACCAGTTCATATCCCCATCAGTGATCAAGAAGATGGCCTAGACAGCTGCCTAGGTGCTGCATAGGTGCTGGGCTACAGGGCTGCCTAGTCGGGTGGCGGGTGGTGAGACGATCCAAGGCAGCCTCGGCATGGTTGTCTACCAAGCGGCCGTGCGGCGCCTAGCACATGAGGCAGCTACCAAGAGTAGGGGAAGAGGGAGAGGGACTGAGGGCTTACCTAGACCCAGCCAGGGGATTAGGTTTCTGCCGCGCTGAACCAAGCCCCGAGGTGCATTCCGCCTCCACCTCGCCAGAATCAACCGCGCCGCCACCGAGGTTCCCTTCTGCCTCCACCTCCCCTCCCCTTCGCTTTTTCCCATCTATTGTCTCCTTTGCCTCCCCGTCGTCATGTCCTCCTGTCCTCTGCCATCTCTCCTCCATCGACTCCTTTGCTCATCAGCCTCACGACCCCTCCCCTCTACTCAATAGATCTGCGGGGGGTAGGCGAGGCGGCAAGGGGTGGCGAGAGGAGGAGGAGGGCGATGGCGAATGGAAGAAGTGAGGGGCCCAGATCTGCAGGGGCGGCTGGAGGGGCAACGTTGAGGCTAGGCTTTCATGGCTGAAGCCGATGTTCTCGAGCCTCTGCATATGTATGCTGTTGCTTTGAGAGTCAGTGCTGCTCTGATTTGTGAAGTGTGATTGCTATTAGTATCAGTCCAAAGTCCAAACCTCTTAAGATAATCCCTTAGTTAAAATTGGACTGCAGTAATAACTCAAGGTATTACTATATACTACTTCTGAATTACTATGTACTATGTTCCTACTTATTACATTCTCCCATTAGTACTATGATGTGATATATGCTGATGGATTAGGGATTAGGGAATGCTATATGCCAAATTGCTGATGGATGGAGACCTTGAGGATGTTGAGTTTGAATTCGATCAAGATGAAGTGATTCCAAGAGGACGAAGATCAGGGTGAAGTGAACTATCTCTACATGTGGTTGTGAACTTATTTTATTTGATCCATGTGACTATATGTTATTGTTTTGTAGCTATTTCTTTTATTATTTTGTACTTTACATGGACGTCTGAAGCACAATAGTTGGATCATATTGTCCACATACCCAAAGGTCTCATGCATTGCTTAATTCTTAATGTATAGGTTCACATGTAGAATTTTGCAACATTGCAACTTAGTCCAGGAAACAAATTTTTTCCTCCAAATGTCACATATTTATTGATGTCGCCTGTAGCACACCATGCCAAAATTAGCCACCTAGGTCCTGCCTAGTCTCCACTTAGGCGGGTAGAAGTATCTAGGCCCCTACAAATGTTTTGGTAATTAATGACAATGTTTACTAAAGGGACTAATGTGTTTATTAAGTTAATTGAAGATATTAGTCCTGGAAATCGATAGACCACATGTAAAAGCATGCTATGGATGACAAGAAGATCGACATGGCTCAAGAATGATGACTGTCAAAGATATAAGTACCCTAGGATCCTTGTACATTTTATAGGTCTTTGGAGATTGGTTGGAAAACTGGATTTTAGGCTAGAGGCCGTACTATTAAGAGGGATCATGGTTAGTAGCTTGAAAGTATTTTCTTGTGCCATTCGGATCAATTAAAGGTCATGTATGTACTTAAATTAAGATTCTAAAGCTAACCATGCATTCTCAGGAAAAACGGTATGAACACTATTGTGGGGCGGTACTACTGCCCTGCGGAATGACCTCAAGAAAAATACGGTAGTACCACACCATGGTAGGACAAAAATTAGTTGACAGTACATTATTTCCAGAGAGGTACATTTTGGAGCACTTTTGCTCCCCCGAAAAATAGTAGTATCGCACTTGAGAAATGATACTACCACATGACAGTAGTACTGGGCCCTGTGAGGGTCGTAGTACCGCACCAACAATTAATGGCTAGTTCAGAAGCATTTATTGCATACAAAATAGCAGGTGTAGTAGTATTGGCCGATACATGGTGGTACTACTGTATTTGCTAATTTTTCTGCAATTTGTTCTCAAACGGTCATATTTCAGGGTGAGGGGGTATAAATAGCCCCTCACCAGCTCTTGGACAGATAGGAGACACTTTATTGAATACACTTGAGCTAGTGGTGCACTCTTTACACTTCATTTACTTTCATTGCACATATTTGAGGTGGTTGAGAGATATTCAAGTGCATTCGTTCATTTAGTTGATTCTTGGTACTTAAATTCCTTCAAGTGAAGCCATGATTTGTTATTCTTAGTGTTTATCGACACCTAAATTGTTTGGAGAAGGTTTGTGCGGTGATCTTTTCAAGAAGTTTTGAAGAGGCCCAGCACCATTTGTGAGTGGTTCGATGTTCACTTTCTTCGGAGCAAAGAAAGAACAACCTTAGTAGATTTGAGGCTTAATTCATGGAGCTGGTCCAATTCGTTTGGACTTTCCTCAGCATAGAATAGTGGAGACTAGTAAGTCTTCGATACAATGGCAAAACATGGTGTGTTTGCATATCGGTTTTTTCTTTGTCTCTACTCTTTCGTGTTTATATTCTTAGCTATTGAATTGAATTGATATCTTGTGAAGTAAAGAATTGTATTTGGTAAAGATATATCTTGTGGTGCCATAGAGAATTTAGCAAGTTTGCTCTTATCTTATGCTAGGTTCATATATTGCTCTTTGTGATTAAAATTGTTGTACTTAAGAGTGAAATTTTTAGAACTTCTTATTTACTCCCCCTCTAGTCTGTTATCCTTGATCCTACAAGTGGTACTAGAGCTTGGTCTCTCATTGATTTAGACTTGACTATCTAAGAGATAAAAGGATGGCTAGTGAGGGTATTGCAACAGGAAAGACACCTCTATTTGATGGCTCTAATTATGCTTATTGGAAAATTAGAATATCAATATATTTAAAGGCCATGAGTCTGAGTATATGGAGAATCATAAATGGGGGTTTCTTTATGCATCTTGATCCACTACATCCCACTGAACTTGAGGAGTGCAATGCTTATTTAGATGCTCAAGCGATGAGCGCTTTCTTTGGAGCTTTGAATGTGAATGAGTCCAATCAAGTGAGTAATTTGAAAACTGCTAATGAGATATGGACTACTCTCTCAAAAATCCATGAAGGAACATCCACAGTCAAAGAGGCTAAATTGCATAGACTCTTGATAAAATATGAGACATTTACAGTGTTGCCTCATGAAGACATCAATGAAATGTATTCACAACTCAACAACATTGTCAATGAACTCAAGGGCCTAGGCACATCACTAACTGATGTTGATGTTGTAAGAAAAATGCTTAGGACATTGTCGAAAAAATATGAGACGTTTGTGATTCTCTTCCTCAACTCACCTGAGTTGCCGAAGATGATGCCGACTTAACTTTTGGGCAATCTCATAACTAATGAGTTGTATAAGGAGGATAAGGAGGAGCTTTTGGACCAATCACCTCCAAGAGCAAGAAGGTTACCGCTTCCAAGAAGGAATTGGCTCTCTTCATGAGAAAAATGAAGAAGTTAAAAAGAAAGCATTCAAACCAAAATGCTAGCTATGACAAGAGCAAGAATGGGCACTCATACAATGATTACAAGTGCTATAGCAACATCTGTCATTATGAGTATGATGAGAAGGAGTACATTGCCTCTCATTGCCCAATGAAGAAGGATGATAAGGGAAAGTCATCTAAAAAAAGACTTCAATGAAAAGAAGTAGGTTTTCAAGAAGTTTCAAAAGGATGACAAGAATGAAGCCCCTATCAGAGAGTAGGACTCCGATGAGGAGCACACTGACTCCAACTCTGATGATGATGTATCCCTTAAGAAAAAGAGATTTGTTAGCATCGCCATCACGAAGGCACCACTACTCTTCTCATCTTCTACATGAGTCATGGCAAAAGGATAGAAGGTAAAATATTTCAATGATGATGAACCCTCTTATGATGAACTAATGAATATACTAGAAGACGCAAATGAATATCTTGGAAAGAAGAAGTCAAAATCTAAGATCTTGAAAAAAGAATATCTCTTTCTTAGAGATTCTTATGAGGAGCTAAAGGAAACTCAT